>JAQQTO010000047.1:46365000-46965000 GCA_029884595.1 Ormosia semicastrata
GTGTGTGTGATATTCTACTTGTGTGTGTGTGGGTTTGTTTGATATTCTCTGTGTGTGTATGTGTGTGATATTCTATCTATGTGTGTGTGTGTGATATTCTATGCGTGTGTGTTTGTGTGATATTTTGTCTTTTTGTGTGTATGTGATATTCTCTCTATGTGTGTGCGTATGTGATATTATCTGTGTGTGTGTGTGATATTTTGTGTGTGTGTGTGTGATATTCTACATGAGTGTATGTCACGTGTTTGTTTAATATTCTCTATCTCTTTGTGTGTGTGTGTGTGTGTGTGATATTATTTGTGTGTGTTTTTGGTGTGTGTGTGTGTGTGTGTGTTATATTATGTGTGTGTGTGTGTGATATTCTCTCTCTGTGTGTGATATTCAATGTGTGTGTGTATGTGATATTTTGTATGTGTGTAAGAGAGAGATATTCACTCGTGTGTATGTGTGTGTGATATTCTCTCGTGTGAGTGAGTGTGTGTGTGTGTGTGTGTGATATTCTCTCTTTGTGTGTGTGTGAGTGATATTTTGTGTGTGTCTGTGTGTGTGTGTGTGATATTCTTTGTGTGCGTGTGTAATATCCTTTCTCTGTGTGTATGTTTGTGTGTGCCTCTCGTGTATGTGTGATATTTTGTGTGTATGTGTGTGGTATTTTATGTGTGTGTGTGTGATATTCTTTGTGTTTGTCTCCGTGTGTTTGTCCGAAACTCTCTGTGTGTATATGTGTGTGCATGTGTGATTTCTGTGTGAGTGTGTGTGGGTGTGTGTGTTTGTCGATATTCTATGTGGGTGTGTCTCGTGATATTCTATTTATGTATGTGCGTTTGTGTCGATATTCTGTTTGTGTTTGTGTGTGTGACATTCTAAGTCTTTGTGTGTGTGTGTGTGTGGGTGATATTTTGTCTTTTGTGTGTGTGTGTGTGGTATTCTCTGTGTGTAATATCCTCTCTGTGTGTGTGTGCCTCTATGTGTGTGTGATATTTTGTGTGTGCGTGTGTGATTTCTGTGTGTGTATGTGTGTGATATTCTATGTGTGTGTGTGTTTGTCCGATATTTTGTGTGTGTGGTATGTGTGTTTGTGTGAAATTCTATGTATGTGTGTGTGTGTTTGTGCGATATGTTATCATTTTGTGTGTATGTGATATTCTCTCTATGTGTCTGCGTTTGTGATATTGTCTCTGTGTGTGTGTGTGTGTGATATTTTGTGTGTGTGTGCGCGATATTCTCTTTGTGTATTTGTTTGATATTCTATGTGTGTGGTGTGTGTTTGTGTGTGTATGTGATATTCTATGTTTGTGTGTGTGATATTTTGTGGGTGTGTGTGTGTGTAATATTCTTTCTCTCTTTTACGTGTGTGTATGTGTGTGATATTCTCTCTATGTGTGTATGTACGTCATATTCCGTGTGTATGTGTGTGTGTGATATTCTCTATGTGTGTGTGTGTTTATTTGATATTCTCTCTCTCTCTCTCTTTCTCTCTGTCTAATATTCTCTCCCTCTATGTGTGTGTGTGTGTGTGATATTCTATGTGAGTGTCGTGTGTGCATTGATATTCTTTTTTTTTTGTGTGCGTGTCCGTGATATTCTATGTGTATGTGTGTAATATTTTATGTGTGTGTGATATTTTGTGTATGTGTGATATTCTATGTGTGTGTGTGTAATATTCTATGTTTGTGTGTGTGTGTGTTTATGTGATATTTTATCTTTTTGTGTGTATGTGATATTTTCTCTATGTGCGTGCGTATACGATATTGTCTCTGTGTGTGTGTGTGTGATATTCTCTGTGTGTGTTTGTTTGATACTCTTTGTGTGTGGTGTGTGTGTGATATTTTATGTTTGTGTGTGTGTGTGTGTGTATGTGATATTTTGTGGGTGTATGTGTGTAATATTCTCTCTCTCTCTCGCGTGTGTGTGCGTGATATTCTTTCTCGTGTATGTGTATGCACGTGATATTCTATGTGTGTATGTGTGTGATATTCTATATGTGTGTGTGTCTGTTTATTTGATATTCTCTCTCTCTATCTGTCTGTGATATTCTCTCTCTCTATGTGTGTGTGTTTGTGTGATATTCTGATATGATCTAAGTTGGATGCATATTATTTTTACGGATCTTCCTTAAGTTGATTTTATGTTTTTTTTTTAAGATTTAAAAAAATGAAGGGTGAATAGTAACATGAATAGTACCATGAACAGTGTGTAAACAGTAACGTAAACAGTATTGTGAACAGTACATAAAATGGAAGATATGGAAAAAGGAAAGGAATGGAAAGAAAAAGACGCCACACTCTTGGAGAGTGATAAGTCAAGCGAAGATTCGCCACAAAGGTAAGGAAACCTTTGATAAGAGCCAAGATGGCTCTACCAAGAACCCAAAAGAACAAAGCTCTCAAAACTCATAAAGGAGTGCAATATTATTCTCTGATTCAAAAAGTGTCAAATACAGTAAACACAAGCCTATTTATATGCATTAGATATGCAGCTAAGTCTAGCTAAAGGAGGCAGCAAGCTAGCGCATTTTTAATCCTAATCTTAGTGCAAATGTGGCCCAAGCCCAATTGGAAGGCAGTCCTAGCTCTGCTATGCGCAAGTTAAGCCCAATCAATAGGCCCTTATTACAAAATTATGCCAAAAAGAAAATAAGAACCAAAACAGAGAAAATTAAAATGTTCAAATACAAAATTAAATAAAATTGACTAAGAAGAAATCATGCCCCCACATTGGGCCTTTCATCAAATTAGATCATTTGGAGCATCTTGAGTGCTCCTTCTTCTGGAATGGGCTTGAGTGAGAGAAAGTGGTTGACTTCTTTGTCCAAATCCTCCTTAGCCTTCTTAGCTCTTGACCTTGTCATTGGGCCTCTAAGTCCTCGCAGTGCATGTTTGGGCATTGGGCCCGTTGGGCTTCCACTTGAGCTTCCTTGGTCTCTATCATGCCCACCTCCTTCGAAAGAATTTGTCCTCGAATTTGATCCATCATCACCTACATCAAAAGGACTTAAGTCAGCCACATTAAATGTTGCACTAACTCCATACTCACTTGGTAGGTTAACATTGTATGCATTGTCATTGATTCTTTCTAAGATTTGGAAGGGTCCATCTCCTCTAGGTAAGAGCTTAGATTTCCTTTGCAAAGGAAACCTTTCTTTTCGTATGTGCACCCACACCCAATCTCCAGGTTCAAAAATAACCTGCCTCCTTCCCTTGTTTGCTTGCCTAGCATATTGCTCCATCTTCCTTTCAATTTGAGTCTTGACTTGTTCATAGAGCTTTCTCATATATTCAGCTTTTGCCTGTCCATCCTTATGAATTAAAGAAGAAACATTAGGTAGAGGCAGTAAATCAAGGGGGGTGAGGGGATTAAAACCATATATAATCTTAAAAAGAGAAAAGCTAGTAGTAGCACGCACAGCCGTATTATAAGCAAATTCAACAAGAGGTAAGCATTCTTCCCAGGTTTTGATGTTCCTCTTGATGATTAATCGCAGCAAGGTTGATAGGGTCCTATTCACCACCTCAGTTTGCCTATCGGTTTGTGGGTGGCAAGTGGTAGAGAAGAGTAGCTTAGTCCCAAGCTTGTTCCAAAGGATCCTCCAAAAATGGCTTAGGAATTTTGAGTCCCTATCTGAGACTATGCTTTTGGGCATTCCATGAAGCCTCACCACTTCTTTGAAGAACAAGTCTGCCACATGAATGACGTCATCCACCTTATGGCAAGGGATGAAGTGGGCCATATTGGAGAATCTGTCCACCACCACAAAAATGGAGTTTCTTCCTTTTTTTGAGCGGGGCAAACTTAGCATAAAGTCCATAGACAAGTCAGTCCAAGGGGAATTAGGAATACGTAGGGGGTATAGAGTCCATGAGGCATTACCTTTGATTTGGCTCTTTTGCAAACAATGCACCTATCACATATTTTATGCACATCATGCTTCATGCCAGGCCAATAAAAATGCTCATGCAACACATCTAAAGTCTTTTGGATCTCAAAGTGACCCATTAATCCCTCCTCATGAGCTTCCCTAAGCAATAATTCATGCAAAGAGCTCTTAGGCACACATAAACGTTTTTCTTTGAATAAATACCCATC
This sequence comes from Ormosia semicastrata, assembly GCA_029884595.1. NCBI lineage: Eukaryota > Viridiplantae > Streptophyta > Magnoliopsida > Fabales > Fabaceae > Ormosia > Ormosia semicastrata. The sequence goes on from JAQQTO010000047.1 coordinate 46,369,087, forward strand.
TTGCCTAAAGAACCCCCTATGCACCCCTTTTTCACATGTAGCATACATCTTGGAGAAATCATCATCATGCACATACAACTCCTTTATGTGTTCAAAACCAAGCATTTTTGTTACAAGAGTAGCTAATAAGGTATACCTCCTGGAAAGCGCATTAGCCACTATGTTTACCTTTCCTTGTTTGTGTTTGATCACATAGGGAAATTGTTCAAGGTATTCCACCCACTTGACATGCCTCTTATTAAGCTTACCTTACCCATTTAAATATTTTAGTGACTCATGATCACTGTGAATTACAAACTCTTTTGGCAAAAGGTAGTGCTACCAAGTGTGCAAAGCCCTTATGAGTGCAGACAATTCTTTATCATAGGTGGAGTAATTTAAAATAGCTCCATGCAATTTCTAACTAAAGTATGCAGTGGGGTGACCGTCATGTAATAAAACAGCTCCAATCCCAACATTTGATGCATCACACTCAAGTTCAAAAGACTTAGAAAAATTAGGCAATGCAAGTATGGGTGCGTGAGTGAGCCTATCTTCGAGTGTGTTGAAACTTGTTTCTTGATCCTCCCCCCACCTAAAACTCACATTTTTCTTAACTGTGGATAAATGACCCTAGTGTGTTTTGATTAATGACTAAACTTAATATGATTATTATTTTGAGTCACTAACTGCTTGCCAAGCTTGAATTTTTCAATAAGATTTAAAGGAACAAGTAAAGTCAATGCAATGATCAAGAAGGATCAAGAAGGATTACTTGAAGAAGAAGCAATACAATGAAGATCATTAGGACCATGTTGTAAAGAAAAGACTCAGTTTTAATTCTTTGATTAAGCTCTCACAAATAAGTAAAAATGGTTTTTCAAAAGAATAAATGGACCTAGAATGAACAAGGTTAATTAATAAGTTTGTACATCTATGTGTACATCAATGTACTTTTAGTTAATTAACTAACTTTTGATGAAAACCTATGTGTACATCTATGTATAAATGTTATTCATCTATGTATATATCGATTGATTATGGACTTACTTGATCAATATGCACGTCTGCATATATACATCGATTAGTACATCTATGTATAAGTCAAGACAGAAGTTTTTGACATATATACATCGATTAGTACATCTATGTATAAGTCAAAACAGAAGCATTTTACTTTAATACATCTATTGATACATTGATGTATAAGCCAAAACAGAATAAAGAACGTTTTAAAATAATTATATAATCGATTATAATCGATGTATAATCTTCTGGGCTGAAATTTAAAGTGTTTTTGAAGAACAACATCGATGTTCATGTGTGTATCTTTCAAGATCAAGAACATCCAAGATAACAATCGATTAGGCGATCGATGTACGCATGTAATAAAAGTGAAATCTTGTTTAATACATCTATGTACACATCGATTGACCAATAATAGAATTTTTCTTTTAAGTCTATTATGATCTCAACTGACTTGTAAAGTATATCCAACGGATCTATTTTGAGATATACCTATATAAGGACATTGGAAAACACTTTTTCAAAGACAATTGATTCAATATACGAAATCAAACACTCAAATTCAGAGAGCTTTTCATTTGAAGAAAAACAGAGTATTTTTCTCTAGAGTTTCAATTTGTAATATCAGATTTCTTGGAATCTGATTCAATTTCATTCAAATTTTGTAAAAGAGAGATGAGAGAGAAGGTTCTCTCGTTAGTTAGATCAAGAGTAGAAGGGACTCTTGGTGCTGTGCAGGAATAAAAGGAATTCTTGTGGGTTTTTACAAGATTGCTTTGACTGAAAAGCTGCCATTTGGGTAGAAGGAACCAAGAAGTGAAGCTTTTGTAAAAGAATCTTGTATATTGATTTTCTATAGTGGATAAATCTCACAGTGGTGTGGGGAATGGATGTAGGTTACCAGAGGAGGTAGCTAAACCAGGATAAATTTTGGTTTGCAATTTTCTCTATCCCTTAACTCTTTATTTGCTTTATTGATTAAATGTTTGAATTAAGCAATATGTTAGGGATGTTTTGTATGATCTGATTTGTTAATGATCTTATTCTTATTTGAATTCAATTTTACTATTAATGTTTCGTTATAAGTTTCAATTCTTGATTGCAATACATCTTGCAAAAATGCATTTTGGATTGTTGGTTGACAAAATCTCTTTCTTTGATTAAAGAAAAGAATCAATTTTTGCAAAAAAGGGGAAATTTTCAAAAAACCTATAATACTCAATTCAACCCCCCTTCTTGAGTAATCAGAAGCCACAACCAACAAGTGGTACTAAAGCTTTCACTCTTGTATAAAGCTTAACAGCTTAAGAGGATGGCTTCAAATGATATCTTGGGAGAAGGGGCTTCTTTGGCAAGACCCACTGCTTTCAATGGCACTGCCTATATGTATTGGAAAGAAAGGATGCCAATATTTCTAGAGGCTAGTGGCATTGATGTTTTAGATGCTATTAAGAATGACCCATACATTCCTCACTCTCTTGATGCAAATGGCAACAAGAAAGAAAAACTAAGAAGTGATTGGGATGATGAGGACAAAAAGAAAGTAGGTTATAATGCTAAAGCTAAGAATATTATAACTACTGCCTTGAGTTATGATGAATTTTTCAGGGTTTCAAATTGTAAGACAGCTAAGCAAATGTGGGATACGCTGCAAATTACTCATGAAGGAACCAGTGATGTAAAGAGAGCAAGAATGAACTCACTCATGCACGAGTATGAACTTTTGTAATGACCTAGGACTGCCTGTAGGATTGATGAGTGTCTCCACAAACCAACACGGGTCTTTTCAGCGTGCTTTGTCCTCACTCACACGCATCCTAGGAAACTTCCCAAGAGGTCACCCATCCCACAATTGCTCCAGGTCAAGCACGCTTATCCATGGAGTTCTTATGTTCTAGGTTCCTGAAAAGAAGTTACAACTTGTTAATATGGCTACACTAAATCAATTCCTTTAAACCATCCCCAACTATGCAATCCTATACCTGCATAGTCTCTGAATCCCTCTCATTTCGGTGCGTATTCAGTTCATTCATGCAGACCCTCCACCTAGAAGCCTGCCAGGAGCCGCTCATTGTCCGTGCTTCATTGCACCAGCGATCACTCCCTGCCCTCGTCGGCCCCGGGACGCCACATGCCCACCAACTTCTGCTTGGTTCGTCCCCGAACCACACCATATTGGGAGAGGTCCCGTCTCTTATACCATTAATGTAACGACCTGGGACTGCCTGCAGGATTGATGAGTGTTCCACAAACCAACATGGGTCTTTTCAGCGCGTTTTGTCCTCACTCACACGCATCCTAGGAAACTTCCCAGGAGGTCACCCATCCCACAATTGCTCCAGGTCAAGCGCGTTTAACCATGAAGTTCTTATGTTCTAGGCTCCCGAAAAGAAGTTACAACTTGTTGATATGGCTACACCAAATCAATTCCCTTAAACCATTCTCAACTATGCAGTCCCATACCTGCACAGTCTCTGAATCCCTCTCATTCTGGTGCGTATTCAGTTCATTCATGCAGACCCTCCACCTAGAAGCCTGTCAGGAGCCGCTCCTTGTCCGTGCTTCATTGCACCGGCGATCACTCCCCGCCCTCGTCGGCCTCGGGACGCCACACTTTCACATGAAGAGTGGTGAAGACATCAATGATATGCAAAGAAGGTTCACTCACATAGTGAATCAGCTGAATGGACTAGGAAAGAGCATTTCAGATGAACAATAAATCAATAAGATCATGAGATGTTTGACAAGAGAATGGCAACTAAAGATTACTGTTATAGTTGAATCAAAGGACTTGGAAACCATGAATATTGCTACACTATTTGGCAAACTCAAAGAACATGAGATGGAGTTGCATAGATTGAATGACCATGAAGAGAAGGAGAAAAAGAAAAGAGGCTTATCACTTAAAGCACATGTCTCCAAAGAAAGCCTTGACAATGATGAAGACGAAGAAGTTGAAGATGAAGATGAATCTGAAGAGGATATGTGACTGCTAGTAAGAAAATTCAAAAGATTCCTCAAAAAGAAGAAAACCTTCAACAAAAGACCCTCAAATTTCTTTTCCAAAAAGAACACTTCAAAAGCTAAAAGTTCAACATTAAATGTGAAGTGCTATGAATGTGGCAGACTTTGACATTACAAAAATGAGTGTCCTAAACTTCAAAAGAAGGACAAGCATGATAATCATGAGTCCAAGGACAAGAAGAATAGAAAACTAAGAAGAGCATACATAGCTTGGGAAGAAAATGATATGGATTCCTCTGAACATTCTGAGGAAGAAGAAGCCAATCTTTGTCTCATGACTAATCATCAAAGTGACAATGAAGATGAGGTAAATGATATCCCCCCTATCTATGATGAACTACAAGATGCTTTTGATGAATTACATAGTGAATATCTGAAAATTGCTAAGCAATTAATGTCATCCAGGAAAGTCATTGCTAAACAATGTAGTGAATATGCATCTCTTCAAATTAAAATTAAAGAATTAGAAGCTAAGAACATTAAGCTAAGTACATCTAGTTCTATATGTTCTAATTGCAACATTCTGGAAAAAGAAGTTGAAAAACTGGAAACCACTCTATATAAATTTGCTATGAGAAGAAATAATCTAAATGCCATGCTAGGACAACAAAAAGGAGTATATGACAAAGCTGGAATAGGCTATAAACCAGCAATGCATGAAAAGGTTTTTAAGAAACTCTTTGTTGCACCTAAATCCTCTACTAGTCCTTTTGTTAAATGTTTCTATTATGCAAGAAAAGGATATACAACTTCTATATGCTATTTTAGAAATCCTTCAAGGATTAGTGTTAAACAAATTTGGGTTCCTAAGGAAACATATATTATGACTAACACTAAAGGACCCAACAAAATATGGGTACCTACGAGAAATGCTTAAATCTGTTTTGTAGGTGTGTTTGAGAGCCAAAAGTTCAAATTAGTATCTTGATAGTGGCTGCTCTAAACATATATGACTAGAGATATCACTAAGTTCTCATCCTTCACTCCTAAACAAAGTGGAAGTGTCACCTATGGTGATAACAATAAAGGAAGGATTCTAGGAATTGGAATAATTGGAAGAAGCACAACTACCAAGATAGAAGGTGTACTATATGTTGAAGGGCTCAAGCACAATCTACTAAGCATCGGCTAACTATGTGATAAAGGTTATAATGTATTCTTTAACTCTAGTAGTTGCATTATAGAAAATAAGCATGATAGTAATGCAAAGCTGATAGGTAATAGATTGAATAGCATATACATGATAGATTTAGAAAGCATTTATGCTAATGATGTATGTTGTTTGATATCTAAGGAAGAGGAAAATTAGCTATGGCATAGAAGAATAGGACATATTCACATGGATCATCTGAACAAACTGATTTCTAAAGAATTGGTAATTGGACTTCCTAAAACCAAATTCTCAAAAGATGGTTTATGTGATGCATGCCAAAAGGGTAAACAAACTAAAGTATCTTTTAAGGCTAAAAATATAGTTTCAACTGAAAGACCTTTACAACTATTACACATGGATTTATTTGGACCCTCTAGAACTAAAAGTTTTGGAGTAAATTTGTATGCATTAGTTATAATTGATGATTACTCTAGATTTATATGGACCTTCTTCTTAGCACATAAGAATGAAGCTTTTATAGCCTTTAAGAAAATGGCTAAGTTAGTACAAAATGAAAAAGACATGAAAATAACTACTATAAGGAGTGATCATGGTAGAGAATTTCAAAATGAAAAATTTGATAATTTTTGTGAAGAGTTGGGAATTCAACATAATTTCTCTGCTCCAAGAACTCCACAACAAAATGGAGTTGTAGAAAGGAAAAGCTTTCCATGTTTTTGGTTGTAAATATTTTGTACTAAATGATGGAAAGGACAATCTAGGAAAGTTTGATCCTAAAGCTGATGAAGGAATATTTCTAGGTTATTCATCATCTAGTAAAGCTTTAAGAATTTTCAATAAAAGAACATAAACATTTGAAGAATCTTTACATGTTACACTTGATGAAACTAACCCCAAAAGGTTGGGAAAAGAATTTGTTGATGATGTTGCAGAAGTTTTAGAAGAGATTCAACTTGAAGAAAAATAGGATAATGCCAAAGTGGATGAAGTAGTGGAAATTCCAGAAGGTGCTCAACATAATTGGTGAAATATCCAAAGGGGTAACCACTAGACATTCCTTAAGAAATGCATGCAATAATATGACTTTTGTATCACAAGTTGAACCTAAAACTATAAATGAAGCAATTATTGATGAAAATTGGAAAATGGCAATGCAAGAAGAAATTAATCAATTTGAAAGAAATAAAGTTTGGAAACTTGTTCCTAAACCCAAGGACAAACAAATAATTGGTACAAAATGGGTATTTAGGAATAAACTTGATGAAAATGATATCATAATAAGAAATAAAGCAATATTAGTAGGCAAAGGCTATAATCAAGAAGAAAGAATTGACTATGATGAAACATATGCACCTGTGGCTAGATTAGAGGCTATTAGAATGTTGTCAGTATATACATGTATTATGGATTTTAAATTATATCAAATGGATGTTAAGAGTGTATTCCTAAATGGATATATATAAGAAGAAGTGTATGTTGGTCAACCCCCTGGATTTGAAATAAATGAATTTTGCTAATCATGTGTATAAACTCACTAAAGCCTTGTATGGACTAAAACAAGCTCCAAGAGCTTGGTATGAAAGGCTAAGTAATTTCTTACTTCAAAAGGGATTCATAAGAGGAAAAGTTGACACAACACTATTTACAAAAAGAAAAGCACAAAACATACTACTTGTTCAAATTTATGTTGATGATAATTATATTTGGTGCTACTAATGAATCTTTGTGTAAGGAATTTGCCAAATTAATGCAAAACGAGTTTGAAATGTTTATGATGGGAGAGCTTACATACTTCCTCGAACTACAAATCAAAAAATGTGATGATGGGACTTTCATAAGCCAAACTAAGTACTGCAAAGAACTATTGAAGAAGTTTGGAATGAAAAGTACAAAGGAAATGGCTACTCTAATGAGTCCATCATGTTACTTGGACAAAGATGAGAAAGGTAAATCAGTAGATGTTTCCAAGTACAGAGGTATGATTAGTTCCTTACTTTATTTAACTAGTAGTAGACCTGATATAATGTTCAGTGTTTGTATGTGTGCTAGATATCAATCCAATCCTAAGGAATTACACTTAACTACTTTAAAAAGAATCATGAAATATTTATTAGGAACTAAAGAAATGGGATTATGGTATCCTAAAGGATCAACATATAACTTAGTAGGATATTCCGATTCTGACTTTGTTGGATGCAAGTTAGATAGGAAAAGTACTAGTGGAACCTGCCACCTTTTAGGAAACTCATTAGTTTCTTGGTTTAGTAAGAAACAAACAAGTGTGACGTTATCAACTGCTGAAACAGAATATGTTGTAGCATGAAGTTGTTGTGCATAAATCCTATGGATGAAACAACAACTTATTGATTATGGTGTGCTATAAATTCACTAAGAATCCTATAATGCATTCAAGAACCAAACATATTGAGATAAGACATCATTTCATAAGGGATCACATTCAAAGTGGAGATATAATCATTGAATATATTGATACATCTAAACAATTAGCTGATATTTTCACTAAACCATTGGCTAAAGAAAGCTTTTTCTACATAAGAAAAGAATTAGGAATAATTGATCCTACCTATACTTGATGTTTTGAATGTTGAATGCGTAATATTTTAATGTTTGATGTTATACACTGATTGCACAATCGATTGATATAAGCATTATATACTTAAAATAACTAGAACATCAATTTGTACATCGATTGAAGTCAAAAATCAGAAAACATGTCTCTTTGAAAATCATTATGCATCAATTGGACAATCGATTCATTTGATTAAATAGGTACAGTATATAATAGGCATCGATTGATACATCAATTGACCTGATATGGAATCTTAGTAATTCAAATTTAATATGTTAGAAATCGATTTACACATCAATTGAATAACTAATCTTAAATACACTACTTACTGTAAGAGATTATGCATCGATTGACACATCGATTAGAATGTTTTTAAAACACTGACCCTGTGTATACATCGATTGTAACATCGATTGCATGATAAATCCAAAATTATTGGACTCTCTGACATTGCTTATACATCGATTTACTCATCGATTGGGTTAAAGTTTTAAAATTTGGTACTCTCTAACTTAGCTTATACATCGATTGATACATTGATGTATATGATTTAAAATTAAAATCCTGATGCTAAGTACATCGATTAGTATATGTATTGGAGGTAAAAAAACCTCTTAATACATCGATTGGGAAATCGATTAACTGAACTAGGTTTATTAGTTTTAACTTTCCTCCAAAATCTTCACTCGTCAAAACCAAATCTCAGAAGATCCTAAACCCTAGCAGAGCTCGAAATCTTCTCCAATGGCTCATGTGAAGCATCCTGAACCCTCTACACCTGTTCCCTCTAACTCTACATCTTCCTCCTCAACTCAATTCTCCTCACCTCAACATGTATCACCCACAGTAACCCTGCTCGTCCTAAAAGAAAAGGGACTGAGAAAGCTCAGCCTTCTCAAAGAATTGACAAGCTTCAAATCAAAAGCTTGAAGAAGAAAACACAGGACAAAGGAAAGAAGGTTGCTGAATCTTCAAGACCAACACCTATGAATCAAGAAAGGAAGAAGAAGGTGGTGAAGGACACACCCAAAAAGAAAACTGTCCAAAAGAAAAAAAAAAGAGGACAAAGGAAGAAGAAGAAGATGATGAAAGAGTTACTGAGATTGAACTTCTCAGGAGGTATTTCTCTGATGAAGAGCACATTATGCTTTATAAGAATAATTTTAAGCACAGAGATACTCATGAAGCTAGAACTGTAGATTTCAATTATTTTGAAGCTCATGAATTTAATTTTCACAAAATTTTAGAAGAGTACAATCTGAGTCAATTTCTGAAGATTAAGAGTGATATTTACCCTACATTGATCAAAGCATTTTATGGTACATATGAAATGGACAATGAGGGATTCTCTACTGAAGTAAAGAACACTAAAATTGAGATGACTTTAAAAGAATTTGCTCAATTTACTTGATTAAATTACAAAGGAAGTAATTTTGCAGGTATTGGACCAGACAGTATTTGGATTAAGACCTTTGATAGGGAAGAAGCAAAGAAGGTACTTTTAATTGAAAATGCACTAGAAGGAAGACTGATAAACATCAATTCAATGCACATTCAGCATAGGTTCCTGCAATATGTGCTGAACAGTATTCTGCTACCAAGATCAGGAAATCATGTTGTGGTGCAGAACAATGACATATTAATGCTCTGGGCTATGCTACAAAAGAAGCAACTAAGTTGGAGCTACATAATTTCTAGACATATGTTGGACTGTAAAATCAGTGGAGCTACCTTACCATATCCTAGATTAGTGATGTGTCTACTAGAACATTTTGGTGTTTATCTAGAAAATGAAGAGAAATTTGATGCCACAACAGAAACTCACAAATTTGGTGAAGGAACAATTAGCAAGATGAAACTTGCTAAAGTAGATAGAGAATGGATCAAAATAGCTGGTGAAGAACCAACAAGAGCTATTGAGGAAAATTCAGAGCTAAATAGCAAAATGGATAAGTTAATACAAATGTTTGAAGGCTTTGAGGCTAAACAAACAAAACATCATATGATGCAAAAACAATCCATTGACTACTTGAGTATTAGACTCAGTACCTTAGAAGGCCAGATGACTACTCTACATCAACATCTAGGCCTTTCTATCACTGCACCTCCAGAAGTTCATCCTACTTCTGAAGATGTTGTGAACATAGCTAGAGATGCTGCTGCACCACCTGAAGAGGAAGTTAATCCTGAAGGGCAAGCAAGTCAAGCTTCACAGCACATAGAAGAACCTAGAACCAATGAAGATATTTAGGTCTTAGGATGTCTTAAGTGTGTCTGTAATGCTATTTCTTTTGATATTACTTGAACTAGTTTCAATTCTATTTTGAACAATGATGATGATAAATGACTGAATGACTTGTTTTGATCATGTTAATATGACTGAATGAATGATAGATATAAATGAATGATTGCATTTTTAAGGATGTATTTTGTTTTATATACTTTTGTACTTTGATTCTCCCTTATATATTTTTTTTAATAATGACAAAGGGGGAGAAATAGGTACCATACAAATATATTACAAACATACTAAATCAACTTAAACTAATGATCTAAAAAAATAAAAATAATGATGTAATGATCCTATACATGTTTACATGTTAAAGAACTGTTAATTAGACAGGGGGAGTAAATGGCAATATTACTCTGATATACATTTTTGATTACTCTGATATATTGAATGTTAAACATGTTATGTATGGTAAGTTTGTCATCAATCAAAAAGGGGGAGTTTGTGGATAAATGACCCTAGTGTGTTTTGATTAATGACTAAACTTAATATGGTTATTATTTTGAGTCACTAACTGCTTGCCAAGCTTGAATTTTTCAATGAGATTTAAAGGAGCAAGTAAAGTCAATGCAAGGATCAAGAAGGATTACTTGAAGAAGAAGCAATACAATGAAGATCATTAGGAACATGTTGTAAAGAAAAGACTCAGTTTTAATCCTTTGATTAAGCTCTCACAAATAAGTAAAAATAATTTTTCAAAAGAATAAATGGACCTAGAATGAACAAGGTTAATTAATAAGTTTGTACATCTATGTGTACATTAATATAGTTTCAGTTAATTAACTAACTTTTGATGAAAACCTATGTGTACATCTATGTATAAATGTAATACATCTATGTATACATCGATTGATTCTGGACTTACTTGATCAATATGCACGTCTGCATATATACATCAATTAGTACATCTATGTATAAGTCAAGACAGAAGTTTTTGACATATATACATCGATTAGTACATCTATGTATAAGTCAAAACAGAAGCATTTTACTTTAATACATCTATTGATACATCGATGTATAAGCCAAAACAGAAGAAAGAACGTTTTAAAATAACTATAGAATCGATTAGTTAATCGATGTATAATCTTTTGGGCTGAAATTTAAAGTGTTTTTGAAGAACAATATCGATGTACTCATGTGTGTATCTTCCAAGATCAAGAACATCTAAGATAACAATCGATTAGGCAATCGATGTACACATGTAATAAAAGTGAAATCTTATTTAATACATCTGTGTACACATCGATTGACCAATAACAGAATTTTTCTTTTAAGTTTGTTATGATTTCAACTGACTTGTAAAGTGTATCCAATGAATCTATTTTGAGATATACCTACATAAGGACATTGGAAAACACTTTTTCAAAGACAATTGATTCAACATACGAAATCAAACACTCAAATTCAGAATGCTTTTCATTTGAAGAAAAATAGAGTATTTTTCTTTAGAGTTTCAATTTGTAATATCTGATTTCTTGGAATCTGATTCAATCTCATTCAAATTTTGTAAAAGAGAGATAAGAGAGAAGGTTCTCTCATTAGTTAGATCAAGAGTAGAAGGGACTCTTGGTGTTGTGTAGGAATAGAAGGAATTCTTGTGGGTTTTAACAAGATTGCTTTAACTGAAAAGCTGTCATTTGGGTAGAAGGAACCAAGAAGTGAAGCTTTTGTAAAAGAATCTTGTATATTGATTTTCTATAGTGGATAAATCTCATAGTGGTGTGGAGGCTGGATGTAGGTTACCAGAGGAGGTAGCTGAACCAGGATAAATATCGGTTTACAATTTTCTCTATCCCTTAACTCTTTATTTGCTTTATTGATTGAATGTTTGGATTAAACAATATGTTAGGGATGCTTTGTATAATCTGATTTGTTAACGATCTTATTCTTATTTGAATTCAATTTTACTGTTAATGTTTCGTTAGAAGTTTCAATTCTTGATTGCAATACATCTTGCAAAAACACATTTTAGTTTGTTGGTTGACAGAATCTCTTTCATTGATTAAAGAAAAAAATCTGTTTTTGCAAAAAGGGAAAAAATTTCAAAAAAACCTATAATACTCAATTCAACCCCCCTTCTTGAGTAATCAGAAGTCACAACCAACATTAATAACTTCATTTAAAGGGGTGGCTATGGTGCTAAAATCTTTTACAAACTTTCTATAGAAGCTGGCTAACCTATGAAAGCTTCTTACCTCACTCACTAACTTCGGGGTAGGTCACTCCCTAATGGCTTTTATCTTTTTTTCATCTATTTGCACTCCCTTAGCACTCATAACAAAGCCTAGGAGCACTACATGGTCAGTGCAAAAAACACACTTCTCTAAATTAGCATACAACTTTTCTTTTCTAAGCACACTCATCACAGCCCTAAGGTGTTTTAGATGCTCTTCTAAGGTTATGCTATAGATCAGGATGTCATCAAAGTATACTACTACAAACATGCCTAGAAACTCTCTCAACACATAGTTCATCAACCTCATAAAGGTGCTAGGCACATTTGTAAGTCCAAAAGGCATCACCAACCACTCATACAATCCATGCACCATGCAATTTGATGGTACCCACTTTTTAAACCCACTTTAGAAAAGTAACATACACTATGTAATTCATCAAGCAAATCATCTAGCCTAGGGATGGGATGCCTGTATTTTACAGTTATATTATTTACAGCCCTACAATCAATACACATTCTCCAAGTGCCATCCTTTTTGGGGATGAGTATGACAGGCATGGCACAAGGACTTAAACTTTCCCTCACCCATCCTTTTTGTATCAAATCCTCCACTTATTTCTGAATTTCCTTAGTTTCCTCAGGATTTGTCCTATAGGCGGGCCTATTGGGCAAAGAGGCTCCCAGGATGAAGTCCATTTGATGTTCAATCCCCCTCAAGGTTGGTAGTCTGGGAGGGACACTCTTTGGAAAGACATCTTCAAAGTCCTACAAAAGAGAATCAACTTCACTATGTAGAGGGTTAGAGTTATAATTTAAGTACAAGTCCTTGTATACACAAATGTACATATCTTGCTTTGCAAAGCAAGCCCTCTTAATCTCATTCTCCCTAGTAATTAAACATTCATTTTTTCTCATTTACAAGTTTTTGGTCCCTATTCTTTGCTTCCCCCTTTGATTTTATTTTTACGCCTTTCTTCTCTTGCTCCCTTCTTAGCTTTAAGGCCATTTGGTCTTCACAAACCTATTTGGGAGTAAGGGGGTACAAGGGTTACCTTTAAGGAATTATGAACAAAGGAGTACTTATTAGTGAAACCATCATGAATAGCATGCTTATCAGATTGCCAAGGCCTTCCAAGCAAAATATGGCCGACTTCCATGGGAATAACATCACACGAAACATCATCTTTATACTTACCAATTGACAAACTTACCATCACTTGTTGATTCACTATCAACTCACCATTCTCACTTAGCCATAAAAGCTTGCATGGTTGGGGGTGAGGAGTAATTTTAAGGTCAAGTTTTCTTACCAAGCGAGTGCTTGCCACATTAGTGTAACTTCCCCCATCAATAATCAAAGAGCACACCTTCCCTTGAATGAGGCATCTTGTATGAAAAATGTTCTCTCTTTGGCTGTCATCCTTCTCTTTAGCTTGACTTCCTAACAATCTGCTTACCATCAATAAGGCTCACTCTTATGGAATAGCCTCACAATCACTTTCCTCCTCACTTGATGAAATAGAAGAAGTTTCACTAGTGATACTCCCATTGTCCCTCATCACAATTGTTTTCTTATTTGGGCATTGAGAAGCTATGTGTCCCTTTCCCAAACACTTGAAGCATTTAATGTACTTATTTTTAGAAGTAGAAGATGAACTGGAAGTAGTAGGCAAGGTGGCCTTAGAGGCAGCCACGAGTTCCTTTGGACTAGAAGAGGATCCCTCCTTCTTTTGCTTATCCTTCCTACTTGTTGTTTTGAAGTTGGAAGAAGCCTTCTTCAAAGTACCCTTCCTCTTGAGTTGTTGCTCCACCTTCATGACTTGATGCACCAAGTCTTCAAGCTCAACATAATGTTGCAACTCCACAATATCACTAATGTCTCAGTTGAGACCATGAAGAAACCGAGCCATGGTTGCCTCCCTTTCTTCAACAATGTTGGCTCTTATCAAGGCAACCTCCATCTCTTTGAAGTATTCATCCACACTCCTACTCCCTTGAGAGAGTCATTGTAACTTATTATGTAGCTCCCTATGATAATAAGAAGGTACAAACCTCCTCTTCATCAAAGTATTCATTTTATCCCAAGTAATGATAGGATGCTCTCTATATCTTGCCCTTTCTCTTTGAACTTGATCCCACTTAATCAATGCATAATCCATGAATTCAAGTGCAGCCACCTTCACTTTCTTCTCTTCATTGTAGTCGTGGCATGAGAAGATTTGCTCAATTTTCATCTCTCACTCAAGATATCCATCCGGATCATTCCTTCCTTGGAAGGAAGGTATTTTGATATTCACACCCCCAAGCCTCTCATTTTCTTTATCTCTCCTCTCATGTCTCCTTCTCCTTCCTTGCCTCCTACCATCTCTCCTTTCTCTTTTGGATTCATGGGATTCTTCATCATGGTTGGAAGTTCTATCCCTCTCTAACCTGTCAATCCTCTCATGGATTTCATCACTTTGCCTTTGAAGAAGCCTTTCCAAATGTCTTGTTAGGGCTTGCATTTGTAATATCATTGTGGTTGTCCTTGGGGAAGGAGGGGGACTTCCACTTGGATTTCCTTCCTTAGACATTGTACAAAATCAATAAGTTAGTGAACACAATAAAACAAGGTCCTCACTCACTCTTTTCACGTGTATACACTCTTAGATTGATTCCACTCGTGTTTCACACAATTAGGCTTTTGTTTAATGAAAACGCTCTTGCCTTTTACTAGTCAAGTTCTCTTTGCAAGTTCTTAAATGAACCATCTCGCATTTCAATTACCAAAAGCTCTTCCAAAGATAGCGGTCCTCATAAGAGTAAGCACTCAAAAGTTGAAGAAAGGATGAAACTCTAGACAAAACTCAAAGGAATTTAAAAGACAAGCAAGAAAAGCTAATTAAAAAGAAAGGTAAAACTCAAAAGAAATAAGAAGATAAAAGAAACGCACAAGGTATGTAGAATAGCACCGCTTAATGAAATTCACAAGCATTCAAACTTAATCTTACTTAAGTGCAATGGCAGTCTCCATTTTTTCTTTTTTTTTCATACTATTTTTCACGCCCTTGTTCTCTTTTTGCACTTAAAAAAATTGGTTCTTGCAATTTTAGTTTCGAATGTTATGCCCAATTGTGTATTTAGGAGTTTCCTATCAAATTAAGGTGCTATAAAACATATAACAACAATGGATATAGAGTTGATAAGATCAAAATTGTAAATATTACGCAGAAACTAAAGACAAAAAATAAAAGGACTAGGATTTAAATGGCAAAAAGTATAGAACGGAAAGTAAAGAATGTTGCCAATTCTTAGGAACGACAAAGATCAATGATGATCAAGGTTGTGTATAATTATGACATTCAAGCAATGGTGCTTGATGTTTGGAAAGCAATAAGAACAAGTACAAAAAAAAAATACAAGAACTCTATCAACTCTAGAATCCGGGCACTCGATACCACATGATATGATCCAAGTTGGATGCATATTATTTTTACGGATCGTCCTTGAGTTGAATTCATGTTTTTTTAAAGAATTAAAAAAATGAAGGGTGAACAGTAACGCAAATAGTATCGTGAATGGTACCATAAATGGAAGAGATGGAAAAAGAAAAGGAATGGAAGGAAGAAGACGCCACATTCTTAGAGAGGGATAAGTCAAGCGAAGATTCACCACAAAGGTAAGGAAACCTTTGATAAGAACCAAGATGGCTCTACCAAGAACCCAAGAGAGCTAAGCTCTCAAAACTCACAAAGGAGTGCAATATTATTCTCTGATTCAAAAAGTGTCAACTACAATAAACACAAACCTATTTATAGGCATTAGGTATGCGGCCAGGTCAAACTAAAGGAGGCAGCAAGCTAGCACATTTTTAATCCTAATCCTAACGCAAATGCGGCCCAGGCCCAATTGGAAGGTAGTACCTATCCCTAGCTCTGCTATGTGCAAGTGAAGCCCATTCAATAGGCCCTTATTACAAATTTATCCCAAAAAGAAAATAAAAACCAAAATAGAGAAAATTAAAGGGTTCAAATACATAATCAAATAAAATTGACTAAGAAGAAATCATGCCCCCACATTGGGCACTTCATCAACTTGGATCATTTGGACCATCTTGAGTGCTCCTTCTTCTGAAATGGGCTTGAGTGAGAGAAAGTGGTTGACTTCTTTGTCCAAATCCTCCTTAGCCTTTGTAGCTCTTGACCTTGTCATTGGGCCTCCAAGTCCTCGCAGTGCATCTTTGGGCATTGGCCCCGTTGGGCTTCCACTTGAGCTTCCTTGGTCTCCATCATATTTTATGTGAGTGTCTATGTGTGCGTCTGATATTCTTTTTGTGTGTGTGTGTCTATGATATTCTATGTGTATGTGTGTAATATTCTATATGTGTGTGATATTTTTTGTGTGTGTGTGATATTCTATATGTGTGTGTAATATTCTATGTGTGTATGTGTGTGTTTGTGTGATATTTTGTCTTTTTGTGTGTATTTATTTTGTGTGTATGTGTGTGTGCATGTGATATTGTCGTGTGTGTGTGTGTATGATATTCTCTGTGTGAGTTTGTCCGATACTCTCTATGTGTGGTGTGTGTGTGATATTTTATGTTTTTTTGTGTGTATGTAATATTCTCTCTCTCTGCGTGTGTGATGAGGACCTAAGGGGGGTACCTACTGATTGGACCCATGACAAGAATAAGAACTAAGAAGGCCCAAGAAGCCTTGAAACAAATGGGGAAAACTATGTTGGAAGCAAGCCCAAGTCTTGAAACCATAGGTTCTGAAGATGTCAATTGCTTGAGTCAAGATGAAAACCAATGCAGTTGGGATGCCTAAGTCTGTGCACAAATTTTATAGTTTGTATGGCTAATTTAGAGTGTCTATTTAAGTTAAATAAGCATTAGGCATGATAGTACTAAGTTAATAAGCACTTAGGTGAAGTTAAGTTCCACTAAGCTTTGCCTTTAGTGGGAATTTAATGCTTTTTAGTGGGGCTGATTGTGTTTATTTTGTTTTATTAGCTTTGGTAAAAATATGACAAAGAAGAGTGACCATTGGCTTGCATGCCTTTGGTAACTTCTAGAATGAATTAATACAGCACTTAAACATAATAAGTTTCATGCACTAATTGCCATCAATACCAATTAGTTGAGGCATTAATGTAAGCATTAGTGGGGCTGCTAGGGTTAGGAGAGTCACCTTAGGCTGATTTGTGGTGACCTTTGGTTAGCACTACTCTATCCATTCTCTATATAATGTACCTAAATTGGATGAAAAAAAAAAACCAGGATTTGATGTTCAATTTGGTTTGTCCAATTGTGAGAGTATTCCTCTCTTAGGTTCTTGACTGAGCCATAGATCTTATCAAGAGTTTCTCTTGTGGCGATCACTAACTTTAGTTTATTAATCAATCCTTAATTGTGGCACCAATCCATTTCTTATTTCCATCTCTCATCTTAACCATTTTCCTGTATTATTTTCATTTTTTCCTTTGTGTCCATTTAGTTACAAGCATCAATTTGCAAGAATCTCTAATTTTGCAATTTCCTCAGTTTTCGTCTCAAATTTCTCGCACTCATATCTCAAGTTATACGTACTCTTTTTCGGTGATTCTTAAGTCTAAATCATGTTTCAGAAAGAGATCTTTCACCTCGTTTTAGAATCACTCAATTCTGATGTCTATAGCATGAGATTTGTATGCTTCCTAAGCTTGTGCGAATTCCACCCTAGATAGATTCGTAAAAATGAAACCATGGTAAGTGGAAATCACATCAGTTGATATCAAAGCTCAGTCCTAGGGTGGATTTGAGGCTGCCTACAAGTGTGATATGACAGGTTCTAAAGAGGAGACTTCCTCTCAAGGGGCTGCAACCAATAAGTGGCTATTGGAGGCATTAACCCAAACTTTTCAAAGGTTGTTGAAGGAACAAACTGAGGCAATTCACAAGAAGTTTGATCGACTTGAGGAGACTTTAAAACTCAACAAGATGCAAGGAAAAGAAGGCCAATCAAGATGGTTTTACCGATAAGCTTTCTTTTATGTATAATGGTTGCAAGACCACCCTTGTACCCTTGTCTCCAATAGAGGTGTGTGAGGTTCAAAGAAAATTGAGAGAAATGGGTGAAAAAGAGAAAGAGATAAAAGAAAAATAGAAAGAGTTAGAAAAAGAAAAAGAGAAACTGACATGGGAAAACCAAAGGACTCATCTACTTATTGTATCAAAATTAAATACGAAAATATTTAAAAAAACTAATCATACCCCTACTAATTGATCCAATAACTAAGGAGATTGCAGCCCATGAATACTTCTTAAGTAATGTGACTTGGGCTTTATTTGGCTCTTCAAGTTATTGTCTTCAAGTTAGGCTCAAATCATCTTCAAGTAGTAGAAAAGAGACCCATTTTGGCATGGCCTCTATTCCATGTTGATCTTCTTTATCTTTGATCTCCATAATTAGGCCTTGCAAAGCTTGCTTCATCCTCTTAGTCTTGACCCTAGTCATTGGTCCTCTAATTCCATGCAAAGGATCTTTAGGTTGGTTGGTTGCATCTCTATCATTCCCTCCCTCTTCGAAAGGATTCGTCCTCTAATCAGATCCATTGCCTACATTAAACAAGGAAAGATCAGCCACATTAAAGGTAGCACTTACATTGCCATATTCACTTGGAAAATCTGGCTTGTAAGCATTGTCATTAATCCTTTCTAGAACTTGAAAAGGTCCATCTCCTCTTGGTTACAGCTTGGATTTCCTTTGAGTAGGAAACCTCTCCTTCCGCATATGAACCCAAACCCAATCTCCAGGTTCAAAAACCACTTTGATGTGCCCCTTATTTGCATGCTTTGCATATTGCTCATTCTTCCTCTCAATGTTAGCACGAACTTTTGCATGCAACTCCTTGACAAAGTCTGCCTTACGCTTACCATCCAAATTAGCATGGTCATTAGTTAGCAAAGGTAAGATATCCAAAGGAGTCAAAGGATTAAAGCCATACACAACTTCAAAAGGAGAATAAGATGTAGAAGAATGAACAGTTCTATTATAAGCAAACTCAACATGTGACAAACATTTCTCCCATTATTTCAATTTTTTTTTAATGATAGCACGCAACAAAGTAGTAAGTGTTCGGTTGACTACTTCAATTTGTCCATCCGTTTGAGGATGTGCAACAGTAGAAAACAAGAGTTTAGTCCTTAACGTATTCCATAAAGTTCTCCAAAAATGACTTAGGAACTTCACATCTCTATCACTTACCATGGTTCGTGGCAATCCATGCAAACGCACCACTTCTTTGAAAAGCAAATCAGCAATATGTGTTGCATCATTGGTTTTAGAACATGCAATGAAATGTGTCATTTTACTAAACCTACAACAAGAAATATGTTATCTTTTCCACTTTGAGATCTAGACAATCCTAACACAAAATCTATTGAAACATCAATCCAAGGTTGATTAGGAATAGACAAAGGTGTATATAAATCATGGGGCATGACTTTAGATTTAGCCTGTTTGCATGTAATGCACTTATTAGAAACAGGTTGTACATCATGCTTCATGTTAGGCCAATAAAAATGCTCATGCAGAATTTCCAAGTTTTTTTTCACACTATAATGTCCCATCAATCCTCCACCATGAGTTTCTCTAACTAGCATTTCACACAAGGAACAAACAGGCACACACAATTTATTTTCCCTAAACAAGAAACCATCATGCCTATAACAGTCCCCAAAAGCATACTTAGAACAAGAATCCCATATTTGGCCAAAATCAGAATCATTGTCATACAAGTCCTTTATAATCTCAAAACCAAATAATTTAGTTTTCAAATATGTGAGCAATGCGAACCTTCTAGACAAAGCATCAGCCACAACATTTTCCTTACCATTCTTGTACTGGATCACATAAGGAAACATCTCAATGTATTCCAACCACTTAGCATGTCTCTGTTGAAGTTTACCTTGAGATTTCAAAAACTTCAAACTTTGATGGTCAGAATGAATTATGAATTCCCTAGGCCACAAGTAGTGTTGCCAAGTCCGTAAAGCTCTCACCAAAGTGTATAACTCCTTGTCATATGTGGGATAATTCAATGCTGCCCCACTAAGCTTTTCACTGAAATACGCAATTAGTTTAGAGTCCTGTATCAATACAGCCCCTATTCCAACACCAGAAGCATCACATTCAACTTCAAAAGCTTTATCAAAATTAGGTAAACAAAGCAAAGGTGCATTGGTCAGCTTATCCTTCAATGAATTAAAAGCTTTTTCATGCACATCATTCCATTTGAAAACAACATTCTTTTTAACAAGTTCATTCAATGGTGTATCAATAGAACTAAAGTTCTTTATAAACCTTCTATAAAAACTTGCTAAACCATGAAAACTTCTTACCTCATTTGCATTCTTAGGTGTAGGTCATTCCCTAATTGCCTTTACCTTCTCTTCCTCCACACTTATTCCGTTGGAGCTTACAACAAAACCTAAAAACACAACAGATTCAAGGCAAAATGAACACTTTTTAAGATTTGCATACAACTTATTTTTCCTTAAAACATCAAAAACTTTATGCAAATGTTCAACATGTTCAGCCAAGGTTTTGCTATAAATCAAAATATCATCAAAATACACTACAACAAATTTCCCAATGAAAGGATGCAAAACATGGTTCATTATCTCATGAAAGTGCTGGGTGCATTAGTTAAACCAAATGGCATTACTAACCACTCATACAAATCATATTTTGTTTTGAAAGTTGTTTTCCATTCATCTCATTCTTTCATGCGAATTTGATAGTATACATTTTTCAAATCAATTTCAGAAACAAAAACACAAGAACCATGCAATTCATCAAGCATATCATCCAATCTAAGGATAGGATATCTATACTTTATAGTGATTTTATTTATGGCTCGACAGTCAGTACACATGCGCAATGTCCCATCTTTCTTTGGAACTAAGATCACAGGAACAGAACATGGACTAAGACTCTCCCTCACAAATCCTTTTTGCAGCAATTCATTCACTTGCCTTTGAATTTCCTTTGCCTCATCAGGACTTGTTCTATAGGCTGGTCTATTTGGAAGTGAAGATCCAGGAATCAAGTTAATTTGATGCTCAATACCTCTTAAATGAGGTAATCCATGTGGCACTTCTTCTGGAAAAACTTCAACAAATTCCTATAACAAGGAAACAACCTCACTTGGCAAAGAAGAGTTAAGATCATTAGTGAAATAAATATCCTTGTACAAGAGTACAAGTAGCTGCTCTCTAGCTATCAAAGCACTCTCAACCTCTCTTTTTCTCGTAAATGCACTCACTATCTTTTTTCCCTCTTTATTTTGCACACCAACCTTTGACTTTTTTTCTTCATAGCACTCAATTTTATTATTCTCTTTCTTTTGCATATTCTCACTTTTCTTTCCTTTTCTTGAACGCTCAATTGATCTTCTTTCAACTTGCACTCTCTTGCGATCTTGATTTAGTCAGCATAAGCCTCAGCAGGTTTGAGAGATGTTAATATAATGATGCGATTATTCATAAAAACTGAGTACCTATTTTTGTACCCATCATGAGTAACCTTTCTATCAAATTGCCATGGACGCCCAAGAAGTAGATGTCTAGCATGCATAGGTACCACATCGCAAAGAACCTCATCTTTATATTTGCCAATGGAAAATTAAACCAACACTTGCTTAGTCACCCTTATATCTCCACAATCATTCAGCCACTGTAGTCTATACGGATTAGAATGCTTTAATATGGGTAAATTCAATTTTTCAACCAATAAGGTGCTAGCAACATTAGTACAACTTCTACTATCAATGATCAAACTACATACCTTGTCATTTACATGGCATCTTGTATGAAAGATATGCTCACACTACTCCTCATCACCATCTACCTTAGGCTGTATGTTAAGAGCATGTCTAGTAACAAGTATATCTCCCTTTATAGGTTCAGCAACTTCAACATCATTGCAATCCTCCAATGGTGGCATTTCATCATCGCTTGAGCTTACACTCTCTATGTCTCCATTATCCAGCAAAATCATTGCCCTTTTATTTGGACATTTAGAAGCAATATGCCCAACTCCTTGACACCTGAAAATTTGATATCACGTGATCTAGAAGATGTATTAGTTTCGGTTTTACCTTTAGGAGTAGCAACTGAATGTTTGGCCTTTGCATCTTCTTTAGGCTTTGACATAGTTTTGTAGTTATGCTAATTTGATTTCCATGAAGAATTAGAAGCAAATTTGGAAGTACCCTTCGCTTTCAATTGCCTTTCTACCTAATTAGCTTTGTGCAGCAAATCCTCCATCTCCACATAATGTTGTAATTCTATAACATCAGCTATCTCTCTCTTTAAGCCCCCAATAAATCTAGCCATAGTTGCTTCACGATCTTCTTCTACATTAGCTCAAATCAAGGCTATTTCCATCTCCTTATAGTAATCCTCCACACTCATGGAACCTTGATTTAGACTTTTCAATTTTCAATGCAAGTCTCTATGGTAGTGGCTTGGTACAAATCTCCTTCTTATTAAGGCTTTCATCTCTTCCCAAGTATGAATAGGCCTCTCCCCATTCCTACGCCTACTACTCACAAATTGATTCCATCAAATACTAGCATAATCAGTTAATTCAACAACTGCTAGTTTAACCTTCTTCTCCTCTGAGTAATTATGACAGTCAAACACATGTTCAACTTTCCACTCCAAGTACAATTCAGGATCATTTCTTCCTTGGAATGTAGGAATTATCATCTTAATGCTACCCAAATGATTGTCTCCTTTTGATTCATTTCTTCTTCTCCTTTTAGTATGATGAGGACCTAAGGGGGGTACCTACTAATTGGACCCATGACAAGAACAAGAACTAAGAAGGCCCAAGAAGCCTTGAAACAAATGGGGGAAACTATGTTGGAAGTAAGCTGATGAGGACTTAAGGGGGTTACCTACTAATTGGACCCATGACAAGAATAAGAACTAAGAAGTCCCAAGAAGCCTTGAAACAAATGGGGGAAACTATGTTGGAAGCAAGCCTAAGTCTTGAAACCATAAGTTCTGAAGATGTCAATTGCTTGATTCAAGATGAAAACTAATGAAGTCGGGCTGCCCAAGTGTGTGCATGAATTTTATAGTTTGTATGGCTGATTTAGAGTGTCTATTTAAGTTAAATAAGTATTAGGCATGATAGTACTAAGTTAATAAGCACTTAGGTGAAGTTAAGTTCCACTAAGCTTTGCCTTTAGTGGGAATTTAATGTTTTATAGTGGGGCTGATTGTGTTTATTTTATTTTATTAGCTTTATTAAAAACATGATAAAGAAGAGTGACCATTGGCTTGCATGTCTTTGGTAACTTCTAGAATGAATTAATACAGCACTTAAGCTTAATAAGTTTCATGCACTAATTGCCATCAATACCAATTAGTTGAGGCATTAATGTAAGCATTAGTGGGGCTGTTAGGGTTAGGAGAGTCACCTTAGGCTGATTTGTGGTGACCTTTGGTTAGCACTACTCTAGCCATTCTCTATATAATGTACCTGAATTGAATAAAAAAAAACTAGGATTTCATATTCAATTTGGTTTGTCCAATTGTGAGAGTATTCCTCTCTTAGGTTCTTGACTGAGCCATAGATCTTATCAAGAGTTTCTCTTGTGGCAATCACTAACTTTGGTTTATCAATCAATCCTTGATTGTGGCAGCAATCCATTTCTTATTTCCATCTCTTGTCTTAACCATTCAGTTACAAGCATCAATTTGCAAGAATCTCAAATTTTACAATTTCCTCAATTTTTGTCTCAAATTTCTCGCACTCATATCTCAAGTTATACGTACTTTTTTTCGATGATTCTTGAGTCTAAATCGTGTTTTAGAAAGAGATCTTTCACTTCATTTTAGAATCACTCAATTCTGATGTCTATAGTGTATGATATGGATGCTTCCTAAGCTTGTGCGAATTCCACCCTAGATAGATCCGTAAAAGTGAAACCATGGTAAGTGGAATCACATCACAAGCCCAAGTTTTAAAACCATAGGTTCTAAAGATGTCAATTGCTTAATTCAAGATGAAAACCAATGAAGTTGGGCTGCCCAAGTGTGTGCACGAATTTTATAGTTTGTATGGTTGATTTAGAGTGTCTACTTAAGTTAAATAAGCATTAGGCATGATAGTACTAAGTTAATAAGCACTTAGGTGAAGTTAAGTTCCACTAAGCTTTGCCTTTAGTGGGAATTTAATGCTTTTTAGTAGGGCTGATTGTGTTTATTTTGTTTTATTAGCTTTGTTAAAAACATGACAAAGAAGAGTGACCATTGGCTTGCATGCCTTTGGTAACTTCTAGAATGAATTAATACAGTACTTAAGCATAATAAGTTTTATGCACTAATTACCATCAATACCAATTAGTTGAGGCATTAATGTAAGCATTAGTGGGGCTGCTAGGGTTAGCAGAGTCACCTTAGGCTGATTTGTGGTGACCTTTGGTTAGCACTACTCTAGCCATTCTCTATATAATGTACCTAATTTGGATGAATAAAAAAAAACTGAGGATTTGATGTTCAATTTGGTTTGTCCAATTGTGAGAGTATTCCTCTCTTAGGTTCTTGACTGAGCCATAGATCTTATCAAGAGTTTCTCTTGTGGTGATCACTAACTTTGGTTTATCAATCAATCCTTGATTGTGGCACCAATCCATTTCTTATTTCTATCTCTCGTCTTAACCATTTTCCTTTGTTATTTTCATTTTTCCTTTGTGTCCATTCAGTTACAAGCATCAATTTGTAAGAATCTCAAATAATCCTAAGCTTGTGCGAATTCCATCCTAGATAGATCTGTAAAAGTGAAACCATGGTAAGTGGAGTCACATCAGTTGGTATCAAAGCTAAGTCCTTGGGAGGATTTGAGGCTGCCTACATGTATGATATGACAGGTTCTAAAAAGGAGACTTCCTCTCAAGGGGCTGCAACTAATAAGTGGCTATTGGAGGCAATATCCCAAACTTTTCAAAGGTTGTTGAAGGAACAAACTGAGGCAATTCATAAGAAATTTGATCGGCTTGAGGAGAGGTTATCTAACTGAACAAGATGCAAGGAAAAGAAGGCCAACCAAGATGGTTTTACCGATAAGCTCTCTTTTATGCATAATGGTTGCAAGACCACCCTTGTACCCTTGTCTCCAATAGAGGTGTGTGAGGATCAAAGAAAATTGAGAGAAATGAGTGAAAAAGAGAAAGAAATAAAAGAAAAAGAGAAATAGTTAGAAAAAGAAAAAGAGAAAGAATTTGAAAAAGGAAAAAGGGAGGACAATGAAGAAGAAGTCGAGAGTGAAAGAAGAGAGAGAGCAAGAAATCTTGCTTGAATTCTTATGTTTCTAACACTTTTTCTGTTTCTAGTAGTATTGATTCAATGTTGCAGGAAAATGTTGAAATGACTCCAAAGGAGGAATCCCATTTACTACCACCTTTAAGGAGAATTGAACCAAACATTGAAATCATGCCTTGTACAAACATTTGTGCACCATTGCACATTCCGCCCTCAACTGGAGGCCCACATCAAGAGAACAAACACATGGAAGTGAGAAAGGCTCCCTTGATGCAAAAAGGATCAAGCTCAAAGCCTAGATTTCAACAAATTGTGTTTGACCCTAGAGGATAGGTTTCATTTCATTTATGGAAGAATAAAGTCCTTTACAAGGACATGCAAGTGCCAATAAGTGATAGCCAACTTGACTAGAAGGGTGATGAAACCCTCAAATTTGAGGACAAGTTCACTCAAAAGAAGGAGGGGATGATGAGGACCTAAGGGGGGTACCTACAAATTGGACCCATGACAAGAAAAAGAACTAAGAAGGCCTAAGAAGCCTTGAAACAAATGGGGGAAACTATGTTAGAAGCAAGCCCAAGTCTTGAAACCATAGGTTCTGAAGATGTCAATTGCTTGATTCAAGATGAAAATCAATGAAGTTGGGCTGCCCAAGTGTGTGCACGAATTTTATAGTTTGTATGGATGATTTAGAGTGTCTATTTAAGTTAAATAAGCATTAGGCATGATAGTACTATGTTAATAAGCACTTAGGTGAAGTTAAGTTCTACTAAGCTTTGCCTTTAGTGGGAATTTAATGCTTTTTAGTGGGGCTAATTGTGTTAATTTTATTTTATTAGCTTTGTTAAAAACATGACAAAGAAGAGTGACCATTGGCTTGCATGCCTTTGGTAACTTCTAAAATGAATTAATACAGCACTTAAGCATAATAAGTTTCATGCACGAATTGCCATCAACACCAATTAGTTGAGGCATTAACGTAAGCATTAGTAGGGCTGCTAGGGTTAGGAGAGTCACCTTAGGCTGATTTGTGGTGACCTTTGGTTAGCACTACTCTAGTCATTCTCTATATAATGTACCTAATTTGGATGAATAAAAAAAACTGAGGATTTGATGTACAATTTGATTTGTCCAATTGTGAGAGTATTCCTCTCTTAGGTTCTTGACAAAGCCATAAATCTTATCAAGAGTTTCTCTTGTGGCGATCACTAAATTTAGTTTATCAATCAATCCTTGATTGTGGCACTTATCCTTTTCTTATTTCCATCTCTCATCTTAACTATTTTCCTTTGTTATTTTTGTTTTTCCTTTGTGTCCATTCAGTTACAAGCATCAGTTTGCAGGAATCTCAAATAATCCTAAGCTTGTGCGAATTCTACCCTAGATAGATCCATAAAAGTGAAACCATGGTAAGTGGAATCACATCACAGTACTTCTTCCATCTGAATACTCATCCTCCTCCTCTTCAAAAGTGCGTCGCCTTGGGGTTCTTGATCTTGATAGGGTTTGTAGACTATCTAATCTTGCATTTAGGGCCTGGAATTGTTCTTAAATAGCCTTCATAAATAATTAGAGATCAACTTCTCTGTCTCCTCCACTCATGATTAAAATGCTGCAAGAATTTGGGTAAGAAATGATTACAAAATAGACAATAATATTGAACAACTATGTCTTCAAGAATCCTCTCACAAACACTCTCTCACGTGTTTACACTCAATTATATATATATATATTGCTCGTGTTTCACTCTAGTTAGCTCTTTCCCTATGATAGTCTCACCACTCTTTGCCTTTATACAAGATGCCTCATTCAAGTGAATATGTGCTCTTTGATTATTGATGGGGGAAGTTGCACCAATATGGTAAGCACTTACTTGGTAAGAAAACTTGACCTTAAAACTACTCATCACCCCTGACCATACAAGCTTCAATGGCTACGTGAGAATGGTGAGTTGATAGTAAATTAACAAGTGATAGTGAGTTTGTCAATTGGTAAGTATAAAGATGATGTTTCGTGTGATGTTGTTCCCATGGAGGCCGGCCATATTTTGCTTGGAAGGCCTTGGCAATTTGATAAGCATGCTATTCATGATGGTTTCACTAACAAGTATTCCTTTGTTCATAATTCCTTAAAGGTAACCCTTGTACCCCTTACTCCCAAATAGGTTTGTGAAGACCAAGTGACCTTGAAGCTAATAAGGGAGCAAGAGAAGAAAGACATAAAAATAAAATCAAAGGGGAAAGCAAAGAATAGGGACTAAGAACTTGTAAATGAGAAAAAAATGAATATTTAATTGCTAGGGAGAGTGAGATTAAGAGGGCTTGCTTTGCAAAACAAGAGATGTGCATTAGCGTATACAAGGACTTGTACTTAAATTGTAACTCTAACCCTCTACCTAGTGAAGTTGATTCTCTTTTGCAGGACTTTGAAGATGTCTTTCCAAAGAGTGTCCCTCCCGGACTACCACCCTTGAGGGGGATTGAACATCGAATGGACTTCATCCCAGGAGCCTTTTTGCCCAATAGGCCTGCCTATAGGACAAATCCTAAGGAAACTAAGGAAATTCAGAAACAAGTGGAGGATTTGATGCAAAGAGGATGGGTGAGAGAAAGTTTAAGTCCTTGTGCCGTGCCTGTCATACTTGTCCCCAAAAACGATGGCACTTGGAGAAAATGTACTGATTGTAGGGTTGTAAATAATATAACTGTAAAATATAGGCATCCCATCCTGATGCAAACCAAGAATGATGTCCAATTTAAAGCCAATTTGATTTTTGATGAAAATTTTATTTTCATTGGTGATGAACCTATTAACTTGTTTTGACTATATCTTGCGCTACAAATCTTTGATTAGTGCATTCTTTAGTGCGTTGGAAAGATAAGGAACTTATCTACAAATCTTATTTCTAGCTTCTTGACCAGATTCGACTTCTATCATTGTGAAAAATGGTCTGGAAGTTGAAGACAAACTTTTGGACGAAATTTTCTAGTTTATTTCTATTAAATAAAGTGTAATAAACTTTGTGTGTGAACGGTGCACATTTTTATTAAGCTTCTTGGGAGGGCAACCTTTGGCTTGCATGCCTAGATAACTCCTTTTTAGAAGTCGTGAACCACTTTTATTATCCACTTAATTGTCATTAGTTGCTTTAATTAGCCACTTAGTGGATTAGTTATTACTTTTATGGGGAATTTGTTACAATTATGGTGACCTTTTGTATGAATATTCTATGCAGCCCCTAAACTCTATATATGTACACATCTATGATGAATGGAAAAGAAGGAAACCTTTGGATGTTCAATTTGGATTTGTTCCAATTGTGAGAGTGTTTAGCCTCTCTTAGGTTCTTCATTGAACTAACCCCTTTGATCTTATCAAGAGTCCAAGACCCTTGTGGCGATCCTCACCTTGGCTTATCAATTCCCCTTGGAATTGTGGCGCCTACCATTCTATTCCTTATCTTGTCCATTTGGTTAATTTCTTTTTCTTCGAATTGTGGTTGGTCACTCAAGGAAAGATCCAAAAATCTTATGTTCCTTTTTTGGATCATATCATGTGGTATCTAGAGCCATCTTTCCTAGAGTGATTTTTTATCTTGTTCTTCGATTTTTTTCTCAAAAAAAAAAAATTCTTCTTCCCACCACATATCATGACAACACTATTCCTTGAAATGAAAAGATTACAAAGACGAATGGAGGAGTTCAATGAGATGCTTGAAAAGCTAGGAGAAATAAAAAGGAGGAGGCATGGAGGAAGGAGATATGAGAGAAGAGATATAGAAATTGAAAGGGAGAAAAAGTGATAACAAAAAAAAAAGGTGAGCAAAGAGGAGAGAATGAAAAGACAAATAGAAAATTTTGAAGCACATGTGAAGAAAATGGTTGAAGATTCCAAAAAAGAAAGTGAGGTAAACAAAATAAACTTGAATGATTGTTTTGATGTTATTCCTAATTTTTTGCCTAGTTGTGTTGATTCTCTAGTGAAAGAGATTGAGCTTGTTCCTCCAAAGGAAGCTTGCAAGCTATTCAATGAAATTGAAGATGTTCCTCCAAAGGAAGCTTGCAAGACAGTCAATGAAATTGAAGATGAGATTCCAAAGGAAGCTTGCACAATCAATGAAATTCCAAAGGAAGAATACAAACCATCAATTGGAGTTGAATTGCAAGAGGAAGATAAGGAGATGAAGATGACTAGAGAGTGGCTTACACTTAAAGCTGAGAATAAGTCTTCAAATTCACTTGGAAAGTCATGGCAATCTATTACTCTAATACCTACTTCTAGATTAGCTTGTGGAATCAAATGTTGGGATTCTTCTACTTTGGTTCATTTGTCTAACATTTCTCCCTAGGTCATGAAGAAAAGAATAGTGAAGGCCAAACCAACAAAAGCAAAGAGCAAGAGAAAAATAGTGAGAAGAAAGAGAATGAAAAAGATATTGAGGAAAAAGTAGAGAGTCTCTTTATGAACAAAAGTGAAGTGGAAAAAGCATTATTTGAAGAGGCAAAGGTTGAAAGAAAAATTGAGAGTTTTCCTATAAAAGAAAATAAGGAAGTTGAAGAAACAATTCCAAGAGAGGTGTCCCATAGATTCAAAAGAGTTGTGTTTGAACCCGGAGGATGAAGACAATTCTCAAAGGCAATAAATTTGAGGTCGAATTCTCTTCAAGGGGGAGGGAATGATGCAAACCAAGAATGATGTCCAATTTAAGGCCAATTTGATTTTTGATGAAAATTTTATTTTCATTGGCGATGAACCTATTAACCTGTTTTGGCTATATCTTGCGCTACAGATCTTTGATTGGTGCATTCTTTAGTGCGTTGGAAAGATAAGGAACTTATCTACAAATCTTATTTCTAGCTTCTTGACCAGATTCGGCCTCTATCATGGTGAAAAATGGTCTGGAAGTTGAAGACGAATTTTTGAACGAAATTCTCTAGTTTATTTCCATTAAATAAAGTGTAATAAACTTTGTGTGTGGACGGTGCACATTTTTATTAAGCTTCTTGGGAGGGCAACCTTTGGCTTGCATGCCTAGGTAACTCCTTTTTAGAAGTCATGAACCACTTTTATTATCCACTTAATTGTTATTGGTTGCTTTAATTAGCCACTTAGTGGATTAGTTATTGCTTTTATGGGGAATTTGTCACAATTATGGCGACCTTTTGTATGAATATTCTATGCAGCTCCTAAACTCTATATATGTACACATCTATGATGAATGAAAAAGAAGGAAACCTTTGGATGTTCAATTTGGATTTGTTCCAATTGTGAGAGTGTTTAGCCTCTCTTAGGTTCTTCTTTGAACTAACCCCTTTGATCTTATCAAGAGTCCAATACCCTTGTGGCGATCCTCACCTTGGCTTATCAATTCCCATTGGAATTGTGGTGCCAACCATTTCATTCCTTATCTTGTCCATTTGATTATTTTCTTTTTCTTCGAATCGTGGTTGGTCACTCAATTTGATGGGGTTTGTAGACTATCCAATCTTGATGGGGTTTGTAGACTATCCAATCTTGCATTTAGGGCCTGGAATTGTTCTTAAATAGCCTTCATAAATAATTTGAGATTAACTTATCCGTCTCCTCCACTCATGATTAAAATGCTGCAAGAATTTGGGTTAGAAATGAGTACAAAATGGACAATAATATAGAACAACTGTGTCTTTAAGAATCCTTTCACAAACACTCTCTCACGTGTTTACACTCAATTATATATATATATGTATATTTATATATATTTTGCTCGTGTTTCACTCTAGTTGGCTCTTTCCCTATGATAGTCTCACCACTCTTTGCCTTTATACAAGATGCCTCATTCAAGTGAATGTGTGCTCTTTGATTATTGATGGGGGAAGTTGCACCAATGTGGCAAGCACTTACTTAGTAAGAAAACTTGACCTTAAAACTACTCATCACCCCTGACCATACAAGCTTCAATGGCTAAGTAATAATGGTGAGTTGATAGTAAATCAACAAGTGATGGTGAGTTTGTCAATTGGTAAGTATAAAGATGATGTTTCGTGTGATGTTGTTCCCATGGAGGTCGGTCATATTTTGCTTGGAAGGCCTTGGCAATTTGATAAGCATGCTATTCATGATGGTTTCACTAACAAGTATTCCTTTGTTCATAATTCCTTAAAGGTAACCCTTGTACCCCTTACTCCCAAACATGTTTGTGAAGACCAAGTGACCATGAAGCTAAGAAGGGAGCAAGAGAAGAAAGACGTAAAAAGAAAATCAAAGGGGGAAGCAAAGAATAGGAACTAAGAACTTGTAAATGAGAAAAAAATGAATGTTTAATTGCTAGGGAGAGTGAGATTAAGAGGGCTTGCTTTGCAAAGCAAGAGATGTGCATTAGCGTATACAAGGACTTGTACTTAAATTGTAACTCTAACCCTCTACCTAGCGAAGTTGATTATCTTTTGCAGGACTTTGAAGATGTCTTTCCAAAGAGTGTCCCTCCCGGACTACCACCCTTGAGGGGGATTGAACATCAAATGGACTTTATCCTAGGAGCCTCTTTGCCCAATAGGCCCGCCTATAGGACAAATCCTGAGGAAACTAAGGAAATTCAGAAACAAGTGGAGGATTTGATGCAAACAGGATGGGTGAGAGAAAGTTTAAGTCCTTGTGCCGTGCCTGTCATACTTGTCCCCAAAAAGGACGGCACTTGGAGAATATGTACTGATTATAGGGCTATAAATAATATAACTGTAAAATATAGGCATCCCATCCTAATGCAAACCAAGAATGATGTCCAATTTAAGGCCAATTTGATTTTTAATGAAAATTTTATTTTCATTGGTAATGAACCTATTAACTTGTTTTGACTATATCTAGCGCTACAAATCTTCGATTGGTGCATTCTTTAGTGCGTTGGAAAGATAAAGAACTTATCTACAAATCTTTTTTAGCTTCTTGACCAGATTCAGCTTCTATCATGGTGAAAAATGGTCTAGAAGTTGAAGACGAATTTTTGGACAAATTTTTTGAGTTTATTTCTATTAAATAAAGTGTAATAAACTTTGTGTGTGGACGGTGCACATTTTTATTAAGCTTCTTGGGAGGGCAACCTTTGGCTTGAGTGACCAACCAAAAATGGAACATAAGATTTTCGGATCTTTCCTTGAGTGACCAACCATAATTTGATGAAAAAGAAAATAATCAAATGGAAAAGATAAGGAATGGAATGGTAGGCGCCACAATTCCAAGGGGAATTGATAAGCCAAGGTGAGGATCGCCACAAGGGTCTTGGACTCTTGATAAGATCAAAGGGGTTAGTTCAATGAAGAATCTAAGAGAGGCTAAACATTCTCACAGTTGGAACAAATCCAAATTGAACATCCAAAGGTTTCCTTCTTTTCCATTCATCATAGATGTGTACATATATAGAGTTTAGGGGCTGCATAGAATATTCATACAAAAGGTCACCATAATTGTGACAAATTCCCCATAAAAGCAATAACTAATCCACTAAGTGGCTAATTAAAGCAACTAATAACAATTAAGTGGATAATAAAAGTGGTTCATGACTTCTAAAAAGGAGTTACCTAGGCATGCAAGCCAAAGGTTGCCCTCCCAAGAAGCTTAATAAAAATGTGCACCGTCCACACACAAAGTTTATTACACTTTATTTAATAAAAATAAACTGGAAAATTTCGTCCAAAAATTCGTCTTCAACTTCCAAACCATTTTTCACCATGATAGAAGCCGAATCTGGTCAAGAAGCTAGAAATAAGATTTGTAGATAAGTTCCTTATCTTTCCAACGCACTAAAGAATGCACCAATCGAAGATCTGTAGCGCAAGATCCAAAACAAGTTAATAGGTTCATCACCAATGAAAATAAAATTTTCATCAAAAATCAAATTGGCCTTAAATTGGACATCATTCTTGGTTTGCATTTTACATCATTAATGATGCAAACCAAGAATGATGTCCAATTTAAGGCTAATTTGATTTTTGATGAAAATTTTATTGGCCTTAAATTGGACATCATTCTTGGTTTGCATCATTGGTTCATGACTTCTAAAAAGGAGTTACCTAGGCATGCAAGCCAAAGGTTGCCCTCCCAAAAAGCTTAATTAAAATGTGCACTGTCCACACACAATGTTTATTACACTTTATTTAACAGAAATAAACTAAAAAAATTCGTCCAAAAATTCGTCTTAAACTTCCAAACTATTTTTCACCATGATAGAAACCGAATCTGGTCAAGAAGAAATAAGATTTGTAGATAAGTTCCTTATCTTTCCAACGCACTAAAGAACGCACCAATCGAAGATCTGTAGCACAAGACATAGGCAAAACAAGTTAATAGGTTCATCACCAATGAAAATAAAATTTTCATCAAAAATCAAATTGGCCTTAAATTGGACATCATTCTTGGTTTGCATCATTATCATATCACATCCCTAGGCTTGATGATTTACTTGATGAATTACATGGTGCATGTTACTTTTCTAAAGTGGATTTAAAAAGTGGGTACCATCAAATTAGGATAAGGGAAGGGGATGAGTGGAAGGCAGCCTTTAAGACTAAGTATGGATTGTATGAGTGGTTAGTGATGCCTTTTGGGCTTACAAATGCGCCTAGCACCTTTATAAGGTTGATGAACCATGTGTTGAGAGAGTTTCTAGGCAAGTTTGTAGTAGTATGCTTTGATGACATCCTGATCTATAGCATAACCTTAGAAGAGCACCAAGAACACCTTAGGGCTGTGATGAGTGTCCTTAGAAAAGAAAAGTAGTATGCTAATTTAGAGAAGTGTGTCTTTTGTACCGACCATGTAGTGTTCCTAGGCTTTGTTGTGAGTGCTAAGGGAGAGCAAGTAGATGAAGAAAAGATAAAAGCTATTAGGGAGTGGCCTACCCCTAAGTCTGTGAATGAGGTAAGAAGCTTTCATGGGTTAGCCAGCTTCTATAGAAGGTTTGTAAAAGATTTCAGCACCATAGCCCCCCCTTTAAATGAAGTTGTTAAGAAAAATGTGAGTTTTAGGTGGGGGGAGGATCAAGAGACAAGTTTCAACACACTCAAAGATAGGCTCACTCTTGCACCCATACTTGCATTGCCTAATTTTTCTAAGTCTTTTGAACTTGAGTGTGATGCATCAAATGTTGGGATTGGGGCTGTTTTATTACAAGAGGGTCACCCCATTGCATACTTTAGTGAGAAATTGCATGAAGCTGTTTTAAATTACTCCACCTATGATAAAGAATTGTATGCACTCATAAGGGTTTTGCATACTTGGCAGCACTACCTTTTTCCAAAAGAGTTTGTAATTCACAGTGTTCACGAGTCACTAAAATATTTAAAAGGGCAAGGTAAGCTTAATAAGAGGCATGCCAAGTGGGTGGAATACCTTGAACAATTTTCCTATGAGATCAAACACAAGCAAGGAAAGGTAAACATAGTGGCTGATGCGCTTTCTAGGAGGTATACCTTATTAGCTACTCTTGAAACATAAAGGAGTTGTATGTGCATGATGATGATTTCTCCAAGATGTATACTGCATGTGAAAAAGGGGCGCATAGGGGGTACTTTTGGCAAGATGGGTATTTATTCAAAGAAAAATATTTGTGTGTGCCAACGAGCTCTTTGCATGAATTATTGCTAAGGGAAGCTCATGAGGGGGGATTAATGGGTCACTTTGGGATCCAAAAGACTTTAGATGTATTGCATAAGCATTTTTATTAGCCTGACATGAAGCATGATGTGCATAAAATATGTGATAAGTGCATTGTTTGTAAAAGAGCCAAATCAAAGGTAATGCCTCATGGACTCTATACCCCCTACCTATTCCTGATTTCCCTTGGACTGACTTGTCTATGGACTTTATGCTAGGTTTGCGCCACTCAAAAAAAGGAAGAGACTCTATTTTTGTGGTGGTGGACAGATTCTCCAAGATGGCCCACTTCATCCCTTGCCATAAGGTGGATGACGCCATTCATGTGGCGGACTTGTTCTTCAAAGAAGTGGTGAGGCTTTATGGAATGCCCAAAAGCATAGTATCAGATAGGGACTCAAAATTCCTAAGCCATTTTTGGAGGACCCTTTGGAACAAGCTTGGGACTAAGTTATTCTTCTCTACCACTTGTTACCCACAAATCGATGGGCAAACTGAGGTGGAGAATAGAACCCTAATGACCTTGCTGTGATTAATCATCAAGAGGAACATCAAAACCTGGGAAGAATGCTTACCTCTTATTGAATTTGCTTATAATAGGGTTGTGCATGCTACTACTAGTTTTTCTCTTTTTGAGATTGTATATGGTTTTAATCCCCTCACCCCCTTGATTTACTACCTTTACCTAATGTTTCTTCTTTAATTCATAGGGATGGATAGGCAAAAGCTGAATATGTGAGGAAGCTCCATGAACAAGTCAAGACTTAATTTGAAAGGAAGATGAAGCAATATGCTAAGCAAGCAAACAAGGGAAGGAGGCAAGTTGTTTTTGAACCAGGAGATTGGGTGTGGGTGCACATGTGAAAAGAAAGGTTTCCTTTATATAGGAAATCTAAGCTCTTACTTAGAGGAGATGGACCCTTCCAAATCTTAGAAAGAATCAATGACAATGCCTACAAAGTTGACCTACCAAGTGAGTATGGGGTTAGTGCAACATTTAATATGGCTGACTTAAGTCCTTTTGATGTAGGTGATAAAGTATTAAATTTGAGGATGAATTCTTTCGTAGGGGGAGGGCATGATGGAGAACGAGGAAGCTCAAGTGGAAGCCCAATGGGCCCAATGCCCAAAGATGCTGATGTGAGACCACTAAGGAGCATGGATCAAGGAGCACTATAAGGACTTGGTGGACCTATGACAAGAGCTAAGACTGAGAAAGCCCAAGAAGTCCTAAATTAAATGGTGACAACTTTATTTGAAGCAAGCCCAAATTCAAATCTTGATGGAGTGGAGCCCAAATTGGTCACTTATCTCATCCAACTTGAAGACCCATGATGGCTTGGACGTCCACTTCTCTAAAGTAGCATTTTCTAGTTTATTTCTATTAAATAAAGTGTAATAAACTATGAAGGATGAATAGTGCACGTTTTTGGAGGGCAACCTTTGGCTTGCATGCCTAGGTAACTCTTATTTTCTAATTAATGCTTTAATTAGTCACTTAATGGATTAGCTATTGCTTTTTATGGGTAATTTGTCACATTATGATGACCATTTTGTATGTATATTCTATGCACCCCATTTTCCTATAAGTATGCGCCTAAAACATGAATGGAGGGACTCTTGGATGTTTAACTTGGATTGAATCCATTTGTGAGAATTTCATTCTCTTTGGTTCTTGATTGAGCCATCGTAGTTCTCATCAAAGGCTTCCTTACCTTTATGGCGAATCTTCGCTTGACTTATCACTCTCTAAGAGTGTGACGTCTTCTTCCTCCCATTACTTTTCTTTTTCCATCTTTTTTACTATTTATGGCACTGTTCATGGAACTGTTCATGTTACTATTCATGTTACTATTCATATTACTATTCATCCTTCATTGTTTTATTCTTGAAAACACGAAATCAACTCAAGGATGATCTGTAAAAATAATATGCATCTAACTTGGATCATATCTTGTGGTATCTAGAGCCCGGATTCTAGAGTTGATAGAGTTCTTGTATTTTTTTAATACTTGTTCTTATTACTTTCCAAACATCAAGCATCATTGCTTAAATGTCATAATTATACATAAATTGGAAACCCTAGCTCTACTATGCGCAAGTTAAGCCCAATCAATAGGCCCTTATTACAAAATTATCCCAAAAAGAAAATAAGAACCAAAACTGAGAAAATTAAAAGATTCAAATACATAATTAAATAAAATTGACTAAGAAGAAATCATGCCCCCACATTTGGGCCCTTCATCAACTTGGATCATTTGGACTATCTTGAGTGCTTCTTCTTCTAGAATGGGCTTCAATGAGAGAAAGTGGTTGACTTCTTTGTCCAAATCCTCCTTAGCCTTCTTAGCTCTTGACCTTGTCATTGGGCCTCCAAGTCCTCGTAGTGCTTCTTTCGGCATTGGGCCCGTTGGGGTTCCAGTTGAGCTTCCTTGGTCTCCATCACCTTCTTCTTGAACCTATCCTTCCATCTAGAGTTATCATAGTTTGATACACTCTTTCTCACACTTTTTCTTTTTAGTTGTTGTTCCACTTTCATGGCATGGTGAACTAAGTCCTCCATTTCTACATAATTTTGAAGCTCAACAACATCTCTTATATCTCCATTCAGCCCATTAAGGAATCTAGCCATGGTAACCTCCCTTTTCTCCTCTACATTGGCTCAGATCATGGCTATTTCAAGGTCTTTGAAGAACTCATCTACACTCTTACTCCCTAGTAGGGGATGGAGGTCCCTCTCTTGCAGCCATAGATAGATTTGAGGTAAAGAAGTCATCTCCAAAACTATTTCATTCAAAGTGTTTCACACAAATTTGGCTTTTAAGCTAATGTGTCTCTCTTGCCTTTTTCCACTCTTTCTCTTGCTTAAAGTTCATACTAGAATCAAACAATCTCTTCAAGACATGAATTTTTAATTTGCAGCAATCATAAGGCTTTTAATATCACAAGACAAGTAGCAAAGAACAAGTTCACTACTCACAATTAGAAAGACAAGTGATTCAAAAATTCAAACAAGAGAGGTCAAGCACTTCCAAATCTCCTTTTTTTTTTTAAAAAAAAACTCCAATTCTATTTTTTTTAAGATTCAACACTCAAATTCAGGCTCTACAATCTTAGTACAATTCTAGCAATTCAGAAAATCACAATTAAGTGTCGTTTTCACTTACTTGGTAGCCACTGTACACCTCTTTGTGCAGCCTTGGTTCCCCCAATTTTTTCAAGCTTGGAATGGTTCTAAATTGGCCCACACAATCACGGTTTTGAGTGCAGCAAAACAGCCACTTAATCCTTGTCGTTTCTCCTAAAATATTACTATCAATTTTCTACAGCAAGGTTGTGCTCTCACACCCCATACACAGCTTCAAAACAGCCCTGTTTTGGCTCCAATTCTCACTCAAACACTAGCCCTAATGACTAGCTCTGATACCACATGATATGATCCTAAAAAAAAGATCATGTAGAAATTCGGATCTATCCTTGAGTGACTAACCAAAATTCGAAGAAGAAGAAAACAATCAAATGGACAAGATAAGGAATGGAATGGTAGGTGCCACAATTCCAAGGGGAATTGATAAGCCAAGGTGTGGATCGCCACAAGGGTCTTGGACTCTTGACAAGATCAAAGGGGTTAGTTCAATGAAGAACCTAAGAGAGGCTAAACACTCTCACAATTAGAACAAATCCAAATTGCACATCAAAAAAGTTTTTTTTTTCATTCATCATAGATGTGTACATATATAGAGTTTAGGGGCTGCATAGAATACAAAAGGTCACCATAATTGTGACAAATTCCCCATAAAAGTAATAACTAATCCACTAAGTGGCTAGTTAAAGCAACTAATGACAATTAAGTTAATAATAAAAGTGGTTCATGACTTCTAAAAATGAGTTACCTAAGCATGCAAGTTAAAGGTTGCCCTCCCAAGAAACTTAATAAAAATGTGCATTGTCCACATGCAAAGTTTATTACACTTTATTTAATGGAAATAAACTAGAAAATTTTGTCCAAAAATTCGTCTTCAACTTCTAGCCTATTTTTCACACTGATAGATGCCGAATCTAGTCAAGAATCTTGAAATAAGATTTGTAGATAAGTTCCTTAGCTTTCCAACGCACTAAAGAATGCTCTATTCAGAGATCTGTAGCGCAAGATATAGCCAAAATAAGTCAATAGGTTCCTCAATAATGAAAATAAAATTTTCATCAAAAATCAAATTGGCCTTAAATTGGACATCATTCTTGGTTTGCATCACGTCACAAGCAAGTCTCTTATGGAACTTTTAGGCACACATAATTGTTTTCCTTTAAATAAATAGTCCTTATGCCTAAAGTATCCATTTTGGGCAGAATTCCCACAAAAAGCATACTCATGCATAAATTCTAGATCATGCTCATACAATTCTTTTATGTGCTCAAAACCAAGGAATTTAGTTTCAACAGTAGAGAATAAGGCATACTTTTGTGAAAGTGCATCAGTAACAACCTTGGTTTTACCTTTCTTATGTTTGATCACATATGGGAATTGTTCAAGAAATTCAACCCATTTGGCATGTCTCTTGTTGAACTTACCTTGTCCCTTCAAATACTTCAAGGACTTATGGTCACTGTGAATAATGAATTCTTTGGGCAAAAGATAATGCTGCCATGTTTGCAAAGCCCTTATCAAAGCATATAACTCCTTATCATAAGTGGGATAATTAAGTACAGCACCACTTAGTTTCTCACTAAAATAAGCAATTGGGTGCCCCTCTTGCATCAAAACAGCCCCAATACCCATATCAGATGCATCACATTCAATTTCAAAAGATTTTGCAAAATTTGGCAATGCAAGAATGGGTGCTTGGGTAATCTTTTCCTTAAGGGCAACAAATGCCTTTTCTTATTTTTCCCCCTATTTGAACCCGACATGCTTTTTAACAATTTCATTTAGAGGTGCAGTCAAGGTGCTAAAATCCTTAACAAACCTCCTATAGAAGCTAGCTAAACCATGAAAGCTTCTTACCTCACTTATATTCATAGGAGTTGGCCACTCTCGAATAGCTTTCACCTTCTTTTGATCAACCTGTACTCCATGTG
Organism: Ormosia semicastrata; assembly: GCA_029884595.1. Classification (NCBI taxonomy): domain Eukaryota; kingdom Viridiplantae; phylum Streptophyta; class Magnoliopsida; order Fabales; family Fabaceae; genus Ormosia; species Ormosia semicastrata. The sequence continues at coordinate 46,409,286 of JAQQTO010000047.1, forward strand.
AGCTAACAACAAAACTAAGAAAAACTACATAGTCCATACATAACACACATTTTTCCATGTTAGCATACAATTTCTCACGCCTAAGAGCTTCTAAAACACACCTCAAATGCACAAGATGATCATCATAGGAGTTGCTATAAATAAGAATATCATCAAAATAAACTACAACAAACTTTCCTAGAAATTCCCTTAACACAAGATTCATTAATTTCATGAAGGTAGTAGGAGCATTGGTTAAACCAAAGGGCATAACCACCCTTTCATACAACTCATATTTTGTAACATCCTAAAAATTAATTATTTCATTATAAATAATTATTTTATAATATTTATGATTTTTGAGAATTTTTCTGAATTTTTCTGGAAATGATGAATATTTTAATATATTTCTCGTTTTACGTTTGCACTGAGCAAAGCTGGGAAAACAAAATATTTTTCCCTGAGGCTGGTAATCTTTGGACTGTGGAAATGTCGACGAGGGATCTTACTAAACCTGAGGTTGGACACAATTTACGAGGTTTATATTTTACGAGATTTTATCTGATGAATAGAATCACTATATCATAAAATCATCTGATGAATAATAAAATATTATTTTCATCAACTGTAACTTTTATTCACTGAGAAAATTATTTTAACAGTGTAATTAATCATCTGTCAGATGTATTTAATTGAGGAGACAAGCTTACTATGCACTTTATTGAGAATTGTGCAAAGCTTCTCAAGGAAGCTTCAAGGAAACTTCTAGGAAGCTTCCTTCCCAACCACTTTTCTCTCTCCTCCCTATTTGGTGCTGCACGATTGGCTAAGAGAGATATTACATTTTCATTCTCTCATTTTCTCTCATTCATGCTGGTCACTCTCTCACTCACGTAGCTCTCATTTCTCTTCTTCTCTTCTTCCACCCACACATTCCATTGTTGAACTTTCAAGCTTCCCCTGCTCAAGCCAACATAAACCATTGTTTCACCTCACCATCCTCAAGCTTTCTTCTTTGTGGAACTCACCTTGGCTCCTCCATTTTCGTGGTTGGCAGCCCAACATCAAAGCTTCAAGCTTTAAGGTAAAGCTCTCAACTTTCTTCTCCTTTTCTCCCCATTTTCGTGTTCCATGGTCACATTGGTGACTATGGATGCCATTTCCATTTTTTGATCTTGATTTTTATGGATTTGAACACCAAGGTTTCTGTGGTGGTGAAGCACAAAATTTTTAAGCAAAAAGGAGCATCCTTTCCTTGTTCTTCACTAAGGTAAAAGGAAGACACTCCTCCTCAACCTATATTAGCATTTAGAAACCTTGTCTGTGATTGATTGTGAGGAAACCCTATTGAGGGTTATCCTCTGTTTGCATGTTGTTTATAATGTGTTTGTGCTATTAAATTGTTTGTTTGTGTATATTGATGTATTTGAATGGATTGGAATGTATGACATGGAAGAAAATGATGTCGGATTGGTTCTCGGATGGCCATGATTTTGAGGCCCAAAATTTGGGGATTCTTTGTGAACAATTGTAACAATTAGGATTCCTGACCATTTATTACAATGTCGATATCCGTCGAGTTTGAACTTCTGACCATTTAGTACAATGCCAATATCCATCAAATTTGATCTTCTGACCATTTAGTACAATGTCAATATCCGTCGTGTTAGGATGTCAACATCCGTCGAGTTAGAATGTGAATATCCGTCGAGTTAGAATGCCAATATCCGTCGAGTTAGAGTTTCTGACTATTTAGTAGAGAAACTTCTCCAATGTGAATATCCGTCGAGTTAGAATGCCAATATCCGTCGAGTTAGAGTTTCTGACCATTTAGTAGAGAAACTTCTCCAATGTGAATATCCGTCGAGTTAGAATGCCAATATCTGTCGAGTTAGAGTTTCTGACCATTTAGTAGAGAAACTTCTCCAATGTGAATATCCGTCGAGTTAGAATGTCAATATCTGTCAAATTAGAGTTTCTGACCATTTAGTAGAGAAACTTCTCCAATGTGAATATCCGTCGAGTTAGAATGCCAATATCCGTCAAGTTGGAGTTTCTGACCATTTAGTAGAGAGACTTCTCCAATGTCAATATTCGTCGAGTTAGAATGCCAATATCTGTCGAATTAGAATTTCTGACCATTTAGTGCTTTCATCGGCTCAACACTCGGAAGATTTCTCCAACGTCAACACCCATCCGCCGAATTAGGATTTTTGTTGATCTTCTAGCATATTCGACAGCTTTATGCATCATTCAACAGAACGTGACTTTTAGCCATTCTTGTCAAATAATGTTTTCCTACCAACATTGTTTATGTCATATTATTTTTCGTCGAAAAGGTAGCCTCACAATTGTACACTAGAGACATTTTCTCTGTCGAATCCGAAACTTTAATTTATCACCTAACACTTAGTGATTAAATTAATAGTAATAGGATGCAAGAATTAGCAAATTGGAAAAGTAAATTATACTTTGAGATTCATAAATTTTAAAGAACCAAGAATAGAATTTTCATAAGACTTAGGATAATTTTAATTAGGGTAAGAACAAGAGAGTGTAAGACTTTGAGATCTTAGAATAACCTTTTAAGTGTATATGAATAAATTACCTAAGAGAATTTAATTAATTAAGAAAATTCCTTTAGAGACAAACTTTGTAAGAAAAGCTAAACCTAAGCAAGAATTCATAATACACCTTAAAAATGCATTAATTCATTTAATTCTAATATTATGATATTGTGGGTCCATGTGAGTGACCAATGATTGTGTTGTTTCTTGCTTGGGCAAATTGTGGCATATTGTGGAATTGCATGTAATAATGATCATACATGTTTATGCATAGAGTCTGTATGCGTTGTGAATATCCGTTGGACTTTGTTAAGGCCTTTAGCCTAGGAGTTGAATCACACCTATGTGTGGGTGCGAATAGACAAGTGTGGTCCTGTAGTTGACCTTGGGGGCGTCGGGGTGTGGGTGTCTCACAGGGGGCAGTGGTAGCCCCTCTGGACCGTGGGACAAATTGATACACACGCACCGACGATCCTGACCATGGCACAGTCCTATATCGAGATCTGTGTAGAATGTCTTGTAAAATGCCATGATGTGCACGTTGATAAATTGAGAATTATAGTACTTGAGGGCCTCGACAGCCAAGAATACAGACATACCTCCTGATTGTTCTCTCTAACTGTTTTGTGTCTAGCTCCATGGAGTAGGATTTTGATTATTGTATGCATGTGCATAGTGAGTCCATGCATTATCTGGAGCTTATTCGTTATTATAATTTCAAATTGTTGTCTTACTATTATATATATGACTGCCTGGAGCTGCTTATTTGTTTATTTATGCTATTTAATGCTTATGATTATTATTTAGAAATGCTCTGTGGGCGCTTTGCGTCGTTTTGTTTCTTACTGCTATAATTGGTAATGATGGTAGGATATCTTACCTCTTTCTTGTACTTTTCTTGTTCTATGTAAATTCTGGGTTAAAGACTGTAAGTGGGAACAAGGTTGGATTCTTTTGGACTTTCTTGGTTTGACCCACTATATCCGATGATGTCGTCACGAAGGGGGTTCTATTGGGTTCGTTCGAATTATGTTCACTGGTGGTGCCAAGACTTGGCGAGTCGACTGGACTGGCAAGCGTATGTTATATGTTGGGGATCTGACCTTGACCATGAAGAGGACTGCAATTGAAGACCTTATTCTGTATTTCTCACTTCACCGGTGAGTCCGGAGTTGCCTCACGCACTCGGGATCCGATGGAGTGCCCAACTCCTTAGTCGTGGATATGGTGCGAGTAGTTTATATTTTACTTTGCATTACCTGTATAAAGTATATTCTGGGGTATATGTATGTTTTAAGATGATTATCCTGTCTAAAATGCTGTAGTTTGAGTACATCTTATAATTCATATTTGAACTGGTTGTATATGTAACTATTCATTCGTGGCTCCTATTTTCCCTCATATGCGAAATGTCTAAAATTTTGTAAAATTTGCTATTTGACAATTGTAGCACGCCGAAATTTAGTAACCGTGACATAATGACGATTGTGCCGTGGTTATTAAATCGAAGGGTGTTACATATTTAGTTTTAAAAGCTATTTTCTATTCATCCCCTTCTCTAATCCTAACTTAATGATAACCACTTTTTAGATCAATTTTAGAGAAGACACAAGCACCATGCAATTCATCCAATAAATCATCCAATCTAGGAATGGGATGCCTATACTTTTCCTTGATGTTATTGATGGCTCTACAATCAGTGCACATCCTCCAAGTTCCATCTTTCTTAGGCACTAGAATGACTAGAACTGCACATGGACTTAAGCTTTCTTGCACCCACCCCTTTTGCATCAAGTCTACAACTTGCTTTTGAATCTCCTTCGTCTCTTGGGGATTACTCCTATAGGCTGGCCTATTAGGCAATGAAGCTCCTGGAATTAGATTAATTTGATGTTCTATTCCTCTCAGAGGGGGTAGACCGTGAGGCACCTCTTTGGGAAAGACATCTTCAAATTCCTTCAACAAAGAAGAAACCTCAATTAGCCGAGAGTTAGTAAGACCTGTATCTTGTAAATTACTCCCTTTACTCAAAAGTTTGCATTGGCTTTTTCAAATGCATAGCCTTTTTCACCTCTTTTTCTCTTATAAACAGATTTGGTACATTTCTCTTTTTTTTTTGCCCTCTTCCACTCTCTTTTCCTTTTTTCTTTTCACTCTCTTCTTCTCTTCCTCTCAATTCTTTTCTCTTTTGCTTTTTTTTTCTCTCATCTTATTTTGATCATCACACACCCCCCTTGGAGATCATGGTGCAAGAGTAACCTCGCACTCTTTATGTGTAAAAGAGAACTTGTTGGAGTATCCATCATGGTTGCCCTTTTTGTCAAATTGCCAAGGCCTACCAAGAAGCAAGTGGCAAGCCTCCATAGGTACCACATCACACAAAACAACATCTTCATATTTTCCAATGGAAAATGCTACTTCGACTTGCTTGCTCACGGTCATCTCACCATCTTCACTAAGCCATTGAAGTTTGTAAGGCCGTGAGTGTGGTTTAGTGATATGTTTCAAGTTGGATGTATATTGCTTTTATGGATCATCCTTGAGTTGATTTAATGTTTTAAAGAATTAAACGATGAACAGTAATGCGTGAACAGTATGTGTGAATAGTGTGCATGAACAGTAAAAAAATGAAAAAGATGGAAAAGGAAAAGGAATGGAAGGAAGAAGATGCCACACTCTTGGAGAGTGATAAGTCAAGCGAAGATTCGCCACAAAGGTAAAGAAACTTTTGATAAGAACCAAGATGGCTCTCAAAACTCACAAAGGAGTGCAATATTATTCTCTGATTCAAAAAGTGTCAAATACAGTAAACAGAAGCCAATTTATAGGCATTAGGTATGTTGGTAGGTCTAGCTAAAGGAGGCAGTAAGTTAGCGCATTTTTAAACCTAATCCTAGCACAAATATGGCCCAGGCCCAAATTGAAGGCAGTAACTATCCCTAGCTCTGCTATGCGCAAGTTAAGCCCAACCAATAGGCCCTTATCACAAAATTTTCCCAAAAAGAAAATAAGAACCAAAACTGAGAAAATTAAAAGGTTCAAATACATAATTAAATAAAATTGACTCGGAAGAAATCAAGCCCCCACATTTGGGCCCTTCATCAACTTGGATCATTTGGACCATCTTTGATATGATCCTAAAAAAATGATCATGTAGAAATTCAGATCTATCCTTGAGTGACCAACCAAAAATCGAAGAAGAAGAAAACAATCAAATGGACACGATAAGGAATGGAATGGTAGGCGCCACAATTCCAAGGGAAATTGATAAGGCAAGGTGAGGATCGCCACAAGGATCTTGGACTCTTGATAAGATCAAAGGGGTTAGTTCAATGAAGAACCTAAGAGAGGCTAAACACTCTTACAATTGGAACAAATCCAAATTGAACATCCATAGGTTTTTTTTTTCGTTCATCATAGATGTGTACATCTATAGAGTTTAGGGGCTGCATAGAATATTTGTAACACCCTAACTCTGATACCAACTAATGTAACACCCTAGCTCTGATACCAACTAATGTAACACCCTAGCTAGGGCATCACATTTCTAACTTCCGACTCATAATATGAAAATAAGTTCGCACAAAGTTTGAGTTATAAAAGATGGGTTTCAAAATTTCTTCTTTACTGAAACGTAAATTTACTGAAAATATTAGGTAATATTGAAAATCATATTTCAACTATTCATTATGCAATATTGACACTAATTAATATCACAATTTAAAGAGAAATATAAAATTAACAGACTTATTTTTTTTTTGATAGTAGCAAATCCCATGACGGGTTCTACTTAATAGCACGGTACAACACTAACGAGAAACTTTAACATACTTATTCCTTTTTCTGTCCATCTTGATGCATCAGACATCTGTTCCTTTGTCAACACTGCACACCTTCGAGTCCTGAATGTCCACTCCTTATTGTTATCACTAATCTCAGAGTATCCATCACCCGTTATGTCTAAGACAACTCGATCCTTCTATTATTTGATTTTAACAGTACAGACACAACAAAACAATATAACAAAGAGGTGAGATCACCTATACCAATACCAACATGGCAGCACAGAGATAACACAAACAGCAATATCATACAGATAGATCATACCATAATCATGCTATCAGCATTAATCAACTATCATCATCTAATCATTTATCAGTTCAATCATCATCCAAGTACTCAAAACAATTGTTATAGCCAACATTCCTCAATTAATATATCATACAGATATAAATGCTCAGATTTATGCATATGCACAAAGACTCAGTTTATCAAAAATAACTCCATGGAGGTTTTCACAATTTCGAGAAGAATGCTCTAGTTAATTATCAACCTTAGCCCAAAGACAATCTCCCAGTTGTTGAAAAGAATCGTGTTCTTGTTGGGTATCGTCAATGCGTTGCAACGGACTGTCCACTGGTCGATCGTCGCGCCTCAACGCCCCCAAGATCCATCATAGACCTCACTATCAATTCTCATTCCCTCTTCAACCACAAGGGCCATAATAGCTATTAGCTATATTTTATACAATGCACGAATATATCAGTGCAAGTCCAACCCCAACGGGTCAAATCTTTTTAATTTCATTTGTACAATGCACGAGTATATCAGTGCAAGTCCAACCCCAACGGGCCAAATCTTTTCAATGCATGTATAATGCACCAAATCCAAATACGGGCATCTCTTTCCAATGCATATAAAATGCACCAAATACCAATCATAGGCAAAACACGTCACTCTCTCATACAGTGTCCATACATTGGTTAAACAGTAATTATACTATATTTTCAACACAAAATCATGTTATCATATTTTCATAGTTATAAAACACTTTCACCGTATTTTCACAAGATTGCACAACATTTTCATTATGTTTTCACAATTCCAAAATGTTTCTGTTACGTTTTCAAAATATCGTAACACTTCTGTTACGTTTTTAAAATTCTGAAACGTTTCTATTATATTTTCACAATACCGTAAAAATATTCTATTACTTTTAAATCACATAGTGATTTTTCAACAGTACGTCAAATATTTAAAATCACGTAAAATATTTAAACATAATTCAAATCACGTAGAAATATTTTAACATATTTTAAATTGCATAGGAATATTTTACTATATTCTAAATCGTTTTTAAGATACGTAAATCATTTTTCACCACAATTCTATTACGAAAAATGTTTCTTAACCTTCAAAAATTTCATTTCATCCTTTCTCAAAATATTATGACTTTGTACTTCATTTTTCACATTTTCTTACTCAAGAAAATCTTTTTTCACATTTCTTTACTCAAGAAATTCTTTTTCAAATATAATCCACAAAATGACTTTTTCATTGATATAAATAAATGTTTCAAATCTTAAAATTTCCAAACGTACTTCAAAACTTGAAAATAAGTTATACTTGAGTAAATTCTCAAAATACCATTATATTCTCCATTTTTCCCCAAATCATTTCCAAATTAACCTACTTCAAAATAAATTGAAGTTTGAAAATATTTTCGTTTACAAAACTTAATTTTTCAAGTGAGTAAAATACTCTGATTCCCTTTTCAAATTTCTTGTATTAAATCAATTATATTTCCACTTGAAAAATTACTTTGTTTCATCAAAATCTAGGCATTACTATTTGAAAAATTATCAAAACATTTTTCCTTTTAAATTGATATGGTTTTACACAAACAAAACCATTAAAGTTTTATTTTCAAAACCAAAGTACCGATTGGTCATATAACAAACCCATTTGTTCAAATTCATTTTCACTTTCTTTGCAAATCCTTTTTCATTCTTAGTCAAAAATCTTTTCCTTAATATATATTTTCTCAAAATCACTTTTTATTGATCTAGTCCTATAAAATCATATTGAGTTGTTTTAATTATTGTTTCTTAACTTTAAATTTCCTAACGTTTTTCAAAACTCAAATAAATTCTTCGTGAGTAAATTTAAGTTACAAACATTTTCTTTTATATTTCTAAATCACTTCTAAAAATTGATTCTTTTTAAATTAATTTGAAGTTCAATACTTTAAATCTTCTTTTTATGAAAATTCCACTTCACCTAATTTATAACACTTAATTCCCTTTTCAAAAATCCTTATTTGAAAATTCTTGTATTTCATAGCATCAAAACATTTTTCTAAATTATCAAAACCTTATAGATGGTCATTGGAACCATGAAATATTTTTCTTCTAACTTAAATAAATTCCATTCTTGTTTCTGCACAAAATAAATCAATAAAATTTCATTCTAAAATTTGTGTTCATGTTTTCTTAAAAAAAAAAACAAACCTTTAGTTCATTTTCCATACTCCTCAAATCAATCCAATTTTATTCTTCCATAAACATATTAATTTGTAAACACCTATTTTGAGGTGTCTTGGCCGAAATTCTCATTGTTCTAGGGATCAAAATTTAATTTCCTTGTTCTTAAAAAATTTCAACATTGACCCAAATCAAGGGCATCAAAACCGTAACTCTTCCTTGGCCATTGGAATCAAGATCAATTTTCTTTCCATCCACACATCATGGCATACATATATATATTTCATCATAAATATCACAAACATGCCATATACTCATCATGCATATTATAAGTATACTATCAAAGCCATAAAATCATGCAAAGCATATTAAGCATAGACAAAATAATCAAGGCACAAGAAAATAAAGCAAAGCTCATAAACACACAATTAATTATTACATGACCATGGATTGGAATTCTCACATGAATTCATAATCCATCAAATATAAGACCATCTCCCACCACCATAATTGGTTGGTGAGATGGATCTCCCTCTTATCTCTTGAAGATTCTCAAAGCTTCTTGATTTTGCTTCTCTTTCCAAGTCCTTCAACACCAAGGGCTTCTCAAATTCAAAACAAAATACATAGAAATTAGTATACTAAGCTTGATTAAGAGGAACCATGGATCAAACATGGCTTAGATCATGAAAAAGAAGAGAAGAAATGAAGTCTTCTTATACTTCACCTCAAAAACCCCATAACTTTGTTCTTGAAGAAAGTCCATGAAGATGAATGATTTAGAGAAAGTCTCCAACATGAAAGTTGCTTAGAATATCATGTAGATTCAAGATCTATGGTTGGATGAAATTAAAAGTGATGGGTGGTGCTTTTGGTGGTCATGGCCGAACCATTTGGTGAGAAAATGAAGAAAAATGGTTGTTTTGTATTCTTGGCTTGGTAAAGTGATGAAGATGAATGATTTAGAGAAAGTCTCCAACATGAAAGTATTTTGAATTGATGAGAGGATTCAAGATATGTAGCTAGATAAAATTATGGAAGATTGGAAGTGGTTCCATGGGTGGTGACCGAATGCTCAAGAAAGGAAAGAAAATGGTGTTGTTCTTGACAAATTGGAAGAGAGAGAAGAGAGAGAATGAGTTAAGTGTTATAAAATGTGACACAAATGAAATCAAATGGCTGAATTGAAGTGGGCAGCCGTAGCATTGCATGGAGAGAAAGAAGAAAATAATTTTGCTTTAGGAAAATGACTAATAATTGGTCAAGACATCTAATTAATGTCTTCAAGCTTTTTCTTTGGCCTAAAAAGGTTACTCCAACATGTCTCAACATGTCTCTTCTTCTTTCTTGCTTCTCCAACCGTTCCCCGCCTTCATCATGCAATCCAAAGGAAGTAAACAAAACAATAATGGTCATATTGACCATGACAAACAATAATGGTCATTAATTTAGTTTGCATGGTATTATTGGTGGTTCAAGAACCATGTAAAAGTCTCCCCAAGCTGCATGAAAATCGTGTGGCTCCTTGAGTATTTTAGGGAATTAATTATTTTCAATTTTTACCTAATTGTATGCTAATTAATTAGGTAATTAGTTAGGTTAAATTTCCTAACCAATCTTAACTAGCATTCTAACTATATAACTAATTAATTAACATATTATTTCATATATTATAATCTCTAATTAAAATTAGGATATCTAATTCTTAATTAGATTATAACAATTTAACATTTAATTTAGTTTACTTGGCTTGTTAATTAGGCCATTATTTGAAGCATTTCTAGCCATTGATTAATTCAATGGTTAGGATTTAGGTAGACTTTTGATTTAGAAGACTAAATCTAAGCCATTAGATCCTTCTCCTTTAAATTCTAGCCATTAGATGTGTCTCCAAAATAAAGGGTCAAGATTGCTTCTTCTTACTTTTAATCCAATGGTCATAATTAGTCTTTGCTACTTTTTAAGACCAAATCTCCACCCTTGATTAATTCTTCATCCAATGGTCATAAATGGTCTTTGTCACTTTTTAAGACCAAATCTCCACCCTTGATCAACTCTAAATCCAATGGTTGTAAATGGTCACTTTATATAATTAATTTTACACCGTTGATTAAATCTACGGTTGATATTGAAGCTTGCCTAATTAAGTTTATTCTCACATCATTGATTAAATCAATGGTGATTATCCAATGCTTCTTTATTAAATTTATTTCTTAACCGTTAATTAAATCAATGGTAGATATCCAAACCACCAGTGTTGACTTAAGCAATATAATTTCTATTTTTATCTACTAAAAATCCCACGAAAGAATATATTTACTATATTTTTATCACCCGATAAATAAATACAGTACAAAATAAATTTTCTAAAACTGTTTCTGGATTTAGGTTTAGTAAGATCCCCTGTCTTCGTCTAAACTGTACAAATTTTTCTATGCGTAGAAATTTTTTTCACTTTGCGGGACCCACCTGGGCCCACGTAAGGCCACTTGGGCCCACCTAGGACCACCGGAACCCACATATAGTTAATAAAATTTATAATCTTCCACAAAATCACAAATATTAGAAAACATATGAATATCAAGTCAGATTGTTAAAAATAATTAACAGTCAAGAGAAATAAATACAGAAAGATTTTTCCCGGCTCAGAAATTATTATTTTCCTGACACAGAGTAAATCACTCAAAACGATCAAATACGCTGACGGAATAAAAAAAATAATTTTACAGCATCTAGAAATTACTAAACAGTAAAATTCTGTTAGTTGTCAAAATTATTATTTAAGAGATAGGAAATTTTGGGTGTTACAATACTCCCCCTCTAAAAAGAAATTTCGTCCTCGAAATTTAAGAACCATGATTTCACACCCTTAGAATAAATATAAATATTACTCTTTTATCTTATTCTCTAGTTCTCATGAAGTTTCCTCTCTTACATCTTGCTATACTATTCTAATCCCACAAAATCTCTTTGCTGATGTTCAACTTCTCTTGATCAAACAGATATCTCAGACTCCTATCATAGAGATTTTGTTGGTTATTACTGAAGATGTTGAATGTTACTCTAGAAAGAAAGAATTTTCATATCTCTGATATCAACATAACAACAACCGACTTCATTCATGCCTAGAATAGTTTTTCTCAGATAACTTCCGACTAGTGTAATGTAATGTTCAGCTAATGTAATGTATTACTTAAAATTTCCTTATCCTCGTATCACTACATATTCTAGATTTTTGCTTTTAACAGGAAATGTCTCACTAACCGAGTTCTCCTTTCCACAGCACTATACTAAATACTTCTGTAAATTTTTCTTTTCTACGGTTTTCCATTACCATCTTAAATTTTCCCATAGAAGAATTGTTCCAATCTTTTGAAAAATTCACCAAGCTTCTGCTGCGTTACTCAGATACGTTTACATGAATACAAATATAGAAATATCCTTTCTTGCTAGATATTCCTTCAGTTGCAGGAGATGAAAGAAAACATCATGGAAGATAACAAAACGAATTGAATCGTTATCGAACATATCCAGCAAAGAATTGGATATAACTCGATTTTCAAAAATGAATTTTCTCTGGATTACTCACAGTCTGTTAAAATAATCTCATTGGATATGGTTGGAAAATAACCAATCCATTTTCAAAGACCACATCTGTTTATGAAACAGATCAAACTAACACAAAAATTTTGAACAACAGATCAAACTAATACAAAGATTTGATCTCTAACAACAGTTTGAATAACTTGAATAGCTCGGTCAGCTAAGAATAGAAACAGAAGTAAACAAATCAGAGGATAACGAATAACTCTAACATATAATTGATCTACTCAATCATATGTCATAAGGAATAGGTTATTCACAGAAATATTCAGTATAGTTTATAGGATTAGCTCCAATGATGCAATCACCATTGATTAAATCTTCTGCTCAGAATACTCCCATTCCATTCAGAGTAACAACTTCCCTTATTATCAAAAAATTTTTTTTACTAATAGAAAACTCTGTTTTCAAAGAACACATCAGAGATTATACTCTTTGGAAATGTGCCCAACTTTTCCGCAAATTGTTTTCTTGATGTACATTCCTTCATTTAAGTACTTTCTTTCACATCACTTACTGCTTTTGGTTTTCTCAATGGTTATAAATACATCTTCCGTCGAAATCAATTACTTTCTCAATATGCTAAAAAAATACCAGGTTCCAAAATTACGAAATCTTATATTCCAAGACTGATTCTCTTCCATCAGATCCTAAACTTCAACTTCCAGTTTCCACTGAACAGCGATCATTTGTTCGTGCAGTCATCTTTCCACATTGCTCACGTTGCTCCCGTAGCTGCAACTGCATTACTAGTAACATGTTTCACTTCCACACAAGTATAACTATCCCGAGCCATTCTCCCTTTTTTTTTTCGAGGCGTGCGGATCGAAATACAATGGATCTAATATCCATTATAAACAACATTATTTCCCATCGGGAAATAAACACACAGAGAACACAACACAAGCAAAATAGACCAAACCACAAACCCCAAAAGACTCAAACCGTGCTCTAATACCAACTAATGTAACACCCTAGCTCTGATACCAACTAATGTAACACCCTAGCTAGGGCATCACATTTCTAACTTCCGACTCATAATATGAAAATAAGTTCGCACAAAGTTTGAGTTATAAAAGATGGGTTTCAAAATTTCTTTTTTACTGAAACGTAAATTTACTGAAAATATTAGGTAATATTGAAAATCATATTTCAACTATTCATTATGCAATATTGACACCAATTAATATCATAATTTAAAGAGAAATATAAAATTAACAGACTTTTTTTTTTACAGTAGCAAACCCCATGACGGGTCCTACTTAATAGCACGGTACAACACTAACGAGAAACTTTAACATACTTATTCCTTTTTCTGTCCATCTTGATGCATCAGACATCTGTTCCTTTGTCAACACTGCACACCTTCGAGTCTTGAATGTCCACTCCTTATTGTTATCACCAATTTTAGAGTGTCCATCGCCTGTTATATCTAAGACAACTCGATCCTTCTATTATTTGATTTTAACAGTACAAACACAACAAAATAATATAACAAAGAGGTGAGATCACCTACACCAATACCAACATGGCAGCACAGAGATAACACAAACAGCAATATCATACAGATAGATCATACCATAATCATGCTATCAGCATTAATCAACTATCATCATCTAATCATTTATCAGTTCAATCATCATCCAAGTACTCAAAACAATTGTCATAGCCAACATTCCTCAATTAATATATCATACAGATATAAATGCTTAGATTTATGCATATGCACAAAGACTCAGTTTATCAAAAATAACTCCATGGAGGTTTTCACAATTTCGAGAAGAATGCTCTAGTTAATTATTAACCTTAGCCCAAAGACAATCTCCCAGTTGTTGAAAAGAATCGTGTTCTTGTCGGTTATCATCAATGCGTTGCAACGGACTGCATCGCAAGTGGCACTGGTGGTACTCGCCATTGTCCACTGGTCACACCACCGCGCCTCGATGCCCCCAAGATCCATCATAGACCTCACTATCAATTCTCATTCCCTCTTCAACCACAAGGGCCATAATAGCTATTAGCTATATTTTATACAATGCACGAATATATCAGTGCAAGTCCAACCCCAACGGGTCAAATCTTTTTAATTTCATTTGTACAATGCACGAGTATATCAGTGCAAGTCCAACCCCAACGGGCTATATCTTTTCAATGCATGTATAATGCACCAAATCCAAATACGGGCATCTTTTTCCAATGCATATAAAATGCACCAAATACCAATCATAGGCAAAACACGTCACTCTCTCATACAGTGTCCATACACTGGTTAAACCGTAATTATACTGTATTTTCAACACAAAATCATGTTATCATGTTTTCATAGTTATAAAACACTTTCGCCGTATTTTCACAAGATTGCGCAATATTTTCATTATGTTTTCACAATTTAAAAATGTTTCTGTTACGTTTTCAAAATTCTGAAATGTTTCTGTTTTATTTTCACAATACCGTAAAAATATTCTATTACTTTTAAATCACATAGTGATTTTTCAACAGTACGTCAAATATTTAAACTCACGTAAAATATTTAAACGTAATTCAAATCACGTAGAAATATTTTAACATATTTTAAATCGCATAGGAATATTTTACTATATTCTAAATCATTTTTAAGATACGTAAATCATTTTTCACCACAATTCTATTACAAAAAATATTTCTTAACCTTCAAAAATTCCATTTCATCCTTTCTCAAAATATTATGGCTTTGTACTTTATTTTTCACATTTTCTTACTCAAGAAAATCTTTTTCCATGTTTCTTTACTCAAGAAATTCTTTTTCAAATATAATCCACAAAATTACTTTTCCATTGATATAAATAAATGTTTCAAATCTTAAAATTTCCAAACGTACTTCAAAACTTGAAAATAAGTTATACTTGAGTAAATTCTCAAAATACCATTATATTCTCCATTTTTCCCCAAATCATTTCCAAATTAACCTACTTCAAAATAAATTGAAGTTTGAAAATATTTTCGTTTACAAAACTTAATTTTTCAAGTGAGTAAAATACTCTGATTCCCTTTTCAAATTTCTTGTATTAAATCAATTATATTTTCACTTGAAAAATTACTTTGTTTCATCAAAATCTAGGCATTACTATTTGAAAAATTATCAAAACATTTTTCCTTTTAAATTGATTTGGTTTTACACAAACAAAACCATTAAATTTTTATTTTCAAAACCAAAGTATCGATTGGTCATATAACAAACTCATTTGTTCAAATTCATTTTCACTTTCTTTGCAAATCCTTTTTCATTCTTAGTAAAAAATCTTTTCCTTAATATATATTTTCTCAAAATCACTTTTTATTGATCTAGTCCTTACAAAATCATATTGAGTTGTTTTAATTATTGTTTCTTAATTTTAAATTTCCTAACGTTTTCCAAAACTCAAATAAATTCTTCGTGAGTAAATTTAAGTTACAAACATTTTCTTTTATATTTTTAAATCACTTCTAAAAATTGATTCTTTTTAAATTAATTTGAAGTTCAATACTTTCAATCTTCTTTTATGAAAATTCCACTTCACCTAATTTATAACACTTAATTCCCTTTTCAAAAATCCTTATTTGAAAATTCTTGTATTTCATAGCATCAAAACATTTTTCTAAATTATCAAAACCTTATAGATGGTCATTGGAATCATGAAATATTTTTCTTCTAACTTAAATAAATTCCATTCTTGTTTCTACACAAAATAAATCAATAAAATTTCATTCTAAAATTTGTATTCATGTTTTCTTAAAAAAAAAAATAAACCTTTAGTTCATTTTCCATACTCCTCAAATCAATCCAATTTTATTCTTCCATAAACATATTAATTTGTAAACACCTATTTTGAGGTGTCTTGGCCGAAATTCTCATTGTTCTAGGGATCAAAATTTAATTTCATTGTTCTTAAAAAATTTCAACATTGACCCAAATCAAGGGCATCAAAACCGTAACTCTACCTTGGCCATTGGAACCAAGATCAATTTTCTTTCCATCCACACATCATGGCTTACATATATATATTTCATCATAAATATCACAAACATGCCATATACTCATCATGCATATTATAAGTATACTATCAAAGCCATAAAATCATGCAAAGCATATTAAGCATAGACAAAATAATCAAGGCACAAGAAAATAAAGCAAAGCTCATAAACACACAATTAATTATTACATGACCATGGATTGAAATTCTCACATGAATTCACAATCCATCAAATATAAGACCATCTCCCACCACCATAATTGGTTGGTGAGATGGATCTCCCTCTTACCTCTTGAAGATCCTCAAAGCTTCTTGATTTTGCTTCTCTTTCCAAGTCCTTCAACACCAAGGGCTTCTCAAATTCAAAACAAAATACATATAAATTAGTATACTAAGCTTGATTAAGAGGAACTATGGATCAAACATGGTTTAGATCATGAAAAAGAAGAGAAGAAATGAAGTCTTCTTATACTTCACCTCAAAAACTCCATAACTTTGTTCTTGAAGAAAGTCCATAAAGATGAATGATTTAGAGAAAGTCTCCAACATGAAAGTTGCTTAGAATATCATGTAGATTCAAGATCTATGGTTGGATGAAATTAAAAGTGATGGGTGGTGGTTTTGGTGGTCATGGCCGAACCATTTGGTGAGAAAATGAAGGAAAATGGTTGTTTTGTGTTCTTGGCTTGGTTGAGTGATGAAGATGAATGATTTAGAGAAAGTCTACAACATGAAAGTGTTTTGAATTGATGAGAGGATTCAAGATATGTAGCTAGATAAAATTATGGAAGATTGAAAGTGGTTCCATGGGTGGTGACCGAATGCTCAAGGAAGGAAAGAAAATGGTGTTGTTCTTGGTGTTCTTGACAAATTGGAAGAGAGAGAAGAGAGAGAATGAGTTAAGTGTTATAAAATGTGATACAAATGAAATCAAATGGCTGAATTGAAGTGGGCAGCCGTAGCATTGCATGGAGAGAAAGAAGAAAATAATTTTGCTTTAGGAAAATGACCAATAATTGGTCAAGACATCTAATTAATGTCTTCAAGCTTTTTCTTTGGCCTAAAAAGGCTACTCCAACATGTCTCAACATGTCTCTTCTTCTTTCTTGCTTCTCCAACCATTCCCCCCTTCATCATGCAATCCAAATGAAGCAAACAAAACAATAATGGTCATATTGACCATGACAAACAATAATGGTCATTAATTTAGTTTGCATGGCTATTATTGGTGGTTCAAGAACCATGTAAAAGTCTCCCCAAGCTGCATGAAAACCGTGTGGCTCCTTGAGTATTTTAGGGAATTAATTGTTCTCAATTTTCACCTAATTGCATGCTAATTAATTAGGTAATTAGTTAGGTTAAATTTCTTAACCAATCTTAACTAACATTCTAACTATATAACTAATTAATTAACATATTATTTCATATATTATAATCTCTAATTAAAATTAGGATATCTAATTAAGAATTAGATTATAACAATTTAACATTTAATTTAGTTTATTTGGCTTGTTAATTAGGCCATTATTTGAAGCATTTCTAGCCATTGATTAATTCAATGGTTAGGATTTAGGTAGACTTTTGATTTAGAAGACTAAATCTAAGCCATTAGATCCTTCTCCTTTAAATTCTAGCCATTAGATGTGTCTCCAAAATAAAGGGTCAAGATTGCTTCTTCTTACTTTTAATCCAAGGGTCATAATTAGTCTTTACTACTTTTTAAGACTAAATCTCCACCCTTGATTAATTCTTCATCCAATGGTCATAAATGGTCTTTGTCACTTTTTAAGACCATTTATGACCCTTGATTAATTCTTCATCCAATGGTCATAAATGGTCTTTGTCACTTTTTAAGACCAAATCTCCACCCTTGATCAACTCTAAATCCAATGGTTGTAAATGATCACTTTATATAATTAATTTTACACCGTTGATTAAATCTACAGTTGATATTGAAGATTGCCTATTTAAGTTTATTCTCACATCATTGATTAAATCAATGGTGATTATCCAATGCTTCTTTATTAAATTTATTTCTTAACCGTTAATTAAATCAATGGTAGATATCCAAACCACCAGTGTTGACTTAAGTAATATAATTTCTATTTTTATCTACTAAAAATCCCACGAAAGAATATATTTACTGTATTTTTATCACCCGATAAATAAATACAATACAAAACAAATTTTCTAAAACTGTTTCCGGATTCAGGTTTAGTAAGATCCCCTGTCTCTGTCTAAACAGTACAAATTTTTCTATGCGTAGAAAATTTTTTCACTTTGCGGGACCCACCTGGGCCCACGTAAGATCACCTGGGCCCACCTAGGACCACCTGGGCTCACATATAGTCAAAAAAATTCATAATCATCCACAAAAATCACAAATATTAGAAAACATATGAAAATCAAGTCAGATTGTTAAAAATAATTAACAGTCAAGAGAAATAAATACAGAAAGATTTTTCCCGGTCCAGAAATTATTATTTTCCTGACACGGAGTAAATCACTCAAAACGATCAAATACGCTGACGGAATAAACAAAATAATTTTACAGCATCTAGAAATTACTAAACAGTAAAATTCTGTTAGTTGTCAAAATTATTGTTTAAGAGATAAGAAATTTGGGGTGTTACAATATTCATACAAAAGGTCACCATAATTGTGACAAATTTCCCATAAAAGCAATAACTAATCCACTAAGTGGCTAATTAAAGCAACTAATGACAATTAAGTGGATAATAAAAGTGGTTCATGACTTCTAAAAAGGAGTTACCTAGGCATGCAAGCCAAAGGTTGCCCTCCCAAGAAGCTTAATAAAAATGTGCACCATCCACACACAAAGTTTATTACACTTTATTTAATAGAAATAAACTAGAAAATTCTGTCCAAAAATTCGTCTTCAACTTCCATCCAATTTTTCACCATGATAGAAGCCGAATTTGGTCAAGAAGCTTGAAATAAGATTTGTAGATAAGTTCCTTAGCTTTCCAACGCACTAAAGATTGCACTAATCAGATATTTATAGCACAAGATATAGCCAAAACAAGTCAAAAGGTTCATCACTAATGAAAATAAAATTTTCATCAAAAATCAAATGGGCCTTAAATTGGACATCATTCTTGGTTTGCATCAATCTTGAATGCTCCTTCTTCTGGAATGGGCTTGATTGAGAGAAAGTGATGAGGACTTCATGGGAGAAGCCCAAGCCCAGGCCCAAGTCTAGAAAGAAGTCCAAGATCCAATACAAGGTCTAGGAGGGCCCATGACAAGAGCAAGAGCTAAAAGGGCCCAAGAAGAAATTAAAAAAATGGTGAACAACTTATTAGAGGCCCAACATCAGATTGAAGCCCAACACGTGGAGCCTAAGATTTACACATACATAGCCCACTTGGAATGAAAGGAGAAGAGCCAAAAGAGTCAATCTGAACTTTGAAGACCTTTATATATTTTTTAGGCTATTTTTATTTTTTTATTTTTTATATTTTCTATTGCATTCTAATTCTATTTGGTGCATGGCTGTGTTGAAGCTGAATGTTTTTTGTTTTTATTTTTGTTATGCCCTAAATGGGCAAACCTCTAAACTGAATTGTACTAAAACATTTGGAGATCATTAGAGAGGAAAAACACACATTTTGAATATACAAAACTGAGAGTTTTGCTCTCCTAGGGTTCTTCCCTGCATCATTTGATCTTGTCAAGAATTAACCAATTCTTGTGGCGATCCTTCTTGGCATAAATCAAACTAGGTTTGTGGCGCCATTCTTATCTTATTTCTTTTCATCAATTTCGTATCTAGTTCTTCCTTCTAATTTTGCAATTTCCTCAGTTTTCATCTCAAATTTCTTGCACTCATATCTCAAGTTATATACGTACTCTTTTTCGGTGATTCTTGGGTCTAAATCGTGTTTCAGAAAGAGATATTTCACCTCGTTATGGAATCACTCAATTCTGATGTCTATAGCGTGAGATATGGATGCTTCTTAAAAACAGACAAAATCAGTTCTTTTCTTTTTTTATTCTTCCTTTCAATTTCATCTTCCAAATTCTGTTTGTTCTAGTCCTAGTTAGGTCCGAATTCAAGAGGCTTAAGGAAAACCTCATCATTTGGTATCAAAGCTAGTCATTAGGGCTAGTGTTTGAGTGTGAATTGGAGCCAAAAGAGGGCTGTTTTGAAGCTGTGTTTGGGGTGTGAAAGCACAGCCTTGTTGTAAAAAAATGATAGTAATATTAAATGAGAAATGACAAGGATTAAGAGGCTATTTTGCTGCACTCAAAACCGTGATTGTGTGGGCCAATTGGGAACCATTCCAAGCTTAAAAAAATTGGGAGAAACAAGGCTGCACAAAGAGGTGTACAGTGGCTGCCAAGTGATGTGATTCCACTTACCATGGTTTCACTTTTACGGATCTAACTGGGGTGGAATTCGCACAAGCTTAGGATTATTTGAGATTCTTGCAAATGATGAGGTTTTCCTTAAACCTCTTGAATTTGGACCTAACTAGGACTAAAATAAACAGAAATTGGAAGATGAAATTGAAAGGAAGAATAAAGAAAAAAAAGAATTAATTCTATCCATTTTTAGGAAGCATCCATATCTCATGCTATAGACATTAGAATTGCATGATTCTAAAATGAGGTGAAAGATCTCTTTTTGAAACACGATTTAGACTCAAGAATTATCGAAAAAGAGTATGTATAACTTGAGATATGAGTGTGAGAAATTTGAGACAAAAACTGAGAAAATTGTAAAATTAGAAGGAAGAACTAGATATGAAATTGATGCTTGTAACTGAATGGACACAAAGGAAAAACGAAAATAACAAAGGAAAATGGTTAAGACGAGAGATGGAAATAAGAAATGGATTGGTGCCACAATCAAGGATTGATTGATAAACCAAAGTTAGTGATCGCCACAAGAGAAACTCTTGATAAGATCTATGGCTCAGTCAAGAACCTAAGAGAGAATACTCTCACAATTAGACAAACCAAATTGAACATCAATTCCTGGTTTTTCTTTATTCATCCAATTCAGGTACATTACATAGAGAATGGCTAGAGTAGTGCTAACCAAAGGTCACCACAAATCAGCCTAAGGTGACTCTCCTAATCCTAGCAGCCCCACTAATGCTTACATTAATGCCTCAACTAATTAGTATTAATGACAATTAGTGCATGAAACTTATTATGCTTAAGTGCTGTATTAATTCATTCTAGAAGTTACCAAAGGCATGCAAGCGAATGGTCACTCTTCTTTGTCATGTTTTTAACAAAGCTAATAAAACAAAATAAACACAATCAACCCCACTAAAAAGCATTAAATTCCCACTAAAGGCAAAGCTTAGTGGAACTTAACTTCACCTAAGTGCTTATTAACTTAGTATTATCATGCCTAATGCTTATTTAACTTAAATAGACACTCTAAATCAGCCATACAAACTATAAAATTCGTGCACACACTTTGGCAGCCCAACTTCATTGGTTTTCATCTTGAATCAAGTAATTAACATCTTCAGAACCTATGGTTTCAAGACTTGGGCTTGCTTCCAACATAGTTTCCCCCATTTATTTCAAGGCTTCTTGGGCCTTCTTAGTTCTTGTTCTTGTCATGGGTCCAATTAGTAGGTACCCCCTTAGGTCCTCATCATCCCCTCCTTCTTTGAGTGAATTTGTCCTCAAATTTGAAGGCTTCATCACCCTTCTAGTCTAGTTAGCTATCACTTATTGGCACTTGCATGTCCTTGTAAAGGACTTTATTCTTCCATAAATGAAACGAAACCCATCCTCCAGGGTCAAACACAATTTTTTCAAATCCAGACTTTAAGCTTGATCCTTTTTGTTGTTGGGAATTGCGGATACATCGCACAGCGGAAAATAGGGATTCCCACCGAGGTTCCATGCGAAAAAGCCATAATCTGAGTTTTTTTTTTAAAAATAATTTACCTCTTGAAGCGTGAATCACCAACACCGTAATAGAAACGATGTCTCTGCAGTATCCACACGAATAGACTCACGAACGTCCAACGTCCGCAAAGAGGAGCCCCACGTCTCTCACACAGTGCTAGCTGCGAAGAGAAGAAACCTGTCGCTCTCTCACTCACTTTTCTGTAGGTGCGGCTAGGGTTCTGAAATTATCTCTCTTAGCAGCCCCCTAGCAGTACTATTTATAATAGTGACTGCCTTAAGTGAGTGTGAGCAACAGCAAGATAAGCTGTGCAACCCTAGACCCATCTGTTATGAGTCTGGCCCATATTTGAATCCGAGTCCAACTTAGATCCATTGCTCCAATTTTAGTCTGCGCTAAGTGTGTGACCCTGCAGGTTCTTATTACGTTGGTAGTAATATTAAAATCCCATTTTAATATTACAAGTAGTGAGCGGTATCTAGCAATACATCACTGCTACCCAAGTAATAAAAATGTCAGTGATTTGACATAACCTTTCCATGACCAATGTTTCCATGTTGTTTAGTCCCTTTGTTAGGATATTTAGATTGAACACAAGGCATGGAATGCGTCACCCTTGTATAGTCCAATCATTCATTTCCTGATATTCAGGTAGACTTTGTAACAACAAATGAGATCAATATCTCATATTGACTCATTTGAGCATGGCCATGCATTTCGCCGTCTCACTCAATCAGGGGGCCCGAAGATATCGCTCCTATTATGTAGGAGTGACAAATCCCATCTAGGTCACTCACATCCCTCTGCATGATTCGCGGTATGTCCAATAACCAACTTTACAATAACCTTGTTACAGATGACGTTTGATGGCATTAAAACACATAACTTCTCATGTAGGAATCGTAGTGATTTCAGGTCAAAGTACCACAAACACCATTGTCACTATGAGAATCGCTTATGACACTCACGTAACGATCCATGTAGCTGATCTGTTAATAATTTCAGCTCTTGAATGTTCTTTGTTTGATCTAATTGGATTCCAAATGTGTTTAATTGCTGACATTTAGTTAAGTTTCTGATTTAGAATTGTCTTTGGATGTTTATTGTGAAACTTTGCTTAAATGAGGTTATAGACACTCATAAACGTATTGTGATTTTCAGGAGATCTATGAGTGATGGAGTCCATTGGTATTGAGCTGTTGAGAAGAGAGTTAAGAGACTTAAGGGAATCAGTATCAACCTCTAGAAGCAAAGGAAGAAGAGCATTCATGAAGAATCAAGGCTGAATTCGAAGAAAGTGATTAACACGGCCCGTGTGAAATAACACGGGGTAGGCCGTGTGTCATTCTGACTTTGAAGACTGGAAATTTTTGATCAACACGGCCCATGTCAATTGACACGGGGTAGGCCGTGTACGCCTCTGACTTCACGAGGAAGGATGATTTGAAGCCTTGACCGAGAACACGGCCCGTGTCAATTGACACGGGGAAGGCCGTGTTCCTTTCTGACCTTGGAATAGCTGAAAATTTGTCTCCAGAATCAGACACGGGTTGGGCCGTGTAGAATGACACGGCCCGTGTCGTCGCACCAGGAAGTTAATTTCGTGCTTTAATGTTAAATTAGATTCCCAAACCTATAAATAGTGTGGCTTAGAGCCCTTTAAGGTATTCTGGACGTAGAGAGACGTGAAGGAAACCGAGAGAAACACAAAGACCAAGAAGGGAAGGATTCGATCGAGGATTGGAGATTCGGATTCGAGCGATCAAAGATCAATCACTCTCAAGCCTTGGAAACTAGTTTGATCTTTAGTTTTTCTTTTTTTCTTTTGTTCTGAACAATGTTTTCTTTTAATTCTTCTTCTGTTTTTGAATTTGCCATGTGTGGCTAAACTTCTTGATTGGTTAAGGGAGGATGAAACTCTAGTTTTGATTATGTGAATCTTGCATACCTCTTTATATCAATACAATTATGTTTTTATTCATATGTTTTTGTTCATAAATCAATATAAAGGATTTATATTCTTGCCAAACTTCGAATGTGGTAAAACTAGGATTGCTATGCGTGGTTGCGGTGGTATGACTAGTGAGACATATGATCTAAGTAATTTAATCCCGGTGTGTGATTAGATCTTAGTGTGATTGGTTTTCTAATTCTTAATGCAATCATTAGGTAAGTGTAAGAGCGATTGCTTTACAAATAACTAATGGTTAGGGTTTGATTTGAGCGGTTGCTGAATTAAGCGAAACTTAAGGAAGACATGGGATTTATCTCACAATTGCATAAGAACATAATTGATCATGTTGGTATAAAGGGTATGTAAGTTGGCATAATCATATAAATCTAGTGGTGGATTCCATCTCTTAACCAATATCTTTAACTTGATAATTCAATTTGTGTTTACTGTTTTGGTTTAAGTTTAATTTCTCTTTTTAGTTTTGATCAACAAACCCCCCTTTTACTTTTACTGTTTATTTTTCATCAGAGTTTAATTTAGGAATTGGATTGATAGTGTTAATTGAATTGGTTCTCTGTGGATCGACCCTTGCTTACTACAATTGGTTGCAAGGTTTTTATATTTTTGGTGGAACTTGGCAACTATTTTTAATATTAATTTTTAATCGCATTCCACACCACACCAAATTTTGGCGCCGTTGCCGGGGAACTAATTTTCTAATTGCGCTATTAATTTGTTTCCTATTTTTCTCTCTGTTTTTGTTTTAATTTTAATAGTTTATTTGTTCTCTTCAACTATCTTGCAGGCGTTCATGTCCGGTGAAGAGGTGAACGAGCAATTGAGAAATCGAGGCATTACTTTGAACAAATCAGCGCATAATTCACACTGCTGACGTTGAAGCTGCCCGTCACATAGATCTTTCCAGTTCTGCAGCATCTGAGATATCTGAACCACCGGAAGAAGAAGTGATGGCAGAAAATACACTAAGGATGTTGGGTGCTCCGGACTTAGACCAACAACCTCTGTGCATAGAAATTCCTAAGAATGAGGAGGCATTTGAGCTGAAATCTGGTCTAATTCATCTTTTGTCATCTTTCAATGGGCTAGCCGGAGAAGATCCGAACAAACATTTGAAGGAAATCCATGTTGTGTGTTCTAGCATGAAGCCTGCGGGAATTTCAGTGGAGCAAGTCAAGCTGAGAGCTTTCTCATTTTCTCTGAAGGATTCTGCAAAGGAATGGTTGTACTATTTGCCACCCGGATCCATTCAGACATGGCAGGACATGGCTCAGGCTTTCCTAGACAGATATTTCCCTGTATCAAAGGCCGCAACCATCAGAAAAGAAATTTACGGCATCCAACAAAGACATGGGGAATCACTTCATGAGTACTGGGAGAGATTCAAGAGATTGTTTGCTAGCTGCCCTCAGCATCAAATCAGTGAACAACTTCTGATACAGTACTTCTATGAAGGTTTGCTAGTGATGGACCGCAATATGATTGACGCTGCCAGTGGAGGCGCCTTAGTTGATAAGACTCCTCGAGAAGCTAGGAACTTGATATCTAGAATGGCTGCGAACACTCAACAATTCTTCACTCGGAATGATACAGGGGTGAGAGCAGTTAAAGAAGCTGACACTACTAGTTTGCAGCATCAAATGACTCAATTGACTGCCATGGTCCAGAAGCTGATGGACAATGGGAAAGCACCAGTACAGGCATGTGGGATATGTTGCTCTTCAGGACATCCCACTGATATGTGTCCCACTTTGCAAGAGGACACAAATGAAGAGGCCAAGGCAGTGGAGGGATTTTCTACTCCACCTAAGAATTACAACCCCTATTCCAACACATATAATCCGGGGTGGAGAGATCATCTTAACTTTAGCTATGTGAAGCAGCCCCAAGCTCAAGCGCAACCTCAAACTTATGGGCCTCCAGGGTTTCAGCAAAGGCAAGCACCCTTTCCTCCGAGGCAACCACAAGTTCAGGCCCCTAGGCAACCTGAGCCTTCGTTGGAAGATCTAGTGAGGCAAATGGCCACTAGCAATATTCAGTTTCAAAGAAGAAACAAGGGCCACTATCGTACTTTGCAGAACCAAGTGGGACGGGTTGGCTACTCGAGATCAACAAGGTGCGAGTCGATTTGTGGAAACTTCCCTCGCAAGCCTAGAGGTGAACCCAAGAGAAAATGCTAGTCTTTGTCACCTTGCGAAGTGGGAAGACACTTGAAGGACCCGCATCTTCCCAAGTCACTGAAGACAAAGCTCCAAATCCTAAGGAAGTAGAGGAGGAGGGGATCAATTCTAAGACCCCTAAGGTAAGTGTTTCTGACCCACTTTCTAAATATGTCACTAAGGCTCCTTTTCCGAGCAGGTTGGTTCGAAATAAGAAAGAAGAAGCGGATAAAGAGATCTTAGAGACTTTCAGGAAAGTTGAAGTTAACATTCCTCTGTTAGATGCAATAAAGCAAGTACCTAGATATACTAAATTCCTAAAAGAGTTATGCACTAACAAAAGGAAGTTGAAAGGTAATGAACGGGTCCAAGTGGGAGCAAACGTTTCAGCTGTTTTTAATAAGAAGCTCCCAACTAAATGTAAAGATCCTGACACATTCACTATACCATGCACTATCGGTAATGCCAGGTTTGAGAGAGCTATGCTAGCTTTAGGTGCATCCATTAATGTCATGCCCTTTTCTATTTATGCATCTTTACATCTAGGACCTTTAGAACCCACTCGGAGTTATCATTCAACCGCGAGACATGTGTCTAATGCATACCCTAAGGGGGTAGTTGAGGATGTTTTGGTGCAGTCAACGAACCGGTGTTTCCGGCCGATTTCTATGTGCTTGGACATGGAGGAGGACAAATCTCCCAACTCGCCCCATTCTGTTGGGGAGGCCTTTCCTCAAGACTGCCCGAACTAAAATTGATGTGCATTCGGGAACATTGACTATGGAATTTGATGGAGAGTTAATTAGATTCAACATCTTCGAGGCTATGAGATACCCGAGTGATGTGCACTCTGCCTATGTTGTTGATTCTTTTGATGTTGTTGAATCTTTAATTTCTACTATTTTCGAGTCTGATCAATTTGATGTTCTTGATACAATTATGACTCGTAGTTTAGATTTTCAGGATCCAAAGAAGGATGACCAAGGGGAGCCATGGAGTGAGGAGATTAATGAAGTGGTGGCAGCCTTGCATACACTTTCTTCCACCTCAGAAGGACATGAGGTATCGTATGTTGAATTACCCTTTACCACTGATGTCCCTAAACCTTCTGTTGTGCAGGCACCAGAGCTGGAATTGAAGGAATTGCCCTCCCATTTGAAATATGTTTTTCTGGGTGAGAAGGAGACACTTCCGGTAATAATTGCTAAAGCCCTCACCAAGGAGCAGGAGGAGAGTTTGATTTCTGTGTTAAAGGAACACAAGACAGCCATCGGATGGACTATTGTAGATATCAAAGGAATTAGCCCCTCCATTTGCATGCATCGAATCTTAATGGAGGAGGGGGCTAAGCCAGTACGAGAACCACAGAGGAGGTTGAATCCCCCGATGATGGATGTTGTGAAGAAGGAGATACTGAAGCTCCTAAGTGTGGGGGTCATCTACCCCATTTCTGACAGCAAGTGGGTAAGCCCGGTCCAGGTAGTACCAAAGAAATCTGGCATTATTGTGGTAAGAAATGCTGAGAATGAGCTTATTCCCACTAGATTACAAACAGGGTGGTGTGTTTGTATAGATTATAGGAAATTGAATGCTGCCACCAGAAAAGACCACTTCCCTTTACCCTTTATTGATCAAATATTAGAGAGGTTAGCTGGTCATTCTCATTATTGTTTTTTGATGGATTTTCAGGATATAACCAGATTGCAATTGCTCTAGAAGATCAAGACAAAACCACTTTCACTTGTCCTTTTGGCACCTTTGCTTATAGGCGAATGCCTTTCGGACTTTGCAATGCGCCAGGGACCTTTCAGAGATGTATGGTGAGTCTTTTTTCTGATTACATAGAAAACATCATTGAGGTCTTCATGGATGATTTTAGTGTATTTGGGAATGGTTTTGAGAAATGCTTGAAACATTTGACTTTGGTTTTAAAGAGATGCATTGACACTAACCTTGTTTTAAATTGGGAAAAGTGCCATTTCATGGTAGAAGAAGGTATTGTGTTAGGTCATGTAATCTCTTCTAGGGGCATTGAAGTTGATAAAGCTAAGGTAGAACTTGTGTGTTCATTACCCCCGCCCACTAGTGTGCGGGATATTCACTCTTTTCTTGGTCATGCAGGTTTCTATCGACGCTTCATCAAAGATTTTTCCAAGATATCAGCCCCCCTCTACACACTTCTCCAAAAAGATGTGCCGTTTCAATTCAATGAGAAGTGTATGAAGGCTTTCCTTACACTTAAGGAGTTGATGACTGAGGCACCTATCATTAGGCTGCCAAATTGGGAGCTTCCATTCGAACTAATGTGTGATGCGAGTGACTTTGCGGTAGGGGCTGTCCTAGGATAGCGAGTTGATAGGGTTCCTTATGCTATTTACTATGCATCAAGGACCCTAAATGATGCTCAACTGAATTATTCCACAACTGAGAAAGAACTTCTTGCTGTTGTTTTTGCTTTGGAGAAATTTAGATCATATTTAATTGGCTCTAAAGTAATTATTTTTTCTGATCATGCAGCTTTGAAGTACCTACTGGCAAAGAAGGAGGCGAAGCCAAGATTATTCCGATGGATTCTATTGCTCCAAGAGTTTGACTTGGAGATTAAAGATAAAAAAGGGAGCGAAAACTTGGTGGCTGACCATTTGAGCAGATTGGTGACTGAAGAGGAGGATATACCTATTCAAGAGAACTTTCCGGATGAGCAGTTAATGACTCTCGCAATCACTATTCCGTGGTATGCTGATATTGCCAATTATTTGGCCACCAAGGATTTTTCGATAGGCCTAAACAAGGCAAGGCACGAGATAAGCTGAGGAGTGATTGCAAGTACTATATTTGGGATGATCCTTACCTTTGGAAGCATTGCGCAGATCAAGTGATTCGGAGATGTATCCCGGATTCAGAGACTCACTCCGTTCTCTCTTTCTGCCATACCTATGCCTGTGGAGGACATTTCGGCATGAAGAGGACATGGCCACCAAAGTGCTTGACAGTGGATTTTACTGGCCTACTATCTTTAAGGATGCTTATAATTTCTGTAAGTCATGTGACCGCTGTCAAAGAACAGGTAATATTGGCCCACGACATCAAATGCCTCAAACTCCAATAATCTTTATGGAAATCTTTGATGTTTGGGGCATTGACTTCATGGGACCATTTCCTCCTTCTTTTGGTTTCTCCTATATTCTTTTAGCTGTGGATTATGTTTCAAAGTGGGTGGAAGCTAAAGCCACTAAATCTGATGATTCTAAGACTGTTGTGGATTTTGTGAAGTCCTTTATCTTTTTCAGGTTTGGCACTCCCGAGCCATCATTAGTGACCAAGGGACACATTTTTGCAACAGAATCTTTGAATCCCTGTTGAAGAAATATGGTGTGGTGCACCGGACCTCTACCCCTTACCATCCGCAGACGAATGGCCAGACTGAGGTATCCAATCGGGAGATCAAGTCTATCCTTGAAAAAACTGTGAATCCTACGCGCAAGGATTGTAGTACTAGACTTGCTGATGCCTTGTGGGCTTATCGGACAGCATACAAGACTCCTATTGGCATGTCCCCTTTCCGATTGGTTTATGGGAAGCCCTGTCACTTGCCAGTGGAGCTGGAGCATCGTTCCTACTGGGCTGTCAAACAAGTTAACTTAAACTTGGAAGGTGCTGGCAAGCAGAGAAAACTCCAAATTCAGGAGTTGGAAGAATTGAGGAATGAGGCCTTTGAGAGTGCCCTCATTTACAAGGAAAAAACCAAAGCATTTCATGATCACATGATCTCTAGGAAAAGTTTTCACCAAGGCCAAAAAGTGTTACTGTACCAATCCAGACTCAAATTATTTCCAGGTAAGTTGCGCTCTAAATGGATTGGCCCATTTGTAGTAACTACTGTTTTTCCTTCTGGTGCAGTGGAAATCATGAACGAGGCTTCTGGAAAGGCGTTTAAGGTTAATGGGCACCGTCTCAAACCTTACCATGAACTTCCGGAGAATGCCGAAGTTGAAAACATGCTTCTTCTCCATCCATCTTATGAAGAATCCTGAGGAGCATCACAATGTCTGGCTGAGGACAATAAACCAAGCGCTTATTGGGAGGCAACCCAATCAAATTTGCTTTCTCTTTCCTTTCTCTTTTACGTTGTTTAGTTTCTTAGTTTAGCCTATTTTTAAATGTTTCTTGCTTGATCTCTATTTCCTTGTTGATATTTGTGTTTGGACTTGCTCAGTTTTTAGCTTGATTACTTGTGTTCATGGTTTGTTGAGTGTATGCAGTCCTTAGGAAACGTTTAGAGTGATTCTTGTGAGTCAGCAACGTATACGGGTTGGGCCGTGTCCACTCACACGGCCCGTGTCCTCATGACAGCAACCCCATTTCTGCAACAAACTACACGGGTTGGGCCGTGTCATGTGACACGGCCCGTGTTTTCGAGGATAGGACGTCTGTGATGTTTTCCAGAGAAGTACACGGGGTTGGCCGTGTCACATGACACGGCCCGTGTTGTATTGATCCTAGGAACCCTGTTTTTCCAGAGAAGTACACGGGGTGGGCCGTGTCACATGACACGGCCCGTGTTATCGTGCGCACTGCTCCCTAAGTCAGCAGAATACATGGGTTGGGCCGTGTCCATTCACACGGCCCGTGTACTCGTTTCAGCGCCCAGTTAAAATCCCCATTTAGGGCTTTCTGCCCTAATTTTCTGCCCCAATTCCCCTTTCCCTCTTCTTCTTCTCTGCGCAGCCAACACACTTCACCCTCTCACCCTCTTTTCATCACCATTCTCCACCGTTCTTCACTGTTACCCACCCCATTCCCCTCCAATATTCACCATTTTTCACCATCACCATTCTCCACCTACCCCCACGCGCAGCTCCTCTCCATCCTCTCCATCAATTTTCTCTCTTTATTCTTCATTTCTTTTGTTTCCTCCATTGATGGGTCCTAAAAAGCGTGTCAAGACAACTGCTGCGTCCTGCTCCCTCCATCCCCATCGTTCTGGCTCTAGGCGTGCTCGGTCTCCATCACCCCCACGTGAGCCCTCACCCCCTCAGGTGCCAGTCAATCCTATTGACAGAAAGGTAGTGGTTCCCACTCATTTTTTAGATGTTGATACCCTTAGGGCTATAGGGTTATATGATGAGGTGTTTGCTCTGTTGGGTAGAATTGGTTGGGTTGATTTTGCATTGTTACAAAAGCCTACTTTTGCTGCATTGACTAGGGAGTTTGTTTCTAGTTTTAATCGTAAGCTTTACCCTCTGTCTGATCAAACTAGATGGCCTAGTGAAATCACCTTTAGGTTGCTCGGTAATTCTCATTCTGTTAATATTCATATGTTTAGAGCTATTTTTGGTTTTCCTGAGGGAGAAAATATGTTACCCTGTGATTTTAATGCTGATCATGTATGGTCTGCCCTCACTGTGCCTGAGTCTGATAACTATGATCCTAAGATGTCTAAAGCTTCTCAGCTTAGGTCTCCTGCCCATCGCTATATTCAGAAATGGTTAGCTAATACTCTGTGTGGTCGGGGGGAAAGTTAGGGGATAATTAGCCATTCTGAGTTGTTTTTCTTGCACTGCATGATTGAGGGAGTGCCTGTTAATGGGGGGTATTGGCTCTGTAATCAGTTTCATCATATCGGAACAACTTTAGCTGGCCGTATTGTGCTAGGAGGGTATGTGACTGCCATTGCTGATCACTTTGAGTATTTGGATTTGGTGGAGGAGGCACCAGTTCAGGGTCCCAATGCTATTGATGGGGCCATTCTGGTGTCTATGAAGCTCTGCACTCGTCTCAATGGTGCTCTCGTCTTGCTTGGCACTGATGGAGCTGCCTTGCCTAGGGCTGATCCGGCCCCTGAGCCACATGAGGATATCATTGTCTCCCTTCCCCCGAGTTTGCTAATGATGCGGGCCCTTCCACTCGGCCAGCGCCGCTTCTTATGATGCTATCTTGGCCGTATTGATTGCCCGGAGCCTGGACCATCTTGCTTTCGCTTCCGGTGATTAGAGGATCGCTGCTCTGGAGGAAGACGCGATCGAGAATGGATGTCATTGATGGCAAGCTTGACCTTCTGCTTCAGCGTTTTTCATATCCCCCCCATCTTGATGTATTTTCATTTTAAGGCTGTGTCCTTCATTTTGCTGGCTTAATGAACATTGTTTTGGTTATTAGTGATTTCTCTTTTGTATTTGCTTGAATTTCCTGTTGCAGACTCATTTGGTTGCATATACTTTGCTTTTTCTTGTGGAATTCTTTTATACATTGTGTATGCTTTGACATTGAGGACACTGTCTGTTTTAAGTGTGGGGGAAGTTTAAAGTTTGATTGCACATTCTGGTCTTAATGGTATATCTGGTGCATATCTTTCTAATTGGTTTTGCGAATATATTGAGCAATGAGCAAGCGATTGATTTTTATTGACAGGTTTTTAAGCCTTAAGGAATTAACTTTCTTGATTCTAAACTTGCACTGAGAGGTTTTGAAAATTGAAAGGGTTTTGAGAATATGATAAAATTTGGACCTAGTGAGTTTTTGGGCCTTGATGTGAATGATTAATCTTAAGTCATTTCTGTTCTTTGTTGTGTGATTCCACTTGTGATTATATGCTTTTCAGAATTTGATTTGACTCTCTTTTAAATTGCAAATGATCACTGCACATTTTTGAGATGATAAAGGCATTTCTTTCTTTCAGCCACTGGCCAAATAGCTAGCCTTGTACTTTGATCCATTGTTTCACCCCTTTGAGCCTGAATTATATCCTTTCTTTTTATTATAGCTCAATACAAGCCTAATAGTGAAAAACCATTGCTACCCTACCTTAGGGAGTAGAAGAGCTTAATAATTATGTTAGGAATTGTGTTTGAATAAGTGTAGGGGTGATTACACTGTTTTGCTATGTTTTTATTCAAAAAAAAAAAGAAAAAAAAGAAAAAAAAGGAGCGAAAAAGAAAAGAAAAAGAGATTGATAAGTTGGTTGATAAATGGAGAAAGTCAAGTAAAAGATGAAGATGGATTGAAAAGTGTTGGGGTAATTGTGCAAAAGTGTTTGGTTTTTATTCCCTTGGCTCTTCTATTTAGATGGTCTAACTTTGTTTATCCTTGATATATCTTACCTTGACCTTGACCCCATTACAACCGATTAAAGACCTTTTGATCTTTGTGTGCATGTGATTTAGGTGGTGAGAAGTAGAGGCTTGTCAAGCCTATGGTAAGGCATGTTTTCATGAGTTGGTTGAGAGTAAATACAAGCCAAATTACTTGAGTGAAAGGGAGTACATCCGTGAGGATTTATCATGTTGGCTTAACCCGATTTTGGATAGACTGGCTTCTTGATTTGGATTGTTGAGAGAGGGAATTCTTGAATGCTTAGATTCCTTGAAAGAACTGATGTGTATAGATTTTTGCTCATTGTTCAATACTTTTGTTACTTTTTGGGAAGCATGTGCTTGGTTTTATGTTTTTGCCGGGAGTGCAAAAGGTTAAGTGTGGGGTATTTGATCCGTTAATAATTTCAGCTCTTGAATGTTCTTTGTTTGATCTAATTGGATTCCAAATGTGTTTAATTCTTGACATTTAGTTAAGTTTCGATTTAGAATTGTCTTTGGATGTTTATTATGAAACTTTGCTTAAATGAGATTATAGACACTCATAAACGTATTGTGATTTTCGGAGATCTATGAGTGATGGAGTCCATTGGTATTCAATTTGTTGAGAAGAGAGTTAAGAGACTTAAGGGAATCAGTATCAACCTCTAGAAGCAAAGGAAGAAGAGCATTCATGAAGAATCAAGGCTGAA
This sequence comes from Ormosia semicastrata, assembly GCA_029884595.1. Lineage (NCBI taxonomy): Eukaryota > Viridiplantae > Streptophyta > Magnoliopsida > Fabales > Fabaceae > Ormosia > Ormosia semicastrata. The sequence goes on from JAQQTO010000047.1 coordinate 46,443,503, forward strand.
TTCGAAGAAAGTGATTAACATGGCCCGTGTGAAATAACATGGGGTAGGCCGTGTGTCATTCTGACTTTGAAGACTGGAAATTTTTGATCAACACGGCCCATGTCAATTGACACGAGGTAGGCCGTGTACGCCTCTGACTTCACGAGGAAGGATGATTTGAAGCCTTGACCAAGAACACGGCCCCTGTCAATTGACACGGGGAAGGCCGTGTTCCTTTCTGACCTTGGAATAGCTGAAAATTTGTCTCCAGAATCAGACACGGGTTGGGCCGTGTAGAATGACACGGCCTGTGTCGTCGCACCAGGAAGTTAATTTCGTGCTTTAATGTTAAATTAGATTCCCAAAGCTATAAATAGTGTGGCTTAGAGCCCTTTAAGGTATTCTGGACGTAGAGAGACGTGAAGGAAACTGAGAGAAACACAAAGACCAAGAAGGGGAAGGATTCGATCGAGGATTGGAGATTCGGATTCGAGCGATCAAAGATCAATCACTCTCAAGCCTTGGAAACTAGTTTGATCTTTAGTTTTTCTTTTCTTCTTTTGTTCTGAACAATGTTTTCTTTTAATTCTTCTTCTGTTTTTGAATTTGCCATGTGTGGCTAAACTTCTTGATTAGTTAAGGGAGGATGAAACTCTAGTTTTGATTATGTGAATCTTGCATACCTCTTTATATCAATACAATTATGTTTTTATTCATATGTTTCTGTTCATAAATCAATATAAAGGATTTTATATTCTTGCCAAACTTCGAATGTGGTAAAACTAGGATTGCTATGCGCGGTTACGGTGGTATGACTAGTGAGACATATGATCTAAGTAATTTAATCCCGGTGTATGATTAGATCTTAGTGTGATTGGTTTTCTAATTCTTAATGCAATCATTAGGTAATTTTAAGAGCGATTGCTTTACAAATAACTAATGGTTAGGGTTTGATTTGAGCGGTTACTGAATTAAGCGAAACTTAAGGAAGACATGGGATTTATCTCGCAATTGCATAAGAACATAATTGATCATGTTGGTATAAAGGGTATGTAAGTTGGCATAATCATATAAATCTAGTGGTGGATTCCATCTCTTAACCAATATCTTTAACTTGATAATTCAATTTGTGTTTACTGTTTTGGTTTAAGTTTAATTTCTCTTTTTAGTTTTGATCAACAAAACCCCCCTTTTACTTTTACTGTTTATTTTTCATCAGAGTTTAATTTAGGAATTGGATTGATAATGTTAATTGAATTGGTTCTCTGTGGATCGACCCTTGTTTACTACAATTGGTTGCAAGGTTTTTATATTTTTGGTGGAACTTGGCAACTATTTTTAATATTAATTTTTAATCGCATTCCACACCACACCAGTAGCATTCTCATGGTGGTTCAGTCCAATACATCATTACTCTAATATGTACCCATGTGAAGACTTGATATCTCATATCCATGACCCGTGAGATGTGGTCATCAGTCTATGCACATACTAGTCTGAATGTATTATTGTTGTCCTAATTAACAATAATACTTGACTAGGGACATTTAAGAATAGTGTTGTAACCAAAAGGATCTCACGATCAAGTCATCCACTTGATGTCCTATGGCATCAAACTTACTATTCTAAGGAATTTATTATGTTTATAAAAAAGAACACAATAAATGAAATGCCTCATATATATAAAAATAGCATAATAGAATGTATGTAAATATAGAAAATGTATTGGCCTCTACGGCATACACCAACATTTGCATCAAGGGAGCCATTCTCACTTCCATGTGTTTGTTCTCTTGATGTGGGCTTCCAATTGAGGGCGGAATGTGCAATGGTGCACAAATGTTTGTACAAGGCATGATTTCAATGTTTGGTTCAATTCTCCTTGAAGGTGGTAGTAAATGAGATTCCTCCTTTGGAGTCATTTCAACATTTTCCTGCAACATTGAATCAAAACTACTAGAAATAGAAAAAGTGTTAGAAACATAAGAATTCAAGCAAGATTTCTTGTTCTCTCTTCTTTCACTCTCGACTTCTTCTTCATTATCCTCCCTTTTTCCTTTTTCAAATTCTTTCTCTTTTTCTTTTTCTAACTCTTTCTCTTTTTCTTTTTCTAACTCTTTCTCTTTATCTTTTTATATCTCTTTCTCTTTTTCTTTTCTCTCTAGTTCATTTCTGTATTTTTCACTCAGTTCTCTCAATTTTCTTTGAACCTCACACACCTCTATTGGAGACAAGGGTACAAGGGTGGTCTTGCAACCATTATGCATAAAAGAGAGCTTATCGGTAAAACCACTTAGTTGGCCTTCTTTTCCGTGCATCTTGTTGAGTTAGATAACCTCTCAAGTCTATCAAACTTCTTGTGAATTGCCTCAGTTTGGTCCTTCAACAACCTTTGAAAAGTTTGGGTTAATGCCTCCAATAGCCACTTATTGGTTGCAGCCCCTTGACAGGAAGTCTCCTCTTTAGAACCTGCCATATCACACTTGTAGGCAGCCTCAAATCCTCCCTAGGACTGAGCTTTGATACCAACTGATGTGATCCCACTTACCATGGTTTCACTTTTACGGATCTATCTAGGGTGGAATTTGCATAAGCTTAGGATTATTTCAGATTCTTGCAAATGATGAGATTTTCCTTAAGCCTCTTGAATTTGGACCTAACTAGGACTAGAACAAATAGAAATTGGAAGATGAAATTGAAAGGAAGAATAAAGAAAGAAAAGAACTGATTCTGTCTGTTTTTAAGAAGCATCCATATCTCACATTATAAACATTAGAATTGCATGATTCTAAAACAAGGTAAAAGATCTCTTTCTGAAACACGATTTAGACTTAAGAATCATTGAAAAAGAGTACGTATAACTTGAGATATGAGTGTGAGAAATTTGAGACGAAAATTGAGAAAATTATGAAATTACAAGGAAGAACTAGATACGAAAATGATGCTTGTAACTGAATGGACACAAAGAAAAAATGAAAATAACAAAGGAAAATGGTTAAGGTGAGAGATGGAAATAAGAAATTGATTGGTGCCACAATCAAGGATTGATTGATAAACCAAAGTTAGTGATCGCCAAAAGAGAAACTCTTGATAAGATCTATGGCTCTGTCAAAAACCTAAGAGAGGAATACTCTCACAATTGGACAAACCAAATTGAACATCAAATCCTGATTTTTTTTTTATTCATCCAATTCAGATACATTACATAGAGAATGGCTAGAGTAGTGCTAACCAAAGGTCACCACAAATCAGCCTAAGGTGACTCTCCTAATCCTAGTAGCCCCACTAATGCTTACATTAATGCCTCAACTAATTGGTATTGATGACAATTAGTGCATGAAACTTATTATGCTTAAGTGCTGTATTAATTCATTCTAGAAGTTACCAAAGGCATGCAAGCCAATGGTCACTCTTCTTTGTCATGTTTTTAACAAAGGTAATAAAACAAAATAAACACAATCAGCCCCACTAAAAAGCATTAAATTCCTACTAAAGGCAAAGCTTAGTGAAACTTAACTTCACCTAAGTGCTTATTAACTTAGTACTATCATGCCTAATGCTTATTTAACTTAAATAGACACTCTAAATCAGCCATACAAACTATAAAATTCTTGCACACACTTGGGTAGCCCAACTTCATTGGTTTTCATCTTGAATCAAGCAATTGACATCTTCAGAACCTATGGTTTCAAGACTTAGGCTTGCTTCCAACATAGTTTCCCCCATTTGTTTTAAGGCTTCTTGGGCCTTCTTAGTTCTTGTTCTTATCATGGGTTCAATTAGTAGCTACCCCCTTAGGTCCGCATCACCAAGTAAGTGAAAATGACACTTAATGGTGATTTTCTGAATTGCTAGAATTGTACTAAGATGTTAATGGTGATTGCCACAATTGACATCTTTAGAACTTATGAATTTGAGTGTTGAATCTTAAAAAAAAAAAACTCTTGGATGTTCAATTTGGATTTGTTCCAATTGTGAGAGTGTTTAGCCTCTCTTAGGTTCTTCATTGAACTAACCCCTTTGATCTTATCAAGAGTCCAAGCCCTTGTGGCGATCCTCACCTTGGCTTATCAATTCCCATTGGAATTATGGCGCCTACCATTCCATTCTTTATCTTGTCCATTTGATTATTTTCTTCTTCTTCAAATTTTGGTTAGTCACTCAAGGATAGATCCGAATTTCTACATGATTTTTTTTTTAGGATCATATCAGAAAGTGGTTGACTTTTTTGTCCAAATCCTCCTTAGCCTTCGTAGCTCTTGACCTTGTCATTGGGCCTCCAATTCCTCGCAGTGCATCTTTGGGCATTAGGCCTGCTGGGCTTCCACTTAAGCTTCGTTGGTCTCCATCATGCCCTCCCCCTTTGAAAGAATTCATCCTCGAATTTAATCCTTCATCACCTATATCAATAGGACTTTAGTCAGCCATATTAAATGTTGCACTAACCCTATAGTCACCTAGTAGGTCAACTTTGTAGGCATTGCCATTGATTCTTTCTAAGATTTGAAGGGTCCATCTCCTCTAGGTAAGAGCTTAGATTTCCTTTGCAAAGGAAACCTTTCTTTTCGCATGTGCATCCACACCCAATCTCCTGGTTCAAAAACAACTTGCCTCCTTCCCTTATTTGCCTGCTTAGCATATTGCTCCATCTTCCTTTCAATTTGAGTCTTGACTTGTTCATAGAGCTTCCTCACATATTCAGTTTTTGCCTATCCATCCCTATGAATTAAGGAAGAAACATTAGGTAGAGGCAGTAAATCAAGGGGGTAAGGGGATTAAAACCATATATAATCTCAAAAGGAGAAAAACTAGTAGTAGCATGCACAACCCTATTATAAGCAAATTCAATAAGAGATAAGCATTCTTCCCAAGTTTTGATGTACTTCTTGATGATTAATCGCAGCAAGGTCGATAGGGTCCTATTCACCACCTCAGTTTGCCCATCTGTTTGTGGGTGGCAAGTGGTAGAGAAGAGTAGCTTAGTCCCAAGCTTATTCCAAAGGGTCCTCCAAAAATGGCTTAGGAATTTCGAGTCCCTATTTGAGACTATGCTTTTGGGCATTCCATGAAGCCTCACCACTTCTTTGAAGAACAAGTCCGCCACATGAATGGCGTCATCCACTTTATGGCAAGGGATGAAGTGGGCCATGTTGGAGAATCTGTCAACCACCACAAAAATGGAGTCTCTTTCTTTTTTTGAGCGGGACAAACCTAGCATAAAGTCCATAGATAAGTCCGTCCAAGGGGAATTGGGAATAGGTAGGGGGTATAGAGTCCATGAGGCATTACTTTTGATTTGGCTCTTTTACAAACAATGCACCTATCACATATTTAATGCACATCACGCTTTATGCCAGGCCAATAAAAATGCTCATGCAACACATCTAAAGTCTTTTGGATCCCAAAGTGACCCATTAATCCCCTCTCATGAGCTTCCCTAAGCAATAATTCACGCAAAGAGCTCTTAGGCACACACAAACATTTTTCTTTGAATAAATACCCATCTTGCCTTAAGAACCCCCTATGCTCCCCTTTTTCACATGCAGCATACATCTTGGAGAAATCATCATCATGCACATACAACTCCTTTATGTGTTCAAAACCAAGCATTTTTGTTTCAAGAATAGCTAATAAGGTATATCTCTTGGAAAGCACATTAGCCACTATGTTTACCTTTCCTTGCTTGTGTTTGATCACATAGGGAAATTGTTCAAGGTATTCCACCCACTTGGCATGCCTCTTATTAAGCTTACCTTGCCCTTTTAAATATTTTAGTGACTCATGATCACTGTGAAGTACAAACTCTTTTGGAAAAAGGTAGTTCTGCCAAGTGTGCAAAGCCCTTATGAGTGCATACAATTCTTTATCATAGGTGGAGTAATTTAAAATAGCTCCATGCAATTTCTCACTAAAGTATGCAATGGGGTGACCCTCTTGTAATAAAACAGTCCCAATTCCAACATTTGATGCATCACACTCAAGTTCAAAAGACTTCAAAAAATTAGGCAATGCAAGTATCGGTGCGTGAGTGAGCCTATCTTCGAGTGTGTTGAAACTTGTCTCTTGATCCACCCCCCACCTAAAACTCACATTTTTCTTAACAACTTCATTTAAAGGGGCGGCTATGGTGCTGAAATCTTTTACAAACCTTTTATAGAAGCTGAGTAACCTATGAAAGCTTCTTACCTCACTCACAGACTTAGGGGTAGGCCACTTCCTAATGGCTTTTATCTTTTCTTCATTTACTTACACTCCCTTAGCACTCACAACAAAGCCTAGGAACACTACATGGTTGGGGCAAAAGACACACTTCTCTAAATTAGTATATAACTTTTCTTTTCTAAGCACAATCATCATAGCCCTAAGCTGTTCTAGGTGCTCTTCTAAGGTTAAGCTATAGATCAGGATGTCATCAAACTATACTACTACAAACTTGCCTAGACACTCTCTCAACACATGGTTCATCAACCTCATAAAAGTGCTAGGCACATTTGTAAGCCCAAAAGGCATCACCAACCACTCATATAATCATGCTTAGTCTTAAAGGCTGTCTTCCACTCATCCCCTTCCTTTATCCTAATTTGATGGTGCCCACTTTTTAAATCCACTTTAGAAAAGTAACATGCACTATGCAATTCATCAAGCAAATCATCTAGCCTAGGGATAAGATGCCTATATTTTACAGTTATATTATTTACAGCCCTATAATCAGTACACATTCTCTAAGTGCCATCATTTTCGGGAACAAGTATGACAAGCACGGCACAAGGACTTAAACTTTCCCTCACCCATCCTTTTTGCATCAAATCCTCCACTTGTTTCTGAATTTCCTTAGTTTCCTCAAGATTTGTCCTATAGGTGGACCTATTGGGCAAAGAGGCTCCTGGGATGAAGTTCATTTGATGTTCAAATCCCCTCAAGGGTGGTAGTCTGGGAGGGACACTCTTTGGAAAGACATCTTCAAAGTCCTGCAAAAAAGAATCAACTTCACTAGGTAGAGGGTTAGAGTTATAATTTAAGTACAAGTCCTTGTATACGCAAATGTACTTCTCTTGCTTTGCAAAGCAAGCCCTCTTAATCTCACTCTCCCTAGCAATTAAACATTCACTTTTTTTCTCATTTACAAGTTCTTGGACCCTATTCTTTGCTTCAACTTTTGATTTTATTTTTATGTCTTTCTTTTCTTGCTCCCTTCTTAGCTTCAAGGCCACTTGGTCTTCACAAACCTGTTTGGGAGTAAGGGGTACAAGGGTTACCTTCAAGTAATTATGAACAGAGGAGTACTTGTTAGTGAAACCATCATGATAGCATGCTTATCAAATTGTCAAGGCCTTCCAAGCAAAATATGGCTAGCCTCCATGGGAACAACATCACACAAAACATCATCTTTATACTTACCAATTGACAAACTTACCATCACTTGTTGATTCACTACCAACTCACTATTCTCACATAGCCATTGAAGCTTGTATGGTCGGGGGTGAGGAATAGTTTTAAGGTCAAGTTTTCTTACCAAGTGTATGCTTGCCACATTGGTGTAACTTCCCCCATCAATAATCAAAGAGCACACCTTCCCTCAAATGAGGCATCGTGTATGGAAAATGATATCTCTTTGGCCTTCATCCTTCTCTTTAGCTTGACTTCCCAACAATCTTCTTACCATCAATAAGTCTCCCTCTTGTGGAATAGCCTTACAATCACTTTCCTCCTCACTTAATGAAATAGAAGAAGATTCACTAGTGATGCTCCCATTGTTCCTCATCACAATTGTTTTCTTATTTGGACATTGAGAAGCTATGTGTCCCCATCCCAAACACTTGAAGCATTTAATGTCCTTATTTTTAGAAGTGACAGATGAAGTGGAAGTAGTAGGCAAGGTGGCCTTAGGGGCAGCCACACGTTCCTTTGGACTAGAAGAGGATCCCTCTTTCTTTGGTTTGTCCTTCCAACTTGTTGTGTTGAAGTTGGAAGATGCCTTCTTCAAAGTACCCTTCCTCTTGAGTTGTTGCTCCGCCTTCATGGCTTAATGCACCAAGTCTTCAAGCTTAACATAATGTTGCAACTCTACAATATCACTAATGTCTCGGTTGAGACCATGAAGAAACCAAGCCATGGTTGTCTCCCTTTCTTCAACAATGTTGGCTCTTATCAAGGCAACCTCCATCTCTTTGAAGTACTCATCCACACTCCTACTCCCTTGAGAGAGTCTTTGTAACTTATTGTGTAGCTCTCTATGATAATAATAATGTACAAATCTCCTCCTCATCGAAGTCTTCATTTCATCCCAAGTAATGATATGATGCTCTCTATATCTTGACCTTTCTTTTTGAACTTGATCCCACTAAATCAATGCAATAATCCGTGAACGCAAGTGCAGCCACCTTCACTTTCTTCTCTTCATTGTAGTCGTGGCATAGGAAGATTTGCTCAATTTTCATCTTCCACTCAAGATATGCTTCCGGATCATTCGTCCCTTGGAAGGATGGTATTTTGATATTCACACCCCCAAGCCTCTCATTTTCTCTATCTCTCCTCTCATGTCTCCTTCTTCCTCCTTGCCTCCTACCATCTGTCATTTATCTTTCAGATTCATGAGATTCTTCATCATGGTTGGAAGTTCTATCCCTCTTTAATCTGTCAATCCTCTCATGGATTTCATCACTTTGCCTTTGAAGAAGCCTTTCCAAATGTATTGTTAGGGCTTGCATTTAATGTCATTGCGGCTATCCTTGGGGAAGGAGGGGGACTTCCACTTGGATCTCCTTCCTTAGATATTGTACAAAATCAACAAGTTAGTGAACACAATAAAACAAGGTTCTCATTCACTCTTCTCATGTGTATACACTCTTAGATTGATTCCACGCATGTTTTACACAATTAAGCTTTTGTTTAATGAAAATACTCTTGCCTTTTACCACTCAAGTTCTCTTTACAAGTTCTTAAATGAACCCTCTCGCTTTTTAATTACCAAAAGCTCTTACAAAGGTCTCACAAGAGTAAGCACTCAGAAGTTGAAGAAAGGGTGAAACTCTAGACAAAACTCAAAAGAATTTAAAAGACAAGCAAGAAAAGCTAATTAAAAAGAAAGGTAGAACTCAAAAGAAATAAGAAGAAAAAGAAATACACAAGGTATGTAGAATAGCACTGATTAATGAAATTCACAAGGCATTCAAACTTAATCTTGCTTAAGTGTAAGGGCAGTCTCTCTTTTTTTTCTTTTTTTTAATACTATTTTTCACGCCCTTGTTCTCTTTTTGCACTTAAAAAATGGTTCTTGCCATTTTAGTTCCAAATGTTATGCCCAATTGTGAATTTAGGAGTTTCCTTTCAAATTAAGGTGCTATAAAACATATAACAGCAATGGATATAGAGTTGATAAGATCAAAGCTGTAAATATTACGTAGAAATTAAAGAACAGAAACTAAAGACAGAAAATAAAAGGACTGGAATTTAAATGGCAAAAAGTAAATAACAGAAGGTAAAGAATATTGCCAATTCTTAGAAATGGCAAAGATCAATGAAGATCAAGGTTGTGTATAATTTTGACATTCAAGCAATGATGCTTGATGTTTGGAAAGCAATAAGAACCAGAACAAAAAAAAAAACTCTATCAACTCTAGAATCCGGGCTCTAGATACCACATGATATGATCCAAGTTGGATGCATATTATTTTTACGGATCATTCTTGAGTTGATTTAATGTTTTAAAGAATTAAACGATAAAAAGTAATGCATGAACAGTAATGCATGAACAGTACACATATATAGTGTGCGTGAACAGTGCATGAATAGTAAAAAATAGAAAAAGATGGAAAAGGAAAAGGTATGGATGGAAGAAGACGTCACCCTCTTGGAGAGTGATAAGTCAAGCGAAGATTTGTCACAAAGGTAAGGAAACCTTTGATAAGAACTACGATGGCTCTCCAAGAACCTAAGAGAACTAAGCTCTCAAAACTCACAAAGGAGTGCAATATTATTCTCTGATTCAAAAAGTGTCAAATACAGTAAACACAAGCCAATTTATAGGCATTAGGTTTGCGGCTAGGTCTAGCTAAAGGAGGTAGCAAGCTAGCGCATTTTGATACCTAATCCTAGCGTAAATGTGGCCTAGGCCCAAATGGAAGGCAGTATATCACTATTCAACCCAGATAAGAAACGCACCATAGTCACCTCCCGATCTTCACTAATATTGGCTCTAATCAATGATGTGAGCCCACTAAGGAGCATGGATCAAGGAACACTACAAGGACATGGTGGACCTATGACAAGAGCTAGGACCAAGAAAGCCCAAGAAGTCCTAAATCAAATAGTGACAACTTCAATTGAAGCAAACCCAAATTCAAGTCTTGATGGAGTGGAGCCCAAATTGGTCACTTATCTCATCCAACTTGAAGACATGGCTTGGAAGTCCACTTCTCTAAAGTAGCATATTCTAGTTTATTTCTATTAAATAAAGTGTAATAAACATGTGTGTGTGGATGGTGCACGTTTTTGGGAGGGCAACCTTTGGTTTGCATGCCTAGGTAACTCCTATTTTCTAGTTAATGCTTTAATTAGCCACTTAATGGATTAGTTATTATTTTTTATGGGGAATTTGTCACATTATGATGACCATTTTGTATGCATATTCTATGCACCACATTTTCCTATAAGTATGTGCCTAAAACATGAATGAAAGGACTCTTGGATGTGAATTTGGATTGAATCCATTTGTGAGAATTTCATTCTCTTTGGTTCTTGGTTGAACCATCTTGGTTCTTATCAAAGGCTTCCTTACCCATATGGCGAATCTTCGTTTGACTTATCACTCTCTAAGAGTGTGGTGTCTTCTTCCTCCCATTCCTTTTCCTTTTTCTTTTTCCATCTTTTCTATTTTTTACTGTTCATGCACTATTCACGTGCATTATTCATGGCACTGTTCATCGGTTACTGTTCATCATTTCATTCTTTGAAACACTAAATCAACTCAAGGACAATCCGTAAAAATAATATACATCCAACTTGGATCATATCATGTGGTATCAGAGCCCGGATTCTAGAGTTGATAGAGTTCTTGCATTTTCCTTTGTACTTGTTCTTATTGCTTTCCAAACATCAAGCCCTATTGCTTGAATGTCATAATTATACACAATCTTGATCATCATTGATCTCTGCCATTTCTAAGAATTGGCAACATTCTTTACTTTTCGTTCTTTACTTTTTGCCATTTAAATTCCAGTCCTTTTATTTTCTGCCTTTAGTTTCTGTTCTTTAATTTCTATGCAATATTTACAACTTTGATCTTATCAACTCTATATCCATTGCTGTTATATGTTTTATAGCACCTTAATTTGAAAGGAAACTGCTAAAAACACAATTGGGTATAACAATTGGAACAAAAATTGTAAGAACCAATTTTTTTTAAGTGCAAAAAAAGAACAAGGACATGAAAAATAGTATTAAAAAAAATTAAAAAAAAAGTGACTGCCCTTGCACTTAAGCAAGATTAAGTTTGAATGCCTTGTGAATTTCAATTAAGCGGTGCTATTCTACATATCTTGTGCATTTCTTTTTCTTCTTATTTCTTTTGAGTTCTACCTTTCTTTTTAATTAGTTTTTCTTGCTTGTCTTTTAAATTCCTTTGAGTTTTGTCTAGAGTTTCATCCTTTCTTCAACTTCTGAGTGCTTACTCTTATGAGGACCATTACCTTTGTAAGAGCTTTTGGTAATTGAAATGCGAGAGGGTTCATTTAAGAACTTGCAAAGAGAATTTGAGTGGAAAGAGGCAAGAGTGAAAATTACATTTAGTGCGAAAAAAGCCTATTTGAGTGAAATACACATTGTGTGCACACGTGAGGGAGTATGGTGAGGATTTATACTATCTTATTATTTTTGATATTGTGTGTTTCAAGTGATGGCAGCCCAAGGAGATAGTCCACCTCTTTCTCCAAGGTCCGCGGTTCTTCATGCTAGGATGACTACTCAAATGCAAATCCATGCAAGGAAAATAGAGCAAATGAATGCAAACTTCAATGAACAACTTGCCAACCTCCAAAACCGAGAAGAATCAAATCATGGAAGTGGTTATGAGAGTGAGGACAAACCTAGACATGGACCACGTAGAGGAATGAGGCGTGATAGAGAGGATAGAATTGAAGGGTCAAAATCAAAGTTACTACCTTTCCTGGGAAGAGTGATCCTGAAGCCTACTTGGAGTGGGAAATGAAGATAGAGCAAGTGTTTGATTGCAACAATTTCAATGAAAGAAAGAAAGTGAAGGTAGCCGCTCTTGTCAAAGACTATACACTTGTTTGGTGGGATCAATTGCAAAAGAAGAGAAGAAGGTATGAGGAGGAGCCTATTGTGACTTGGTCAGAAATGAAACAAGTCATGAGAAAGAGATTTGTTCCAAATCACTACCATAGGGATCTTCACAACAAATTGCAAAGATTGACCCAAGGATCCAAAAGTGTTGATGAGTACCACAACGAGATGGAGTTGGCCTTGCTTATGTCTAGCATTAATGAAGATAGGGAGGCAACTATGGCTCGGTTCTTACATGAATTGAATCAAGACATTCAAGACATAGTGGAGCTTGAAGATTTGGTCCAACAAGCCATAAAGGTGGAGCAACAACTCAAGAGGAAGAGGTCCAAATTTCCTTTTCCTTTGTCTAAATCCTCCTTAGCCTCCTTAGCTCTTGACCTTGTCATTGGGCCTCTAAGTCCTCGTAGTGCATCTTTGGGCATTGGGCCCATTGGGCTTCCACTTTAGCTTCCTTGATCTCCATCATTTAGTCTCCAGGTTCAATTTTGAAACTAACCTCGTACAAGCCACATTAGTGCAGCTCCCACCATTAATGATCAAAGAACACGCCTTCCCTTGGATGATGCACCTCGTGTGGAAAATATTTTCCCTTTGGCTTTCATCCAAGTCCTTTGCTTGGCTGCCCATCATGCTTCTCACCCTCGAGTGCTATCTCCTCCTCATACTTTTCATTACTAGGTGGGGCAGACGCAGAAGATGATTCACCAGTAACCTCTCCACTCTCCTTAAGCAACATTGTCTTTTTGGTTGGACATTCAGAGGCTATGTGACCTCTCCCCAAACACCAGAAACATTTAATCTCACTACTCCTTGTCTTTTTAGGGGCCTCATTGGACTTGATTTGAGTCCCTTGAGGTGCAGAATTGGACGTACTTGAGGAAGAACCTCCCTCCTTATTTCTTTCCTTCCAACTTAGAGAATTAAAGTTAGAAAAGTTCCTTCTCATGGCGCCCTTTCTCTTGAGTTACTGTTCTACCTTAGTAGCTTGATGCACTAAGTCCTCCAACTCCACATAATTTTGTAATTCGACAACATCCCTTATACCACTTTTCAACCCAGATAAGAAACGTGCCATAGTCGCCTCCCGATCTTCACTAATATTGGCTCTAATCAAGGACACCTCCATCTCTTTATAATACTCATCTACACTCTTGTTACCTTGTGTGAGCCTTTGAAGTTTATTGTGAAGATCTCTATGATAATGAGAAGGAACAAATCTTCTTCTCATAACCTTTTCATCTCCACCCAACTATCCACCAAGGGTTCTCCATATCTCTCCCTCTCCATTTGTAATTGGTCCCACTAAAGGAGATCATATTTAGTGAACTCCATGGCTACCACCTTTATCTTTTTATCTTCTGTATAATTGTGGCATGTAAATAATTGCTCAATCTTTATTTCCCACTCCAAATAGGCCTCTGGATCACTTTTCACTTTGAAGGGTGGTATGTTAAGCTTCACCCCCTCAATCCTATCTTCCCTAGCATCACCTTCATTATCTCTTCTCCTCCTTCTATCAAACCTCCTTCTACCACCGTCATCATCATGATTTCCTTGATTTTCTAACTGCTCAATTCTCTCATATAACTCCTTTGTATGCTCCCACATCATCCTTTACATTTGAGTTGTAATAGCCTCCACGAATAATTTGTTGTTTCCCTCGGGAGAAGGGGTACCATCACCACCTATTCCTGCCATTGTTCAAACAAGAAAAAAAAGTGATAGCAATAGGACCTCACCACACTTCTTATGTGTTTACACTCTTAGAGATGTATCACTCGTGTTTGTTGCTCTCTAATAGGCTTTTGTGTAAGGTGCTCTCTTGCCTTTTACCATTCAATAGCTCTCTTTAAGTTCTTAACAGAATCTCCAAGAACATTCAAGAGTATAACCCCAAACTCAAAAGAAATAGTGATGACGCACAACATGAATTGAAAAGATGTCAAAGAAGATAAGACAAAAACAAAAACAGGTTGGAGGAAAGATTCAAGGAAGGCTCTTAGAACTCAATTCGTAGAAACTAAGTACCTATTTTTGTACCCATCATCAGTAACCTTTCTATTAAATTACCATGGATGCCCAAGAAGTAGATGTCCAGCATGCATAGATACCTTATTATGTCCAACATGTATAGGTACCTCATCACAAAGAACCTCATCCTTATATTTGCTAATGGAAAATGAAACCAACACTTCATTTAGCCACTGTAGTCTATACGAATTAGGATGCTTTAATGTGGGTAAATTCAATTTCTCAACCAATAAGGTGCTAGCAACATTAGTACAACTTCCACTATCAATGATCAAACTGCATACCTTGTCATTTACATGGCATCTTGTATGAAAGATATGCTCACGTTGCTCCTCATCACCATCTCCCTTATACTATATGTATGTTAAGAGCATGCCTAGTAACAAGTACATCTCCCTTTATAGGTTCAGTAACTTCAACATCATTGCAATCCTCCAATGCTAGCATTTCATCATCACTTGAGCTCACACTCTCTATGTTTCCATTATCCATCAAAATCATCTCCCTTTTATTTGAACATTGAGAAGTATTATGCCTAACTCCTTGACACCTGAAACATTTGATATCACGTGATCAAGAAGATGTATTAGTTTTGGTTTTACCTTTAGCAGCAACAACCAAATGTTTAGCCTTTACATCTTCTTTAGGCTTTGACATAGTTTTGTTGTTATGCCAATTTGATTTCCATGAAGAATAAGAAGCAAATCTAGAAGTACCCTTCACTTTCAATTGCCTTTCTACCTGATTAGCTTTATGCAGCAAATCCTCCATCTCCACATAATTTGTAATTCTACAACATTAGCTATCTCTCTCTTTAAACCCCCAATAAATCTAGCCATAGTTGCTTCACGATCTTCTTCTACATTGGCTTTAATCATGACTATTTACATCTCCTTATAGTAATCCTCCACACTCATGGAACCCTGAGTTAGACTTTGCAATTATCGGTGCAAGTGCCTATGGTAGTGGCTTGGTACAAATCTCCTTCTCATGACAGCTTTCATCTCTTCCCATGTATGAATAGGCCTCTCCCCATTCCTACGCCTACTACTCACAAATTGATCCCACCAAATACTAGCATAATAAGTTAATTTAACAACTGCTAGTTTAACTGATGTGGACCTAAGGGGGTACCTACTAATTGGACCCATGACAAGAACAAGAACTAAGAAGGCCCAAGAAACCTTGAAACAAATGGGGGAAACTATGTTGGAAGCAAGCCCAAGTCTTGAAACCATAGGTTCTGAAGATGTCAATTGCTTGATTCAAGATGAAAACCAATGAAGTTGGGCTGCCCAAGTGTGTGCACGAATTTTATAGTTTGTATGGCTAATTTAGAGTGTCTATTTAAGTTAAATAAGCATTAGACATGATAGTACTAAGTTAATAAGCACTTAGGTGAAGTTAAGTTCCACTAAGCTTTGCCTTTAGTGGGAATTTAATGCTTTTTAGTGGGGCTAATTGTGTTTATTTTGTGTTATTAGCTTTGTTAAAAACATGACAAAGAAGAGTGACCATTGGCTTACATGCCTTTGGTAACTTCTAGAATGAATTAATACAGCACTTAAGCATAATAAGTTTCATGCATTAATTGCCATCAATATCAATTAGTTGAGGCATTAATGTAAGCATTAGTGGGGCTGCTAGGGTTAGGAGGGTCACCTTAGGCTGATTTGTGGTGACTTTTGGTTAGCACTACTCTAGCCATTCTCTATATAATGTACCTGAATTGGATGAATAAAAAAAATGAGGATTTGATGTTCAATTTGGTCTGTCCAATTGTGAGAGTATTCCTTTCTTAGGTTCTTGACTGAGCCATAGATCTTATCAAGAGTTTCTCTTGTGGCGATCACTAACTTTGGTTTATCAATCAATCCTTGATCGTGGCACCAATCCATTTCTTATTTCCATCTCTCGTCTTAACCATTTTCCTTTGTTATTTTTGTTTTTCCTTTGTGTCCATTCAGTTACAAGCATCAATTTATAAGAATCTCAAATAATCCTAAGCTTGTGTGATTTCCACCCTAGATAGATCCGTAAAAGTGAAACCATGGTAAGTGGAATCACATCATTAACCTTCTTCGCCTCTGAGTAATTATGACAGTCAAACACATGTTCAACTTTTCTCTCCCACTCCAAGTACAATTCAGGATTATTTCTTCCTTGGAATGTAGGGATTGTCATCTTAATACTACCCAAATGATTGTCTCCTTTTGATTCATTTCTTCTTCTCCTTTCAGTACTTCTTCCATCTGAATGCTCATCTTCCTCCTCTTCAAAAGTGTGTCGCCTTGGGGTTCCAGATCTCGATGGGATTTGTAGACTATCTAATCTTGCATTTAGGGCTTGGAATTGTTCTTGAACAATCTTCACAAACAATTTGACATCAACTTCTCTTTCTCCTCTACTCATGATTAAAATGCTGCAAGAATTTGCGTTAGAAATGATTCCAAAATGGACAATAATATAGAACAACTGTGCCTTAAAGAATCCTCACACAAACACTCTCTCACATGTTTACACTCAATTATATATATATATATATATATTTTGCTTGTGGTTCACTCTAGTTGACTTTTTCCCTATGATAGTCTCACCACTCTTTGCCTTTTACCACTGTAGTTCTTCTTATAAGCTCTTAGGTAAAGAACCTTTATATGATTCCACACAACAAGAAGTAGCAAGGGATTGAAGAGCAAGAAGTACTTGAAATGGAAACAAGAAAGAATTCAACAAGGCATTTGAACAAACAAGATCAATGAAACGGTTTTCAAAACCAATAAGGAATATTGAGTCTTCACAATTCATAAATTTTTTTTTTCGCAGAATTTTTTTTTACACAGCTTTTTTTTTTCTTCTTAAATGATAGAACTTGGACACAGTTTTGGAAATTGAAATATATATATGAAAAGAACTAGAGGAATTGACTTAGATAGAGTTTGAGCAAAGGAAGATGTCACAAAAAAAATAAAGATACGCAATAACGGAAACAAAATATATAGATATTATTTTTATTTTTATTTTTTTGTGTTTGAAGAAGATGAACACACAAAGGATAGATATCACCTGATTTCAAGAGCCGAGGCGCTCTGATACCAAATGATACGAGAACGCTATGGATCGTCTTAAAATAGGCAGAAAATAAAAAGAACATGACCCTAACCGCGACCTGCCGATAGAACTAAAGTTATCAAGTGAAGCGTGACCCTAGCCGCGACCTGCCGGTAGAACCACCACTATAGATTTAGTTCTTAGCCTAAGAACAAAAGGGAAGCTCTCACAATGCAGAAACACTCAAATTTTATTAATATTGAAAACTTCCTTGTTGAGTACATGAGTTTCCTATTTATAGGCTAAGCTAAAAGCTATTTGTAACCCCTTGGAATACAAGACTTAAATTCCTATTATCATGTAATTATGATATGATCCAAGTTGGATGCATATTATTTTTACGGATCGTCCTTGAGTTAATTTCGTGTTTTAAAGAATTAAACAATGAAGGATGAATAGTATCTGAACAGTGCGTGAACAGTACCATGAACAGTGCGTGAATGGTAAAAAAGGGGGAGATGGAAAAAGAAAAGGAATGGAAGGAAGAAGACGCCACACTCTTGGAGAGTGATAAGTCAAGCGAAGATTCGCCACAAAGGTAAGGAAACCTTTAATAAGAACCAAGATGGCTCTACGAAGAACCCAAGAGAACTAAGTTCTTAAAACTCACAAAGGAATGCAATATTATTCTCTAAGTCAAAAAGTGTCAAATACAATAAACACAAGCTTATTTATAGGCATTAGGTACGTAGCTAGGTCTAGCGAAAGGAGGCAGCAAGCTAGCACATTTTTAAACCAAATCCCAGTGCAAATGTGGCCCAGGCCCAATTGGAAACCCTAGCTCTACTATGTGCAAGTTAATTCAAATTGCATGGTGCATGGATTGTATGAGTGGTTGGTGATGCCTTTTGGGCTTACAAATGCGCCTAGCACCTTTATGAGGTTGATGAACTATGTGTTGAGAGAGTTTCTAAGCAAGTTTGTAGTAGTATACTTTGATGACATCCTGATCTATAGCATAACCTTAGAAGAGCACCTAGAACACCTTAGGCTGTGATGAGTGTACTTAGAAAAGAAAAGTTGTATGCTAATTTAGAGAAGTGTGTCTTTTGCACCGACCATGTAGTGTTCCTAGGCTTTGTTGTGAGTGCTAAGGGATTTCAAGTAGATGAAAAAAAGATAAAAGCCATTACGGAGTAGCCTACCCCTAAGTCAGTGAGTGAAGTAAGAAGCTTTCATTGGTTAGCCAACTTCTATAGAAGGTTTGTAAAAGATTTCACCACCATAGCCGCCCTTTTAAATGAAGTTGTTAATGTTGGTTGTGGCTTCTAATTACTCAAGAAGGGGGGGTTGAATTGAGTATTATAGGTTTTTTTGAAATGTTTTCCCTTTTCGCAAAAACTGAATCTTTTCTTTAATCAAAGAAAGAGATTTTGTCAACCAACAAACTAAAATGTGTTTTTGCAAGATGTATTGCAATCAAGAATTGAAACTTCTAACAAAACATTAATAGTAAAATTGAATTCAAATAAGAATAAGATCATTAACAAATCAGATCATACAAAACATCCCTAACATATTGCTTAATTCAAACATTCAATCAATAAAGTAAATAAATAGTTAAGGGATAGAGAAAATTACAAACCAAGATTTATCCTGGTTCAACTACCTCCTCTGGTAACCTACATTTAGTCCCCACATCACTGTGAGATTTATCCACTATAGAAAATCAATATACAAGATTCTTTTACAAATGCTTCACTTCTTGGTTCCTTCTACCCAAATGACAGCTTTTCAGTCAAAGCAATCTTATAAAAACCCACAAGAATTCCTTCTATTCCTGCACAGCACCAAAGAGTCCCTTCTACTCTTGATCTAACCAATGAGAGAACCTTCTCTCTTATCTCTCTTTTACAAAATTTGAATGAGATTGAATCAGATTCCAAGAAATCAGATATTACAAATTGAAACTCTAGAGAAAAATACTATGTTTTTATTCAAATGAAAAGCTCTCTGAATTTGAGTGTTTGATTTCGTATGTTGAATCAATTGTCTTTGAAAAAGTGTTTTCCAATGTCCTTATATAGGTATATCTCAAAATAGATCCGTTGGATACACTTTACAAGTCAGTTGAGATCATAACAGACTTAAAAGAAAAATTCTGTTATTGGTCGATCGATGTGTACACAAATGTATTAAACAAGATTTCACTTTTATTACATGTGTACATCGATTGCCTAATCGATTGTTATCTTAGATGTTCTTGATCTTGAAAGATACACATATGAGTACATCAATGTTGTTCTTCAAAAACACTTTAAATTTCAGCCCAGAAGATTATACATCGATTAACTAATCGATTCTATAGTTATTTTAAAACGTTCTTTCTTCTGTTTTGGCTTATACATCGATGTATCAATAAATGTATTAAAGTAAAATGCTTCTGTTTTGACTTATACATAGATGTACTAATCGATGTATATATGTCAAAAACTTCTGTCTTGACTTATACATAGATGTACTAATCGATGTATATATGCAGACGTGCATACTGATCAAGTAAGTCCAGAATCAATTGATGTATACATAGATGTATAACATTTATACATAGATGTACACATAGGTTTTCATCAAAAGTTAGTTAATTAACTAAAAGTACATTAATGTACACATAGATGTATAAACTTATTAATTAACCTTGTTCATTCTAGGTCCATTTATTCTTTTGAAAAACCATTTTTACTTATTTGTGAGAGCTTAATTAAAGAATTAAATTGAGTCTTTTCTTTACAACATGTTCCTAATGATTTTCATTGTATTGCTTCTTCTTCAAGTAATCCTTCTTGATCCTTGCATTGACTTTACTTGCTCCTTTAAATCTCATTGAAAAATTCAAGCTTGGCAAGCAGTTAGTGACTCAAAATAATAATCATATTAAGTTTAGTCATTAATCAAAACACACTAGGGTCATTTATCCACAAACTCCCCCTTTTTGATTGATGACAAACTTACCATACATAACATGTTTAACATTCAATATATCAGAGTAACTAAAAATGTATATCAGAGTAATATTGCCATATACTCCCCCTGTCTAATTGACAGTTCTTTAACATGTAAACATATATAGGATCATTTCATCATTATTTTTATTTTTTTAGATCATTAGTTTAAGTTGATTTAGTATGTTTGTAGTATATTTGTATGTTACTTATTTCTCCCCCTTTGTCATTATAAAAAAAATATATAAGGGAGAATCAAAGTACAAAAGTATATAAGACAAAATACATTCTTAAAAATGTAATCATTCATTTATATCCATCATTCATTCAGTCATATTAACATGATCAAAACAAGTCATTCAGTCATTGTTCATTTATATCCATCATACATGTTGATCCTTTAGGATACCACAATCCTATTTCTTTAGTTCCTAACAAATATTCCATGATTTTTTTAAAGTAGTTAAGTGTGATTCCTTAGGATTGAATTGATATCTAGCACATATACAAACACTGAACATTATATCAGGTCTACTAGCAGTTAAATAAATTAAGGAATCAATCATACCTCTGTACTTGGAAACATCGACTAATTTACCTTTCTCATCTTTGTCCAAGTAACATGATGGACTCATTGGAGTAGCCCTTTCCTTTGCACTTTCCATTCCAAACTTCTTCAATGGTTCTTTGCAGTACTTAGTTTGGCTTATGAAAGTCCCATCATCACATTGTTTGATTTGTAGTCCGAGGAAGTATGTAAGCTCTCCCATCATAGACATTTCAAACTCGTTTTGCATTAATTTGGCAAATTCCTTACACAAAGATTCATTAGTAGCACCAAATATAATATCATCAACATAAATTTGAACAAGTAGTATGTTTTGTACTTTTCTTTTTGTAAATAGTGTTGTGTCAACTTTTCCTCTTATGAATCCCTTTTGAAGTAAAAAATTACTTAGCCTTTCATACCAAGCTCTTGGAGCTTATTTTAGTCCATACAAGGCTTTAGTGAGTTTATACACATGATTAGGAAATTCATTTATTTCAAATCCAGGGGGTTGACTAACATACACTTCTTCTTATATATATCCATTTAGGAATGTACTCTTAACATTCATTTGATACAATTTAAAATCCATAATACATGCATATGCTAACAACATTCTAATAGCCTCTAATCTAGCCACAGATGCATATGTTTCATCATAGTCAATTCCTTGTTCTTGATTATAGCCTTTGGCTACTAATCTTGCTTTATTTCTTATTATGATCATTTTCATCAAGCTTATTCCTAAACACCCATTTTGTACCAATTATTTGTTTGTCCTTAGGTTTAGGAACAAGTTTCCAAACTTTATTTCTTTCAAACTGATTAAGTTCTTCTTGCATTGCCATTATCCAGTTTTCATCAATAATTGCTTCATCTATATAGTTTTAGGTTCAACTTGTGATACAAAAGTCATATTATTGCATGTATTTCTTAAGGAATGTCTAGTGGTTACCCCTTTAGATATTTCACGAATTATATTGTCCAGAGGGTGATTCCTTGCAGTTTTCCATTCTTTAGGTAGATCTTCATGTTGAGCACCTTCTGGAATTTCCACTGCTTCATCCACTTTGGCATTATCCTATTTTTCTTCAAGTTGAATCTCTTCTAAAACTTCTGCAACATCATCAACAGATTCCTTTCCCAACCTTTTGGGGTTAGTTTCATTAAGTGTACCATGTACAGATTCTTCAATTGTTTGTGTTCTTTTATTGAAAATTCTAAAAGCTTTACTAGATGATGAATAGCCTAGAAATATTCCTTCATCAGCTTTAGGATCAAACTTTCCTAGATTGTCCTTTCCATTATTTAGTACAAAACATTTACAACCAAAAACATGGAAATGTGAAACATTAGTTTTCTACCTTTATAGAGTTCATATGGAGTCTTTTTCAAAATTGGTCTAATCAAGACTCTATTCATTAAATAGCAAGCTGTGCTTACAGTATCTGTCCAAAAATATTTTGGCATGTTTGAGTCATTCAACATAGTTCTTGCTATGTCTTCTAAGGATCTACTTTTCCTTTCTACAACTCCATTTTGTTGTGGAGTTCTTGGAGCAGAGAAATTATGTTGAATTCCCAACTCTTCACAGGAATTATCAAATTCTTCATTTTGAAATTCTCCACCATGATCACTCCTTATAGTAGTTATTTTCATGTCTTTTTCATTTTGTACTAACTTATCCATTTTCTTTAAGGCTATAAAAGCTTCATTTTTATGTGCTAAGAAGAAGGTCCATGTAAATCTAGAGTAATCATCAACTATAACTAATGCATATAAATTTCCTCCAAAACTTTTGGTCCTAGATGGTCCAAATAAATCCACGTGCAGTAGTTGTAAAAGTCTTTCAGTTGAAACTATATTTTTAGCCTTAAAAGATACTTTAGTTTGTTTACCCTTTTGGCATACATCACATAAACCATCTTTTGAGAATTTGGTTTTAGGAAGTCCAATTACCAATTCTTTAGAAATAAGTTTGTTCAGATGATCCATGTGAATATGTCCTATTCTTCTATGCCATAGCTAATTTTTCTCTTCCTTATATATCAAACAACATACATCATTAGCAGAAATACTTTCTAAATCTATCATGTATATGTTATTCAATCTATTATCTATCAACTTTGCATTACTATCATGCTTATTTTCTATAACGCAACTACTAGAGTTAAAGAATACATTATAACCTTTATCACATAGTTGGCCGATGCTTAGTAGATTGTGCTTGAGCCCTTCAACATATAGTACACCTTCTATCTTGGTAGTTATGCTTCTTCTAATTATTCCAATTCTTAGAATCCTTCCTTTATTAGTATCACCATAGGTGACACTTCCACTTTGTTTAGGAGTGAAGGATGAGAACTTAGTGATATCTCTACTCATATATGTTTAGAGCAGTCACTATCAAGATACCAATTTGAACTTTTGGCTCTCAAACACACCTACAAAACAGATTTAAGCATTTCTCTTAGGTACCCATATTTTGTTGGGTCCTTTAGTGTTAGTCATAACATATGTTTCCTTGGGAACCCAAATTTGTTTAACACTAATCCTTGAAGGATTTCTAAAATAGCATATAGAAGCTGTATGTCCTTTTCTTGCATAATAGAAACATTTAACAAAAGGACTAGTAGAGGATTTAGGTGCAACAAAGAGTTTCTTAAAAACCTTTTCATGCATTACTGGTTTATAGCCTATTCCAGCTTTGTCATATACTCCTTTTTGTTGTCCTAGCATGGCATTTAGATTATCTCTTCCCATAGCAAATTTAGATAGAGTGGTTTCCAGTTTTTCAACTTCTTTTTCCAGAATGTTACAATTAGAACATGTAGAACTAGATGTACTTAGCTTATGTGATTACCATGCAATATTGATGATGAGTTTTGATGATAACAAATATGGAGATGATGAGATGATGAGAAGATCAAGTCCAAGTTGTTCAAGCTTAGCTTTAGGACTTAGGATCTTTCTTGTACAGAGCTCTCATAGGATATCTCAGTGTTTTAGTCAAAAGATCTAAAAACATGTTTTCTCACAAACCAAATTAAGGTTCTTAAATTGATCAAAGAGTTTGTGAAAATTAGAAATCACCTAATCTGTTTTCTAAAGGTGTTTATCATGTTTTCAAATAGAGGTATTCGAATAACCTTAGAAGCATTCGAATACAATCTGTTAAAAGCCTTTAAAAAATGTGTTTTATTCAGAAGTATTCGAATACCTCATAATAGTATTCGAATAACCTGTCTCTAAAATGCCTTCAGAAACGTTTTTCAAGCAGTGGCATTCGAATACCTTAATATGGTATTCGAATAACGTGGGTCTGATCTATTTTTTATATATAGATATCAGTGGTATTCGAATACCACAATCATGTATTCGAATAACCCACGAGTTTCAGCTTCTATTTTTTGAAATTGATACGCAAACGAATTTTGCATTTATTATGCATTCAATTTCCCAAGCGAGATTTTCTGATCAAAGGCTCTATAAATAGAGACCTTCCCTCACGGCTGAAAAATACGAAACCTTGAATTTATTTTCTGGCTGTGCTAAAATACTGTTTGCATAATTTCTCTTTTTCTCTCTGTGCTCTTTTGGTAAAATTCTGAGATATTGTTAGAGAGCTCTATAGTGCTTCAATTTGTATTACTTACTCTGAGTGAGAGTTTCTCTTCATCTATTTTCTGATATTTTGTATCGAGGGTGAGGTATCCCTCAAGGTTTGTATAAGGGTGAGGTATCCCTGCAGGCTGAGACTTTAGCACAAGGGTATAGTGTCCCTGTGTGTGAAAAGTGCTCTATTTTGTAACGATAGCAAGCACCTATTGAAGCTTGTATACTTAGTGAAAAATCTCGGCTTTCGAGGACTGGACGTAGACCACAAGTGGGTTAGTGGTCGAACCAGGATAAATACTGTGCCTGCTTCTCTTTTCCCTAATCTCTTTATTTTATGCAATTTATTTATTACACATTTATTTTTCGCTGTTCTTTATTGTTTCTTTTCTTCTTCTCATTCCTTCTGTACATTTATTTATTAAGCTTTTGATATTCATTTTAATTAAAAAGAGGTTTTGCAAAAAAGTTTTTATACTCAATTCACGCCCCTCTTGAGTACTGGAAGCCACTTGGTAACAAGTGGTATCAGAGCTAGACTCTTGTATAAAGAGCTTAGCAGCTTCAAGAGAACATGACTTCTTTAAATGGTTTTTCAGAAAAATCTTCCATAAACCGACCACCCTTTTTCAATGGGGATGGTTATGCATATTGGAAGGAAAGAATGAAAATCTTCATCGAAGCTATTGATCTAGATGTATGGGATGCTGTCGAAAACGGCACTTTTATACCCACACATGAGGTCGATGGTGTAAGGACCGAAACACCACGAAATAAATGGTCTGATGAAGACAAAAGAAAAGTTCAATTTAATTTAAAAGCCAAAAATATTATTACCACTGCTTTAGGATATGATGAGTTTTCTAGAATTTCAAATTGTAAAACTGCTAAAGAAATGTGGGATACTTTACAAGTTACCCATGAGGGTACTAGTGAAGTTAAGAGGTCGAGAATAAATTCTTTGACTCGTGAATATGAATTATTCAGAATGAACCAAGGAGAAAGCATTCAGGAAATGCAAAAGAGTTCACCCACATAGTTAATCATCTTGCATCTTTAGGCAAAAGTTTTTCTAATGAAGATTTGATTAACAAAGTTTTGAGGTGTCTTAACAGGATTTGGCAACCCAAAGTAACAACTATTTCAGAATTGAGAGATTTGTCCACAATGACTTTAGCCACCCTCTTTGGAAAACTTCATGAGCACGAATTGGAACTAAGTAGACTAAGCCAAAGCGAAGAGAACGATAAAAAGAAAAAGGGAATAGCGCTCAAAGTCACTTCATCAACATTTGACAATGATGATAAAGAAAATGAAGAAAGTTCAGAGAATATCGAGGTAAGTGAAGAAAATTTAAGTTTACTAGTTAAAAAGTTTGGTAAATTTCTCAGGAAAAAGGGAATGCAAAGAAGACTTCTCTTCCCTCCTAAAAAGACACACTTCAAAGGCGAAGGAGCTTCATCAACTCCAACTTGCTATGAATGTGGCAAACCTAGTCACATGAAAATGGAG
Source organism: Ormosia semicastrata (assembly GCA_029884595.1). NCBI lineage: Eukaryota > Viridiplantae > Streptophyta > Magnoliopsida > Fabales > Fabaceae > Ormosia > Ormosia semicastrata. Next base: position 46,469,546 of record JAQQTO010000047.1, read on the forward strand.
TGCCCAGTTTATTACAAGAAGAAGGAGAAATTTGAAAAGAAGCCCTTCAAGGAAAGAAAAGGAAGAAAAGCCTACATAGCGTGGGATGAAAACGACATGGACTCAACTGATAGCTCAGATAGCAAAGAAGCTCAACTGTGTCTCATGGCAAAAGGAGATGAAGAAGAAAGAGAAAACGAGGTAAGTTCTAATACTACTTTATTGCCCTCTTACGATGAGTTACAAGATGCTTTTGAGGAACTACATGAAGAATCTTTAAAACTCACAAAAATTATTTCTTCATCTAAGAAAACAATTTCTTCTTTAGAAAATCAAATTCTTGTTTTAAACAAAGAAATAGAAGAATTGAAAATTGAAAACGAGACTTTAGGAATCATTGATGCATGCACAAATCATTCTTCACATGCTTCTACTTCTTCATCTTGTTCTTCATGTCATATACTTGAAAAAGAAAATGAAGACCTAAAGAACACTCTTTCTAAATTCACCTTTGGAAGGGATAATTTAAATATTTTATTAGGAAGACAAAGAGTGGTTTTTCAAAAAGCTGGGATAGGTTATAACCCGAAAAATCAACAAAAACTCTATAAAAATTTCTTTGTGCATTCTAGTATTTCAAGTAGTCCTTTTATAAAATGTTTTTATTGTGGAAGAAAAGGACATAGCGCTTCAACATGTAATGCAAGGAAAAATATAAATACAAAAGTTGGAACAAAAATGGTTTGGGTTCCCAAGGGTACTTTACCCAAAACTGACACACAAGGACCCAAGAAAGTTTGGGTACCAAAAGTTAAAAACTAAACTTGTGTTGTAGGTGTGCTTGAAAGCCAGGAGTTCAAATTGGTATCTTGATAGCGGCTGCTCCAAGCACATGACCGGGGACGACTCAAAATTCACCATGCTTATTCCCAAGAATCATGGACACGTCACTTACGGTGATAACAACAAGGGTAAAATTCTTGGAATCGGCATAGTCGGTAAGAACCCTAACTCCTCTATTGAAAATGTGCTGCTTATTGAGGGTTTGAAACACAACTTGCTTTGTATTAGTCAATTATGTGATAAAGGAAATAAAGTTATATTTGATTCAAACTGTTGCATAATTGAAGATAAAAATGACAAGCATGTTAAATTCATTGGTCATAGAGTAAACAACACTATATGATTAGTCTTGATGATATATCTTCAAATGATGCGAAATGCCTTTTAAGTAAGAATGATGATTCATGGTTATGGCATAGGAGAATCGCACACATTCACATGGATCACTTAAAGAAGTTGGTCTCTAAAGAGCTAGTAATTGGACTACCCAAGCTTAATTTTATAAAAGATAAATTATGTGATGCATGTCAAAAGGGTAAACAAATAAAGGTATCTTTTAAAGCAAAAAATATAGTTTCAACTTCTAGACCTTTACAACTTTTGCACATGGATCTGTTTGGACCTTCTAGAACTATGAGCTTTGGTGGGAATTACTATGCTTTAGTGATTGTGGATGATTTTTCTAGGTTTACATGGACCTTATTTCTTGCAAATAAAAATGATGCATTTCTAGTTTTTAAAAGACTTTTCAAAGTTATTCAAAATGAAAAAGGCTTTCAAATCTCTTCTATAAGAAGTAACCACTGTGGCGAATTTGAAAACATGTTTTTTGAAAATTACTGTGATGAACATGGCATTAATCATAATTTCTCTGCCCCTAGAACTCTGTAACAAAACAGAGTTGTAGAAAGGAAAAACCGTTCTTTAGAAGAAATGGCAAGAACTATGCTTAATGAGGCTGCTCTTCCTAAATACTTTTGGGCAGATGCTGTAAATACAGCTTGTTATGTAATGAACCGGGCTCTTATAAGGCCTATTTTAAAGAAAATCCCATATGAGTTGTATAAGGGAAGAAAGCCAAATGTCTCACACTTTCATGTTTTTGGTTGCAAATGTTTTGTTTTAAACAATGGAAAAGATAATTTAGGCAAGTTTGATGCTAAGTCTGATGAAGGTATATTTCTTGGCTATTCAAATCATAGTAAAGCTTTTCGCATTTACAATAAAAGAACTATGACTATTGAAGAATCTATACATGTTGCATTTGATGAAACTGACCCAAATAGATCGAGAAAGGATCTTGTTGTTGATGATGTTGCAGAAATCTTGGCGAAAACACATTTGGATAGTAAAGAAAAGGAAATCAAGGAGAAAGAGGATAAACAAAGACAAGAAGATTCGCAAGCTTTGGAACTTCCCAAAGAATGGCGAACTTCAAAATATCACTCCCTTAATCAGATTATCGGTGATGTATCTAAAGGTGTAAGTACACGCAACTCTTTTAGAAATACTTGTAATCACTTAGCCTTTGTTTCTCAAATTGAACCTAAGGATTTAATTGAAGCTTTTGATGATGAACATTGGATCTTAGCTATGCATGAGGAATTAAATCAATTTGAAAGAAATCAAGTTTAGGAATTAGTCGCTAGACCTAATAATCACCCCATAATTGGCACTAAGTGGGTTTTTAGAAACAAACTTGATGAAAATGGGTTAATAACTAGAAACAAAGTTAGATTGGTTGCTAAAGGGTATAATCAAGAAGAAGGAATAGATTATGAAGAAACCTATGCACCTATAGCTAGATTAGAAGCTATTAGAATGTTACTTGCTTATGCTTGTATCATGGATTTCAAATTATATCAAATGGATGTCAAGAGTGCTTTTCTGAATGATTTTATTCAAGAGGAGGTATACATTGAACAACCTCCAGGTTTTGAAAATCATGAACTGCCCAACCATGTTTTTAAACTTAAAAAGGCTTTATATGGTTTAAAGCAAGCTCCTAGAGCTTGGTATGAAAGGTTGAGTAAGTTTCTTTTGGAAAATGATTTTTCAAGAGAAAAACTTGATACTACTCTTTTTATTAAAAATAAAAAGCATGACATTCTTCTTGTGCAAGTATATGTGGATGATATTATCTTCGGTGCTACTAATGAATCCCTTTGCAAAGAATTTACTAAGTCAATGTAGAATGAATTTGAAATGTCAATGATGGGAGAATTAAATTTCTTCCTTGGACTTCAAATCAAACAAACAACCGAAGGGACTTTCATAAGTCAAACAAAATACTGCAAGGAATTGCTCAAGATATTTAAAATGGAAAACGCTAAACACATGGCCACTCCGATGGGCACGTCTTGCTACTTGGACAAAGATGAAGGAGGTAAATCAGTAGAAATAACGAAATATAGAGGTATGATTGGTTCTCTCCTTTATCTTACTGCTAGTAGGCTAGATATTATGTTCAGTGTATGCATGTGTGCTAGATATCAGGCAAACCCTAAGGAATCTCACTTAAGTGCTGTCAAACGAATAATGAAATACATAGTAGGCACTTCACAAATGGGCTTATGGTATCCTAAGGGTGCCTCTTGTAGCCTAATAGGCTATTCTGACTCTGACTTTGCTGGGTGCAAATTAGACAGAAAGAGTACTAGTGGGACATGCCACTTGCTTGGTAGTTCTTTAGTTTCTTGGCATAGTCGAAACAAAATAGTGTGGCTTTGTCTACCGCTGAGGTGAATATGTTGCGGTAGGGAGTTCTTCGCGCTCAAATCCTTTGGATGAAGCAACAACTCTTAGACTACGGTTTTCAGCTTGATCACATCCCAATAAGATGTGATAACACTAGTGTAATAAATATCTTTAAGAATCCTATACTGCATTCTAGAACGAAGCATATAGAGATAAGACACCACTTTATCAGAGATCACGTACAAAAAGGGGATTGCATTCTTGAATTTGTTGAAACATCTAAGCAACTTGCAGATATCTTCACTAAACCCCTAGCAAAAGAAGCTTTTTTTATATATAAGAGGAGAATTTGGGATAATTGATCAATCCAACATATAAATGCTTGTTATTTGCTTAAATTTATGTTTAATCCTTCATAAATTATTACTGACTTAAGCGTCGGAGTTATCCCGAAATATTTTTTGCAGGTACTTCATCAACAGGTATGCGTTTGTCTTTCAAAATTGCATTTTCTGGACATTTATAAGTGTTTTTCTTGCTTAGTTATTCGAATACCCTTACTGTTATATGAGAAAACCTACATTTTTTTAAGGCATTCGAATACCTCAAAGGGTTATTCGAATACCCAGAGGTTTTTTTTTTTGTCTCAGTCACCGAAATAGCTCTCTGGAGCATTCGAATGCCATCAGGGTTATTCGAATACCCAGACGCTTCCTGTTTCTATTTCTCTCTGGAGTATTCGAATACCGTTATGTCGTATTCGAATACTTGCTCCCTTGCCCTTCTCCTCTATCTCTGGCATATTCGAATACCATCAGTTTGTCTCTGGAGTATTCGAATACTTCATGAGCATTCGAATATCTTTAAAAGTATTCGAATACCTTCGTTTGGCAGCCAAGCTTATTCTGGTAATCCATTCGAATACTTGGTGTGGTATTCGAATACCCTCTGTCTGGAGGCTGCGTCTTTTGATCTTTCTCATTCGAATACCTCTTCTTTCCTTTAAATACCCCCTTTTCCCTACGTATTTGAATACCATTCTCTTCTCTATCCCCACTTTCAAAAACTCTTGGTTTTCCTTCCTCCAAAAACCTCCCTTTCTCATAGTCTCCACCCTTCCTCTTCTCCTCTCCTCTATGGCCTCATCCTCCTCTCGCTCTAAGTGTCCTCGTACGAAGACGACTCCGTGCAACAACCCGTTGGACCTTCGCAGGCTTTCCTCTAATGAGCAATAGCTCGGGCGCTTCGTTACACACTTTCGAGAGCGCAACTTGGTGCATCCTAAGTACCTCGACTTGGGGTTCTTCGAACGAGAAGGTGGTTTTGACTTTCTCAACCGGCTAAGCCACCAGGGCGTACTTCGCTTCTGCTCTTTCTCTGCTCCGTTGTATCCCGACCTAGTCAAAATGTTCTACTGCAATTTGAAGATTGAAGGTTAGGAGCTACACTCCAGTGTCTGCGATCAAAACATCGTGATCACACCCGACGATTGGGTTCAGATGTTTAGCTTACCATCCACTGGCCACTTTGCTGACAAAGATTCACTCCTCCAACTCTTCGACAAGAACCAAGCAATTGAAGATGTTCTTCACCCTGGGTTGGCTTTACCTTCGACTCAAAAATGAGTCAAAGGGGGCATGATGAAGAGTCAGGACAGGCTCCTCTACTATGCTTATGCCCACATCCTCCCTCCTAGAGGTGGGAACTATGCCTACATGAGTGAAGATGACGTGTTTATGCTATGGGTTCTAACGCAAGGCCATCAGATCAACTGGCTTGTCTTCATTATGAAGCACATAATGAGGGCAAAAGGTAAAGAGCGATGTGAACTTCCCTACGGTGTAATCATCACTACCTTCTTAGGCAAGTATCCACATATTCTGGAAACTGAGCACGCGACCCCGCTAACCCATCATCACGTCTTTGGTTCCTTTACCCTTAACAAAATGAAGATAATCAGGACCGATGAAGGCTAGGTGTTCCCAGTGGAAGTTGATGATGAAGACAACGACCCTGCTACCCCTGCTGCTGCTGCTGCTGATGTTCCTGCTCCTGTCACGAATAAGCAAATTCTGGCTACCCTGTTGGATAACAGAAACTACTTGGAGAACACCTTCACTATTCTGTTTGACAGAATCGCTGGTGTTGAGCGTGAACAGGCTGCCCTTCGAGCTCTGCTGTCTGGCAATGACCCTGCCTCTCCTCCTCCACCACCTGATGCCTATTTCTAGGGCTTGCTTAGTAGTAGGATCTGTTGCTGTGTTTTGTTCTTGGCTGTTTATTGTATTGTTGCCCTTTAATTACTTTTGTATATGCGCTTGACCACTTTCATTTAATGCAATGAGTATTTTTTTTTTCTTTTTTCTTCAATCTATTGTCATTTATAATTGCTTTTTGATTATCTTATATATATATTTATCACTATGCTTTATTGGTTGAATGTATCCTTTTTGATCATGTCAAAAGCGGGAGAAAAATAATCAAACTTAAACTTATTTGAGAAAAGACAGGATTAACACTGGCTCTTGGATTCCAATAGCAAGGGGGAGATTATGCTTGTTTTGTTATTTATATGAACTAATGCTTTTCTTACTGTTAGTTTGTCATCATCAAAAAGGGGGAGAATGTGATTACCATGCAATATTGATGATGAGTTTTGATGATAACAAATATGGAGATGATGAGATGATGAGAAGATCAAGTCCAAGTTATTCAAGCTTAGCTTTAGGACTTAGGATCTTTCTTGTACAGAGCTCTCATAGGATATCTCAGTGTTTTAGTCAAAAGATCTAAAAACATGTTTTCTCACAAACCAAATTAAGGTTCTTAAATTGATCAAAGAGTTTGTGAAAATTAGAAATCACCTAACTGCTTTCTAAAGGTGTTTATCATGTTTTCAAATAGAGGTATTCGAATAACCTTAGAAGCATTCGAATACAATCTGTTAAAAGCCTTTAAAAAACGTGTTTTATTCAGAGGTATTCGAATACCTCATAATAGTATTCGAATAACCTGTCTCTAAAATGCCTTCAGAAACGTTTTTTAAGCAGTGGCATTCGAATACCTTGATATGGTATTCGAATAACGTGGGTCTGATCTATTTTTTATATACTGATATCAGAGGTATTCGAATACCTCATAACGGCATTCGAATAACCAAGCTTAAACAGTTTTTTATATATAGATATCAGTGGTATTCGAATACCACAATCATGTATTCAAATAACCCACGAGTTTCAGCTTCTGTTTTTTGAAATTGATATGCAAACGGATTTTGCATTTATTATGCATTCAATTTCCCAAGCGAGATTTTCTGATCAAAGGCTCTATAAATAGAGACCTTCCCTCACAGCTGAAAAATACGAAACCTTGAATTTATTTTCTGGCTGTGCTAAAATACTGTTTGCATAATTTCTCTTTTTCTCTCTATGCTCTTTTGGTAAAATTCTGAGATATTGTTAGAGAGCTCTATAGTGCTTCAATTTGTATTACTTACTCTGAGTGAGAGTTTCTCTTCATCTATTTTCTGATATTTTGTATCGAGGGTGAGGTATCCCTCAAGGATCGTATAAGGGTGAGGTATCCCTACAGGCTGAGAATTTAGCACAAGGGTATAGTGTCCCTGTGTGTGAAAAGTGCTCTATTTTGTAATGGTAGCAAGCACCTATTGAAGCTTGTATACTTAGTGAAAAATCTCGGCTTTCAAGGACTGGACGTAGACCATAAGTGGGTTAGTGGTCGAACCGGGATAAATCGTACGCTTTCTTTTTCCTAATCTCTTTATTTTATGTAATTTATTTTATTGCACATTTATTTTTCATTTGTTCTTTATTGTTTCTTTTCTTCTTCTCATTCCTTCGTGCATTTATTTATTAAGCTTTTGATATTCGTTTTAATTAAAAAGAAGTTTTGCGAAAAAGTTTTTATACTCAATTCACCCCTCTCTTGAGTACTGGAAGCCACTTGGTAACAGCTTAATGTTCTTAGCTTCTAATTCTTTAATTTTAATTTGAAGAGATGCATATTTACTACATTATTTAGCAATGACTTTCCTAGATGACATTAATTGCTTAGCAATTTTCAGATATTCACTATGTAATTCATCAAAAGCATCTTGTAGTTCATCATAGGTAGGGGGGATATCATTTACCTCATCTTCATTATCACTTTGATGATTAATCATGAGACAAAGATTAGCTTCTTCTTCCTCAGAATGTTCAGAGGAATCCATATCATTTTCTTCCTAAGCTATGTATGCTCTTCTTGGTTTTCTATTCTTCTTGTCCTTGGACTCATAATTGTCATGCTTGTCCTTCTTTTGAAGTTTAGGACACTCATTTTTGTAATGTCCAGGTCTGCCACATTCATAGCACTTCATATTTAATGTTGAACTTTCAGCTTTTGAAGTGTTCTTTTTGGAAAAGAAATTTGAGGGTCTTTTGTTGAAGGTTTTCTTCTTTTTGAGGAATCTTTTGAATTTTCTTACTAGCAGTCCCATATCCTCTTTAGATTCATCTTCATCTTCAACTTCTTCGTCTTCATCACTGTCAAGGCTTTCTTTGGAGACATGTGCTTTAAGTGATAAGCCTCTTTTCTTTTTCTCCTTCTCTTCATGGTCATTCAATCTATGCAACTCCATCTCATGTTCTTTGAGTTTGCCAAATAGTGTAGCAATATTCATGGTTTCCAAGTCCTTTGATTCAGCTATAGCAATAATCTTTGGTTGCCATTCTCTTGTCAAACATCTTATGATCTTATTGATTTGTTGTTCATCTGAAATGCTCTTTCCTAGTCCATTCAGCTAATTCACTATGTAAGTGAACCTTCTTTGCATATCATTGATGTCTTCACCATTCTTCATGTGAAAGAGTTCATACTCGTGCATGAGTGAGTTCATTCTTGCTCTCTTTACATCACTAGTTCCTTCATGAGTAATTTGTAGCGTATCCTACATTTGCTTGGCTGTCTTACAATTTGAAACCCTGAAAAATTCATCATAACTCAAGGCAGCAGTTATAATATTCTTAGTAGCATTATAACCTACTTTCTTTATGTCCTCATCATCCCTATCACTTCTTAGTTTTTCTTTCTTGTTGCCATTTGCATCATGAGAGTGAGGAATGTATGGGTCATTCTTAACAGCATCGAAAACATCAATGCCACTAGCCTCTAAAAATATTAGCATCCTTTCTTTCCAATACATATAGGCAGTGCCATTGAAAGCAGGGGGTCTTGCCAAAGAAGCCCCTTCTCCCAAGATATCATTTGAACCCATCCTCTTAAGCTGTTAAGCTTTACACAAGAGAGCTCTGGTACCACTTGTTGGTTGTGGCTTTTGATTACTCAATAAGGGGGTTTGAATTGAGTACTATAGGTTTTTTGAAATTTTCCCCCTTTTTGAAAAAACTAATTATTTTCTTTAATCAAAGAAAGAGATTTTGTCAACCAACAAATCAAAATGTGTTTTTGCAAGATGTATTGCAATCAAGAATTGAAAATGGTGATGTTATTAGATTTTGGGAAGATCAGTGGTTGGGCTCTAATCCCTTCAAGGATGTTTATCCTAATTTGTATCAGCTTACAATTGATCATCATATTTCAGTGGCTAATGCTAGTGAATGGCATGAAAATGTTTGGAGGTTGATGTGAGCCCACTACGGAGCATGGATCAAGGAGCACTACAAGGACTTGGTGGACCTATGACAAGAGCTAGGACCAAGAAAGCCCAAGAAGTCCTAAATCAAATGGTGACAACTTTAATTGAAGCAAGCCCAAATTCAAGTCTTGATGGAGTGGAGCCCAAATTGGTCACTTATCTCATCCAACTAGAAGACTCATGATGGCTTGGATGTCCACTTCTCTAAAATAGCATTTTCTAGTTTATTTCTATTAAATAAAGTGTAATAAACTATGAAAGATGAATAGTGCATATTTTTGGGAGGGCAACCTTTTGTTTGTATGCCTAGGTAACTCTTATTTTCTAGTTAATGCCTTAATTAGTCACTTAATGGATTAGTTATTACTTTTTATGGGGAATTTGTCACATTATGATGACCATTTTGTATGCATATTCTATGCACCCCATTTTCCAATAAGTAGGTGCCTAAAACATGAATGAAAGGACTCTTGGATGTGAATTTGGATTGAATCCATTTGTGAGATTTTCATTCTCTTTGGTTCTTGGTTGAGCCATCTTGGTTCTTATCAAAGGCTTCCTTACCTTTGTGGCGAATATTCGCTTGACTTATCACTCTCTAAGAGTGTGGCGTCTTCTTCCTCCCATTCCTTTTCCTTTTTCCATCTTTTCTATTATTTTTACTATTCATGAGCACTATTCATATCACTATTCATCAATTACTATTCATCAGATACTGTTCATCGTTTCATTCTTTGAAACACTAAATCAACTCAAGGACGATCCGTAAAAATAATATGCATCCAACTTGGATCATATCATGTGGTATCTAGAGCCCGGATTCTAGAGTTGATAGAGTTCTTGCATTTTCTTTTGTACTTGTTCTTATTGCTTTCCAAACATCAAGCACTATTGCATGAATGTCATAATTATATACAATCTTGATCATCATTGATCTCTGTCATTTCTAAGAATTGTTAACATTTTTTACTTTTCGTTCTTTACTTTTTGCCATTTAAATTCCAGTCCTTTAATTTTCTGTCTTTAGTTTTGTTCTTTAATTTCTACGCAATATTTATAGTTTTGATCTTGTCAACTCTATATCCATTGCTGTTATATGTTTTATAGCACCTTAATTTGAAAGGAAACTCCTAAATACACAATTGGGCATAACAATTGGAACAAAAATTGCAAGAATCAATTTTTTTAAGTGCAAAAAGAGAACAAGGGCGTGAAAAATAGTATTAAAAAAAAAGAGACTGCCCTTGCACTTAAGCAAGATTAAGTTTGAATGCCTTGTGAATTTCAATTAAGCGGTGCTATTCTACATACCTTGTGCATTTCTTTTTCTTCTTATTTCTTTTGAGTTCTACCTTTCTTTTTAATTAGCTTTTCTTGCTTGTCTTTTAAATTCCTTTGAGTTTTGTCTAGAGTTTCATCTTTTCTTCAACTTCTGAGTGCTTACTCTTGTGAGGACTGCTACCTTTGTAAGAGCTTTTGGTAATTGAAACATGAGAGGGTTCATTTAAGAACTTGCAAAGAGAATTTGAGTGGAAAGAGGCAAGAGTGAAAATTACATCTTGTGTGGAAAAAGCCTATTTGAGTGAAATACACATTGTGTGCACACATGAGGGAGTGTGGTCAGGATTTATACTATCTTGTTATTCCCAAAAGAAGTATGTGAGGACTAACTTAAGATGAGAGAAAAGAAAGAGCAAGAGCAAAAAGAAAAAGGGAGTGAAAAGAAGAGTGATGACAAAGTGAAAAAGAATAAAAATACTGAGATAAAAGAGAGTTATTTGGCAACAAAAAGTGAGGTGAAGAGGGCTTTGATTTCAAGGCAGCCCCTATATATGCTTTATTGTAAAGAATTCTGTTTGAAAGCTAATGCTCCTAATGAACTCTCTTTGCCTAGTGGTGTTAAAAGTTTTTTGCAGGAATTTGGTGTTGTATTTCTAAAAGAAGTGCCTCACGGCCTACCTCCTTTAAGGAGGATAGAACACCATATTGACCTCATTCTGGGTGCATCATTACCCAATAGGCCAGCCTATAGGAGTAATCCTCAAGAGACCAAAGAAATACAAAAGCAAGTGGAGGAGTTGATGCAAAAAGGATGGGTGCAAGAAAGCCTAAGTCCATGTGCTGTCTTGGTTATCCTAGTGCCTAAAAAGGATGGAAGTTGGAGGATGTGCACAAATTATAGGGCTGTGAACAACATCACAATCAAGTATAGACATCCTATCCCTAGACTTGATGATTTACTTGATGAATTGTATGGTGCTTGTTTGTTTTCTAAAATTGATTTGAAAGTGGGTACCATCAAATTAGGATAAGGGAAGGGGATGAATGGAAAACTGCCTTTAAAATTAAATATGAATTGTATGAATGGTTGGTAATGTGATATGATCCAAGTTGGATGCATACTATTTTTACAGATCGTCCTTGAGTTGATATAGTGTTTCAAAGAATGAAATGATGAACAGTACCTGATGAATAGTACCTGATAAATAGTGTCATGAATAGTGCATATGAATAGTGCATGAACAGTAAAAGAAATAGAAAAGATGGAAAAAGTAAAGGGAATGGGAGGAAGAAGACGCCACATTCTTAGAGAGTGATAAGTCAAGCGAAAATTTGTCACAAAGGTAAGGAAACTTTTGATAAGAACCAAGATGGCTCAACCAAGAACTAAAGAGAATGAAATTCTCACAAATGGATTCAATACAAATTCACATCCAAGAGTCCTTTCATTCATGTTTTAGGCACATACTTATAGGAAAATGGGGTGCATAGAATATGCATACAAAATGGTCATCATAATGTGACAAATTCCCCATAAAATTTAATAACTAATCCATTAAGTAGCTAATTAAAAGCATTAACTAGAAAATAGGAGTTACCTAGGTATGCAAACCAAATGTTGCCCTCCCAAAAACGTGCACTATTCATCCTTCATAGTTTATTATACTTTATTTAATAGAAATAAACTAGAAAATGCTATTTTAGAGAAGTGGACATCCAAGCCATCATGGGTCTTCAAGTTGGATGAGATAAGTGACCAATTTGGGCTCCACTCCATCAAGACTTGAATTTGGGCTTACTTCAATTAAAGTTGTCACCATTTGATTTAGGACTTCTTGGGCTTTCTTGGTCCTAGCTCTTGTCATAGGTCCACCAAGTCCTAGTAGTGCTCCTTGATCCATGCTCCTTAGTGGGCTCTCATCATCCCCTCCTTCTTTAAGTGAATTCGACCTCGAATTGAAATTTTCATCACCTACATCAAAAGGAGACCAATCAGCCATATTGAAAGTTGCACTAACACCATACTCACCTAGAAGGTCTATCTTATAGGCATTATCATTGATCTTGGCCAATACTTGGAATGGCCCATCTCCTCTTGGTTGAAGCTTGGATTTCTTTTGTGAAGGAAATCTATCTTTTCTCATGTGCACCCAGACCCAATCTCCAGGTTCAAGCACCACCTCCCTCCTCCCTTTGTTGCCTTGCCTAACATAGCTTTTAGTCTTCTTCTCAATTTGAGCCTTGACTTGTTTGTGTAACTTCCTCACAAATTCAACTTTAGCCCTGCCATCTTTATGCTTTAAAATTGAAGAGTTAGGCAATGGCAATAAAACAAGAGGAGTGATAGGATTAAATCCATAAACAACCTCAAAAGGAGAATATTGAATAGTACTATGAACAATCCTATTATAAGCAAATTCCACATGAGACAAACACTCCTCCTAAGACTTAATGTTCTTCTTTATTACAGCCCTACGAAGGGGGGAAAATGTCCTATTAACTACCTCAGTTTGCCCATCTGTTTGGGGATGGCAAGTAGTGGAGAAAAGAAGCTTTGTACCCAGCTTACCCCACAAAGTCCTCCAAAAGTGACTTAAGAACTTTGTGTCGTGATCTGAAACAATACTTCTTGGAAGGCCATGAAGTCTTACCACTTCTTCGAAGAACAATTCAGCAACATGACAAGCATCATCAACTTTTTTACATGGTATAAAATGTGCCATTTTAGAAAACCTATCCACTACTACAAAAATTGAATCTTTACCATTCTTTGTCCGGAGTAGTCCTACAACAAAATCCATTAACAAATCTATCCAAGGAAAATCAGGAATAGGCAAAGGAGTATAAAGTCCATGATGCATCACTTTAGATTTAGACCTTTTACAAACAATGCATTTTTCACAAAACTTTTGCACATCATGTTTCATGTGTGGCCAATGAAAATGTTCGTGCAACATGTCTAAAGTCTTTTGAACCCTAAAATGCCCCATTAGTCCCCCTTCATGCTCTTCCCTCACAAGCAACTCTCTTATAGAACTTTTGGGCACACATAATCTCTTTTCTTTAAACAAAAATCTTTGGTGCCTAAAATACCCATTTTGAGCCCAATGCAAACAATTAGTGATATGATCCAAGTTGGATGCATATTATTTTTGCGGATCATTCTTGAGTTGATTTCGTGTTTTAAAGAATTAAACAATGAAATGATGAATAATAATGTAAATAGTGCGTGAACAGCATGGTAAACAGTACCGTGAACAGTGCATAAACAGTACCATGAATAGTAAAAAAATAGAAAAGGTGGAAAAGCAAAAGGAATGGAAGGAAGAAGACGCCACACTCTTGGAGAGTGATAAGTCAAGCGAAGATTCGCCATAAAGGTAAGGAAACCTTTAATAAGAACCAAGATGGCTCTACCAAGAACCCAAGAGAACTAAGCTCTCAAAACTCACAAAGGAGTGCAATGTTATTATCTAAGTCAAAAAGTGCCCTATACAGTAAACACAAGCCTATTTATAGGCATTAGGTATGTAGCTAGGTCTAGCTAAAGGAGGCATCAAGCTAGCACATTTTAAAACCTAATCCTAGTGCAAATGTGGCCTAGGCCCAATTGGAAACCCTAGCTCTATTATGCGCAAGTTAAGCCCAATCAATAGGCCCTTATTATAAAATTAACCCAAAAAGAAAATAAGAACCAAAACTGAGAAAATTAGAAAGTTCAAATACATAATTAAATAAAATTGACTAAGAAGAAATCATGTCCCCACATATGGGCCCTTCATCAACTTGGATCATTTGGACCATCTCGAGTGCTTCTTCTTCTAGAATGGGCTTGTCCAAATCCTCCTTAGCCTTCTTAGCTCTTGAAAGAAAGTGGTTGATTGCTTTGTCCAAATCCTCCTTAGCCTTCTTAGCTTCTTGACCTTGTCATTGGGCCTCCAAGTCCTCGCGAAAAGTGCTAATCTTTGGGCATTGGGAATCACCAACACCGTTGGGGTTCCACTTGAGCTTCCTTAGTCTCCATCATGCCCTCCCCTTGCGAAAATGTTCGTCCTCAAATTTAATCCTTCATCACCTACATCAAAAGGACTTAAGTCGACCCTGCAGTGTTCTCATGACTACATTAAATGTTGCACTAACCCCATACTTACCCTGAGTAGGTCAACCTTGTAGGCATTGTCGTTGATTCTTTCTAAGATTTGGAAGAGTCCATCTCCTTTAGGTAAGAGCTTAGATTTCCTTTGCAAAGGAAACCTTTCTTTTCGCATGTGCACCACACCAGTAGACTTTGTAACAATAAATGAGATCAATATCCAATCTCCTGGTTCACAAACAACTTGTCTCCTTCCTTATTTGCTTGTTTAGCATATTGCTCCATCTTCCTTTCAATTTGAGTCTTGACTTGTTCATGGAGCTTACTCACATATTGATATCTCATATTTTGTCATCGGGCCTCTACACATCTAGTCCTATGAATTAAAGAAGAAACATTAGGTAGAGGTAGTAAATCAATGGGGGTGAGGGGATTAAAACCATATACAATCTCAAAAGGATAAAAAACTAGTAGTAGCATGCATACACAACACAACCTATTATAAGTGAATTCAACAAGAGGTAAGCATTCTTCCCATGTGTTTTGATGTTCTTCTTGATGATTAATCGCTTCCTCACATATTCACTTTTGCAAGGTCAATAGGGTTCTATTCACCACCTCGCTTGCCCATCAAGAGGTAAGCATTCTTTTGTGGGTGGCAAGTCGATAGGGGTAGAGAAAAGTAGCTTAGTCTCAAGCTTGTTCCAAAGGGTCCTCCAAAAATGGCTTAAGAATTTTGAGTCCCTATCTGAGACTATGCTTTTGGGCATTCCATGAAGCCTCACCACTTCTTTAAAGAACAAGTCCGCCACATGATTGGCGTCATCCACCTTATGGCAAGGGATGAAGTGGGCCATCTTGGAGAATCTGTCCACCACCACAAAAATGGAGTCTCTTTCTTTTTTTGAGTGGGGCAAACTTAGCACAAAATCCATAGATAAGTCAGTCCAAGGGAAATCAGGAAAAGGTAGGGGGGTATAGAGTCCATGAGGCATTACCTTTGATTTGGCTCTTTTACAAACAATGCACTTATCACATATTTTATGCACATCATGCTTCATGTCAGGCCAATAAAAATGCTCATGCAACATATCTAAAGTCTTTTGGATCCCAAAGTGACCCATTAATCCCCCCTCATGAGCTTCCCTAAGCAATAATTTACGCAATGAGCACTTAGGCACACACAAACGTTTTTCTTTGAATAAATACCCATCTTGCCTAAAGAACCCCTTATGCGCCCCTTTTTCACATGCAGCATACATCTTGGAGAAATCATCATCTTGCACATACAACTCTTTTATGTATTCAAAACCAAGCATTTTTGTTTCAAGAGTAGCTAATAAGGTATACCTCCTGGAAAGCGCATCAGCTACTATGTTTACCTTCCCTTGCTTGTGTTTGATCACATAGGGAAATTGTTCAAGGTATTCTACCCACTTGGCATGCCTCTTATTAAGCTTACCTTGCCCTTTTAAATATTTTAGTGACTCATGATCACTACGAATTACAAACTCTTTTAGCAAAAGGTAGTGCTGCCAAGTGTGCAAAGCCCTTATAAGTGCATACAATTCTTTATCATAGGTGGAGTAATTTAAAATAGCTCCATGCAATTTTTCACTAAAGTATGCAATGGGGTGACCCTCTTATAATAAAATAGCCCCAATCCCAACATTTGATGCATCACACTCAAGTTCAAAAGACTTAGAAAAATTAGGCAATGCAAGTATGGGTGCATGAGTGAGCCTTTCTTTGAGTGTGTTGAAACTTGTCTCTTGATCCTCCCCCTACCTAAAACTCACATTTTTCTTAACAACTTCATTTAAAGGGGCGGCTATGGTGCTGAAATCTTTTACAAACCTTTTATAGAAGCTCGCTAATCCATGAAAGCTTCTTACCTCACTCACAGACTTAGGGGTAGGCCACTCCTTAATAGCTTTTATCTTTTCATCATCTATTTGCACTCCCTTAGCAGTTACAACAAAGCCTAGGAACACTACATGCTAGGAACACTACATGATCGGTGCAAAAGACACACTTCTCTAAATTAGCAAACAACTTTTCTTTTCTAAGCACACTCATCACAGCCTTAAGGGGTTCTAGATGCTCTTCTAAGGTAATGCTATAGATCAGGATGTCATCAAAGTATACTAATACAAACTTGCCTAGAAACTCTCTCAACACATGGTTCTTCAACCTCATAAAGGTGCTAGGCGCATTTGTAAGCCCAAAAGGCATCACCAACCACTCATACAATCCATGCTTAGTCTTAAAGGTTGTCTTCCACTCATCCCCTTCCCTTATCCTAATTTGATGGTACCCACTTTTTAAATCCACTTTAGAAAAGTAACATGCACCATGCAATTCATCAAGCAAATCATCTAGCCTAGGGATGGGATACCTATATTTTACAGTTATATTATTTACAGCCCTACAATCAGTACACATTCTCCAAGTGCCGTCCTTTTTGGGGACAAGTATGACAGGCACGGCACAAGGACTTAAACTTTCCCTCACCCATCCTTTTTGCATCAAATCCTCCACTTGTTTTTGAATTTCCTTAGTTTCCTCAGGATTTGTCCTATAGGCGGGCCTATTGGGCAAAGAGGCTCCCAGGATGAAGTCCATTTGATGTTCAATCCCCCTCAAGGGTGGTAGTCCAGGAGGGACACTCTTTGGAAAGACATCTTCAAAGTCCTGCAAAAGAGAATCAACTTCACTAGGTAGAGGGTTAGAGTTACAATTTAAGGACAAGTCCTTGTATACGCAAATGTACATTTCTTGCTTTGCAAAGCAAGCCCTCTTAATCTCACTCTCCCTAGCAATTAAATATTCATTTTTTTCTCATTTACAAGTTCTTGGTCCCTATTCTTCGCTTCCCCCTTTGATTTTATTTTTATGTCTTCCTTCTCTTGCTTCTTTCTTAGCTTCAAGGCCACTTGGTCTTAACAAACCTGTTTGGGAGTAAGGGGTACAAGGGTTACCTTTAAGGAATTATGAACAAATGAGTACTTGTTATTGAAACCATCATGAATAGCATGCTTATCAAATTGCTAAGGCCTTCCAAGCAAAATATGGCCGGCCTCCATAGGAACAACATCACACCAAATATCATCTTTATACTTACCAATTGACAAACTTACCATCACTTGTTGATTCACTATCAACTCACCATTCTCAGCCATTGAAGCTTGTATGGTCGGGGGTGAGGAGTAGTTTTAAGGTCAAGTTTTCTTACCAAGCGAGTGCTTGCCACATTGGTGCAACTTCCCCCATCAATAATCAAAGAGCACACCTTCCCTTGAATGAGGCAGCTTGTATGGAAAATGTTCTCTCTTTGGCCTTCATCTTTCTCTTTAGCTTGACTTCCCAATAATCTTCTTACCATCAATAAGTCTACCTCTTGTGGAATAACCTCACAATCACTTTCCTCTTCACTTGATGAAATAGAAGAAGATTCACTAGTGATGCTCCCATTGTCCCTTATCACCATTGTTTTCTTATTTGGGCATTGAGAAGCTATGTGTCCCCTTCCCAAACACTTGAAGCATTTAATGTCCATATTTTTAGAAGTAGAAGATGAAGTAGAAGTAGTAGGCAAGGTGGCCTTAGGGGCAGCCACGGGTTCCTTTGGACGGAAAGAGGATCCCTCCTTCTTTTGCTTGTCCTTCTAACTTGTTGTGTTGAAGTTGGAAAAAGCCTTCTTCAAAGTACCCTTCCTCTTGAGTTGTTACTCCACCTTCATGGCTTGATGCACTGAGTCTTTAAGCTCAACATAATGTTGCAACTCCATAATATCACTAATGTCTCGGTTGAGACCATGAAAAAATCGAGCCATGGTTGCCTCCCTTTCTTTAACAATGTTGGCTCTTATCAAGGCAACCTCCATCTCTTTGAAGTACTCATCCACACTCCTACTCCCTTGAGAGAGCCTTTGCAACTTATTATGTAGCTCCCGATGATAATAAGATGGTACAAACCTCCTCCTCATCAAAGTCTTCATTTCATCCTAAGTAATGATTGGATGCTCTCTATATCTTGCCCTTTCTTTTTGAGCTTGATCCCACCAAATTAATGCATAATCTGTGAACTCAAGTGCAGCCACCTTCACTTTCTTCTCTTCATTGTTGTCATGGCATGAGAAGATTTGCTCAATTTTCATCTCCTACTCAAGATATGCTTCCAGATCATTCCTCCCTTGGAAGGAAGGTATTTTGATATTCACACCCCCAAGCCTCTCATTTTCTCTATCTCTCCTCTCATGTCTCCTTCTTCCTCCTTGCCTCCTATCATCTCTCCTTTCTCTTTCGGATTCATAGGATTCTTCATCATGGTTGGAAGTTCTATCCCTCTCTAACCTATCAATCCTCTCATGGATTTCATCACTTTGTCTTTGAAGAAGCCTTTCCAAATGTCTTGTTAGGGCTTGTATTTGTAATGTCATTGCGGCTGTCCTTGGGGAATGAGGGGGACTTCCACTTGGGTCTCCTTCCTTAGACATTGTACAAAATCAATAAGTTAGTGAACATAATAAAACAATGTCCTCACTCACTCTTCTCACGTGTATACACTCTTAGATTGATTCCACTCGTGTTTCACATAATTAGGCTTTTGTTTAATGAAAACGCTCTTGCCTTTTACCACTCAAGTTCTCTTTTCAAGTTCTTAAATGAACCCTCTCGCGTTTCAATTACCAAAAGATCTTACAAAGGTAGCGGTCCTCACAAGAGTAAGCACTCAGAAATTGAAGAAAGGATGAAACTCTAGACAAAACTCAAAGGAATTTAAAAGACAAGCAAGAAAAGCTAATTAAAAAAAAAGGTAGAACTCAAAAGAAATAAGAAGAAAAAGAAATGCGCAAGGTATGTAGAGTAGCACCGCTTAATGAAATTCACAAGGCATTCAAACTTAATCTTGCTTAAGTGTAAGGACAGTCTCTTTTTTTTCTTTCTTTTAATGCATTTTTCACTCCCTTGTTCTCTTTTTGCACTTAAAAAAAATTGATTCTTGCAATTTTAGTTCCAAATGTTATATCCAATTGTGTATTTAGGAGTTTCCTTTCAAGTTAAGGTGCAATAAAACATTCAACAGCAATGGATATAGAGTTAATAAGATCAAAGCTGTAAATATTGCGTAGAAATTAAAGAACAGAAATTAAGGCATAAAATAAAAGGACTGGTATTTAAATGGCAAAAAGTAAAGAACGGAAAGTAAAGAATGTTGCCAATTCTTAGAAATGGCAGAGATCAATGATGATCAGGATTGTGTATAATTATGACATTCAAGCAATGGTGCTTGATGTTTGGAAAGCAATAAAGAACAAGTACAAAAAACAAAACAAGAACTCTATCAACTCTAGAATCCGGGCTCTAATACCACATGATATGATCCAAGTTGGATGCATATTATTTTTACGGATCGTTCTTAAGTTGATTTCGTGTTTTAAAGAATTAAACAATGAAAGGATGAATAGTAACATGAATAGTGCGTGAACAATACGGTAAACAGTACTGTGAACAGTGCGTGAACAGTACGATGAATAGTAAAAAAGTGGAAAAGGTGGAAAAGGAAAAGGAATGGAAGGAAGAAGACGCCACACTCTTGGAGAGTGATAAGTCAAGCGAAGATTCGCCACAAAGGTAAGGAAACCTTTGATAAGAACCAAGATGACTCTACCAAGAACCCAAGAGAACTAAGCTCTCAAAACTCACAAAGGAGTGCAATATTATTCTCTAAGTCAAAAAGTGCCTAATACAGTAAACACAAGCCTATTTATAGGCATTAGGTATGCAGCTAGGTCTATCTAAAGGAGGCAGTAAGCTAGCACATTTTAAAACCTAAGCCTAGCGCAAATGTGGCCTAGGCCCAATTGGAAACCCTAGCTCTATTATGCGCAAGTTAAGCCCAATCAATAGGCCCTTATTATAAAATTAACCCAAAAAGAAAATAAGAACCAAAACTGAGAAAATTAAAAGTTTCAAATACATAATTAAATAAAATTGACTAAGAAGAAATCATGTCCCCACATTTGGGCCCTTCATCAACTTGGATCATTTGGACCATCTTGAGTGCTTCTTCTTCTAGAATGGGCTTCAGTGAAAGAAAGTGGTTGACTGCTTTGTCCAAATCCTCCTTAGCCTTCTTAGCTTTTGACCTTGTCATTGGGCCTCCAAGTCCTCGCAGTGCTTCTTTGGGCATTGGGCCCATTGTGGTTCCACTTGAGCTTCCTTGGTCTCCATCAATTAGCATAGATATGGGAAAAATCTTTATCATGCTCATACAATTCTTTAATGCATTCAAGCCCAAACAATTTTGTTTCAAGGGTGGAGAGTAAGGTATACCTTCTTGAAAGTGCATCTGCCACTATGTTGGCCTTACCTTTCTTATGCTTGATCACATATGGGAATTGTTCAAGAAACTCAACCCATTTGGCATGCCTCTTATTCAACTTTCCTTGTCCTTTCAAGTACTTTAATGACTCATGATCACTATGGATAACAAACTCGTTGGGCAAAAGATAATGTTGCCATGTTTGTAAAGCCTTCACCAAGGCATACAATTCCTTATCATAGGTTGGATAATTAAGGACATCACTTAATTTCTCACTAAAGTAAGCAATTGGATGCCCTTCTTGCATTAAAATAGCTCCAACACTAACATTAGAAGCATCACATTCAATTTCAAAAGATTTAGCAAAATAAGGCAAAGTAAGTAATGGCGCATGAGTAAGTCTTTCCTTAAGCTCATTAAATGCATGCTCTTGTTTCTCCCCCCATCTAAACACAATATTTTTCTTGACAATTTCATTAAGAGGTGCAGCCAATGTACTAAAGTCTTTAACAAACCTCCTATAGAAACTAGCCAAGCCATGAAAGCTCCTCACTTCACTCACATTTTTTGGGGTTGGCCACTCTTGAATGGCCTTAATTTTCTCTTTGTCAACATGAACCCCTTTTGAATATACAATAAAACTAAGGAAGATCACATGATCTGTACAAAAAGTACATTTTTCCAAATTAGCATACAACTTTTCTTTTCTTAACACATGCAAAACAACCCTTAAGTGTTCATGATGTTCATCTAGGCTTTTGCTATATATCAAGATATCATCAAAATACACAACAACAAACTACCCTAGAAAATCCCTTAAGACATGGTTCATACGTCTCATGAAAGTACTAGGTGCATTTGTTAAACCAAAAGGCATTACCAACCATTCATATAATCCATATTTAGTTTTAAAGGCAATTTTCCATTCATTCCCTTCCCTTATCCTAATTTGATGGTACCAACTTTTCAAATCAATTTTAGGAAATAAACAAGCACCATATAATTCATCAAGCAAATCATCAAGTCTAGGGATAGGATGTCTATAGTTGATTGTGATGTTGTTCACAGCCCTACAATCTATGCACATCCTCCAACTTTCATCCTTTTTAGGCACTAGGATAACCGGGATAGCACATGGACTTAAGCTTTCTTGCACCCGTCCTTTTGGCATCAACTCCTCCACTTGCTTTTGTATTTCTTTGGTCTCTTGAGGATTACTCCTATAGGCTGGCCTATTGGGTAATGATGCGCCCGGAATGAGGTCAATGTGGTGTTCTATCCCCCTTAAAGGAGGTAATGAGGTTTTCCTTAAGCCTCTTGAATTCGGACCTAATTAGGACTAGAACAAACAGAATTTAGAAGATAAAATTGAAAGGAAGAATAAAGAAAGAAAAAAATTAATTTTGTCCGTTTTTAGGAAGCATTCATATCTCATGCTATAGACATCAGAATTGCTTGATACTAAAACGAGATAAAAGATCTCTTTCTGAATCACGAATTAGACTCAAGAATCATCGAAAAATAGTATGTATAACTTGACATATGAGTGCGAGAAATTTGTGATGAAAATTGAGAAAAATTACGAAATTGAAAGAAAGAACTAGATATGAAATTGATGAAAAGAAATGAGATAAGAATGGCGCCACAAACCTAGTTTGATAAGCCAAGGTGGATCGCCACAAGGATTGGTTAATTCTTGATAAGATCAAATGATGCAAGGAAGAACCCTAGCAGAGCAAAACTCTCAGTTTTGTATATTCCAAAATGTGTGTATCCCCTTCTCTAATGATCTCTAAATGTTTTAGTACAATTCAGTTTAGAGGTTTGCCCATTTAGGACTTAACAAAAATAAAAACAAAACCCCTTAGCATAAGCATCACTGATATGTTCTAGTGGTTAAGGAGATATATTTAGGTTCAAGTGCTTGGGTTCTAGTCCTGCTGTGGACAAAATACATTTTTTTGAATACAACCATACACCAAATAGAGGCTCTTCTCCTTTCATTCCAAGTAGGCTATGCATGTGTAAATCCTAGGCTCCACATATTGGGCTTCAATCTAATGTTGGGCCTCTAATAAGTTGTTCACCATCTTTTTAAGTTCTTCTTGGGCCCTTTTAGCTCTTCCTCTGGTCATGGGCCCTCCTAGACCTTGTATTGGATCTTGGACTTTTTTCTAGACTTGGGTCTGGGCTTGGGCTTCTCCCATGAAGTCCTCATCATTCCCTCCTTTTTAGAAGCATTTGTCCTCAAATCTATTAATTCATCACCTGCATCATAAAAGGACAAATCAGCCATATTAAAGGTAGCACTCACACCATACTCACCTGGCAAGTCAATCTTATATGCATTGTCATTGATCTTAGCCAATACTTGAAAGGGTCCATCTCGTCTTGGCATAAGCTTAGACTTCCTTTGAGATGGACATCTTTCCTTCTTGAAGTGTACCCATACCCAATCACCTGGTTCAAATGTTACCTTCTTCCTTCCTTTGTTTGCATGCTTGGCATACCCTTCCATTTTCTTCTCAATTTGGGCCTTAACCTTCTCATGCAATATCTTGACATAATCAGCTTTAACCTGCCCAGACTTATCTTGCAATTGAGAAATGTTAGGTAAAGGCAATAAATCCAAAGGAGTCAAAGGATTAAAACCATATACAATTTCAAAAGGTGAAAATTGAGTAGTACTATGTATATCCCTATTATAAGCAAACTCAACATGTGGCAAACATTACTCCCAAGACGTAAGATTTTTCTTTAGAACAGCTCTAAGGAGAGTAGATAAAGTCCTATTTACAACCTCTGTTTGCCTATCAGTTTGGGGATGGCAAGTAGTAGAAAACAATAGTTTTGTGCCTATCTTTCCCCACAAGGTCCTCCAAAAATGACTAAGGAACTTAGAGTCTCGATCACTTACAATACTCTTAGGCAAACCATGCAGTCTTACCACCTCTTTGAAGAATAAATCAGCTACATGACATGCATCGTCCACCTTCTTGCATGGTATGAAGGGAGCCATCTTTGAGAACCTGTCAACCAACTTATGTACATCATGCTTCATGTGGGGCCAGTAAAAATGTTCATGCAAGATGTCATATGTCTTTTGCACCACAAAGTGTCCCATTAAGCCCCCTTCATGTGCCTCTTGAATAAGCAATTCCCTAATTGAACTTTTAGGCACACAAAGTCTCTTGTCCTTTATTAAGTAACCATCTTGCTTGAAATACCCATCAGATACAGTATGAGAACATGTTTGATAAATATGAGAAAAATCAGCATCATGTTCATACAATTCCTTAATGTATTCAAAACCAAGAAATTTAGTTTCAAGAGTAGTCATTAAAGCATACCTGTGTGACAAAGCATCAGCAACCACATTTGGCTTACCTTTCTTGTGCTTGATCACATAGGGGAATTGTTCAAGAAACTCCACCCACTTAGTATGTCTCTTGTTCAACTTTCCCTGTCCTTTCAAATACTTTAGGGACTCATGATCACTATGAATAATAAACTCCTTAGGCAGAAGATAGTGTTGCCAAGTTTGCAAAGCCCTAACTAAAGCATACAATTCCTTATCATATGTAGGATAGTTAAGGGCAGCCCCATTCATTTTCTCACTAAAATAAGCAATGGGATGTCCCTCTTGCATTAAAACAGCACCTATGCCTACCCTAGATGCATCACATTCAAGCTCAAAGGATTTAGCAAACTTAGGCAAAACAAGTGTGGGTGCATGTGTTAATTTCTCCTTTAGGACAGCAAATGCTTTCTCTTATTTCTCTCCCCACATGCTTCTTGACTAGTTCATTTAGAGGTGCAGCAATGGTACTAAAATCATGAACAAACCTCCTATAGAAACTAGCAAGCCCATGGAAACTTCTTACCTCACTCACTCTTAGGAGTTGGCCATTCTTGGATTGCTTTTATTTTCTCTTTATCTACATGCACTCCACTAGAATTAACCACAAATCCTAAGAACACAACATGGTCCTTACAAAACGTGCACTTTTCCAAATTAGCATACAATCTTTCTTTTCTAAGCACATGTAAAATAGATTGCAAATGATGCAAATGCTCATCCAAATTTTTACTATATATAAGAATATCATCAAAATAAACAATCACAAATTTCCCTAGAAACTCTCTCAAAACGTGGTTCATCAATCTCATGAAAGTACTAGGGGCATTTGTCAATCCAAATGGCATTACTTTCCACTCATACAAGCCATACTTGGTTTTGAAAGCTGTTTTCCACTCATCACCTTCTCTAATCCTAATCTGATTATATCCACTTTTCAAATCAATCTTAGAGAAATAACAAAAGCTATACAACTCATCCAACAAATCATCTAACCTAGGAATGGGATGCCTATACTTGATGGTGATGTTGTTGACGGCCCTGCAGTTAGAACACATCCTCCAACTTCCATCTTTCTTTGGCACCAATATAATTGGTACAGCACAAGGGCTCAAGCTCTCCTCAACCCATCCTTTGCTCATCAATTCAACAACTTGCCTTTGAATTTCCTGCGTCTCTTGAGGATTACTCCTGTATGCTGACCTATTAGGCAACACAGCCCCTAGCATCAAATTAATTTGGTGTTCAATACCTCTCAATGGTGGAAGTCCTGGTGGTATATCTTCAGAAAAAACATCTTGAAATTCCTGCAAAATAGATTTAACTCCACTAGGAAGTTCAAGGTCAGAATCAAGTGTAGTAATCTCCTTATTATAGAGTATATATATAGGCTTCCTTGCCATTAAAGCTCTCCTCACCTTTCAACTCTTCACAAACAATGCATTCTTTCTCTCTTTCTTTTTGCTCTCATTTTCATTTTCTTTCCTGTCTTTCCTCTCTTGCTTTCTTTTTTCTCTCATGATATTTTGATCATCACATACCTCTTTGGGAGACAATGGAACCAATGTAACCTTGCAGTTTTCATGGTGAAAAGTGTATTTATTTGTGTGACCATCATGGTGAGCTTTTCTATCAAACTGCCATAGTCTTCCAAGAAGCAAATGACTAGCTTCCATTGGAACCACATCACACAAAATTTTATCTTTATATTTTCCAATAGAAAACTCAATCTCCACTTGCTTATCCACCCTCAATTCTCCGTCCTCACTCAACCATTGTAACTTGTATGGTCTAGGATGAGCTTTACTTTCTAAATTCATTTTTGTCACCAACCTAGTACTTGCTACATTGGTACAACTCCCTCCATCAATGATTAAGGAACACAATTTGCCTTGGATAAGATATATAGTATGGAAAATATTTTCTCTTTGACTTTCCTCCCCCTCTTTGGCTAATCCTCCTAACATTCTCCTCACAATAAACAAATCTCCTTCAGAAATCTCCTCCCCTTCCTCTCTCTCTTCCTCACTTGAGGATTCAGTTTGGGAACTCTCACTAGTGATTTCTCCATTATCTTTTAACACCATAACCTTCTTGGTTGGGCATTAAGATGCAATGTGTCCCCTACCCAAACACTTGAAACACTTTATGTCTCTAGACCGAGATTTGTTTGCCATGTCTTTACCCTTGCTTTGGGTTGGGTTTGGGGCTATGGTGGGGATCCTAGAAGATGAGGTACCCTTCTTCTTGAACCTATCCTTCCATCTAGAGTTATCATAGTTTGATACACTTTTTCTCACACTCTTTTTTTTTTAGTTGTTGTTCCACTTTCATGGCATGGTGAACTAAGTCCTCCATTTCTACATAATTTTGAAGCTCAACAACATCTTTTATATCTCCATTCAGTCCATTAAGGAATCTAGCCATGGTAACCTCCCTTTCCTCCTCTACATTGGCTCGGATCATGGCTATTTCAAGGTCTTTGTAGAACTCATCTACACTCTTACTCCCTTGGGTCATTCTTTGGAGTTTATTGAGAAGCTCTCTATGGTAGTGGGATGGAACATACCTCTTTCTCAACATTCTTTTTAACTCCTCCCAACTCTCTAACATAGGCTCTCCATACCTCCTCCTCTCCTTTTGGAATTGATCCCACCAAACTAAGGCATAGTTAGTGAATTCCAAGGTAGCTAGCTTGACCTTCCTCTCCTCATTTAGGTTGTGACATGAGAAAATTTGTTCTACCTTCATCTCCCACTCAATATAGGCTTCAGGATTACTTTTTTCTTTAAATGGTGGTATGGTAACTTTCACAACCTCCTCTCGGTTTCTCCTTTGTTCTCCCTCATGTTCTCTCCTTTCATGCCTTTCATGTCTCCTCCTATATCTATGTTGGTCATTCTCCCTATTCTGGTTTTGGTTTTTTAAAGTATCAAGCCTCTCATAAATTCCCTCCGTAAGCTCCCTCAACACCTCATTCATCCTTTGAGTTAAGGCATCTAACAACAACCTATGCTCCCTAGTAGGGGATGAAGGTCCTTCTCTTTCTGCCATAGATAGATTTGACGTAAAGAAACCCTCTCCAAAACTATTTCACTCAAAGTGTTTCACACAAATTTGGCTTTTAAGCTAATGTATCTCTCTTGCCTTTTTCCACTCTTTCTCTTGCTTAAAGTTCTTACCTGAATCAACCAATCTATTTCAAGAACCACTTTTCCAAGGCGATCAGAATTTGTAGAAATAACACAAGTAGCAAAGCACAATTTTACTACTAACACTCAAGAAAGACAGAAACATGAATGATTATCAAGAAATAGGATAAACAAGACACTTTTGAATTTTTTTTTTGGACAGCAAAGTAACAAAACAACAAAGGATTACGATGTATGGATACTAACACAATTTAGAAGCACAAAGACACACAATAAACAATAAAACTAGGAAGAGGCTTAGAATCACGAATTTAAGTCCTCTATGGTCCAAATACTCCAATTTTTTTTTTTGAATGTGTATATACTGCAGACTTCTAAATCACAAGGTGTAGCAACCAAATAAGGAAAATTAGCAAACAATTAAGAGTAATTCCACTCTAATTTTTTTTCTCCAGAAATTTAGCAATTCTCTCAATTAGAAATCAGATGTTGACTTTACCAAATTGGCAGCTTTTGTAGCAACCAAAATTGATCCTCCAAACCCCAATTCGGCACCTCCAAACAGCCACTGTGTCTTGCGCTACAGAACTTGGATTTGAGTGATTCCATAGCGAGGTGAAAGTTCATGTTCTGGGACAGAATTTTGACTCAAGAATCATTGAAATTGGATATGTAAAACGTGAGATATGATAGATAAACCCAAACAGCCCTCTTTTGGCTCTAATTCACACCCAAACACTAACCCTAATGACTAGCTCTGATACCAAATGATGAGGTTTTCCTTAAGCCTCTTGAATTCGGACCTAATTAGGACTAGAACAAACAGAATTTGGAAGATGAAATTGAAAGGAAGAATAAAGAAAGAAAAGAATTGATTTTGTCCATTTTTAGGAAGCATCCATATTTCACGCTATAGATATTGGAATTGCGTGATTCTAAAACGAGATGAAAGATCTCTTTCTGAATCACGAATTAGACTCAAGAAATACAAAAAATAGTATGTATAACTTGAGATATGAGTGCGAGAAATTTGTGACAAAAATTGAGAAAAATTACGAAATTGAAAGAAAGAACTAGATACGAAATTGATGAAAAGAAATGAGATAAGAATGACGCCACAAACCTAGTTTGATAAGCCAAGGAGGATCGCCACAAGAATTGATTAATTCTTGATAAGATCAAATGATGCAAGGAAGAACCCTAGCAGAGCAAAACTCTCAGTTTTGTATATTCCAAAATGTGTGTATCCCCTTCTCTAATGATCTCCAAATGTTTTAGTACAATTCAGTTTAGAGGTTTGCCTATTTAGGACTTAACAAAAATAAAAACAAAACCCCTTAGCATAAGCATCACTGATATGTTCCAGTGGTTAAGGAGACATATTTAGGTTCAAGTGCTTAGGTTCTAATCCTGCTTTGGACAAAATACATTTTTTTGAATACAACCATACACCAAATAAAGGCTCTTCTCCTTTCATTCCAAAAGGGCCCAAGTAGGCTCCACATGTTGGGCTTCAATCTGATGCTGGGCCTCTAATAAGTTGTTCACCATCTTTTTAAGTTCTTCTTGGGCCCTTTTAGCTTTTGCTCTTTTCATGGACCCTTTTAGACCTTGTATTGGATCTTGGACTTCTTTCTGGACTTGGGTCTGGGCTTGAGCTTCTCCCATGAAGTCCTCATTAGGAGGTAGGCCGTGAGGCACTTCTTTTGGAAACACATCACCAAATTCCTGCAAAAGAGTTTTAACACCACTAGGCAAAGAGAGTTCATTAGGAGCATTAGCATTCAAACGAAATTCTTTACAAAAAAGCATATATAGGGGCTGCCTTGAAATCAAAGCCCTCTTCATCTCACTTTTTGTTGCCAAATAACTCTCTTTTCTCTCACTATTTTTATTCTTTTTCACTTTGTCATCACTCTTCTTTTCACTTCCTCTTTCTTTTTCCTCTTGCTCTTTCTTTTCTCTCATCTTAAGTTGGTTCTCACTTACTTCTTTTGGGGACAAGGGTGAAAAGTTACCTTTCAGTCATGATGTACAAAAGTGAATTCGTTAGTGAATCCATCATGGTTGGCCTTCCTATCAAATTGTCAAGGCCTCCTAAGTAACATATAACTTGCCTCCATGGGTACCACATCACATAGCACACTATCATGATACTTTCCAATGGAGAAACAAACTTCAACTTGCTTGTTCACCGTCAACTCACCAACTTCACTAAGCCATTGAAGTCTATATGGCCGTGGATGTGGCTTAGTCACAAGATTCAATTTGAAAACCATTCTAGTACTAGCAATATTAGTACAACTCCCACCATCAATAATTAAAGAACATACCTTCCCTTGGATCATGCATCTAGTATGGAAGATATTTTCTCTTTGGCTCTCATCATGCTACTTGGCTTGGCTTCCCAAAAGTCTCCTCACCATGAGCAAATCTCCTCCTTCCTGAACTACTTCTTTCCTTTTGCAATTGATCCCACCAAACAAGTTCATAGTCTTTGAATTCAAGAGCGGCTACCTTCACTTTCTTTCTTTCATTGAAATTGTTGCAATCAAACACTTGCTCCATCTTCATTTCCCACTCCAAGTAGGCTTCGGGATCACTCTTCCCATGAAAGGTAGGAACTTTGATTTTGACATGTTCAATTCTATCCTCTCTATCACGCCTCCTTCCTCTACATGGTCCATGTCTAGGTCTATCCTCACTCTCATAACCACTTCCATAATTTGATTCTTCTCGGTTTTGGAGGTTGGCAAGTTGTTCATTGAAGTTTGCATTCATTTGCTCCATTTGCCTTGCAAGGATTTGCATTTGAGTAGTCATCCTAGCATGAAGAACCGCGGACCTTGGAGAAAGAGGTGGACTATCACCTTGGGCTGCCATCACTTGAAACACAAAATATCAAAATAACAAGATAGTATAAATCCTCACCACACTCCCTCACGTGTGCACACAATGTGTATTTCACTCAAATAGGCTTTTTCCACACAAGATGTAATTTTCACTTTTGCCTCTTTCCACTCAAATTCTCTTTGCAAGTTCTTAAATGAACCCTCTCACGTTTCAATTACCAAAAGCTCTTACAAAGGTAGCGGTCCTCATAAGAGTAAGCACTCAGAAGTTGAAGAAAGGATGAAACTCTAGACAAAACTCAAAGGAATTTAAAAGACAAGCAAGAAAAACTAATTAAAAAGAAAGGTAGAACTCAAAAGAAATAAGAAGAAAAAGAAATGCACAAGGTATGTAGAATAGCACCGCTTAATTGAAATTCACAAGGCATTCAAACTTAATCTTGCTTAAGTGTAAGGGCAGTCTCTTTTTTTTCTTTTTTTTAATACTATATTTCACGCCCTTGTTCTCTTTTTGCACTAAAAAAAATTGGTTCTTGCAATTTTTGTTCCAATTGTTATGCCCAATTGTGTATTTAGGAGTTTCCTTTCAAATTAAGGTGTTATAAAACATATAACAGCAATAGATATAGAGTTACAAGATCAAAGTTGTAAATATTACGTAGAAATTAAAGAACAGAAACTAAAGGCAGAAAATAAAAGGACTGGAATTTAAATGGCAAAAAGTAAAGAACGGAAAGTAAAGAATATTGCCAATTCTTAGAAATGGCAGAGATCAATGATGATCAAGATTATGTATAATTATGACATTCAAGCAATGGTGTTTGATGTTTGGAAAGCAATAAGAACAAGTATTAAAAAAAATACAAGAACTCTATCAACTCTAGAATCTAGGCTCTCTGATACCACATGATATGATCCAAGTTAGATGCATATTATTTTTACGGATCGTCCTAGAGTTGATTTAGTGTTTCAAAGAATGAAATGATGAACAGTACCCGATGAGCAGTAACTGATGAACAGTGTCATGAATAGTGCACATGAATAATGCATAAATAGTAAAAAAATAGAAAAAATGGAAAAAGGAAAAGGAATGGGAGGAAGAAGACGCCACACTCTTAGAGAGTGAAAAGTCAAGCGAAGATTCGCCACAAAGGTAAGGAAGCCTTTGATAAGAATCAAGATGGCTCAACAAGAACTAAAGAGAATGAAATTCTCACAAATGGATTCAATCCAAATTCACATCCAAGAGTCCTTTCATTCATGTTTTAGGCACATATAGCAAAATGGGGTGCATAGAATATGCATATAAAATTGTCATTATAATGTGACAAATTCCCCATAAAAAGTAATAACTAATCCATTAAGTGACTAATTAAAGCATTAACTAGAAAATAGGAGTTACCTAGGTATGCAAACCAAAGGTTGCCCTCCGAAAAATGTGCACTATTCATCCTTCATAGTTTATTACACTTTATTTGATAGAAATAAGCTAGAAAATGCTATTTTAGAGAAGTGGACATCCAAGCCATCATGGGTCTTCAAGTTGGATGAGATAAGTGACCAATTTGGGCTCCACTCCATCAAGACTTGAATTTGGGCTTGCTTCAATTAAAGTTGTCACCATTTGATTTAGGACTTCTTGGGCTTTCTTGGTCCTAGCTCGTGTCATAGGTCCACCAAGTCCTTATAGTGCTCCTTGATCCATGCTCCTTAGTAGGCTCACATCATAATGCCTTTTGGTTTAACAAATGCACCTACCACTTTCATGAGACTTATGAACTATGTCTTAAGGGATTTTCTAGGCAAGTTTGTTGTTGTATATTTTGATGATATCTTGATATATAGCAAAAGCCTAGATGAACATCATGAGCACTTAAGGGCTGTTTTGCATGTGTTAAGAAAAGAAAAGTTGTATGCTAATTTGGAAAAAATGTACTTTTCGTACAAATCATGTGATCTTCCTTGGTTTTGCTGTAAATTCAAAAGGGGTTCACATTGACAAAGAGAAAATTAAGGTCATTCAAGAGTGGCCAACCCCCAAAAATGTGAGTGAAGTGAGGAGCTTTCATGGCCTGGCTAGTTTCTATAGGAGGTTTGTTAAAGACTTTAGAACATTGGGTGCACCTCTTAATGAAATTGTCAAGAAAAATGTTACGTTTAGATGGGGGGAGAAACAAGAGCATGCATTTAATGAGCTTAAGGAAAGTCTTACTCATACACCAATACTTGTTTTTCCTAATTTTGCTAAATGTTTTGAAATTGAATGTGATGCTTCTAATGTTGGTGTTGGAGCTATTTTAATGCAAGAAGGGCATCCAATTGCTTATTTTAGTGAGAAATTAAGTGGTGCTGCCCTTAATTATCCCACCTATGATAATGAATTATATGCCTTGGTGAGGGCTTTGCAAACATGGCAACATTATCTTTTGTCTGAAGAGTTTGTTATCCATAGTGATCATGAGTCCTTAAAGTACTTGAAAGGACAAGGAAAGTTGAATAAGAGGCATGCCAAGTGGGTTGAGTTTCTTGAAAAATTCCCATATGTGATCAAGCATAAGAAAGGTAAGGCCAACATAGTGGCGGATGCGCTTTCAATAAGGTATACCTTACTCTCTACCCTTGAAACAAAATTGTTTGGGCTTGAATGCTTTAAAGAATTGTATGAGCATGATAAAGATTTTCCCCATATTTATGCTAATTGTTTGCATTCGGCTCAAAATGGATATTTTAGGCACCAAGGGTTTTTATTTAAGGAAAAGATATTATGTGTGCCCAAAAGTTCTATAAGAGAGTTGCTTGTGAGAGAGGCACATGAAGGGGGACTAATAGGGCATTCTGGGGTTCAAAAGACTTTAGACATGTTGCACGAACATTTTCATTGGCCACACATGAAACATGATGTGCAAAAGTTTTGTGAAAAATGCATTGTTTGTAAAAAGTCTAAATCTAAAGTGATGCCTCATGGACTTTATACTCCTTTTCCTATTCCTGATTTTTCTTGGATAGATTTGTCAATGTATTTTGTTGTAGGACTACCCTGGACAAAGAATGGTAAGGATTCAATTTTTGTGTTGGTGGATAGGTTTTCTAAAATGGCACATTTTATACCATGTTAAAAAGTTTTTGATGCTTGTCATGTTGCTGAATTGTTCTTCAAAGAAGTGGTAAGGCTTCATGGCCTTCCAAGAAGTATTGTTTCAGATCGTGACACAAAGTTCTTAAGTTACTTTTGGGGGACTTTGTGGAGTAAGCTGGGTACAAAGCTTCTTTTCTCCATTACTTGCCATCCCCAAACGGATGGGCAAACTGAGGTAGTTAATAGGGCACTTTCTTCCCTTCTTAGGGCTGTAATAAAGAAGAACATTAAGTCTTGGGAGGAGTGTTTGCCGCGTGTGAAATTTGCTTATAATAAGGTTGTTCATAGTACTACTAAATATTCTCCTTTTGAGGTTGTTTATGGATTTAATCCTCTAACTTCTCTTGATTTATTGCCATTGTCTAACTCTTTAATTTTAAAGCATAAGATGGCAGGGCTAAAGCTGAATTTCTGAGGAAGTTACACGAACAAGTTAATGCTCAAATTGAGAAGAAAACTGAAAGCTATGTTAGGCAAGGCAACAAAGGGAGGAGGAAGGTGGTGTTTGAACCTGGAGATTGGGTTTGGGAGCACATGAGAAAAAAGAGATTTCCTTCACAAAGGAAATCCAAGGTTCAACCAAGAGGAGATGGGCCATTCCAATTGTTGGCCAAGATCAACGATAATATCTACAAGATAGACCTTCCAAGTGAGTATAGTGTTAGTGCAACTTTCAATGTGGCTGATTTGTCTCCTTTTGATGTAGGTGATGAAGATTTCAATTCGAGGTCGAATTCACTTAAAGAAGGAGGGGATGATGTGAGCTCACTAAGGAGTATGGATCAAGGAGCACTACAAGGACTTGGTGGACCTATGACAAGAGCTAGGACCAAGAAAGCTCTAGAAGTCCTAAATCAAACGGTGACAACTTTAATTGAAGTAAGCCCAAATTCAAGTCTTGATGGAGTGGAGCCCAAATTGGTCACTTATCTCATCCAACTTGAAGACCCATGATGGCTTGGACATCCACTTCTCTAAAGTAGCATTTTCTAGTTTATTTCTATTAAATAAAGTGTAATAAACTATGTGTGTGTGGATGGTGCATGTTTTTTTAAGCTTCTTAAGAGGGCAACTTTTGGCTTGCATGCCTAGGTAGCTCTATTTTCTAGTTAATGCTTTAATTAGCCACTTAATGGATTAGTTATTGCTTTTTATGGGGAATTTGTCACATTATGATGACCATTTTATATGCATATTCTATGCACCCCATTTTCCTATATGTATGTGCTTAAAACATGAATGGAAGGACTCTTGGATGTTGAATTTAGATTGAATCCATTTGTGAGAATTTCGTTCTCTTTTGTTCTTGGTTGAGCCATCTTAGTTCTTATCAAAGTTTCCGTTACCTTTGTGGCGAATCTTCACTTGACTTATCACTCTCTAAGAGTGTGGCGTTTTCTCCCTACCATTCTTTTTCTTTTTCCATCTTTTTTTACTGTTCACGACACTATTCATATTACTATTCACATAACTGTTCATCCTTCATTGTTTTATTCTTAAAAACACGAAATCAACTCAAGAACGATCTGTAAAAATAATATGCATCCAACTTGGATCATATCACATGTGAAGACTTGATATCTCATATCCATGACCCGTGAGATGTGGTCATCAGTCTATGCACATACTAGTCTCATTGCATTGTTGTTGTCCTAGTTAATAATAATATTTGACTAAGGACTTTTAAGAATAGTGTTCTAACTAAAAGGATCTCGCGATCAAGTCATCCACTTGATGTCCTATGGCATCAAACTTACTATTCTAAGGACTTTAATATGTTTATTAAAAAAAAGAACACAATAAATGAAATGCCTCGTATATTAAAAGAGCATAATAGAATGTATGTAAATACAGACAAATGTATTAGCCTCTAGGGCATACACCAACACCCACATCAAGACAAGAAAATGAACCTTTTTGGTGCTCTTCTTGAGATTTTCATCCAATACCTCCAAGAAAACCCTAAGATGGTGAAACCCAAGAAATCCAAAATCAAAGCTTGAAAAAGGAATCCTTGGTCACAATGGTGGCCAAGGACCACGAAAATCCAAGATCAAGAACATTACCTCAAAAGCTTCAAGGTTTGGGCTTCAATGGTGGAAGATGAAAAAGGAAGATTTAGGGGATGGGCCCCAAAGAGAAGAGTCTTAGGATGATGAGAGGATGTAAGAGATAAAGTTGGTTGAGCAAGAAATTATGGGTGGCCTCCGATGGTGATGTGTGGCCGTGTGGGAGAAGAGAGGAAGAGAGGAGAGGGCGTGAAAGAGAGATGAGAGAACGTGAGAGAGAAAGAGAGAAATGAAATACGAGAGAGAAAGTGATAGATGAATGGGGGTTGGATGAAAAGATGACAATTTGTCACTTTACCTTCCCTTCATGGCCGTGTAACACCAAGGGAGGAGAGAGAAAATGTGATGTTAGGTAGGAAGCTTTCTTGAAAGAAGCTTCGCACGCTTCTCGATAAAGTGAAGGGTGATGATATCACTTAGATGCTATCATAAAAGTGATTAGATAAAAATAATCTACTAGAGTTATTATTCAGTGGACAAATGTTACAATCAGTAGAAATAATATTTTATTATCCCACAGATAATAAAATATACTGCGATTTTATTTATCAGATAAAATATAGAAAAATAAAAACCTCACAAACTGTGTCCAACCTCAGGTTTAGTAAGATCTGATATCTAGTATGGAAAATATTTTCTCTTTTGACTTTCCTCACCCTCTTTGGCTAATCCTTCTAACATTCTCCTCATAATGAACAAATCTCCTTCAAAAATCTCCTCCTCTTCCTCTCTCTCTTCCTCACTTGAGGATTCAGTTTGGGAACTCTCACTTGTGATTTCTCCATTATCTTTTAACACCATAACCTTCTTGGTTGGGCATTTAGATGCAATGTGCCCCCTACCCAAACATTTGAAACACTTTATGTCTCTAGACCGAGACTTGTTTGTCATTTCTTTGCCCTTGTTTTGGGTTGGGTTTGGGGCTATTGTGGGAATCCTAGAGGATGAGGTACCCTCCTGATATGATCCAAGTTGGATGCATATTGATTTTACGGATCGTCCTTGAGTTGATTTCGTGTTTTAAAGAATTAAACAACGAAGGATGTGGTACGTGAACAGCACCATGAATAATGCATGAACAGTACTGTGAATAGTATTATGAACAGTGCATGAATAGTAAAATAGAAAAGATGGAAAAAGAAAAGGAATGGAAGGAAGAAGATGCCGCACTCTTGGAGAGTGATAAGTCAAGCGAAGATTCACCACAAAGGTAAGGAAACCTTTGATAAGAACCAAGATGGCTCTATCAAGAACCCAAGAGAACTAAGCTCTCAAAACTCACAAAGGAGTGCAATATTATTCTCTAAGTCAAAAAGTGTCAAATACAGTAAACACAAGCCTATTTATAGGTATTAGGTATGCAGCTAGGTCTAGCTAAAGAAGGCAGTAAGCTAGCACATTTTAAAACCTAATCCTAGTGCAAATGTGGCCCAGGCCTAATTGGAAATCTGAGCTCTACTATGCGCAAGTTAAGCCTAATCAATAGGCCCTTATTACAAAATTATCCCAAAAGGAAAATAAGAACCAAAACTGAGAAAATTAAAATGTTCAAATACATAATTAAATAAAATTGACTAAGAAGAAATCATGCCCCCACATTTGGGCCCTTCATCAACTTAGATCATTTGGACCATCTTGAGTGCTTCTTCTTCTAGAATGGGCTTGAGTGAGAGAAAGTGATTGACTTCTTTGTCATTAGAACTCCAAGTCCTCGCAGTGCTTCTTTGGGCATTGGGCCCGTTGGGGTTCCACTTGAGCTTCCTTGGTCTCCATCATGCCCTCCCTCTTCGAAAGAATTTGTCCTCGAATTTAATCCTTCATCACCTACATCAAAAGGACTTAAGTCAGCCACATGAAATGTTGCACTAACCCCATACTTACCTGGTAGGTCAACTTTGTAGGCATTATTTTTGATTCTTTCTAAGATTTGGAAGGGTACATCTCCTCTAGGCAAGAGCTTAGATTTCTTTTGCGAAGGAAACCTTTCTTTTTGCATGTGCACCCACACCCAGTCTCCTGGTTCAAAAACAACTTGCCTGTTTCCCTTATTTGCTTGCTTAGCATATTGCTCCATCTTCCTTTCAATTTGAGTCTTGACTTGTTCATGGAGCTTCCTCACATATTCAGCTTTTACCTGTCCATCCCTACGAAATAAAGAAGAAACATTAGGTAGAGGCAGTAAATTAAGAGGGGTGAGGGGATTAAAACTATATACAATCTCAAAAGGAGAAAAACTAGTAGTAGCATGCACAGCCCTATTATAAGCAAATTCAATAAGAGGTAAGCATTCTTCCCAGGTTTTGATGTTCCTCTTGACGATTAATCGCAGCAAGGTCGATAGGGTCCTATTCACCACCTCAGTTTACCCATCGGTTTGTGGGTGGCAAGTGGTAGAGAAGAATAGCTTAGTCCTAAGCTTGTTCTAAAGGGTCATCCAAAAATGGCTTAAGAATTTTGAGTCTCTATCTGAGACTATGCTTTGGGCATTCCATAAAGCCTCACCACTTCTTTGAAGAACAAGTCTGCCACATGAATGACGTCATCCATAGACAAGTTCATAGACAAGTCAGTCCAAGGGGAATCAGGAATAGGTAGGGGGTAGAGTCTATGAGGCATTACCTTTGATTTGGCTCTTTTACAAACAATGCACATATCACATATTTTATGCACATCATGCTTCATGCCAGGCCAATAAAAATGCTCATGCAACACATCTAAAGTCTTATGGATCCCAAAGTGACCCATTAATCCCCCCTCATGAGCTTCCCTAAGCAATAATTCATGCAAAGAGCTCTTAGGCACACACAAATGTTTTTCTTGGATTAAATACCCATCTTGCCTAAAGAACCCCTTATGCGCCCCTTTTTCACATGCAGCATACATCTTGGAGAAATCATCATCATGCACATATAACACCTTTATGTATTCAAAACCAAGCATTTTTGTTTGAAGAGTAGCTAATAAGGTATACCTCTTGGAAAGCGCATCAGCTACTACGTTTACCTTCCTTTGCTTGTGTTTGATCACATAGGGAAATTATTCAAGGTATTCCACCCACTTGGCATGCCTCTTATTAAGCTTACCTTGCCCTTTTAAATATTTTAGTGACTTATGATCACTGTGAATTACAAACTCTTTTGGCAAATGGTTGTGTTGCCAAGTGTGCAAAGCCCTTATAAGTGCTTACAAGTCTTTATCATAGAACCCAGACACTTGAAGCTGAATATGTCTCCTTAACCACTGGAACATATCAGTGATGCTTATGCTAAGGGGTTTTGTTTTTATTTTTGTTTTGCCTTAAATAGGCAAACCTCTAAGCTGAATTTTACTAAAACATTTGGAGATCATTAGAGAGGAAAAACACACATTTTGGAATATACAAAACTGAGAGTTTTGCTCTGCTAGGGTTCTTACTTGCATCATTTGATCTTGTCAAGAATTAACCAATTCTTGTGGCGATCCTTCTTTGCATAAATCAAACTAGGTTTGTGGTGCCATTCTTATTTTATTTCTTTTCATCAATTTCATATCTAGTTCTTCCTTCTAATTTTGCAATTTCCTCAGTTTTCATTTCAAATTTCTCACACTCATATCTCAAGTTATATACATACTCTTTTTCGGTGATTCTTGAGTCTAAATCGTGTTTCAGAAAGAGATATTTCACCTCGTTTTGGAATCACTCAATTCTGATGTCTATAGCGTGAGATATGTATGCTTCTTAAAAATAGACAGAATCAGTTCTTTTCTTTCTTTATTCTTCCTTTCAATTTCATCTTCCAAATTCTGTTTGTTCTAGTCCTAGTTAGGTCTGAATTCAAGAGGCTTAAGGAAAACCTCATCATTTGGTATCAAAGCTAGTCATTAGGGCTAGTGTTTGAGTGTGAATTGGAGCCAAAAAAGGGCTGTTTTGAAGCTGTGTTTGGGGTGTGAGAGCACAACCTTACTGTAGAAAATTGATAGTAATATTTAGTGAGTAACGACAAGGATTAAGAGGCTGTTTTGCTGCATTCAAAACCGTGATTGTGTGGGCTAATTTGGAACTATTCCAAGCTTAAAAAAATTGGGAGAACCAAGGCTGCACAAAGAGGTGCATAGTGGCTTCCAAGTGATGTGATTCCATTTACCATGGTTTCACTTTTACGGATCTAACTGGGGTGGAAATCGCACAAGCTTAGGATTATTTGAGATTCTTGCAAATGATGAGGTTTTCCTTAAGCCTCTTGAATTTGGACCTAACTAGGACTAGGACAAACAGAAATTGGAAGATGAAATTGAAAGGAAGAATAAAGAAAGAAAAGAACTGATTCTTTCCATTTTTAGGAAGCATCCATATCTCATGCTATAGACATTAGAATTGCATGATTCTAAAACAAGGTGAAAGATCCCTTTTTGAAACACGATTTAGACTCAAGAATTACTGAAAATGAGTATGTATAACTTGAGATATGAGTGTGAGAAATTTGAGACAAAAACTAAGAAAATTACGAAATTAAAAGGAAGAACTAGATAAGAAATTGATGCTTGTAACTGAATGGACACAAAGGAAAAATGAAAATAACAAAGGAAAATGGTTAAGACAAGAGTTGGAAATAAGAAATGGATTGGTGCCATAATCAAGGATTGATTGATAAACCAAAGTTAGTGATCGCCGCAAGAGAAACTCTTGATAAGATCGTGCACACACTTGGGCAGCCCAACTTCATTGGTTTTCATCTTGAATCAAGCAATTGACATCTTCAGAACCTATGGTTTCAAGACTTGGGCTTGCTTCCAACATAGTTTCCCCCATTTGTTTCAAGGCTTCTTGGGCCTTCTTAGTTCTTGTTCTTGTCATGGGTCCAATTAGTAGGTACCCCCCTTAGGTCCTCATCATCCCCTCCTTCTTTGAGTGAATTTGTCCTCAAATTTGAAGGCTTCATCACCCTTCTAGTCAAGTTGGCTATCACTTATTGGCACTTGCATGTCCTTGTAAAGGACTTTATTCTTCCATAAATGAAACGAAACCTATCCTCTAAGGTCAAACACAATTTGTTCAAATCC
This sequence comes from Ormosia semicastrata, assembly GCA_029884595.1. NCBI lineage: Eukaryota > Viridiplantae > Streptophyta > Magnoliopsida > Fabales > Fabaceae > Ormosia > Ormosia semicastrata. The sequence continues at coordinate 46,510,029 of JAQQTO010000047.1, forward strand.
AGGCTTTGAGCTTGATCCTTTTTGCATCAAGGGAGCCTTTCTCACTTCCATGTGTTTGTTCTCTTGATGTGGGCTTCCAGTTGAGGGCGGAATGTGCAATGGTGCACAAATGTTTGTACTAGGCATGATTTCAATGTTTGGTTCAATTCTCCTTAAAGGTGGTAGTAAATGGGATTCCTCCTTTGGAGTCATTTCAACATTTTCCTGCAACATTGAATCAACACTACTAGAAACAGAAAAAGTGTTAGAAACATAAGAATTCAAGCAAGATTTCTTACTCTCTCTTCTTTCACTCTTGACTTCTTCTTCATTGTCCTCCCTTTTCCCTTTTTCAAATTCTTTCTCTTTTTCTTTTTCTAACTCTTTCTCTTTTTCTTTTTCTAACTCTTTTTCTTTATCTTTTTCTATCTCTTCTCTTTCTCTTTTCTCTCTAGTTCATTTCTCTCTTTTTCACTCATTTCTCTCAATTTTCTTTGAACCTCACACACCTCTATTGGAGACAAGGGTACAAGGGTGGTCTTGCAACCATTATACATAAAAGAGAGCTTATCAGTAAAACCACTTGGTTGGCCTTCTTTTCCTTGCATCTTGGTGAGTTAGATAACCTCTCAAGTCTATCAAACTTCTTGTGAATTGCCTCAGTTTGTTCCTTCAACAACCTTTGAAAAGTTTGGGTTAATGCCTCCAATAGCCACTTATTGCTTGCAGCCCCTTGACGGGAAGTCTCCTCTTTAGAACCTGCCATATCACACTTGTAGGCAGCCTCAAATCCTCCCCAGGACTAAGCTTTGATACCAACTGATGTGATTTCACTTACCATGGTTTCACTTTTACAGATCTATCTAGGGTGGAATTCGCACAAGCTTAGGATTATTTCAGATTCTTGCAAATGATGAGGTTTTCCTTAAGCCTCTTGAATTTGGACCTAACTAGGACTAGAACAAACAGAAATTGGAAGATGAAATTGAAAGGAAGAATAAAGAAAAAAAACTGATTCTGTCTGTTTTTAGGAAGCATCCATATCTCACGTTATAGACATCAGAATTGCATGATTCTAAAATGAGGTAAAAGATCTCTTTCTGAAACACGATTTAGACTTAAGAATCACTGAAAAAGAGTACGTATAACTTAAGATATGAGTGTGAGACATTTGAGATGAAAACTGAGAAAATTACGAAATTACAAGGAAGAACTAGATACGAAAATAATGCTTGTAACTGAATGGACACAAAGGAAAAATGAAAATAATAAAGGAAAATGGTTAAGACGAGAAATGGAAATAAGAAATGGATTGGTGCCACAATCAAGGATTGATTGATAAACCAAAGTTAGTGATCGCCACAAGAGAAACTCTTGATAAGATCTATAGCTCAGTCAAGAACCTAAGAGAGGAATACTCTTACAATTGGACAAACCAAATTGAACATCAAATCCTAGTTTTTTTTTATTCATCCAATTGAGGTACATTACATAGAGAATGGCTAGAGTAGTGCTAACCAAAGGTCACCACAAATCAGCCTAAGGTGACTATCCTAATCCTAGCAGCCCCACTAATGCTTACATTAATGCCTCAACTTATTAGTATTGATGACAATTAATGCATTAAACTTATTATGCTTAAGTGCTGTATTAATTCATTCTAGAAGTTACCAAAGGCATGCAATCCAATGGTCACTCTTCTTTGTCATGTTTTTAACAAAGCTAATGAAACAAAATAAACATAATCAGCCCCACTAAAAAGCATTAAATTCCCACTAAAGGTAAAGCTTAGTGGAACTTAACTTCACCTAAGTGCTTATTAACTTAGTACTATCATGCCTAATGCTTATTTAACTTAAATAGACACTCTAAATCAGCCATACAAACTATAAAATTCGTGCACACACTTGGGCAGCCCAACTTCATTGGTTTTCATCTTGAATCAAGCAATTGACATCTTCAAAACCTATGGTTTCAAGACTTGGGCTTGCTTCCAACATAGTTTCCCCCATTGGTTTCAAGGCTTCTTGGGCCTTCTTAGTTCTTGTTCTTGTCATGGGTCCAATTAGTAGGTACCCCCCTTAGGTCTGCATCACCAAGTAAGTGAAAACAACACTTAATGGTGATTTTCTAAATTGCTAGAATTGTACTAAGATGTCAATGGTGAATGCCACAATTGACATCTTCAGAACCTATGAATTTGAGTGTTGAATCTTAAAAAAAAAACTCTTGGATGTTCAATTTGGATTTGTTCCAATTGTGAGAGTGTTTAGCCTCTCTTAGGTTCTTTATTGAACTAACCCCTTTGGGAGGGCAACCTTTGGTTTGCATGCCTAGGTAACTCCTATTTTCTAGTTAATGCTTTAATTAGCCACTTAATAGATTAGTTATTACTTTTTATGGGGAATTTGTTACATTATGATGACCATTTTGTATGCATATTCTATGCACCCCATTTTCCTATAAGTATGTGCCTAAAACATGAATGAAAGGACTCTTGGATGTGAATTTGGATTGAATCCATTTGTGAGAATTTCATTCTCTTTGGTTCTTGGTTGAGCCATCTTGGTTCTTATCAAAGGCTTCCTTACCTCTGTGGTGAATCTTCGCTTGACTTATCACTCTCTAAGAATGTGGCGTCTTCTTCCTCCCATTCCTATTCCTTTTTCTATCTTTTCAACTTTTTACTGTTTATGCACTATTCACATCACTGATCATTGGGTACTGTTCATCAATTCATTCTTTGAAACACTAAATCAACTCAAAGATGATCCGTAAAAATAATATGTATCCAACTTAGATCATATCATGTGGTATCTAGAGCCCGGATTCTAGAGTTGGTAGAGTTCTTCCATTTTCTTTTGTACTTGTTCTTATTGCTTTCCAAACATCAAGGACTATTGCTTGAATATCATAATTATACACAATCTTGATCATCATTGATCTCTGCCATTTCTAAGAATTGGCAACATTCTTTACTTTCCGTTCTTTTACTTTTTGCCATTTAATTTCCAGTCCTTTTATTTTCAGCCTTTAGTTTTTGTTCTTTAATTTCTACGCAATATTTACAGCTTTGATCTTATCAACTCTATATCCATTGCTGTTATATATTTTATAGTACCTTAATTTGAAATGAAACTCCTAAATACACAATTGGGCATAACAATTGGAACAAAAATTACAAGAACTAATTTTTTTTGTTAAGTGCAAAAAAAGAACAAGGGCGTGAAAAATAGTATTAAAAAAAAGAAAAAAAAAAGAGACTACCCTTACACTTAAGCAAGATTAAGTTTGAATGCCTTGTGAATTTCAATTAAACGGTGCTATTCTACATACCTTGTGCATTTTTTTTCTTCTTATTTCTTTTGAGTTCTACTTTCCTTTTTAATTAGCTTTTCTTGCTTGTCTTTTAAATTCCTTTGAGTTTTGTCTAGAGGTTCATCCTTTTTCAACTTCTGAGTGCTTGATCTTATGAGGACCGCTACCTTTGTAAGAGGTTTTGGTAATTGAAACGTGAGAGGGTTCATTTAAGAACTTACAAAGAGAATTTGAGTGGAAAGAGGCAAGAGTGAAAATTACATCTTGTGTGGAAAAAACCTATTTGAGTGAAATACACATTGTGTGCATGTGAGGGAGTGTGGTGAGGATTTATACTATCTTGTTATTTTGATATTGTGTGTTTCAAGTGATGGCAGCCCAAGGTGATAGTTCACCTCTTTCTCCAAGGTCCGCGGTTCTTCATGCTAGGATGACTACTCAAATGCAAATCCTTGCAAGGCAAATGGAGCAAATGAATGCAAACTTCTATGAACAACTTGCCAACCTCCAAAACCGAGAAGAATCAAATCATGGAAGTGGTTATGAGAGTTAGGACAGACCTAGACATGGACCACGTAGAGGAAGGAGGCGTGATAGAGAGGATAGAATTGAAGGGGTCAAAATCAAAGTTCCTACCTCTCATAGGAAGAGTGATCCCGAAGCCTACTTGGAGTGGGAATTGAAGATGGAGCAAGTGTTTGATTGCAACAATTTCAATGAAAGAAAGAAAGTGAAGGTAGCCGGTCTTGAATTCAAAGACTGCACTTGTTTGGTGGGATCAATTACAAAAGGAGAGAAGAAGGTATGAGGAGGAGCCTATTGAGACTTGGACAGAAATGAAACAAGTCATGAGAAAGAGATTTGTTCCAAATCACTACCATAGGGATCTTCACAACAAATTGTAAAGACTGACACAAGGATCCAAAAGTGTTGATGAGGCCATATAGACTTCAATGGCTTAGTGAAGTTGGTGAGTTGATCGTGAACAAGCAAGTTGAAGTTTATTTCTCAATTGAAAAGTATCATGATAGTGTTCTATGTGATGTGGTACCCATGGAGGCAAGTCATATGTTACTTGGGAGGCCTTGGCAATTTGATAGGAAGGCCAACTATGATGGATTCACCAACAAATTCACTTTTGTACATCTAGACCGAAAGGTCACTCTTTCGCCCTTGTCCCCAAAAGAAGTAAGTGAGGACCAACTTAAGATGAGAGAAAAGAAAGAGCAAGAGCAAAAAGAAAGAGGGAGTGAAAAGAAGAGTGATGACAAAGTGAAAAAGAATAAAAATAGTGAGAGAAAAGAGAGTTATTTGGCAACAAAAAGTGAGGTGAAGAGGGCTTTGATTTCAAGGCATCCCCTATATATGCTTTATTGTAAAGAATTCTATTTGAATGCTAATGCTCCTAATGAACTCTCTTTGCCTAGTGGTGTTAAAACCCTTTTGCAGGAATTTGGTGATGTGTTTCCAAAAGAAGTGTCTCACAGCCTACCTCCTTTAAGGGGGATAGAACACCACATTGACCTTATTCCGGGTGCATCATTACCCAATAGGCTAGCCTATAGGAGTAATTCTCAAGAGACCAACGAAATACAAAAGCAAGTGGAGGAGTTGATGCAAAAAGGATGGGTGCAAGAAAGCTTAAGTCCATGTGCTGTCCCGGTTATCCTTGTGCCTAAAAATGATGGAAGTTGGAGGATGTGCATAGATTATAGGGCTGTGAACAACATCACAATCAAGTATAGACATCCTATCCCTAGACTTGATGATTTGCTTGATGAATTATATGGTGCTTGTTTGTTTTCTAAAATTGATTTGAAAAGTGGGTACCATCAAATTAGGATAAGGGAAGGGGATGAATGGAAAACTGCATTTAAAACTAAATATGGATTGTATGAATGGTTGACAATGCCTTTTGGTTTAATAAATGCGCCTAGCACTTTCATGAGACTTATGAACCATGTCTTAAGGGATTTTCTAGGCCAGTTTGTTGTTGTGTATTTTGATGATATCTTGATATATAGCAAAAGCCTAGATGAACATCATGAACACTTAAGGGTTGTTTTGCATGTGTTAAGAAAAGAAAAGTTGTATGCTAATTTGGAAAAATGTACTTGTTGTACGGATCATGTGATCTTCCTTGGTTTTGTTGTAAATTCAAAAGGGGTTCATGTTGACAGAGAAAATTAAAGCCATTCAAGAGTGGCCAACCCCAAAAAATGTGAGTGAAGTGAGGAGCTTTCATGGCTTGGCTAGTTTCTATAGGAGGTTTGTTAAAGACTTTAGTACATTGGCTGCACCTCTTAATGAAATTGTCAAGAAAAATGTTGTGTTTAGATGGGGGGAGAAACAAGAGCATGCATTTAATGAGCTTAAGGAAAGACTTTCTCATGCACCAATACTTGCTTTGTCTAATTTTCTTAAATATTTTGAAATTGAATGTGATGCTTCTAATGTTGGTGTTGGAGCTGTTTTAAAGCAAGAAGGGCATCCAATTGCTTGCTTAAGTGAGAAATTAAGTGGTGTTGTCCTTAATTATCTCACCTATGATAAGGAATTGTATGCCTTGGTGAGGGCTTTGCAAACATGGTAACATTATCTTTTGCCCAAAGAGTTTGTTATCCATAGTGATCATGAGTCCTTAAAATACTTGAAAGGACAAGGAAAGTTGAATAAGAGGCATGCCAAGTGGGTTAAGTTTCTTGAACAATTCCCATATATGATCAAGCATAAGAAAGGTAAGGCCAACATAGAGGCAGATGCACTTTCAAGAAGGTATACCTTACTCTCTACCCTTGAAACAAAATTGTTTGGGCTTGAATGCATCAAAGAATTGTATGAGCATGATAAAGATTTTTCCCATATCTATGCTAATTGTTTGCATTGGGCTCAAAATGGGTATTTTAGGCACCAAGGGTTTTTGTTTAAAGAAAAGAGATTATGTGTGTCCAAAAGTTCTATAAGAGAGTTGCTTGTGAGGGAAGCGCATGAAGGTGGACTAATGGGGCATTTTGGGGTTCAAAAGACTTTAGACATGTTGCACGAACATCTTCATTGGCCACACATGAAACATGATGTGCAAAAGTTTTGTGAAAAATGCATTGTTTGTAAAAAGTCAAAATCTAAAGTGATGCCTCATGGACTTTATACTCCTTTGCTTATTCCTGATTTTCCTTGGATAGATTTGTCAATGAATTTTGTTGTAGGACTACCTCGGACAAAGAATGGTAAGGATTCAATTTTTGTGGTGGTGGATAGGTTTTCTAAAATGGCACATTTTATACCATGTAAAAAAGTTGATGATGCTTGTCATGTTGCTGAATTGTTCTTCAAAGAAGTGGTAAGGCTTCGTGGCCTTCTAAGAAGTATTGTTTCAGATCGTGACACAAAGTTCTTAAGTCACTTTTGGAGGACTTTGTGGGGTAAGCTGGGTACAAAGCTTCTTTTCTCCACTACTTGTCATCCCCAAACGAATGGGCAAACTGAGGTAGTTAATAGGACACTTTCTTCCCTTCTTAGAGCTGTAATAAAGAAGAACATTAAGTCTTAGGAGGAGTGTTTGCCTCACGTGGAATTTGCTTATTATAGGGCTGTTCATAGTACTACTCAATATTCTCCTTTTGAGGTTGTTTATGGATTTTATCCTCTCACTCCTCTTGATTTATTGCCATTGCCTAACTCTTCAATTTTAAAGCATAAAGATGGTAGGGCTAAAGCTAAATTTGTGAGAAAGTTACACTAATAAGTCAAGGCTCAAATTGAGAAGAAAACTGAAAGCTATGTTAGGCAAGGCAACAAAGGGAGAAGGAAGGTGGTGTTTGAACCTGGAGATTAGGTCTGGGTGCACATGAGAAAAGAGAGATTTCCTTCACAAAGGAAATCCAAGCTTCAACCAAGAGGAGATGAGCCATTCCAAGTGTTGGCCAAGATCAATGATAATGCCTACAAGATAGACCTTCCAGGTGAGTATGGTGTTAGTGCAACTTTCAATGTGGCTGATTTGTCTCCTTTTGATGTAGGTGATGAAGATTTCAATTCAAGGTCGAATTCACTTAAAGAAGGAGGGGATGATGTGAGCCCACTAAGGAGCATGGATCAAGGAGTACTACAAGGACTTGGTGGACCTATGACAAGAGCTAGGACCAAGAAAGCCTAAGAAGTCCTAAATCAAATGGTGATAACTTTAATTGAAGCAAGCCCAAATTCAAGTCTTGATGGAGTGGAGCCCAAATTGGTCACTTATCTCATCCAACTTGAAGACCCATGATGGCTTGGATGTCCACTTCTCTAAAATAGCATTTTCTAGTTTATTTCTATTAAATAAAGTGTAATAAACTATGAAGGATGAATAGTGCACATTTTTGGGAGGGCAACCTTTGGTTTGCATGCATAGGTAACTCCTATTTTCTAGTTAATGCTTTAATTAGCTATTTAATGGATTAGTTATTACTTTTTATGGGGAATTTGTCACATTATGATGAGCATTTTGTATGCATATTCTATGCACCTTATTTTCCTATAAGTATATGCCTAAAACATGAATGAAAGGACTCTTGGATGTGAATTTGGATTGAATCCATTTGTGAGAATTTCATTCTCTTTGGTTCCTGGCTGAGCCATCTTGGTTCTTATCAAAGGCTTCCTTACCTTTGAGGCGAATCTTCGCTTGACTTATCACTCTCTAGGAGTGTGGCGTCTTTTTCCTCCCATTCCTTTTCTTTTTTCCATCTTTTCTATTTTTTTACTGTTTATGCACTATTCACATGCAGTATTCACATCACTGTTCATCAGGTACTGTTCATCATTTCATTCTTTGAAACACTAAATCAACTCAAGGATGATCCATTAAAATAATATGCATCCAACTTAGATCATATGATATGCAATGGGGTGACCCTCTTGTAATAAAATAGCCCCAATCCCAACATTTGATGCATCACACTCACATTCAAAAGACTTAGAAAAATTAAGCAATGCAAGTATCGGTGCGTGAGTGAGCCTATCTTCGAGTGTGTTGAAACTTGTCTCTTAATCCTCCCCCCACCTAAAACTCACATTTTTCTTAACAGCTTTATTTAAAGGGGCGGCTATGGTGCTAAAATCTTTTACAAACCTTTTATAGAAGCTGGGTAACCCATGAAAGCTTCTTACCTCACTCATAGACTTAGGGGTAGGCCACTCCCTAATGGCTTTTATCTTTTCGTCATCTACTTGCACTCCCTTAGCACTCACAACAAAGCCTAGGAACACTACATGGTCGGTGCAAAAGACACACTTCTCTAAATTAGCATACAACTTTTCTTTTCTAAGCACAATCATCACAGCCCTAAGCTGTTCTAGGTGCTCTTCTAAGGTTATGCTATAGATCAAGATGTCATCCAAGTATACTACTACAAACTTGCCTAGAAACTCTCTCAACACATGGTTCATCAACCTCATAAAGGTGCTAGGCACATTTGTAAGCCCAAAAGGCATCACCAACCACTCATATAATTCATGCTTAGTCTTAAAGGCTGTCTTCCACTCATCCCCTTCCTTTATCCTAATTTGATGGTGCCCACTTTTTAAATCCACTTTAGAAAAGTAATATGCACCATATAATTCATCAAGCAAATCATCTAGCCTAGGGATGGGATGCCTATATTTTACAGTTATATTATTTACAGCCCTAAAATCTGTACACATTCTCTAAGTGCCATCCTTTTTGGGGACAAGTATGACAAGCATGACACAAGGACTTAAACTTTCCCTCACTCATCCTTTTTGCATCAAATCCTCTACTTGTTTCTGAATTTCCTTAGTTTCCTCAGGATTTGTCCTATAGGCGGGCCTATTGGGCATAGAGGCTCCCGAGATGAAGTCTATTTGATGTTCAATTCCCCCAAGGGTGATAGTCCGGGAGGGACACTCTTTGGAAAGACATCTTCAAAGTCTTGAGAAAAAGAATCAACTTCACTAGGTCGAGGGTTAGAGTTACAATTTAAGTACAAGTCCTTGTATACACAAATGTACATCTCTTACTTTGCAAAGCAAGCCCTCGTAATCTCACTCTCTCTAGCAATTAAACATTCATTTTTTTCTCATTTACAAGTTCTTGGATCCTATTATTTGCTTCCTCCTTTGATTTTATTTTTATGTCTTTTTTCTCTTGCTCCTTTCTTAGCTTCAAGGCCACTTGGTCTTCACAAACCTGTTTGGGAGTAAGGGGTACAAGGGTTACCTTCAAGTAATTATGAACAAAGGAGTACTTATTAGTGAAACCATCATGAATAGCATGCTTATCAAATTGTCAAGGCCTTCCAAGCAAAATATGGCCAACCTCCAAGTTTCATGCACTAATTGTCATCAATACCAATTAGTTGAGGCATTAATGTAAGCATTAGTAGGGCTGCTAGGGTTAGGAGGGTCACCTTAGGCTGATTTGTGGTGACCTTTGGTTAGCACTACTCTAGCCATTCTCTATATAATGTTCCTGAATTGGATGAATAAAAAAAATGAGAATTTGATGTTCAATTTGGTCTGTCCAATTGTGAGAGTATTCCTCTCTTAGGTTCTTGACTGAGCCATAGATCTTATCAAGAGTTTCTCTTGTGGCGATCACTAACTTTGGTTTATCAATCAATCCTTGATTATGGAACTAATCCATTTGTTATTTCCATCTCTCATCTTAACCATTTTCCTTTATTATTTTTGTTTTTCCTTTGTGTCCATTTAGTTACAAGCATCAATTTGCAACAATCTCAAATAATCCCAAGCTTGTACGAATTCCACCCTAGGTAGATCCGTAAAAGTGAAACCATGGTAAGTGGAATCACATCATTAACCTTCTTCGCATTTGAGTAATTATGACAGTCAAACACATGTTCAACTTTTCTCTCCCACTCCAAGTACAATTCAGGATCATTTCTTCCTTGGAATGTAGGGATTGTCATCTTAATACTACCCAAATGATTGTCTCCTTTTGATTCATTTCTTCTTCTCCTTTCAGTACTTCTTCCATCTGAATGCTCATCTTCCTCCTCTTCAAAAGTGTGTCGCCTTGGGGTTCCAGATCTCGATGGGGTTTGTAGACTATCTAATATTGCATTTAGGGCTTGGAATTGTTCTTGAACAACCTTCACAAATAATTTGAGATCAACTTCTCCGTCTCCTCCACTCATGATTAAAATGCTGCAAGAATTTGCATTAGAAATGATTCCAAAATGGATAATAATATAGAACAACTGTGCCTTGAAGAATCCTCACACAAACACTCTCTCACATGTTTACACTCAATTATATATATATATTTTGCTCGTGTTTCACTCTAGTTGACTCTTTCCCGATGATAGTCTCACCACTCTTTGCCTTTTACCACTGTAGTTCTTCTTATAAGCTCTTAGGTAAAGAACCTGTATATGATTCCACATAACAAGAAGTAGCAAGGGATTGAAGAGTAAGAAGTAATTGAAATGGAAACAAGAAAGAATTCAACAAGGGATTTGAACGAACAAGATCAATGAAACGGTTTTTAAAACCAATAAGGAATATTGAGTCTTCACAATTCACAGACTTTTTTTTTTTGCAGAATTTTTTTTTTTGCAGGAATTTTTTTTACATAGCTTTTTTTTTTCTTCTTAAATGATAGAACTTGGACTCAGTTTTGGAAATTGAAACATATATATGAAAAGAACTAGAGGAATTGACTTAGATAGAGTTTGAGCAAAGGAAGATGTCACAAAAAAAAATAAAGATACATAATAGCAGAAACAAAATATATAGATATTTTTTTATTTTTTTTGTGTTTGAAGAAGATGAACACACAAAGGATAGATATCACCTGATTTCAAGAGCCGAGGCGCCTTGATACCAAATGACACGAGAACGCTATGGATCATCTTGAAACAGGCAGAAAATAAAAGGAACTTGACCCTAACCGCGACCTGATGGTAGAACCAAAGTTATCAAGTGAAGCGTGACCCTAGCCGCGACCTGCTGGTAGAACCACCACTATAGATTTAGTTCTCAGCCTAAGAACAAAAGGGAAGCTCATACAATGGAGAAACACTCAAATTTCGTTAATATTGAAAACTTCCTTGTTGAGTACATGAGTTTCCTATTTATAGGCTAAGCTAGAAGCTATTTGTAACCCCTTGGAATACAAGACTTAAATTCCCATTATCATGCAATTATGATATAATCCAAGTTAGATGCATATTATTTTTACGGATCATCCTTGAGTTGATTTCCTGTTTTAAAGAATTAAACAATGAAGGATGAATAGTATATGAACAGTGCGTGAACAGTATCGTGAACAGTGCATGAATAGTAAAAAAGGGGGAAACTCGAAAAAGAAAAGGAATGGAAGGAAGAAGACGCCACACTCTTGGAGAGTGACAAGTCAAGCGAAGATTCGCCACAAAAGTAAGGAAACCTTTAATAAGAATCAAGATGGCTCTACCAAGAACCCAAGAGAACTAAGCTCTCAAAACTCACAAAGGAGTGCAATATTAGTCTCTAAGTCAAAAAGTGTCAAATACAGTAAACACAAGCCTATTTATAGGCATTAGGTATGCAGCTAGGTCTAGCTAAAGGAGGCAGCAAGCTGGCACATTTTTAAACCTAATCCTAGTGCAAATGTGGACCAGGCCCAACTGGAAACCCTAGCTCTACTATGCACAAGTTAAGCCCAATCAATAGGCCCTTATTATAAAATTATCCTAAAAAAAAAATAAGAACCAAAACTGAGAAAATTAAAAGGTTCAAATACATAATTAAATAAAATTGACTAAGAAGAAATCAAGCCTCCACATTTGGGCCCTTCATCAACTTGGATCATTTGGACCATCTTGAGTGCTTCTTCTTCTAGAATGGGCTTGAGTGAGAGAAAGTGGTTGACTTCTTTGTCCAAATCTTCCTTAGCCTTCTTAGCTCTTGACCTTGTCATTGGGCTTCCAAGTCCTCGTAGTGCTTCTTTGGGCATTGGGCCCGTTGGGCTTCCACTTGAGCTTCCTTGGTCTCCATCATGCCCTTCCCCTTCGAAAGAATTCATCCTTGAATTTAATCCTTCATCACCTACATGAGAAGGACTTAAGTCAACCACATTAAATGTTGCACTAACCCCATACTTACCTGGTAGGTCAACTTTATAGGCATTGTCATTGATTCTTTCTAAGATTTAGAAGGGTCCATCTCCTCTAGGTAAGAGCTTAGATTTCCTTTGCGAAGGAAACCTTTCTTTTCGCATGTGCACCCACACCTAATCTCCTAGTTCAAAAATAATTTGCCTCCTTCACTTATTTGCTTGCTTAGCATATTGCTCCATCTTCCTTTCAATTTGAGTCTTGACTTGTTCATGGAGCTTCCTCACATATTCAGCTTTTGCTTGTCCATCCCAATGAATTAAAGAAGAAACATTAGCATAAAGTCCATAGACAAGTCAGTCCAAGCGGATTCAGGAATACGAGGGGGTATAGAGTCCATGAGGCTTTACCTTTGATTTGGCTCTTTTACAAACAATGGATCTATCATATATTTTATGCACATTGTGCTTTATGCCAGGCCAATAAAAAATCTCATGCAACACATCTAAAGTCTTTTGGATCCCAAAGTGACCCATTAATCCCCCCTCATGAGCTTCCCTAAGCAATAATTCACGCAAAGAGCTCTTAGGCACACACAAATGTTTTTCTTTGAATAAATACCCATCTTGCCTAAAGACCCCCTTAAGCGCCCCTTTTTCACATGCAGCATACATCTTGGAGAAATCATCATCATGCACATGCAACTCCTTCATGTGTTCAAAACCAAGCATTTTTGTTTCAAGAGTAGGTAATAAGGTATACCTCCTGGAAAGCGCATCAGCTACTACGTTTACCTTCCCTTGCTTGTGTTTGATCACATAGGGAAATTGTTCAAGGTATTCCACCCACTTGGCATGCCTCTTATTAAGCTTACCTTGCCCTTTTAAATATTTTAGTGACTCATGATCACTGTGAATTACAAACTCTTTTGGCAAAAGGTAGTGCTGCCAAATGTGCAAAGCCCTTATAAGTGTATACAATTCTTTATCATAGGTGGAATAATTTAAAATAGCTCCATGCAATTTCTCACTGAAGTATGTAATGGGGTGGCCCTCTTGTAATAAAATAGCCCCATTCCCAACATTTGATGCATCACACTCAAGTTCAAAAGACTTAGAAAAATTAGGTAATGTAAGTATGGGTGCATGAGTGAGCCTATCTTTGAGTGTGTTGAAACTTGTCTCTTGATCCTCTCCCCACCTAAAACTCACATTTTTCTTAACAACTTCATTTAAAGGGGCGGCTATAGTGCTGAAATCTTTTACAAATCCTCTATAGAAGCTGGCTAACCCATGAAAGCTTCTTACCTCACTCACAGATTTAGGGGTAGGCCACTCCCTATAGATCAGGATGTCATCAAAGTATACTACTACAAACTTGCCTAGAAACTCTCTCAACACATGGTTCATCAACCTCATAAAGGTGCTAGGCGCATTTGTAAGCCCAAAAGGCATCACTAACCATTCATACAATCCATGCTTAGTCTTAAAGGCTGTCTTCCACTCATCCCCTTCCCTTATCCTAATTTGATGGTACCCACTATTTAAATCCACTTTAGAAAAGTTACATGCACAATGCAATTCATCAAGCAAATCATCTAGCCTAGGGATGGGATGCCTATATTTTACAGTTATATTATTTACAGCCCTACAATTAGTACACATTCTCCAAGTGCTGTCCTTTTTGGGGAGAAGTATGACAGGCACGGCACAAGGACTTAAACTTTCCCTCACCCATCCTTTTTGCATCAAATCCTCCACTTGTTATTGAATTTCCTTAGTTTCCTTAGGATTTGTCCTGTAGGCGGGCCTATTGGGCAAAGAGGCTCCCGGGATAAAGTCCATTTGATGCTCAATCCCCCTCAAGGGTGGTAATCTGGGAGGGACACTCTTTGGAAAGACATCTTCAAAGTCTTGCAAAAGAGAATCAACTTCACTAGGTAAAGGGTTAGATTTACAATTTAAGTAGAAGTCCTTGTATACGCAAATGTACATCTTTTGCTTTGCAAAGCAAGCCCTATTAATCTCACTCTCCCTAGCAATCAAACATTCATTTTTTTCTCATTTTCAAGTTCTTGGTCCCTATTCTTAGCTTCCCTCTTTGATTTTAATTTTATGTCTTCCTTCTCTTGCTCCCTTCTTAGCTTCAAGGCCACTTGGTCTTCACAAACCTGTTTGGGAGTAAGGGGTATAAGGGTTATACCTTTAAAGAATTATGAACAAAGGAGTACTTGTTAGTGAAACCATCATGAATAGCATGCTTATCAAATTACCAAGGCCTTCTAAGCAAAATATGGCCGGCCTCCATGGGAACAACATCACACGAAATATCATCTTTATACTTACCAATTGACAAACTTACCATCACTTGTTGATTCACACTCAACTCACCATTCTCACTTAGCCATTGAAGCTTGTATGGTCGGGGTTGAGGAGTAGTTTTAAGGTCAAGTTTTCTTATGAAGCGAGTGCTTGCCACATTGGTGCAACTTCCCCCATAAATAATCAAAGAGCCCAACTTCCCTTGAAAGAGGCATCTTGTATGAAAAATATTCTCTCTTTGGACTTCATCCTTCTCTTTAGCTTGACTTCCTAATAATCTTCTTACCATCAATAAGTCTCCCTTTTGTGGAATAACCTCACAATCACTTTCCTCCTCACTTGATTCACTAGTGATGCTCCCATTGTCCCTTATCACCATTGTTTTCTTATTTGGGCATTGGGAAGCTATGTGTCCCCTTCCCAAACACTTGAAGTATTTAATGTCCTTATTTTTAGAAGTAGAAGATGAAGTGAAAGTAGTAGGCAAGGTGGCCTTAGGGGCAGCCACGGGTTCCTTTGGACTGGAAGAGGATCCCTCCTTCTTTTGCTTGTCCTTCGAACTTGTTGTGTTAAAGTTGGGAGAAGCCTTCTTGAAAGTACCCTTCATCTTGAGTTGTTTCGCCACCCTCATGGCTTGATGCACCAAGTCTTCAAGTTCAACATAATGTTGCAACTCCACAACATCACTAATGTCTCGGTTGAGACCATGAAGAAACCGAGCCATGGTTGCCTCTCTTTCTTCAACAATGTTGGCTTTTATCAAGGCAACCTCCATCTCTTTGAAGTACTCATCCACACACCTACTCCCTTGGGAGAGCCTTTGTAATTTATTATGTAGCTCCCTATGATAATAAGAAGGTACAAATCTACTCCTCATCAAAGTCTTCATTTCATCCCAAGTAATGATAGGATGCTCTCTGATGGAGACCAAGGAAGCTCAAGTGGAACACCAATGGGCCCAATGCCCAAAGAAGCAATGCGAGGACTTGGAGGCCCAATGAAAAGGCCAAGAGCTAAGAAGATTAAGGAGGATTTGGACAAAGCAATCAACCACTTTCTTTCACTGAAGCCCGTTCTAGAACAAGAAGCGCTCAAGATGGTCCAAATGATCCAAGTTGATGAAGGGCCCAAATGTGGGGCCATGATTTCTTCTTAGTCAATTTTATTTAATTATGTATTTGAACCTTTTATTTTTCTTAGTTTTGGTTCTTATTTTTTTTTTGGGTTAATTTTATAATAAGGGCCTATTGATTGGGCTTAACTTGCGCATAATAGAGCTAGGGTTTCCAATTGGGCCTAGGCCACATTTGCACTAGGATTAAGTTTTAAAATGTGCTAACTTGCTGCCTCCTTTAGCTAGACCTAGCTACATACCTAATGCCTATAAATAGGCTTGTGTTTACTGTATTTAGCACTTCTTGACTTAGAGAATAATATTGCACTCCTTTGTGAGTTTTGAGAGCTTAGTTCTCTTGGGTTCTTGGTAGAACCATCTTGGTTCTTATCAAAGGTTTCCTTACCTTTGTGGCGAATCGTCGCTTGACTTATCACTCTCCAAGAGTGTGGCGTCTTCTTCCTTTCCATTCCTTTTCCTTTTCCATCTTTTCCATTTTTTTACTATTCACGGTTCTGTTCATGTACTGTTGACGTACTGTTCACCATACTGTTCATGCACTATTTATGTTACTATTCATCCTTTCATTGTTTAACTCTTTAAAACATGAAATCAACTCAAGAATGATCCATAAAAATAATATGCATCCAACTTGGATCATATCATGTGGTATCTAGAGCCGGGATTCTAGAGTTGATAGAGTTCTTGTTTTGTTTTTTGTACTTGTGCTTGATTGCTTTCCAAACATCAAGTACCATTGCTTGGATGTCATAATTATACACAATCCTGATCATCATTGCTCTCTGCCATTTCTAAGAATTGGCAACATTCTTTATTTTTCGTACTTTACTTTTTGCCATTTAAATTCCAGTCTTTTTATTTTCTGCCTTTAATTTCTGTTCTTTAATTTCTACGCAATATTTACAGCTTTGATCTTATCAACTCTATATACATTGCTGTTATATGTTTTATAGCACCTTAACTTGAAAGGAAACTCCTAAATACATAATTGGGCATAACATTTGGAACTAAAATTGCAAGAATCAATTTTTTTTAAGTGCAAAAAGAGAACAAGGGCATGAAAAATAGTATTAAAAAAAGAAAAAAAAAGAAAAAAAAGAAAAAAAAGAGACTGTCCTTGCACTTAAGTAAGATTAAGTTTGAATGCCTTGTGAATTTCATTAAGCGGTGCTATTCTATATACTTTGCGCATTTCTTTTCTTCTTATTTCTTTTGAGTTCTACCTTTCTTTTTAATTAGCTTTTCTTGCTTGTCTTTTAAATTCCTTTAAGTTTTGCCTAGAGTTTCATCCTTTCTTCAACTTCTGAGTGCTTACTCTTGTGAGGACCGCTACCTTTGTATGAGCTTTTAGTAATTGAAACGCGAGAGGGTTCATTTAAGAACTTGAAAAAAGAACTTGAGTGGTAAATGGCGAGAACGTTTTCATTAAACAAAAGCCTAATTGTATGAAACACGAGTGGAATCAATCTAAGAGTGTATACACGTGAGAAGAGTGAGTGAGGACCTTGTTTTATTGTGTTCACTAACTTATTATTTTTGTACAATGTCTAAGGAAGGAGACCTGAGTGGAAGTCCCCCCCTTCCCCAAGGACAGCCGCAATGACATTACAAATGCAAGCCCTAACAAGATATTTGGAAAGGCTTCTTCAAAAACAAAGTGATGAAATCCATGAGAGGATTGATAGGTTAGAGAGGGATAGAACTTCCAACCATGATGAAGAATCCCATGAATCCGAAAGAGAAAGGAGAGATGATAGGAGGCAAGGAGGAAGAAAAAGACATGAGAGGAGAGATAGAGAAAATGAGAGGCTTGGGGGTGTGAATGTCAAAATACCTTGCTTCCAAGGGAGGAATGATCCGGAATCATATCTTGAGTGGGAGATGAAAATTGAACAAATCTTCTCATGCCATGACTACAATGAAGAGAAGAAAGTGAAGGTGGCTGCACTTGAGTTCACAGATTATGCATTGATTTGGTGGGATTAAGCTCAAAAAGAAAGGGGAAGATATAAAGAGCATCCTATCATTACTTGGGATGAAATGAAGACTTTGATGAGGAGGAGGTTTGTACCTTCTTATTATCATAGGGAGCTACATAATAAGTTACAAAAGCTCTCTCAAGGGAGTAGGAGTGTGGATGAGTACTTCAAAGAGATGGAGGTTGCCTTGATAAGAGCCAACAATGTTGAAGAAAGGGAGGCAACCATGGCTCGGTTTCTTCATGGTCTCAACCGAGACATTAGTGATATTGTGGAGTTGCAACATTATGTTGAGCTTGAAGACTTAGTGTATCAAGCCATGAAGGTGGAGCAACAACTCAAGAAGAAGGGTACTTTGAAGAAGGCTTCTTCCAACATCAACACAACAAGTTGGAAGGACAAGCAAAAGAAGGAGGGACCCTCTTTCGGTCCAAAGGAACTTGTGGCTGCCCCTAAGGCCACCTTGCCTACTACTTCCACTTCATCTTCTACTTCTAAAAATAAGGACATTAAATGCTTCAAGTGTTTGGGAAAGGGACACATAGCTTCTCAATGCCCAAATAAGAAAACAATGGTGATAAAGGACAATGGGAGCATCACTAGTGAATCTTCTTCTATTTCATCAAGTGAGAAGGAAAGTGATTGTGAGGTTATTCCACAAGAGGGAGACTTATTGATGGTAAGAAGATTGTTGGGAAGTCAAGCTAAAGAGAAGGATGAAGGCCAAAGAGAGAACATTTTCCATACAAGATACCTCATTCAAGGGAAGGTGTGCTCTTTGATTATTGATGGGGGAAGTTGCACCAATGTGGCAAGCACTTGCTTGGTAAGAAAACTTGACCTTAAAACTACTCCTCACCCCTGACTATACAAGCTTCAATGGCTAAGTGAGAATGGTGAGTTGATAGTGAATCAACAAGTGATGGTAAGTTTATCAATTGGTAAGTATAAAGATGATATTTCATGTGATGTTGTTCCTATGGAGGCCGGTCATATTTTGCTTGGAAGGCCTTAGCAATTTGATAAGCATGCTATTCATGATGGTTTGTGATATGATCCAGGTTAGATGAATATTGTTTTTACGGATCGTCCGTGAGTTGATTTAGTGTTTCAAAGTATGAAATGATGAACAGTACATGATGAACAGTAATTGATGAATAGTGACATGAATAGTGAAATGAATAGTAAAAAATAGAAAAGAAGGAAAAAGGAAAAAGAATGGGAGGAAGAAGACGCCACACTCTTAGTGAGTGATAAGTCAAGCGAATATTCACCATAAAGGTAAGGAAGCCTTTGATAAGAACCAAGATGGCTCAACAAAGAACCAAAGAGAATGAAATTCTCACAAATGGATTCAATCCAAAATTCACATCCAAGAGTCCTTTCATTCATGTTTTAGGCACATACTTATAGGAAAATGGGGTGTATAGAATATGCATACAAAATGGTCATCATAATGTGACAAATTCCCTATAAAAAGCAATAACTAATCCATTAAGTGGCTAATTAAAGCATTAACTAGAAAATAGGAGTTAACTAGGCATGCAAACCAAAGGTTGCCCTCCCAAAAATGAGCACTATTCATCCTTCATAGTTTATTACACTTTATTTAATAGAAATAAACTAGAAAATGCTATTTTAGAGAAGTGGACATCCAAGTCATGATGGGTCTTCAAGTTGGATGAGATAAGTGACCAATTTGGGCTCCACTCCATCAAGACTTGAATTTTGGCTTACTTCAATTAAAGTTGTCAACATTTGATTTAGGACTTCTTGGGCTTCCTTGGTCCTAGCTCTTGTCATAGGTCTACCAAGTCCTTGTAGTGCTCCTTGATCCATGCTCCTTAGTGGGCTCACATCATCCCCTCCTTCTTTAAGTGAATTCGATCTCGAATTGAAATCTTCATTACCTACATCAAATGGAGACAAATCAGCCACATTAAAAGTTGCACTAACACCATACTCACCTGAAAGGTTTATCTTGTAGGCATTATCATTGATCTTGGCCAACACTTGGAATGGCCCATCTCCTCTTGGTTGAAGCTTGGATTTCCTTTGTGAAGGAAATCTCTCTTTTCTCATATGCACCCAGACCCAATCTCCAGGTTCAAACACCGCCTTCCTCCTCCCTTTGTTGCCTTGCCTAACATAGCTTTCAGTCTTCTTCTCAATTTGAGCCTTGACTTGTTCGTGTAACTTCTTCACAAATTTAGCTTTAGCCCTGCCATCTTTATGCTTTAAAATTGAAGAGTTAGGCAATGGCAATAAATCAAGAGGAGTGAGATCCATAAACAACCTCAAAAGGAGAATATTGAGTAGTACTATAAACAGCCCTATTATAAGCAAATTCCACATGAGGCAAACACTCCTCCCAAGACTTAAAGTTCTTCCTTATTACAGCCCTAAGAAGGGAAGAAAGTGTCCTATTAACTACCTCAGTTTGCCCATCCGTTTGGGGATGTCAAGTAGTGGAAAAAAGAAGCTATGTACCCAGCTTACCCCACAAAGTCCTCCAAAAGTGACTTAAGAACTTTGTATCACGATCTGAAACAATACTTCTTGGAAGGCCATGAAGCCTTACCACTTTTTTGAAGAACAATTCAGCAACATGACAAGCATCATCAACTTTTTTACATGGTATAAAATGTGCCATTTTAGAAAACCTATCCACCACCACAAAAATTGAATCCTTACCATTCTTTGTCTGGGGTAGTCCTACAACAAAATCCATTAACAAATCTATCCAAGGAAAATCAGGAATAGGCAAAGGAGTATAAAGTCCATGAGGCATCACTTTAGATTTAGACTTTTTACATACAAAGCATTTTTCACAAAACTTTTGCACATCATGTTTCATGTGTGGCCAATAAAAATGTTCGTACAACATGTCTAAAGTCTTTTGAACCCCAAAATGCCCCATTAGTCCCCCTTTATGTGCTTCTCTCACAAGCAACTCTCTTATAGAACTTTTGGGCACACATAATCTTTTTTCTTTAAACAAAAACCCTTGGTGCCTAAAATACCAATTTTGAGCCCAATGCAAACAATTAGCATAGATATGGGAAAAATCTTTATCATGCTCATACAATTCTTTGATGCATTCAAACTCAAAGAATTTTGTTTCAAGGGTAGAGAGTAAGGTATACCTTCTTGAAAGTGCATCTGCCACTATGTTGGCCTTACCTTTCTTATGCTTGATCACATATGGGAATTGTTCAAGAAACTCAACCCACTTGGCATGCCTCTTATTCAACTCTCCTTGTCCTTTCAAGTACTTTAAGGACTCATGATCACTATGGATAACAAACTCTTTGGGCAAAAGATAATGTTGCCATGTTTGTAAAGCCCTCACCAAGGCATACAATTCCTTATCATAGGTGGGATAATTAAGGACAGCACCACTTAATTTCTCACTAAAGTAAGCAATTGGATGCCCTTCTTGCATTAAAATAGCTCCAACACCAACATTAGAAGCATCACATTCAATTTCAAAAGATTTAGCAAAATTAGGCAAAGCAAGTATTGGTGCATGAGTAAGTCTTTCCTTAAGCTCATTAAATGCATGCTCTTGTTTCTCCCTCCATCTAAACACAACATTTTTCTTGACAATTTCATTAAGAGGTGCAGCCAATGTACTAAAGTCTTTAACAAACCTCCTATAGAAACTAGCCAAGCCGTGAAAGCTTCTCACTTCACTCACATTTTTGGGGGTTGGCCACTCTTGAATGGCCTTAATTTTCTCTTTGTCAACATGAACCCCTTTTGAATTTACAACAAAACCAAGGAAGATCACATGATCCATACAAAAAGTACATTTTTCCAAATTAGCATACAACTTTTCTTTCCTTAACACATGCAAAACAGCCCTTAAGTGTTCATGATGTTCATCTAGTCTTTTACTATATATCAAGATATCATCAAAAAACATAACAACAAACTGCCTAGAAAATCCCTTAAGACATGGTTCATAAGTCTCATGCAAGTGCTAGGTGCATTTGTTAAACCAAAAGGCATTACCAACCATTCATACAATCCATATTTAGTTTTAAAGGCAGTTTTCCATTCATCCCCTTCCCTTATCCTAATTTGATGGTACCCACTTCTCAAATCAATTTTAGAAAACAAACAAGCACCATATAATTCATCAAGCAAATCATCAAGTCTAGGGATAGGATGTCTATACTTGATTGTGATGTTGTTCACAGCCCTACAATCTGTGCACATCCTCCAACTTCCATCCTTTTTAGGCACTAGGATAACCGAGACAGCACATAGACTTAAAGCTTTCTTGCACCCATCCTTTTTGCATCAAGTCCTCCACTTGCTTTTGTATTTCTTTGGTCTCTTGAGGATTATTCCTATAGGCTAGCCTATTGGATAATGATGCACCCGGAATGAGGTCAATGTGGTGTTCTATCCCCCTTAAAGGAGGTAGGCCGTGAGGCACTTCTTTTGGAAACACATCACCAAATTCCTGCAAAAGAGTTTTAACACCACTAGGCAACGAGAGTTCATTAGGAGCATTAGCATTCAAACAGAATTCTTTACAATAAAGCATATATAGGGGCTGCCTTGAAATCAAAGCCCTCTTCACCTCACTTTTTGTTGCCAAATAACTCTATTTTCTCTCACTATTTTTATTCTTTTTCACTTTGTCATCACTCTTCTTTTCACTCTCTCTTTCTTTTTGCTCTTGCTCTTTCTTTTCTCTCATCTTAAGTTGGTCTTCACTTACTTCTTTTGGGGACAAGGGTGAAAGTGTGACCTTTTGGTCATGATAAATAAAAGTGAATTTGTTAGTGAATCCATCGTGGTTGGCCTTCCTATCAAATTGCCAAGGCCTCCAAAGTAACATATGACTTGCCTCCATGGGTACCACATCACATAGAACACTATCATGATACTTTTCAATGGAGAAACAAACTTCAACTTGCTTGTTCACGGTCAACTCACCAACTTCACTAAGCCATTGAAGTCTATATGGCCGTGGGTGTGGCTTAGTCACAAGATTCAATTTGGAAACCATTTTAGTACTAGCAACATTAGTACAACTCCCACCATCAATAATTAAAGAACATACCTTCCCTTGGATCATGCATCTAGTATGGAATATATTTTCTCTTTGGCTCTCATCATGCTTCTTGGCTTGGCTTCCCAAAAGTCTCCTCACCATGAGCAAATCTCCTTCTTTCGGAACTACTTCTTCCCCACTTTCTTCTTCACTAGAAGCCTCAAATTGTGTGACAACTTTTCCATTTCTTGATACCATTGTCTTTTTAGTTGGACTTTGAGATGTAATATGTCCATGACCCAAGCACTTGAACATTTCACATCACGATTTCTAGGAGATGCTTCCATAGGCTTCTTTCCATGAGATGTAGGCACAACCTCCTTTGAAGATGAAGTACCCTCCTTCTTTGATTAGTCCTTCCAACTTGAAGATGTAAACTTGGAAGAAGAAGGAAATTTAGACTTCTTCCTCTTGAGTTGTTGCTCCACCTTTATGGCTTGTTGGACCAAATCTTCAAGCTCCACATAGTTTTGAAGCTCCACTATGTCTTGAATATCTTAATTCAACCCATGTAAGAACCGAGCCATAGTTGCCTCCCTATCTTCATTAATGTTGGACCTAAGCAAGGCCAACTCCATCTCCTTGTGGTACTCATCGACACTTTTGGATCCTTGGGTCAATCTTTGTAATTTGTTGTGAAGATCCCTATGGTAGTGATTTGGAACAAATCTCTTTCTCATGACTTGTTTCATTTCTGCCCAAGTCTCAATAGGCTCCTCCTCATACCTTTTTCTCTCCTTTTGCAATTGATCCCACCAAACAAGTGCATAGTCTTTATATTCAAGAGCGGCTGCCTTCACTTTCTTTCTTTCATTGAAATTGTTGCAATCAAACACTTGCTCCATCTTCATTTCCCACTCCAAGTAGGCTTCGGGATCACTCTTCCCATAAAAAGTAGGAACTTTGATTTTGACCCCTTCAATTCTATCCTCTCTATCACGCCTCCTTCCTCTACATGGTCCATGTCTAGGTCTGTCCTCACTCTCATAACCACTTCCATGATTTGATTCTTCTCGATTTTGGAGGTTGGCAAGTTGTTCATTGAAGTTTGCATTCATTTGCTCCATTTGCCTTGCAACGATTTGCATTTGAGTAGTCATCCTAGCATGAAGAACCGCGGACCTTGGAGAAAGAGGTGGACTATCACCTTGAGCTACCATCACTTGAAACACACAATATCAAAAATAACAAGATAGTATAAATCCTCACCACACTCCCTCACGTATGCACACAATGTGTATTTCACTCAAATAGGCTTTTTCCACACAAAATGTAAGTTTCACTCTTGGCTCTTTTCACTCAAATTCTCTTTGCAAGTTCTTAAATGAACCCTCTCATGTTTCAATTACCAAAAGCTCTTACAAAGGTAGCGGTCCTCACAAGAGTAAGCACTCAGAAGTTGAAGAAAGGATGAAACTCTAGATAAAACTCAAAGGAATTTAAAAGACAAGCAAGAAAAGCTAATTAAAAAGAAAGGTAAAACTCAAAAGAAATAAGAAGAAAAAGAAATGCACAAGGTATATAGAATAGCACCGCTTAATTGAAATTCACAAGGCATTCAAACTTAATCTTGCTTAAGTGCAAGGGCAGTCTCTTTTTTTATTTTAATACTATTTTTCACGCCCTTGTTCTCTTTTTGCACTTAAAAAAAATTAGTTCTTGCAATTTTTTTTGTTCCAATTGTTATGCCCAATTATGTATTTAGGAGTTTCCTTTCAAATTAAGGTGCTATAAAACATATAACAGCAATGGATATAGAGTTTATAAGATCAAAGTAGTAAATATTGCGTAGAAATTAAAGAACAAAAACTAAAGGCAGAAAATAAAAGGACTGGAATTTAAATGGAAAAAAGTAAAGAACGGAAAGTAAAGAATGTTGCCAATTCTAAGAAATGACAGGGATCAATGATGATCAAGATTGTGTATAATTATAACATTCAAGCAATAGTGCTTGATGTTTGGAAAACAATAAGAACAAGTACGAAAGAAAACGCAAGAACTCTATCAACTCTAGAATCTAGGGTCTAGATACCACATGATATGATCCAGGTTGGATGCATATTGTTTTTACGGATCATCCTTGAGTTGATTTAGTGTTTCAAAGAATGAAACGATGAACAGTAACTGATGAATAGTGATATGAATAGTGCACGTGAATAGCGACATGAATTGTAAAAAAAATAGAAAAGATGGAAAAAGGAAAAGGAATGGGAGGAAGAAGACGCCACACTCTTAGTGAGTGATAAGTCAAGCAAAGATTCGCCACAAAGGTAAGGAAGCCTTTGATAAGAACCAAGATGGCTCAACCAAGAACCAAAGAGAATGAAATTCTCACAAATGGATTCAATCCAAAATTCACATCCAAGAGTCCTTTCATTCATGTTTTAGGCACATACTTATAGGAAAATGGGGTGCATAGAATATGCATACAAAATGGTCATCATAATGTGACAAATTCCCCATAAAAAGTAATAACTAATCCATTGAGTGGCTAATTAAAGCATTAACTAGAAAATAGGAGTTACCTAGGCATGCAAACCAAAGGTTGCCCTCCCAAAAATGTGCACTATTCATCCTTCATAGTTTATTACACTTTATTAAATAGAAATAAACTAGAAAATGCTATTTTAGAGAAGTGGACATCCAAGTCATCATGGGTCTTCAAGTTGGATGAGATAAGTGACCAATTTGGGCTCCACTCCATCAAGACTTGAATTTGGGCTTACTTCAATTAAAGTTGTCAACATTTGATTTAGGACTTCTTGGGCTTTCTTGGTCCTAACTCTTGTCATAGGTCCACCAAGTCCTTGTAGTGCTCCTTGATCCATGCTCCTTAGTGGGCTCACATTAGTTTCACTAACAAGTACTCATTTGTTCATAATTCCTTAAAGGTAACCCTTGTACCCCTTACTCCCAAACAGGTTTGTGAAGACCAAGTGGCCTTGAAGCTAAGAAGGGAGCAAAAGAAGGAAGACATAAAAATAAAATCAAAGGGGGAAGCGAAGAATAGGGACCAAGAACTTGTAAGCGAGAAAAAAAAATGAATGTTTAATTACTAGGGAGAGTGAGATTAAAAGGGCTTGCTTTGCAAAGCAAAAGATGTACATTTGCGTATATAAGGACTTGTACTTAAATTGTAACTGTAACCCTCTACCTAGTGAAGTTGATTCTCTTTTGCAGGACTTTGAAGATGTCTTTCCAAAGAGTGTCCCTCCCGGACTACCACCCTTGAGGGGGATTGAACATCAAATGGACTTTATCCCGGGAGCCTCTTTGCCCAAAAGGCCCGCCTATAGGACAAATCTTGAGGAAACTAAGGAAATTCAAAAACAAGTGGAGGATTTGATGCAAAAAGGATGGGTGAGGGAAAGTTTAAGTCCTTGTACCGTGCCTGTCATACTTCTCCCCAAAAAGGACAGCACTTGGAGAATGTGTACTGATTGTAGGGCTGTAAATAATATAACTATAAAATATAGGCATCCCATCCCTAGGCTAGATGATTTGCTTGATGAATTGCATGGTGCATGTCACTTTTCTAAAGTGGATTTAAAAAGTGGGTACCATCAAATTAGGATAAGGGAAGGGGATGAGTGGAAGACAGCCTTTAAGACTAAGCATGGATTGTATGAATGGTTGGTGATGCCTTTTGGGTTTACAAATGCGCCTAGCACCTTTATGAGGTTGATGAACCATATGTTGAGAGAGTTTCTAGGCAAGTTTGTAGTAGTATACTTTGATGACATCCTGATCTATAGCATAACCTTAGAAGAGCACCTAGAACACCTTAAAAATTTGTGATGAGTGTGCTTAGAAAAGAAAAGTTGTATGCTAATTTAGAGAAGTGTGTCTTTTGCACCGACCATGTAGTGTTCCTAGGCTTTGTTGTGAGTGCTAAGGGAGTGCAAGTAGATGAAGAAAAGATAAAAGCTATTAGGGAATGGCCTACCTCTAAGTCTGTGAGTGAGGTAAGAAGCTTTCATAGGTTAGCTAGCTTCTATAGAAGGTTTGTTAAAGATTTCAGCACCATAGCCGCCCCTTTAAATGAAGTTGTTAAGAAAAATGTGAGTTTTAGGCGGGGGGAAGATCAAGAGACAAGTTTCAACACACTCAAAAATAGGCTTACTCATGCACCCATACTTGCATTGCCTAATTTTTCTAAGTCTTTTGAACTTCAGTGTGATGCATCAAATATTGGGATTGGGGCTGTTTTATTACAAGAGGGTCACCCCATTGCATACTTTAGTGAAAAATTACATGGAGCTGTTTTAAATTAATCCACCTATGATAAAGAATTATATGCACTTATAAGAGCTTTGCACACTTGGCAGCACTACCTTTTACCAAAAGAGTTTGTAATTCACAGTTATCATGAGTCACTAAAATATTTTAAAGGACAAGGTAAGCTTAATAAGAGGCATGCCAAGTGGGTGGAATACCTTGAACAATTTTCCTATGTGATCAACCACAAGCAAGGGAAGGTAAACATAGTAGCTGATGCGCTTTCCAAGAGGTATACCTTATTAGCTACTCTTGAAACAAAAATGCTTGGTTTTGAACATATAAAGGTGTTGTATGTGCATGATGATGATTTCTCCAAGATGTATGCTGCATGTGAAAAAGGGGCGCATAAGGGTTTTTTTAGGCAAGATGTGTGTTTATTCAAAGAAAAACGTTTGTGTGTGCCTAAGAGCTCTTTGTGTGAATTATTGCTTAGGGAAGCTCATGAGGGGGGATTAATGGGTCACTTTGGGATCCAAAAGACTTTAGATGTGTTGCATGAGCATTTTTATTGGCTTGGCATGAAGCATGATGTGCATAAAATATGTGATAGGTGCATTGTTTGTAAAAGAGCCAAATCAAAGGTAATGCCTCATGGACTCTATACCCCCTACCTATTCATGATTCCCCTTGGACTGACTTGTCTATGGATTTTGTGCTAGGTTTGCCCCGCTCGAAAAAAGGAAGAGACTCCATTTTTGTGGAGGTGGACAGATTCTCCAAGATGGCCCACTTCATCCCTTGCCATAAGGTGGATGACGCCATTTATGTGGCAGACTTGTTCTTTAAAGAAGTGATGAGGCTTCATGGAATGCCCAAAAGCATAGTCTCAGATAGGGAATCAAAGTTCTTAAGCTATTTTTAGAGGACCCTTTGGAACAAGCTTGGGACTAAGCTACTCTTCTCTACTACTTGCCCCCCACAAACCGATGGGCAAACTGAGGTGGTGAATAGGACCCTATCGACCTTGCTTGCGATTAATCATCAAGAGGAACATCAAAACCAGGGAAGAATGCTTACCTCTTGTTGAATTTGCTTATAATAGGGCTGTGCATGCTACTACTAGTTTTTCTCCTATTGAGATTGCATATGGTTTTAATCCCCTCACCCCCCCTTGATTTACTGCCTCTACCTAAGGTTTCTTCTTTAATTCATAGGGATGGACAGGCAAAAGCTGAATATGTGAGGAAGCTCCATGAACAAGTCAAGACTCAAATTCAAAGGAAGATGGAGCAATATGCTAAGCAAGCAAATAAGGGAAGGAGACAAGTTGTTTTTGAACAAAGAGATTGGGTGTGGGTGCACTTGCGAAAAGAAAGGTTTCCTTTGCAAAGGAAATCTAAGCTCTTACCTAGAGGAGATGGACCCTTCCAAATCTTATAAAGAATCAATGACAATGCTTACAAAGTTAACCTACTAGGTAAGTATGGGGTTAGTGCAACATTTAATGTGGCTGACTTAAGTCCTTTTGATGTAGGTGATGAAGGATTGAATTCGAGGACAAATTCTTTCAAAAGGGGAGGGCATGATGGAGACCAAGGAAGCTCAAGTGGAACCTCAATGGGCCCAATGCCCAAAGAAGCACTGCGAGGACTTGGAGGCCCAATGATAAGGTCAAGAGCTAAGAAGACTAAGGAGGATTTGGACAAAGTAGTCAACCACTTTCTTTCACTGAAGCCCATTCTAGAAGAAGAAGCACTCAAGATGGTCCAAATGATCCAAGTTGATGAAGGGCCCAAATATGGGGACACGATTTCTTCTTAGTCAATTTTATTTAATTATGTATTTGAACCTTTTATTTTTCTTAGTTTTGGTTCTTATTTTCTTTTTGGGTTAATTTTATAATAGGAGCCTATTGATTGGGCTTAACTTGCGCATAATAGAGCTAGGGTTTCCAATTGGGCCTAGGCCACATTTGCACTAGGATTAGGTTTTAAAATGTGTTAGCTTGCTGCCTCCTTTAGCTAGACCTAGCTGCATACCTAATGCCTATAAATAGGCTTGTGTTTACTGTATTTGGAACTTCTTGACTTAGAGAATAATTTTGCACTCCTTTGTGAGTTTTGAGAGCTTAGTTCTCTTGGGTTCTTAGTAGAACCATCTTGGTTCTTATCAAAGGTTTCCTTACCTTTGTGACGAATCTTCGCTTGACTTATCACTCTCTAAGAGTATGGCATCTTCTTCCTTTCCATTCTTTTTCCCTTTCCATCTTTTCCATCTTTTTACTATTCACAATACTGTTCATGGTACTGTTCATGTACTGTATACGGTACTGTTCATGAACTGTTCACCATACTGTTCACGCACTATTCATATTACTAGTCATCCTTTCATTGTTTAATTCTTCAAAACACGAAATCAACTCAAGAACGATCCGTAAAAATAATATGCATCCAACTTAGATCATATCACTCTCTATATCTTGTCGTTTCTTTTTGAGCTTGATCCCACCAAATCAATGCATAATCCGTGAACTCAAGTGCAGCGACCTTTTCTTTCTTCTCTTAATTGTAGTCATGGCATGAGAAGATTTGCTCAATTTTCATCTCTCACTCAAGATATGCTTCCGGATCATTCCTCCCTTGGAAGGAAGGTATTTTGATATTCACACCCCAAGCCTTTCATTTTCTCTATCTCTCCTCTCATTTTCTCTATATCTCTTCTCATGTCTCCTTCTTCCTCCTTGCCTCCTATCATCTCTCCTTTCTCTTTCGGATTCATAGGATTCTTCATCATGGTTGGAAGTTCTATCCCTCTCTAACCTATCAATCCTCTCATGGATTTCATCACTTTGTCTTTGAAGAAGCCTTTCCAAATGTCTTGTTAGGGCTTGCATTTGTAATGTCATTGCGGCAGTCCTTAGGGAAGGAGGGGGACTTCCACTTGGGTCTCATTCCTTAAACATTGTACAAAATCTATAAGTTAGTGAACACAATAAAACAAGGTCCTCACTCACTCTTCTCACGTGTATACACTCTTAGATTGATTCCACTCGTGTTTCACACAATTAGGCTTTTTTTTAATGAAAATGCTCTTGCCTTTTACTACTCAAGTTCTCTTTTCAAGTTCTTAAATGAACCCTCTCGCGTTTCAATTGCCAAAAGCTCTTACAAATGTAGCAGTCCTCACAGGAGTAAGCACTTAGAAGTTGAAGAAAGGATGAAACTCTAAACAAAACTCAAAGGAAGTTAAAAGACAAGTAAGAAAAGCTAATTAAAAAGAAAGGTAGAACTCAAAAGAAATAAGAAGAAAAAGAAATGCGGAAGGTATGTAGAATACAACTGCTTAATGAAATTCACAAGGCATTCAAACTTAATCTTGCTTAAGTGCAAGTGCGGTCTTTTTTTTTCTTTTTTTTTCTTTTTTTTAATGCTATTTTTCACGCCCTTGTTCTCTTTTTGCACTTAAAAAAATTGATTCTTGCAATTTTAGTTCCAAATGTTATGCCCAATTGAGTATTTAGGAGTTTCCTTTCATATTAAGGTGCTATAAAACATATAACAGCAATGGATATAGAGTTGATAAGATCAAAGCTGTAAATATTGCGTAGAAATTAAAGAACAAAAATTAAAGGCCGAAAATAAATGGATTGGAATTTAAATGGCAAAAAGTAAAGAACGGAAAGTAAAGAATATTGTCAATTCTTAGAAATGGCAGAAATCAATGATGATCAAGATTGTGTATAATTTTGATATTCAAGCAATGATTCTTGATGTTTGGAAAGCAATAAAGAACAGTACCATGAACAGTACCATGAACAGTGCGTGAACAGTACCATGAACAGTGCATATACAGTAAAAATGGGGGATGGAAAAAGAAAAAGAATGGAAGGAAGAAGATGCCACACTCTTAGAGAGTGATAAGTCAAGCGAAGATTCGCCACAAAGGTAAGGAAACCTTTGATAAGAACCAAGATGACCAAGAACCCAAGAGAACTAAGCTCTCAAAACTCACAAAGGAGTGCAATATTATTCTCTAAGTCAAAAAGTGTCAAATACAATAAACATAAGCCTATTTATAGGCATTAGATATGCAGCTAGGTCTAGCTAAAGGAGGCAGCAAGCTAGCAAATTTTTAAACCTAATCCTAGTGCAAATGTGGCCCAGGCCTAATTGGAAACCCTAGCTCTACTATGTGCAAGTTAAGCCCAATCAATAGGCCCTTATTACAAAATTATTCCAAAAAAAAAATAAGAACCAAAACTGAGAAAATTAAAAGGTTCAAATACATAATTAAATAAAATTGACTAAGAAGAAATCATGCCCCCACATTTGGGCCTTTCATCAACTTGGATCATTTGGACCATCTTAACTGCTTCTTCTTCTAGAATGGGCTTGAGTGAGAGAAAATGGTTGACTTCTTTGTCCAAATCCTCCTTAGTCATCTTAGCTCTTGACCTTGTCATTAGGCCTCCAAGTCCTCGCAGCGCTTTTTTAGGCATTGGGCCCGTTGGGCTTCCACTTGAGCTTCCTTGGTCTCCATCATGCCCTCCCCCTGCGAAAGAATTCGTCCTCGAATTTAATCCTTCATCACCTACATCAAAAGGACTTAAGTCAGCCACATTAAATGTTGCACTCACCCCAACTTACCTGGTAGGTCAACTTTATAGGCACTGTCATTGATTCTTCCTAAGATTTGGAAGGGTCCATCTCCTCTAGGTAAGAGCTTAGATTTCCTTTGCAAAGGTAACCTTTCTTTTCGCATGTGCACTCACACCCAATCTCCTAGTTCAAAAACAACTTGCCTCCTTCCCTTATTTGCTTGCTTAGCATATTGCTCCATCTTCCTTTCAATTTGAGTCTTGACTTATTCATGGAGCTTCCTCACATATTCAGCTTTTGCCTGTCCATCCCAATGAATTAAAGAAGAAACATTAGGTAGAGGCAGTAAATCAAGGGGGTGAGGGGATTAAAACTATATACAATCTCAAAAGGAGAAAAACTAGTGGTAGCATGCATAGCCTTATTATAAGCAAATTCAATAAGAGGTAAGCATTCTTCCCAAGTTTTGACGTTCCTCTTGATGATTAATCGCAGCATGGTCGATAGGGTCCTATTCACCATCTCAGTTTGCCTATCGATTTGTGGGTGGCAAGTGGTAGAGGAGAGTAGCTTAGGCCCAAGCTTGTTTGATGAGGTTTTCCTTAAGCCTCTTGAATTCGGACCTAATTAGGACTACAACAAACAGAATTTGGAAGATGAAATTGGAAGGAAGAATAAAGAAAGAAAAGAATTAATTTTGTCCGTATTTAAGAAACATCCATATCTCACGCTATAGACATCAGAATTGCGTGATTCCAAAACGAGGTGAAAGATCTCTTTCTGAATCATGATTTAGACTTAAGAATCACCAAAAAATAGTACGTATAACTTGAGATATGAGTGCGAGAAATTTGAGGCAAAAATTTGGGAAAATAACGAAAATTGAAAGAAAGAACTAGATACGAAATTAATGAAAAGAAAATAAGATAAGAATGGTGCCACAAACCTAGTTTGATAAGCCAAGGAGGATCGCCATAAGAATTGGTTAATTCTTGATAAGATCAAATGATGCAAGGAAGAACCCTAGCAGCGCAAAACTCTCAGTTTTGTATATTCCAAAATGTGTGTCTTTTTTCTCTAATGATCTCCTAATGTTTTAGTACAATTCAGTTTAGAGGTTTGCCCATTTAGGACTTAACAAAAATAAAAACAAAACCCCTTAGCATAAGCATCACTGATATGTTCCAGTGGTTAAGGAGACATATTCAGCTTCAAGTGCCTAGGTTCTAATCCTGCTGTGGACAAAATACATTTTTTTGAATACAACCATACACCAAATAGAGGCTCTTCTCCTTTCATTCCAAGTGGACTATGCATGTGTAAATCCTAGGCTCCACATGTTGGGCTTCAATCTGATGTTGGGCTCTAATAAGTTGTTCACCATCTTTTTAAGTTCTTCTTGGGCCCTTTTAGCTGTTGCTCTTGTCATGGGCCCTCCTAGACCTTGTATTGGATCTTGGACTTCTTTCTGGACTTGGGTCTGGGTTTGCGCTTCTCCCATGAAGTCCTCATCATTCCCTCCTTCTTGAGAAACATTTGTCCTCAAATATATTAATTCATCACCTGCATCATAAAAGGACAAATCAGCCACATTAAAGGTAGCACTCACATCATACTCACCTGGCAAGTCAATCTTATATGCATTGTCATTGATCTTAGCCAATACTTGAAAAAGTCCATCTCCTCTTGGAATAAGCTTAGACTTCCTTTGAGATGGAAATCTTTCCTTCCTGAAGTGTACCCATACCCAATCACCTAGTTCAAATGTTACCTTCTTCCTTCCTTTGTTTGCATGCTTGGGATACCCTTCCATTTTCTTCTCAATTTGGGCCTTAACCTTCTCATACAATTTCTTGACATAATCAGCTTTAACCTGCCCAAACTTATCTTGCAATTGAGAAATGTTAGGTAAAGGCAATAAATCCAAAGGAGTCAAAGGATTAAAACCATATACAATTTCAAAATGTGAAAACTGAGTAGTACGATGTATAGCCCTATTATAAGCAAACTCAACATATGGCAAACATTCCTCCCAAGACTTAAGATTTTTCTTTAGAACAGCTCTAAGGGGAGTAGATAAAGTCCTATTTACAACCTCTATTTGCCCATCAGTTTGGGGATGGCAAGTAGTAGAAAACAATAGTTTTGTGCCTATCTTTCCCTACAAGGTCCTCCAAAAATGACTAAGGAACTTAGAGTCCCGATCACTTACAATACTCTTAGGCAAACCATGCAGTCTTACTACCTCTTTGAAGAATAAATCAGCTACATGACATGCATCGTCCACCTTCTTGCATGGTATGAAGTGAGCCATCTTTGAGAACCTTTGAATTTCTTGGGTCTCTTGAGGATTACTCCTGTATGCTGGCCTATTAGGCAACATAGCCCCTGGCACTAAATCAATTTGGTGTTCAATACCTCTCAATGGTGGAAGTCCTGGTGGTATATCTTCTGGAAAAACATCTTGAAATTCCTGCAAAATAGATTTAACTCCACTAGGAAGTTCAAGGTCAGAATCAAGTGCAGTAATCTCCTTATTATAGAGTATATACATAGACTTCCTTGCCATTAAAGCTCTCCTCACCTCTCCACTCTTCACAAACAAAGCATTCTTTCTCTCTTTCTTTTTGCTCTCATTTTCATTTTTTTTCCTTTCTTTTCTCTCTTGCTTTTTTTTTTTTTTCTCTCATGATATTTTGATCATCACATACCTCTTTTGGAGACAATGGAACTAATGTAACCTTGTGGTTTTCATGGTGAAAAGTGTATTTATTTGTGTGACCATCATGGTGAGCTTTTCTATCAAAGCGCCATGGTCTCCCAAGAAGCAAATGACTAGCTTCCATTGGAACCACATCACACAAAATTTTATCTTTATATTTTCCAATAGAAAACTCAATCTCCACTTGCTTATCCACCCTCAATTCTCCCTCCTCACTCAACCATTGTAACTTGTATGGTCTAGGATGGGGTTTAGTTTCCAAATTCATTTTTGTCACTAACCTAGTACTTGCTACATTGGTACAACTCCCTCCATCAATGATTAAGAAACACAGTTTGCCTTGGCTAAGACATCTAGTATGGAAAATATTTTCTCTTTCACTTTCCTCACCCTCTTTGGCTATTCCTCCTAACATTCTCCTCACAATGAACAAATCTCCTTCAGGAATCTCCTCCTCTTCCTCTCTCTCTTCCTCACTTGAGGATTCAGTTTAGGAACTCTCACTAGTGATTTCTCCATTATCTTTTAACACCATAACCTTCTTGGGCATTCGGATGCAATGTGCCCCCTACCCAAACATTTGAAACACTTTATGTCTCTAGACCGAGACTTGTTTGCCATTTCTTTGCCCTTGTTTTGGGTTAGGTTTGGGGCTATGGTAGGAATCCTAGAAGATGAGGTACCCTCCTTTTTGAACCTATCCTTCCATCTCGAGTTATCATAGTTTGGTACACTCTTTCTCACACTTTTTCTTTTTAGTTGTTGTTCCACTTTCATGGCATGGTGAACTAAGTCCTCCATTTCTACATAATTTTGAGGCTCAACAACATCTCTTATATCTCCATTCAGCCCATTAAGGAATCTAGCCATGGTAACCTCCCTTTCCTCCTCTACATTAGCTCGGATCTTGGCTATTTCATGGTCTTTGAAGAACTCATCTACACTCTTACTCCCTTGGGTCATTCCTTGGAGTTTATTGAGAAGCTCTCTATGGTAGTGGGATGGAACATATCTCCTTCTCAACACTTTTTTTAACTCCGCCCAACTCTCTAACATAGGCTCTCCATACCTCCTCCTCTCCTTTTGGAATTGATCCCACCAAGCTAAGGCATAGTCAGTGAATTTCAAGGTAGCTAGCTTGACCTTCCTCTCCTCATTTAGGTTGTGGCATGAGAAAATTTGTTCTACCTTCATCTCCCACTCAATATAGGCTTCAGGATCACTTTTTCCTTGAAATGGTGGTATGGTAACTTTCACAACCTCCTCTCGGTTTCTCCTCTGTTCTCCCTCATGTTCTCTCCTTTCATGCCTCTCATGTCTCCTCCTATCTCTAGGTTGGTCATTCTCCCCATTCTAGTTTTGGTTTTCTAAAGTTTCAAGCCTCTCATAAATTCCCTCTATATGCTCCCTCAACACCTCATTCACCCTTTGAGTTAAGGCATCTAACAACAACCTATGCTCCCTAGTAGAGGATGGAGGTCCCTCTCTTTCAACCATAGATAGATTTAAGGTAAAGAAGTCCTTTCCAAAACTATTTCACTCAAAGTGTTTCACACAAATTTGGCTTTTAAGCTAATGTATCTCTCCTGCCATTTTCCACTCTTTCTCTTGCTTAAAGTTCTTACTTGAACCAACCAATCTATTTCAAGAACCACTTTTCCAAGGCGATCAGAATTTGTAGAAATAACACAAGTAGCAAAGTACAATTTTACTACTAACACTCAAGAAAGACAGAAACATGAATGATTATCAAGAAATAGGATAAACAAGACACTTTTGATTTTTTTTTGTTTTTTTTAATGTGTATATACTGCAGACTTCTAAAACACAAGGTGTAGCAACCAAATAAGGAAAATTAGCAAACAATTAAGGGTAATTCCACTCTAATTTTTTTTTCTCCAGAAATTTATCAATTCTCTCAAAGAAATTAGATGTTGACTTTACCAAATAGGCAGCTTTTGTAGCAACCAAAATTGATCCTCCAAACCCCAATTCGGCACCTCCAAACAGCCACTGTATCTCGCGCTACAGAACTCGAATTTGGGTGTTTCCACAGCGATGTGAAAGTTCACGTTCTGGGACACAATTTTGACTCAAGAATCATTGAAATTGGATATGTAAAACGCGAGATTTGAATGATAAGCCCAAACAGCCACTGTATCTCATGCTACAGAACTCGGATTTGGGTGTTTCCACAGCGAGGTGAAAGCTCGCATTCTGGGACACAATTTTGACTCAAGAATCATTGAAATTGGATATGTAAAATGCGAGATCTGAACGATAAGCCCAAACAACCACTGTATCTCACGCTACAGAACTCGGATTTGGGTGTTTCCACAGCGAGGTGAAAGTTCGCGTTCTGGGTCATAATTTTGACTCAAGAATCATTGAAATTGGATATGTAAATTGTGAGATTTGAACGATAAGCCCAAACAGCCCTCTTTCTGAATCACGATTTAGACTCAAGAATCACCAAAAAATAGTACGTATAACTTGAGATATGAGTGCGAGAAATTTGAGACAAAAATTTGGGAAAATTGTGAAAATTGAAAGAAAGAACAAGATACGAAATTAATGAAAAGAAAATAAGATAAGAATGGCACCACAAACCTAGTTTGATAAGCCAAGGAGGATCGCCATAAGAATTGGTTAATTCTTAATAAGATCAAATGATGCAAGGAAGAACCCTAGCAGAGCAAAACTCTCAGTTTTGTATATTCCAAAATCTGTGTCTTTTTTCTCTAATGATCTCCAAATGTTTTAGTATAATTCAGTTTAGAGGCTTGCCCATTTAGGACTTAACAAAAATAAAAACAAAACCCCTTAGCATAAGCATCACTGATATGTTTCAGTGGTTAAGGAGACATATTCAGCTTCAAGTGCCTGGGTTCTAATCCTGCTGTGGACAAAATACATTTTTTTGAATACAACCATACACTAAATAGAGGCTCTTCTCCTTTCATTCCAAGTGGACTATGCATGTGTAAATCCTAGGCTCCACATGTTGGGCTTCAATCTGATGTTGGGCCTCTAATAAGTTGTTCACCATCTTTTTAAGTTCTTCTTGGGCCCTTTTAGCTCTTGCTCTTGTCATGGGCCCTCCTAGACCTTGTATTGGATCTTGGACTTCTTTCTAGACTTGGGTCTGGGTTTGGGCTTCTCCCATGAAGTCCTCATCATTGTTCCAAAGGGTCCTCCAAAAATGGCTTAGGAATTTTGAGTTCCTATCTGAGACTATGCTTTTGGGCATTCCATGAAGCCTCACCACTTCTTTAAAGAACAAGTCCGCCACATGAATGACGTCATCCACCTTATGGCAAGGGATGAAGTGGGCCATCTTGGGGAATTTGTCCACCACCACAAAAATAGAGTCTCTTCCTTTTTTTGAGTCGGGAAAACCTAGCATAAAGTCCATAGACAAGTCAGTTCAAGGGGAATCAGGAATAGGTAGGCACGAATAGAGTCCATGAGGCATTTCCTTTGACTTGCCAAGTAAGTGAAAATGACACTTAATTGTGATTTTTTGAATTGCTAGAATTGTACTAAGATTGTAGAGGCTGAATTTGAGTGTTGAATTTAAAAAAAAAACAGAATTGGAGTTTTAAAAAAAAAAGAGATTTGGAAGTGCTTGAACTTTTGGTTTGAGGAAAGAATGATTCTGGACCTAAACCTTGTTCTTGTCTCTTGTTTGAATTTGTGAATCACTTGTCTTTCTAATTGTGAGTAGTGAAGTTGTTCTTTGCTACTTGTCTTGTCATATTAAAAGCCTTGTGATTGTTACAAATTAAAAATTCATTTCTTGAAGAGATTGTTTGATTCTAGTAAGAACTTTAAGCAAGAGAAAGAGTGGAAAAAGGCAAGAGAGATACATTAGCTTAAAAGCCAAATTTGTGTGAAACACTTTGAGTGAAATAGTTTTAGAGAGGAATTCTTTACCTCAAATCTATCTATGGCTACAAGCGAGGGACCTCCATCGCCTACTAGGGAGCATCGGTTGTTGTTAGATGCCTTAACTCAAAGGATGAATGAGGTGTTGAGGGAGTATACAGAGGGAATTTATGAGAGGCTTGAAACTTTAGAAAACCAAAACCAGAATGGGGAGAATGACTAACATAGAGATAGGAGGAGACATGAGAGGCATGAAAGGAGAAAACATGAGCGAGAATAAAGGAGAAACCGAGAGGAGGTTGTGAAAGTTACCATACCACCATTTAAAGGAAAAAGTGATCCTAAAGCCTATATTGAGTGGGAGTTGAAGGTAGAACAAATTTTCTCATGCCACAACCTAAATGAGGAGAGGAAAGTCAAGCTAGCTACCTTGGAATTCACTGACTATGCCTTAGTTTGTTGGGATCAATTCCAAATGGAGAGGAGGATGTATGGAGAGCCTATGTTAGAGAGTTGGGAGGAGTTAAAAAGAGTGTTGAGAAGGAGGTATGTTCCATCCCACTACCATAAAGAGCTTCTCAATAAACTCCAAAGAATGACCCAAGGGAGTAAGAGTGTAGTTGAGTTCTTTAAAGACCATGAAATAGCCATGATCCGAGCCAATGTAGAGGAGGAAAAGGAGGTTACCATGGCTAGATTCCTTAATGGGCTGAATGGAGATATAAGAGATGTTGTTGAGCTTCAAAATTATGTAGAAATGGAGGACTTAGTTCACCATGCCATGAAAGTGAAACAATAACTAAAAAGAAAAAGTGTGAGAAAGAGTGTATTAAACTATGATAACACCATATGGAAGGATAGGTTCAAGAAGGAGAGAACCTCATCTTCTAGGATTCCCACAATAGCCCCAAACCCAACCCAAAATAAGGGCAAAGAAATGGCAAACAAGTCTCGGTCTAGAGATATAAAGTGTTTCAAATGTTTGGGTAGGGGCCACAATGCATCTGAATGCCCAACCAAGAAGGTTATGGTGTTAAAAGATAATGGAGAAATCACTAGTCAGAGTTCCCAAACTGAATCCTCAAGTGAGGAAGAGAGGGAGGAAGAGGAGGAGATTCCTGAAGGAGATTTGTTCATTGTGAGAAGAATGTTAGATGGATTAGCCAAAGAGAGTGAGGAAAGTCAAAGAGAAAATATTTTCTATACTAGATGTCTTATCCGAGGCAAACTGTGTTCCTTAATCATTGATAGAGGGAGTTGTACCAATGTAGCAAGTACAAGGTTAGTGATATGATCCAAGCTGGATGCATATTATTTTTACGGATCGTTCTTGAGTTAATTTCGTGTTTTAAAGAATTAAACAATGAAAGGATGAATAGTAATGTGAATAGTGTGTGAACAGTACAGTGAAGAGTGCGTGAATAGTATCGTGAACAGTGCGTGAACAGTACCGTGAATAGTAAAAGATGGAAAAAGAAAAGAAATGGAAGGAAGAAGATGCCACACTCATGGAGAGTGATAAGTCAAGCGAAGATTCGCCACAAAGGTAAGGAAACCTTTGACAAGAACCAAGATGGCTCTACCAAGAACCCAAGAGAACTAAGCTCTCAAAACTCATAAAGGAGTGCAATATTATTCTCTAAGTAAAAAGTGTCAAATACAGTAAACACAAGCCTATTTATAGGCATTAGGTATGCAGCTAGGTCTAGCTAAAGGAGGCAGCAAACTAGCACATTTTTAAACCTAATCCTAGTGCAAATGTGGCCTAGGCCTAATTGGAATCCCTAGCTCTTTTATGCGCAAGTTAAGCCTAATCAATAGGCCCTTATTACAAAATTAACCCAAAAAGAAAATAAGAACCAAAACTGAGAAAATTAAAATGTTCAAATACATAATTAAATAAAATTGACTAAGAAGAAATCATGCCCCCACATTTGGGCCTTTCATCAACTTAGATCATTTGGACTATCTTGAGTGCTTCTTCTTCTAGAATGGGCTTTAGTGAAAGAAAGTGGTTGACTGCTTTGTCCAAATCCTCCTTAGCCTTCTTAGCTCTTGACCTTGTCATTGGGCCTCCAAGTCCTCGCAGTGTTTCTTTGGGCATTGGGCCAATTGGGGTTCCACTTGAGCTTCCTTAATGCCCTCCCCCTTCAAAAGAATTTGTCCTCGAATTTAATCATTCATCACCTACATCAAAAGGACTTAAGTCAGCCACATTAAATGTTGCACTAACCTCATACTTACCTGGTAGGTCAACTTTGTAGGCATTGTCATTGATTCTTTCTAAAATTTAGAAGGGTCCATCTCCTCTAGGTAAGAGCTTAGATTTCCTTTGCAAAGGAAACCTTTCTTTTCGCATGTGCACCCACACCCAATCTCCTAGTTCAAAAACAACTTGTCTCCTTCCCTTATTTGCTTGCTTAGCATATTGCTCCATCTTCCTTTCAATTTGAGTCTTGACTTGTTCATGGAACTTCCTCACATATTCAGCTTTTGCTTGTCCATCCCTATGGATTAAAGAAGAAACATTAGGTAGAGGTAGTAAATCAAGGGGGGTGAGGGGATTAAAACCATATACAATCTCAAAAGGAGAAAAACTAATAGTAGCATGCACAGCCCTATTATAAGCAAATTCAACAAGAGGTAAGCATTCTTCTCAGGTTT
Organism: Ormosia semicastrata; assembly: GCA_029884595.1. Lineage (NCBI taxonomy): Eukaryota > Viridiplantae > Streptophyta > Magnoliopsida > Fabales > Fabaceae > Ormosia > Ormosia semicastrata. The sequence continues at coordinate 46,550,987 of JAQQTO010000047.1, forward strand.
TGATGTTCCTCTTGATGATTAATCGCAGTAAGGTCAATAGGGTCTTATTCACCACCTTAGTTTGCCCATCGGTTTGTGGGTGGCAAGTGGTAGAGAAGAGTAGCTTAGTCCCAAGCTTGTTCCAAAGGGTCCTCCAAAAATGGCTTACGAATTTTGAGTCCCTATCTGAGACTATGCTTTTGGACATTCCATGAAGCCTCGCCACTTCTTTAAAGCACATGTCCGCCACATGAATGGCATCATCCACCTTATGGAAAGGGATGAAGTGGGCCATCTTGGAGAATCTATCCACCACCACAAAAATAGAGTCTCTTCCTTTTTTTGAGCGGGGCAAACCTAGCATAAAATCCATAGACAAGTCAGTCCAAGGGGAATTAGGAATAGGTAGGGGGATATAGAGTCCATGAGGCATTACCTTTGATTTGGCTCTTTTACAAACAATGCACCTATCACATATTTTATGCACATCATGCTTCATGCCAGGCCAATAAAAATGCTTATGCAACACATCTAAAGTCTTTTGGATCCCAAAGTGACCCATTAATCCCCCCTCATGAGCTTCCCTAAGCAATAATTCACGCAAAGAGCTCTTAGGCATACACAAACGTTTTTCCTTAAATAAATACCCATCTTGCCTAAACAACCCCTTATGCGCCCCTTTTTCACATGCAGCATAAATCTTGGATAAATCATCATGCATACATACAACTCTTTTATGTGTTCAAAATCAAGCATTTTTGTTTCAAGAGTAGCTAATAAGGTATACCTTCTGGAAAGCGCATCAGCTACTATGTTTACCTTCCCTTGCTTGTGTTTGATCACATAGGAAAATTGTTCAAGGTATTCCACCCACTTGGCATGCCTCTTATTAAGCTTACCTTGCCCCTTTAAATATTTTAGTGACTCATGATCACTATGAATTACAAACACTTTTGGCAAAAGGTAGTGCTGCCAAGTGTGCAAAGCCCTTATAAGTGCATACAATTCTTTATCATAGGTGGAGTAATTTAAAACAGATCCATGCAATTTCTCACTAAAGTATGCAATGGGGGGACCCTCTTGTAATAAAATAGCCCCAATCCCAACATTTGATGTATCACACTCAAGTTCAAAAGATTTAGAAAGATTAGGCAATACAAGTTTGGGTGCATGAGTGAGCCTATCTTTGAGTTTGTTAAAACTTGTCTCTTGATAATCCCCACCTAAAACTCACATTTTTCTTAACAACTTCATTTAAAGGGGCGGCTATGGTGCTGAAATCTTTTACAAAACCTTCTATAGAAGCTGGCTAACCCATGAAAGCTTCTTACCTCACTCACAGACTTAAGGGTAGGCCACTTCCTAATAGATTTTATCTTTTCTTCATCTATTTGCACTCGCTTAGTACTCATAACAAAGCCTAGGAACACTACATGGTAGGTGCAAAAGACACACTTCTCCAAATTAGCATACAACTTTTCTTTTCTAAGCACACTCATCACAGCCTTAAGGTGTTCTATGTGCTCTTCTAAGGTTATGCTATAGATCAGGATGTCATCAAAGTATACTACTACAAACTTGCCTAGAAACTCTCTCAACACATTGTTCATCAACCTCATAAAGGTGCTAGGCGCATTTGTAAGCCCAAAAGGCATCACCAACCACTCATACAATCTATGCTTAGTCTTCCACTCATCCCTTTCCCTTCTCGTAATAAGATGGTACCCACTTTTTAAATCCACTTTAGAGAAGTAACATGCACCATGCAATTCATCAAGCAAATCATCTAACCTAGGGATTGAATGCCTATATTTTACAGTTATATTATTTACAGCCCTACAATCAGTACACATTCTCTAAGTGCCGTCCTTTTTGGGGACAAGTATGACAGGCACGGCACAAGGACTTAAACTTTCCCTCACCCATCCTTTTTGCATCAAATCCTCCACTTGTTTTTGAATTTCCTTAGTTTCCTCAGGATTTGTCCTATAAGCGGGCTTATTGGGCAAAGAGGCTCCCGGGATGAAGTCCATTTGATGTTCAATCCCCCTCAATGGTGGTAGTCCGGGAGGGACACTCTTTGAAAAGACATCTTCAAAGCCCTACAAAAAAGAATCAACTTCACTAGGTAGAGGGTTAGAGTTACAATTTAAGTACAAGTCCTTGTATACGCAAATGTACATCTCTTGCTTTGCAAAGCAAGCCCTCTTAATCTCACTTTCCCTAGCAATTAAACATTCATTTTTGTTCTCATTTACAAGTTCTTGGTCCCTATTCTTCGCTTCCCGCTTTGATTTTATTTTTATGTCTTCCTTCTCTTGATCCCTTCTTAGCTTCAAGGCCACTTGGTCTTCACAAACCTGTTTGGGAGTAAGGGGTACAAGGGTTACCTTTAAGGAATTATGAACAAATGAGTACTTGCTACTGAAACCATCATGAATAGCATGCTTATCAAATTGCAAAGGCCTTCTAAGCAAAATATGGTCGGCCTCCATAGGAACAACATCACACGAAATATCATTTTTATACTTATCAATTGAAAAACTTACCATCACTTGTTGATTCACTATCAACTCACCATTCTCACTTAGCCATTGAAGCTTGTATGGTCGGGGGTGAGGAGTAGTTTTAAGGTCAAGTTTTCTTAACAAGCGATTGCTTGGCACATTGGTGCAACTTCCCCCATCAATAATCAAAGAGCACACCTTCCCTTGAATGAGGCATCTTGTATAGAAAATGTTCTCTCTTTGGCCTTCATCCTTCTCTTTAGCTTGACTTCCCAACAATCATCTTACCATCAATAAGTCTCCTTCTTGTAGAATAACTTCACAATCACTTTCCTCCTCACTTGATGAAATAGAAGAAGATTCAGTAGTGATGCTCCCATTGTCCCTTATCACCATTGTTTTCTTATTTGGGAATTGAGAAGCTATGTGTCCCCTTCCCAAACACTTGAAGCATTTAATGTCCTTATTTTTAGAAGTAGAAGATGAAGTGGAAGTAGTAGGCAAGGTGGCCTTAGGGGCAGCCACGGGTTCCTTTGGACCGAAAGAGGATCCCTCCTTCTTTTGCTTGTCCTTCCAACTTGTTGTGTTGAAGTTGGAAGAAGCCTTCTTCAAAGTACCCTTCCTCTTGAGTTGTTGCTCCACCTTCATGGCTTGATGCACTAAGTCTTTAAGCTCAACATAATGTTGTAACTCCATAATATCACTAATGTCTTGGTTGAGACCATGAAGAAACCGAGCCATGGTTGCCTCCCTTTCTTCAACAATGTTGGCTCTTATCAAGGCAACCTCCATCTCTTTGAAGTACTCATCCACACTCTTACTCCCTTGAGAGAGCCTTTGTAACTTTTTTTGTAGCTCCCTATGATAATAAGATGGTACAAACTTCCTCCTCATCAAAGTCTTCATTTCATCCCAAGTAATGATAGGATGATCTCTATATCTTACCCATTCTTTTTGAGCTTGATCCCACCAAATCAATGCATAATCTGTGAACTCAAGTGCAGCTACCTTCACTTTCTTCTCTTCATTGTAGTCATGGCATGAGAAGATTTGCTAAATTTTCATCTCCCACTAAAGATATGCTTCTGGATCGTTCCTCCCTTAGAAAGAAGGTATTTTGATATTCACACCCCCAAGCCTCTCATTTTCTCTATCTCTCCTCTCATTTTCTCTATCTCTCCTCTTATATCTCCTTCTTCCTCCTTGCCTCCTATCATTTCTCCTTTCTTTTTTGGATTCATGGGATTCTTCATCATGGTTGGAAGTTCTATCCCTCTCTAACCTATCAATCCTCATTGATTTCATCACTTTGTCTTTGAAGAAGCCTTTCCAAATGTCTTGTTAGGGCTTGCATTTGTAATGTCATTACGGCTGTCGTTGGGGATGGAGGGGGACTTCTACTTGGGTCTCCTTCCTTAGACATTGTACAAAATAATTAAGTTAGTGAACACAATAAAATAAGGTCCTCACTCACTCTTCTCACGTGTATACACTCTTAGATTGATTCCACTCGTGTTTCACCCAATTAGGCTTTTGTTTAATGAAAACGCTCTTGCCTTTTACCACTTAAGTTCTCTTTTCAAGTTCTTAAATGAATCCTCTCGCGTTTCAATTACCAAAAGCTCTAACAAAGGTAGCAGTCCTCACAAGAGTAAGCACTCAGAAGTTGAAGAAAGGATGAAACTCTGGACAAAACTCAAAGGAATTTAAAAGACAAGCAAGAAAAGCTAATTAAAAAGAGAGGTAGAACTCAAAAGAAATAAGAAGAAAAAGAAATACGCAAGGTATGTAGAATAGCACCGCTTACTGAAATTCAGAAGGCATTCAAACTTAATCTTGCTTAAGTGTAAGGGCAGTGATATGATCCAAGTTGGATGCATATTATTTTTATGGATCGTTCTTGAGTTGATTTCGTGTTTTAAAGAATTAAACAATGAAAGGATGAATAGTAATATGAATAGTGCATGAACAGTACAGTGAACAGTGCATGAATAGTATTATAAATAGTAAAAGATGGAAAAAGAAAAGGAATGGAAGGAATAAGATGCCACACTCTTGGAGAGTGATAAGTCAAGCGAAGATTCACCACAAAGGTAAGGAAACCTTTGATAAGAACCAAGATGGCTCTACCAAGAACCCAAGAGAACTAAGCTCTCAAAACTCACAAAAGAGTGCAATATTATTCTCTAAGTCAAAAAGTGTCAAATACAGTAAACACAAGCCTATTTATAGGCATTAGGTATGCAGCTAGGTCTAGCTAAAGGAGGCAGCAAGCTAGCACATTTTTAAACCTAATCCTAGTGCAAATGTGGCCTAGGCCCAATTAGAAACCCTAGCTCTATTATGCGCAAGTTAAGCCCAATCAATAGGCCCTTATTACAAAATTATTCCAAAAAGAAAATAAGAACCAAAACTGAGAAAATTTAAAGGTTCAAATACATAATTAAATAAAATTGACTAAGAAGAAATCATGCCCCAATATTTGGGCCCTTCATCAACTTGGATCATTTGGACCGTCTTGAGTGCTTCTTCTTCTAGATTGGGTTTCAATGAAAGAAAGTGGTTGACTGCTTTGTCCAAATCCTCCTTAGCCTTCTTAGCTCTTGACCTTATCATTGGGCCTCCAAGTCCTCGCAGTGCTTCTTTGGGCATTGGGCCCATTGGGGTTCCACTTGAGCTTTCTTGGTCTCCATCAGGCAGTCTCTTTTTTTTTTCTTTTTTTAATACTATTTTTCACGCCTTTGTTCTCTTTTTGCACTTAAAAAAATTGATTCTTGCAATTGTATTTCAAAATGTTATGCCCAATTGTGTATTTAGGAGTTTCCTTTCAAGTTATGGTGCTATAAAACATATAACAGCAATGGATATAGAGTTGAGAAGATCAAAGCTGTAAATATTGCGTAGAAATTAAAGAACAGAAATTAAAGGCAGAAAATAAAAGGACTGGAATTTAAATGGCAAAAACTAAAGAATGAAAAGTAAAGAATGCTGCCAATTGTTAGAAATGGCAAAGATCAATGATGATCAGGATTGTGTATAATTATGACATTCAAGCAATGGTGCTTGATGTTTGGAAAGCAAAAAAGATCCAGTACAAAAAACAAAACAAGAACTCTATCAACTGTAGAATTCGAGCTCTAGATACCACATGATATGATCCAAGTTGGATGCATATTATTTTTACGGATCGTTCTTGAGTTGATTTCATGTTTTAAAGAATTAAACAATGAAAGGATGAATAGTAACATAAATAGTGTACGATTAGTACGGTGAACAGTGTGTGAACAGTACCACGAACAGTGCGTGAACAGTACCGTGAATGGTAAAAGATGGAAAAAGAAATGGAATGGAAGGAAGAAGACGCCACACTCTTGGAGAGTGATAAGTCAAGCGAAGATTCATCACAAAGGTAAGGAAACCTTTGATAAGAACCAAGATGGCTCTACTAAGAACCCAAGAGAACTAAGCTCTCAAAACTCACAAAGGAGTGCAATATTATTTTCTAAGTCAAAAAGTGTCAAATACAGTAAACACTAGCCTATTTATAGGCATTAGGTATGCAGCTAGGTCTAGCTAAAGGAGGCAGCAAATTAGCACATTTTTAAACTTAATCCTAGTGCAAATGTGGCCTAGGCCCAATTGGAAACCCTAGCTCTATTATGCGCAAGTTAAGCCCAATCAATAGGCCCTTATTACAAAATTAACCCAAAAAGAAAATAAGAACCAAAACTGAGAAAATTAAAAGGTTCAAATACATAATTAAATAAAATTGACTAAGAAGAAATCATGCCCCCACATTTGGGCCCTTCATCAACTTGGATCATTTGGACCATCTTGAGTGCTTCTTCTTCTAGAATGGGCTTCAGTGAAAGAAAGTGGTTGACTGCTTTGTCCAAATCCTCCTTATGCTGAGACTTATGCTGACCAAATCAAGATTGCAAGAGAGTGCAAGTTGAGAGAAGATCAATTGAGCGTTCAAGAAAAGGAAAGAAAAGATAAGAAAAGTAATAATATGCAAAAGAAAGAGAATAATTAAATTGAGTGCTATAAAGAAAAAAAGTCAAAGGTTGGTGTGCAAAATAAAGAGGGAAAAAAGAGGGTGAGTGCATTTGCAAGAAAAAGAGAGGTTGAGAGTGCTTTGATAGCTAGAGAGCAGCTACTTGTACAAGGATGTTCACTAATGATCTTAACTCTTCTTTGCCAAGTGAGGTTGTTTCCTTGTTACAGGAATTTGTTGAAGTTTTTCCAAAAGAAGTGCCACATGGATTACCTTCTTTAAGAGGTATTGATCATCAAATTGACTTGATTCCTAGATCTTCCCTTCCAAAACCTAGCATAAAGTTCATAGATAAGTCAGTCCAAGGGGAATCAGGAATAGGTAGGGGGTATAGAGTCCATGAGGCATTACCTTTGATTTGGCTCTTTTACAAATAATGCACTAATCACATATTTTATGCACATCATGCTTCATGCCAGGCTAATAAAAATGATCATGCAATACATCTAAAGTCTTTTGGATCCCAAAGTGACCCATTAATCCCCCCTCATGCGCTTCACTAAGCAATAATTCACGCAAAGAGCTCTTAGGCACACACAAATGTTTTTCTTTGAATAAATACCCATCTTGCCTAAAGAACCCCCTATGCGCCCCTTTTTCACAGGCAGCATACATCTTGGAGAAATCATCATCATGCACATACAACTCCTTTATGTGTTCAAAACCAAGCATTTTTGTTTCAAGAGTAGCTAATAAGGTATACCTCCTGGAAAGTGCATCAGCCACTATGTTTACCTTTCCTTGCTTGTGTTTGATCACATAAGGAAATTGTTCAAGGTATTCCACCCACTTGGCATGCCTCTTATTAAGCTTACATTGCCCTTTTAAATATTTTAGTGACTCATGATCACTATGAATTACAAACTATTTTGGCAAAAGTTAGTGAAGCTAAGTGTGCAAAGCCCTTATGAGTACATACAATTCTTTGTCATAAGTGGAGTAATTTAAAACAGCTCATTGCAATTTCTCACTAAAGTATGCAATGGGGTGGCCCTCTTGTAATAAAACAGCCCCAATCCCAACATTTGACGCATCACACTCAAGTTCAAAAGACTTAGAAAAATTAGGCAATGCCAGTATGGGTGCATGAGTGAGCCTATCTTTGAGTGTGTTGAAACTTGTCTCTTGATCCTGCCCCCACCTAAAACTCACATTTTTCTTATCAACTTCTTTAAAAAGGGCGGCAATAGTGCTGAAATCTTTTATAAACCTTCTATAGAAGCTAGTTAACCCATAAAAGCTTCTTACCTCACTCACAGACTTAGGGGTAGGCCACTCCCTAATGGCTTTTATCTTTTCTTCATCTACTTGCACTGCCTTAGCACTCAGAACAAAGCCTAGCAACACTACATGGTCGGTGTAAAAGACACACTTCTCTAAATTAGCATATAACTTTTCTTTTCTAAGCACACTCATCACAGCCCTAAGGTGTTCTAGGTGCTCTTCTAAGGTTATGCTATAGATCAGGATGTCATCAAAGTATACTACTACAAACTTGCCTAGAAACTCTCTCAACACATGGTTCATCAACCTCATAAAGGTGCTAGGCGCATTTGTAAGCCCAAAAGGCATCACCAACCACTCATATAATTCATGCTTAGTTTTAAAGGTTGTCTTCCACTCATCCCCTTCCCTTATCCTAATTTGATGGTACCCACTTTTTAAATCCACTTTAGAAAAGTAACATGCACTACGCAATTCATCAAGTAAATCATCTAGCCTAGGGATGGGATGCCTATATTTTACAATTATATTATTTACAGCCCTACAATCAGTACACATTCTCCAAGTGTCGTCCTTTTTAGGGACAAGTATGACAGGCACCGCATAAGGACTTAAACTTTCCCTCACCCATCCTTTTTGCATCAAATCCTCTACTTGTTTCTAAATTTCCTTAGTTTCCTCAGGATTTGTCCTATAGGCTGGCCTATTGGGCAAAGAGGCTCCCAGGATGAAGTTCATTTGATGTTCAATCCTCCTCAAGAGTGGTAGTCTGGGAGGGACACTATTTGGAAATACATCTTCAGAGTCCTGCAAAAGAGAATCAATTTCACTAGGCAAAGGGTTGGAGTTACAATTTAAGTACAAGTCCTTATATACGCAAATGTACATCTCTTGCTTTGCATAGCAAGCCCTCTTAATCTCACTCTCCTTAGCACATTCACTTTTTTTCTCATTTACAAGTTCTTGGACCCTATTCTTTGCTTCCCCCTTTGATTTTATTTTTACGTCTTTCTTCTCTTGCTCTCTTCTTAGCTTCAAGGCCACTTGGTCTTCACAAACCTGTTTGGGATTATGGGGTACAAGGGTTACCTTTAAGGAATTATGAACAAAGGAGTACATGTTAGTGAAACTATCAGGAATAGCATGCTTATCAAATTGCCAAGGCCTTCCAAGCAAAATATGGCCAGCCTCCATGGGAACAACATCACACAAAACATCATCTTTATACTTACCAATTGACAAACTTACCATCACTTATTGATTCACTATCAACTCACCATTCTCACTTAGCCATTGAAGCTTGTATGGTCTGGGTGAGGAATTGTTTTAAGGTCAAGTTTTCTTAACAAGCGAGTGCTTGCCATATTGGTACAACTTCCCCCATCAATAATCAAAGAGCACACCTTCCCTTGAATGAGGCATCTTGTATGGAAAATGTTCTTTCTTTGGCCTTCATCCTTCTCTTTATCTTGACTTCCTAACAATTTTTTTACCATCAATAAGTCTCCCTCTTGTGGAATAGCCTCACAATCACTTTCCTCCTCACTTGATGAAATAGAAGAAGATTCACTAGTGATGTTCCTATTGTCCCTCATCACCATTATTTTCTTATTTGGGCATTGAGAAGCTACGTGTCCCTTTCCGAAACATTTGAAGCATTTAATGTCCTTATTTTTAGAAGTAGAAGATGAAGTGGAAGTAGTAGGTAAGGTGGCCTTAGGGGCAGCTGTAACACCCTAAAAATTCTGACTTTAGGGTAAATGACAATTATGTCCCCAATGTACTGTTTTATGCTTGTCTGTATGAAATGTTATTTTTGTTTTGTTTTTTTTAGAGCAGAAGGAGTTTAGTAAACTCAATTACGAAAGACACTGCTCGAATGTTTTAATTTTTAGAATTTAACGTACGATAAAATAATTTTCAAGTATTATTTTATTACTCAGTATAAAACTTGACAGTGGACCCGATACTATATATGTGGGACCCACGTATAAATAAAGTAAACAATAAGGAAATTAGGAATTTTGGACCAATGGGAACAAGACACCTAGAAGTCAAATTAATAAAGCTAAGTCAACAAAAATGGCTAAGCTAGTTAGATTAGAACTAGAATATTTAATTTAGTTAGTATAGTTACCTTAGAATCTAACTAAATTAATTACTACAACCTTAGTGTAACTAAATAGTGATAACTAGATAGTAATCTAGTTAGGCCTAACTAACTAGAATCCTAAACTAATTAAGTTAATCTAATGTAACTTGAAGTAACTAATTAATTTAATATGTAACTAAACCTACATTTAAATATATAACTAATTAGTTGGAAGAAACAAATTTAGTTGGCTTTTTAAGTGGAGATTTCGGCCAAGCAAGGAGAGCAACCGAGAAGGCTCTAGATAAATGCTTATTCATGTCATGACTCATCACCATGCAACCAATAGGAATTAAGCTTATCAAGTAAGACAAAATCCTAGCCTTTGAACCATTGGATGGCCTAGATTTGTTCTTGAATTTTAACACATGCATTAAGACCATTTTCTATTCACTTCTACGGCCAACACTTCAAGTAAATACCCAATTAATTCCTTCATTCTCTCCTTCATTTTCACCGTCCACCATTGGAGACCCAAAGAGACTATTCGGTCAAAGCTTCATTCTCTATCACCCTTTCACTCAAAATTTCTCTTTTCTTATTTTTCTACTCCTAAACATCACTATAAGACTATCTTTAGTTGAAAGCTTCTTCTACTTCTTCCATTTTCAAGCTTGAAGATCACTTTGGAGATTCTTCTTCAAAGGTAAAATCTCTTGTTTTTCAATTCTATTTTCATTTCTAAGCTTCCAAGCCATGATTGAACCATGGTATGGTTCTATTTTCTTGTATTAACCTTTAGAAAATTTTATTTATTTTCCTAGAATTCTAAAGAGCAAAACCGAAATCACAAAGGAGAGGAAAAGAAGAAATTTTCATCATTTTAGGTAAGAGGAAGACAAAAATTTAATTAAATTAAAGTGGTATTAAGAAATTAGGGTTTGATTATATTTGTAAAATCCATAAGGATTCTTCTATGTGTTGATTTTTATAGCTTTTTTTACTTGTTTAAGCTTTGATGCATTGTATATGTTATACATTGTATGTGTTAGATTAATGTTAGAAATGCATGAGCATTCAAAGAATGCAAAAACCCTAGGTTCGGTCACATTATTGAATGGGAGGAATTAAAATGTTTTACAATGTTGATTAATGAATACCAAATGAATTTTTGAAGCCAATTTAAGTGTTGTTAATATTTACAAAGAAAACATAGTAATTTAAAATATTTTACAAGATAATTGAAAAAAAAAAAATATTTTAGTGGTCTTAAATAATTTAATAATTATTATTATTTTTTATATAATTAAGAAATATTTATTTGAGTAAATCAGACGAGAAAATGATTTAAAAAGCTTACGCGATTGAGAAAATAGCAAAATATATTTATGCGATTTGGAAATGTGATGTATATTATGAAAACGGCAAGATTTTGAAAATGAAATAAAATTTCTACGCGATTGATGAAAACAGCAAATTTTTCTGTCGGGCCAAAGTGGTGGACCCGGATGTGTGGACTGTATGAGTGTACCAAGTGGAAGCGTACTGTATTTGGAGATTTTTGCCAATGAGGACATTTATGTAATTACTTTCGCTATTAAGGGCGTTTTTGACATTATTTGAAACCTAATGGCATTTTTGTAAATAATGAAAAGTTTGATGGCATTTTTGTATATAATGGAAGTTTAGTGGCATTTTTGTAAATAATGGAGATTTAATGGTATTTTTGTAAATAATTGGAAATTGATGGCACATATATAAATAATTGAAACCTGAGGATATTTTGGTAATTACGCATTTGTTCATGCATTGAGTCGTGCCAAATTGGTGATTTGATTGACGAGATGAATAACATCGTGTTGTCGATGTGATAGGCATAGTGTGTTCGGTTTCGATATGGACTTGGAGTTCATAGTGTGCACTATTCCATATGTGGACGAGGAGGTAGCTCCTTCGGGCGTGGTGCGTGACAACACACTTATTTCTCGACAAGCACTATCCTTAATCTAGTTTTGAGAGGACTATCGACGCTGTAGTATACAATAAATTGACTGTGTGTGTATCGGGTTGTATGCTATGCCATTATATTATTTTTCGTGGGCTATAGACACAAAGTTTTGACAGTGCAATAGCAATCACAACGATCAGCTATAGACACAAAGTTTTGACAGTGCAATAGCTGGTCGGGGTAGCCAAAGCTATAGACACAAAGGGTGGACAGTGCAATAGCTGGATTGGCTGGGCAGTACTAATAGAAGTCTCATCTCATTCTCTCTGATATCTGAGTATGTGTTGTAGCTCCATGGAGTAGGAATGAGTTATTTTATACTTTGTCATATTCATTTTAAATTCATTATATTGTGTGGTGAGTATTTTGAACTGTTATGGGATTTATGTACATTATGGATTTTATTTATGTTAATGTTGTATTATTATTTCATATGTGATATTTATTGGTTACTTTAAGTTGTCTTACCTCTCTATTTGTTGTATATATTGTTTGTTTTGTTTGTTGTATGTTTATATATATATTTAGACTATGAAGAAGGGGTTGAAGAACCAGAGTTGGGCGGTGAGTACATAGCGGAGGAAGAACCACGATCCTGATTTTCGGTCAAGACCCAGAAGCCTTAGATCATCTCTAGTGTTAGTACCGATAGGGTGAGATGTCGACACCCGGATTTTTGGGTTTTATCGGTTTGGAATTCCACGGAGGAGAGCCGAGAATTGGCGCATCTATGGAGAACGTAATGTTGTTGCTTATACGGGAATTATTACTATGTCTTTGCGACCGAGTCTGTTTCGTCCCCGCTTTTGTATCGATTTCTATGTTCGGTTAGAACTACCATTAGGGAGTTCGCCGTCCCGGAACGGTCTATTTCGGACTCCCTATGAGCTTAGTGTTGTGTCTTCGCTAGAACACTGCTGTTCGGACCCCTAACTATATTCCGGTCCCACGAGCACCCGAGTTCCCGCTCACTGGTCTTCCGGGAGGCGTCATGTATTTCTGTCTTTGGAGGAATCATCCAGAATGTTTCTCCAAGTGACTAAAAAAAAAAATGTATGACGTGCACTTGGGTTTGTTATCTTCGATCTTTGGGTTGTAAATATAAACCTTTTATGCTTTCTTTTTCTTTTGGTATGTATTTTTATTTGGGTTTGTAAATTATGTGTAAATTATTTGTACAACTTATGAAAACAAAATTTATGTAAATTTTTGTATATTAGTATCTGATGGATATGTATATGAATGGATATGTTTATGGATATAATGTATATTGTACAGGGGTGTGCCGATATTATCTATGTATGTGTGTATGAATAATATTTTTTTTTATATATAGGTGAAATATCTTGAAGATACAACTTTCATGTTTTCGAAACAAAGTAAGTGTACAGGTTTTATTATTTATTTATATCAAAACCTTATAATTTAATTATTCTCGTTAATCGTTATTTTATTTTAATAACAAATGTGACACCTCCACAAGGGTGTTACATTAGTTGGTATCAGAGCCCAAGTTAGAGTCTTTTGGGTTTGTGGGTAGGTTTGCCTTATTCGTACTGTGTGAATCTCTGACCTAGAGCCCAAGTTAGAATCTTTAGGAGTTGTAGTTTGGTCTGTTTGTACTTGTATTGTGTGAATTCTCTGTGATTCATTTCCAAAAGGAAGAATCTAACTTTTATGTTTTATGTGATTAAAGAAAGAAAATGTCTGGAAGAAGAGGAAGACATGCGGATATTCCTAGAGAAGTGGATCCTATAGTAGCGGCTGCAGAGGCTATGCAGCGGATGGCAGAAGCAATGATTCAACGGAGAACAGAGAGAAGCTCAAGAAGAAGAAGTTACTACGGATGCTCTAAATTTATCGAATTTAGGCGTAGTAACCCGCCACGATTTAGAGGCGAGCTTAATCCGAGAAAGCAAATTTATGGATACGGGAGTGGAGAAGATATTTGAAGGGATGGGATGCCCAGATGACAAAAAGGTAACATGCTACCTATATGTTAAGAGGAGATGGAGAAAGTTGGTGGAGAGGAACCCGGTTGTTGCAAGTGAAGGCACCTTTGTAATAACTTGGGAAGTGTTTTCTACTAGGTTTATGGACAAGTATTTTCCTACCAAGGTGCTCGATATGCTAAGGAAAGAGAATTTCTTGGTTTACGTCAAGGAAATATGACAGTTCGAGTATGCATCTAAATTTGAGAGTTTGTCTCAATTCTCAGATTATGCTCAAACCAGGCCAAATGATGAGTGGCGATGTAGGAAGTTTGAAGCAGGACTGCGAGTGGAGTTAAGACAAGGAGTATTGCCTTTGAGAATGACTCAATTTCATGCTCTGGTAGATACATGTGCACAATTGGAGGAATTGGAATCGTTAAAGGATCCCAAGACTCGTAATTTTGGACCAATGAGGTTTCAGAGGGGAGGTAGCAGTCATAATAATCGGTTCCAACGTAAGCCATACTCGAGACCACTGGGAAACCAATTTCAACGACCACCGGTTGGAGGAAGCTCTGCTAGTACTATTCCTAGTCAGAAAGCGGTGTTTGTACCAACTTGTTTTAAGTGTGGGAAGAAAGGCCATGTTTCTTCAGATTGTCCAATTAAAGGAACAATTTGTTTTAATTGTCGGCAACCTGGACATTTCTCTAAGGATTGTCCTCAGTTGGAAAAGAAACCTACATTGAAGACTGTTCGGGCAAATCAGCCAAGATCCGGAGGACGAGTCTATACTATGACAGGACTGAAGTTTTTCAATTTGACAATCTTATTCAAAGGGAAGGAATCATAGGAGGTAAGCTTTTGACTGTCTTGTATGATTCAGGCGCAACGCATTCTTTTATTGCCTATAGTTGTGTTAAGAAGTTGAAACTGCCTGTGTCTTCTTTGAATTTTCCATTGGTTGTTTCTACACCAACTACTAAGCCTGTGGTCACATCCAAAATATGTTTGGATTGTCTGTTGTTGTTGTGAAGGACCGTATGTTTATAGTCAACTTGATTTGTTTACCTCTAGTGGGGATAGATGTGATATTAGGAATGGATTGGTTGTCTTCTAACCATATCCTGATAGACTGTGCAATTAAAGCTATAGTTTTTCCAAAGGAAGAGAACTCGGATTTTTGATCTTTCATTAAAGCTAAGTCATTGCTGAGAAATGGAGCGAGGGGATTTGTATTATTATTTTCTCTAAAAGTTGAGAATGAGAAAGATATACGTGCAATTCCCGTTGTTAATGAATTTTCGGAAGTCTTTCCAGATGGCGTACCTGGTTTGCCACCTGAGAGAGAAATCGAATTTGCTATCGATTTGGTACCAGGAACAGGTCCTATCTCGATTGCCCCGTATCGAATGTCACCAGCCGAATTGATAGAGTTGAAAAAGCAATTAGAAGAATTATTGGAAAAGCAGTTTGTGCAACCAAGTGTGTCACCATGGGGAGCACCAGTGCTTCTAGTCAAGAAGAAGGATGGAACTTCTCGACTCTGTGTAGATTATCGTCAGTTGAATAAGGTCACTATAAAGAATAAATATCCACTCCCACGAATTGATGATTTGATGGACCAGTTGAAGGGAGCAGAAGTATTTTCTAAAATAGATCTGAGATCAGGTTACCATCAGATCCGTGTTAAGATGGAGGATGTACCTAAAACACCTTCCGAACTCGATATGGGCATTATGAATATCAGGTTATGCCTTTTGGAGTGACTAATGCTCCTGCTATATTCATGGATTATATGAATAGGATTTTTCGCCCGTACCTTGATAGATTTGTTGTTGTCTTTATAGATGACATTTTAATCTATTCTCGGTCTAAAGAAGAGCATGCCGAACATCTCGGTATAGTTCTTCAGGTTTTGAAAGACAAGCAGTTGTATGCAAAGTTGGCTAAATGTGAATTTTGGTTGGAAGAAGTGCAATTTCTAGGTCACGTAATTTCTAAGGAGGGTATTACAGTGGATCCATCCAAGATAGAAACAATTCTGCAATGGGAAAGACCTAAAACAGTGACAGAAGTTCGAAGTTTTGTTGGATTGGCCGGGTATTATCGAAGATTCATAGAGGGTTTTTCCAAGATCGCTGGACCACTTACACAACTTACCAGAAAGAATCAAGCTTTCGAATGGACGGATGAACGTGAAGCCAGTTTTCAAGAGTTGAAGAGAAAGCTAACAACCTCACCAGTGTTGATCTTACCAGATTCTAATAGATCTTTTGATGTGTACTGTGACGCTTCATACCAAGGGTTAGGATGCGTGCTAATGCAAGATCGGAATGTGGTGGCGTATGCTTCGAGGCAATTAAAAGTTCATGAGAGAAATTACCCAACTCATGATTTGGAATTAGCAGCGGTGGTGTTTGCATTAAAGATATGGAGGCATTATCTGTATGGGGCTATGTTCAATGTCTTTAGTGATCATAAGAGTTTGAAATACTTATTTGATCAGAAAGAATTGAATATGAGGCAGAGGCGATGGTTGGAATTCCTCAAAGATTATGATTTTCAACTCCAATATCATCCAGGAAAAGCTAATGTGGTAGCAGATGCCCTGAGTAGAAAAGTACTTAATGTTTCTACCATGATGATAAAGGAAGAGGAATTACTCAATAAGTTCAGAAATTTAGAAGTATCGATGGAATTAGTGCCTGGGAAGATTTGTGTGGGTAGAATGGTAATTTTAAATGACTTGCTTAATATAATTCGAGATAAACAGGAGGAAGATGCGTTTTTGCAAAATGAAGAGAACTGCTAAAGCAAGGTCACAAGGCTTGATGGAAGAGGATCGGATGGAATTTTAAGATTTCAAGGAAGAGTTTGTATACCCGACAATCTTTGAATTAAAGACGGCAATATTGGATGAAGCCCATACTAGTAATTTAAGTTTGCATCCAGGAATGACCAAGATGTATCAAGATTTGAAGAAATTGTTTTGGTGGCCAAGGATGAAAAGAGGCGTAGCGAGTAACGTGTGGCATCTTGTTTGGTTTGTCGAAGCGAAAGTGGAACATCAAAGGCCACGGTGGAATGTTACAACCGCTTTCTATTCGAGAATGGAAATGGGACGATATTTCTATGGATTTTGTTCTTGACTGCCAAGAACGAGAAAAGGTCATGACTCAATATGGGTTATTGTTGATAGGCTCACAAAGTCACTCATTTCTTGCCTATTAATATTAAGTATTCGTTGGAAAGATTAGCCCAAATCTATATCAATGAGATTGTTAGATTACATGGGGTACCTATTTCCATAGTTTCGATAGAGATCCAAGGTTTACATCAAGGTTTTGGCCAAATCTCTGAAAGCGATGGGAACTAAGCTACATTTGAGCTCGCTTATCATCCACATCGATGGTCGATCGAAAGAACTATACAATCTTTGGAAGATTTGTTGCGTGCTTGTGTGTTGGAGCAACAAGGGAGTTGGGATGAATTTTTATCTTTGATAGAATTCACTTACAACAATAGTTTTCACGCAAGTATAGGGATGGCACCCTATGAAGCATTGTATGGACGACGATGCCGAACACCTTTGTGTTGGTATCAAGATGGTGAAAGTATGACTATTGGGCCAGAATTGGTACAGCAGACTACAGAGAAAGTAAAAATGATTCAAGAGAAGATGCGAACTACCCAAAGTAGGCAAAAGAGTTATGCAGATAAAAGAAGGCGACCATTGGAATTTGAAGAAGGCGAGCATGTATTTTTGAGGGTGACTCCTACGACTGGTATTGGAAGAGTTGTCAAATCCAAGAAGCTTACGCCTGAGTTTATTGGACCCTATCAGATTATCCGTAAAATAGGTCCTGTAGCTTATCAAGTTGCCTTACCGCCGTTTTTGTCTAATCTGCATAATGTGTTTCATGTGTCCCAATTAAAGAAATATATTCCAGATCCGACACATGTGATACAACCTGATGAAGTACAGTTGAAGGAAAATTTGACGTACGAAGCATTCCCTGTAAGGATTGAAGACAGAAAAGTGAAGCAGCTTCGAAGGAAGATGATTGAGTTAGTCAAAGTTATATGGAACGATGTGACTGGAGATGCTACATGGGAATTGGAAGATAAAATGAGGGAACAATATCCTCAATTATTTTAAGGTATGACAAATTTTGAGGACGAAATTTTTGTTTGTTGGGGAGAGTTGTAACACCCTAAAAATTCTGACTTTAGGGTAAATGACAATTATGTCCCCAATGTACTGTTTTATGCTTGTCTCGTATGAAATGTTATTTTTGTTTTGTTTTTTTTAGAGCGAAGGAGTTTAGTAAACTCAATTCTGAAAGACAACATTCGAATGTTTTAATTTTTAGAATTTAACTGTACGATAAAATAATTTTCAGTATTATTTTATTACTCAGTATAAAACTTGACAGTGGACCCGATACTATATATGTGGGACCCACGTATAAATAAAGTAAACAATAAGGAAATTAGGAATTTTGGACCAATGGGAACAAGACACCTAGAAGTCAAATTAATAAAGCTAAGTCAACAAAAATGGCTAAGCTAGTTAGATTAGAACTAGAATATTTAATTTAGTTAGTATAGTTACCTTAGAATCTAACTAAATTAATTACTACAACCTTAGTGTAACTAAATAGTGATAACTAGATAGTAATCTAGTTAGGCCTAACTAACTAGAATCCTAAACTAATTAAGTTAATCTAATGTAACTTGAAGTAACTAATTAATTTAATATGTAACTAAACCTACATTTAAATATATAACTAATTAGTTGGAAGAAACAAATTTAGTTGGCTTTTTAAGTGGAGATTTCGGCCAAGCAAGGAGAGCAACCGAAAAGGCTCTAGATAAATGCTTATTCATGTCATGACTCATCACCATGCAACCAATAGGAATTAAGCTTATCAAGTAAGACAAAATCCTAGCCTTTGAACCATTGGATGGCCTAGATTTGTTCTTGAATTTTAACACATGCATTAAGACCATTTTCTATTCACTTCTACGGCCAACACTTCAAGTAAATACCCAATTAATTCCTTCATTCTCTCCTTCATTTTCACCGTCCACCATTGGAGACCCAAAGAGACTATTCGGTCAAAGCTTCATTCTCTATCACCCTTTCACTCAAAATTTCTCTTTTCTTATTTTTCTACTCCTAAACATCACTATAAGACTATCTTTAGTTGAAAGCTTCTTCTACTTCTTCCATTTTCAAGCTTGAAGATCACTTTGGAGATTCTTCTTCAAAGGTAAAATCTCTTGTTTTTCAATTCTATTTTCATTTCTAAGCTTCCAAGCCATGATTGAACCATGGTATGGTTCTATTTTCTTGTATTAACCTTTAGAAAATTTTATTTATTTTCCTAGAATTCTAAAGAGCAAAACCGAAATCACAAAGGAGAGGAAAAGAAGAAATTTTCATCATTTTAGGTAAGAGGAAGACAAAAATTTAATTAAATTAAAGTGGTATTAAGAAATTAGGGTTTGATTATATTTGTAAAATCCATAAGGATTCTTCTATGTGTTGATTTTTATAGCTTTTTATTTACTTGTTTAAGCTTTGATGCATTGTATATGTTATACATTGTATGTGTTAGATTAATGTTAGAAATGCATGAGCATTCCAAAGAATGCAAAAACCCTAGGTTCGGTCACATTATTGAATGGGAGGAATTAAAATGTTTTACAATGTTGATTAATGAATACCAAATGAATTTTTGAAGCCAATTTAAGTGTTGTTAATATTTACAAAGAAAACATAGTAATTTAAAATATTTTACAAGAATTGAAAAAAAAAATTTTAGTGGTCTTAAATAATTTAATAATTATTATTATTTTTTATATAATTAAGAAATATTTATTTGAGTAAATCAGACGAGAAAATGATTTAAAAAGCTTACGCGATTGAGAAAATAGCAAAATATATTTATGCGATTTGGAAATGTGATGTATATTATGAAAACGGCAAGATTTTGAAAATGAAATAAAATTTCTACGCGATTGATGAAAACAAAGAATTTTTTCGTCGGGCCAAAGTGGTGGACCGGATGTGTGGACTGTATGAGTGTACCAAGTGGAAGCGTACTGTATTTGGAGATTTTTGCCAATGAGGACATTTATGTAATTACTTTCGCTATTAAGGGCGTTTTTGACATTATTTGAAACCTAATGGCATTTTT
The DNA here is from genome assembly GCA_029884595.1 of Ormosia semicastrata. Lineage (NCBI taxonomy): Eukaryota > Viridiplantae > Streptophyta > Magnoliopsida > Fabales > Fabaceae > Ormosia > Ormosia semicastrata. The sequence continues at coordinate 46,570,997 of JAQQTO010000047.1, forward strand.
GTAAATAATGAAAAGTTTGATGGCATTTTTGTATATAATGGAAGTTTAGTGGCATTTTTGTAAATAATGGAGATTTGATGGTATTTTTGTAAATAATTGGAAATTGATGGCACATATATAAATAATTGAAACCTGAGGATATTTTGGTAATTACGCATTTGTTCATGCATTGAGTCGTGCCAAATTGGTGATTTGATTGACGAGATGAATAACATCGTGTTGTCGATGTGATAGGCATAGTGTGTTCGGTTTCGATATGGACTTGGAGTTCATAGTGTGCACTATTCCATATGTGGATTGGAGGTAGCTCTTCTTACGGGCCGTGGTGCGTGACAACACACTTATGTTCTCGACAAGCACTATCCTTAATCTAGTTTTGAGAGGACTATCGACCGCCTGTAGTATACAATAAATTGACTCGTGTGTGTCGGGTTGTATGCTATGCCATTATATTATTTTTCGTGGGCTATAGACACAAAGTTTTGAAAGTGCAATAGCAATCACAACGATCACTATAGACACAAAGTTTTGATGAAGGCAATACAATAGGCTGGTTGGTAGCCAAAGCTATAGACACAAAGGGTGGACAAGTGCAATAATTTGGATTGGTCAAGCAAGTACTAATAGAAGTCTCATCTCATTCTCTCTGATATCTGAGTATGTGTTGTAGCTCCATGGAGTAGGAATGAGTTATTTTATACTTTGTCATATTCATTTTAAATTCATTATATTGTGTGGTGAGTATTTTGAACTGTTATGGGATTTATGTACATTATGGATTTTATTTATGTTAATGTTGTATTATTATTTTCATATGTGATATTTATTGGTTACTTTAAGTTGTCTTACCTCTCTATTTGTTGTATATATTGTTTGTTTTGTTTGTTGTATGTTTATATATATATTTAGACTATGAAGAAGGGGTTGAAGAACCGAGTTGGGCGGTGAGTACATAGCGAGAGGAAGAACCACGATCCACTGATTTTCATCAAGACCGAAGCCTTAGATCATCTCTAGTGTTAGTACCGATAGGGTGAGATGTCGACACCGGATTTTTGGGTTTTATCGGTTTGGAATTCCACGGAGGAGCCGAGAATTGGCGCATCTATGGAGAACGTAATGTTGTTGCTTATACGGGAATTATTACTATGTCTTTGCGACCGAGTGTTTACGTCCCGCTTTTGTATCGATTTCTATGTTCGATTAGAACTACCATTAGGAGTTCGCCGTCACCGGAACGGTCTATTTCGGACTCCCTATGAGCTTAGTGTTGTGTCTTCGCTAGAACACTGTACGTTCGGACCCCTAACTATATTCCGGTCCACGCAGCACCCGAGTTCCCGCTCACAGGTCTTCCGGGAGGCATCATGTATTTGTCTTTGGAGGAATCATCCAGAATGTTTCTCCAAGTGACTAAAAAAAATGTATGACGTGCACTTGGGTTTGTTATCTTCGATCTTTGGGTTGTAAATATAAACCTTTTATGCTTTCTTTTTCTTTTGGTATGTATTTTTATTTGGGTTTGTAAATTATGTGTAAATTATTTGTACAACTTATGAAAACAAAATTTATGTAAATTTTTGTATATTAGTATCGATGGATATGTATATGAATGGATATGTTTATGGATATAATGTATATTGTACGTGGGGTGTGCCGATATTATCTATGTATGTGTGTATGAATAATATTTTTTTATATATAGGTGAAATATCTTGAAGATACAACTTTCATGTTTTCGAAACAAAGTAAGTGTACAGGTTTTATTATTTATTTATATCAAAACCTTATAATTTAATTATTCTCGTTAATCGTTATTTTATTTTAATAACAAATGTGACACCTCCACAAGGGTGTTACAGCAGCCACGGGTTCCTTTGGACTAGAAGAGAATCCCTCCTTCTTTTGCTTGTCCTTCCAACTTGTTGTGTTGAAGTTGGAAGAAGGCTTCTTCAAAGTACCCTTCCTCTTGAGTTGTTTCTCCACCTTCATGGCTTGATGCACTAAGTCTTTAAGCTCAACATAATGTTGCAACTCCACAATATCACTAATGTCTTAGTTGAGACCATGAAGAAACCGAGCCATGGTTGCCTCCCTTTCTTCGACAATGTTGGCTCTTATCAAGGCATCCTCCATCTCTTTGAAGTACTCATCCACACTCCTACTCCCTTGAGAAAGTTTTTGTAACTTATTGTGTAGCCACCTCCTCATTGAAGTCTTTATTTCATCCCAAGTAATGATATGATGCTCTTTATATCTTGCCCTTTCTTTTTAAAGTTGATCCTACCAAATCAATGCATAATCCGTGAACTCAAGTGTAGCCACCTTCACTTTCTTCTCTTCATTGTAGTCGTGGCATGAGAAGATTTGCTCAATTTTCATCTCCCACTCAAGATATGCTTTCGGATCATTCCTCCCTTGGAAGGAAGGTATTTTGATATTCACACCCCAAGCCTCTCATTTTCTCTATCTCTCCTCTCATGTCTCCTTCTTCCTCCTTGCCTCCTTGCCTCCTACCATCTCTCCTTTCTCTTTTGGATTCATGGGATTCTTCATCATGGTTGGAAGTTCTATCCCTCTCTAACCTGTCAATCCTCTCATGGATTTCATCACTTTGCCTTTGTAGAAGCCTTTCCAAATGTCCTGTTAGAACTTGCATTTGTAATGTCATTACGGCTGTCCTTGGGGAAAGATGGGAACTTCCACTTAGATCTCCTTCCTTAGACATTGTACAAAATCAACAAGTTAGAGAACACAATAAAACAAAGTCCTCACTCACTCTTCTCATGTGTATACACTCTTAGATTGATTCCACTCATGTTTCACATAATTAGGCTTTTGTTTGATGAAAACACACTTGCCTTTTACCACTCAAGTTCTCTTTGCAAGTTCTTAAATGAACCCTCTCGCATTTCAATTACCAAAAGCTCTTACAAAGGTAGCGGTCCTCATAAGGGTAAGCACTCAAAAGTTGAAGAAATGATGAAATTGTAGACAAAACTCGAAGGAATTTAAAAGACAAGCAAGAAAAGCTAATTAAAAAGAAAGGTAGAACTCAAATGAAATAAGAAGAAGAAAAAATGCGCAAGGTATGTAGAATAGCACCGCTTAATGAAATTCACAAGGCATTCAAACTTAATCTTGCTTAAGTGCAAGGGCAGTCTCTTTTTTTTTTCTTTTTTTTAACGCTATTTTCACGCCCTTGTTCTCTTTTTGCACTTAAAAAAATGGTTCTTATAATTTTAGTTCCAAATATTATGCCTAATTATGTATTTAGGAGTTTCCTTTCAAATTAAGGTGCTATAAAACATATAACAGCAATGTATATAGAGTTGATAAGATCAAAGCTGTAAATATTGCGTAGAAATTAAAGAACAAAAACTAAAGGCAGAAAATAAAAAGACTGGAATTTAAATGGCAAAAAGTAAAGAACGAAAAGTAAAGAATGTTGCCAATTCTTAGAAATGGCAGAGATCAATGATGATCAATGATGTTTGGAAAGTAATAAGAACAAGTACAAAAAAAAAATACAAGAACTCTATCAACTCTAGAATCCGGGCTCTAGATACCACATGATATGATCCAAGTTGGATGCATATTATTTTTACAGATCGTCCTTGAGTTGATTTAGTGTTTTAAAAATTAAACGATGAACAGTAATGCATGAACAGTAATGAATGAACAGTATGCGTGAAGAGTGCATGAACAGTAAAAAAATAGAAAAGATGGAAAAGGAAAAGGAATAGAAGGAAGAAGATGCCACACTCTTGGAGAGTGATAAGTCAAGCGAAGATTTGCCACAAAGGTAAGGAAACCTTTGATAAGAACCAAGATGGCTCTACTAAGAACCCAAGACAACAAAGCTCTCCAAACTCACAAAGGAGTGCAATATTATTCTCTGATTCAAAAAGTGTCAAATACAGTAAACACAAGCCTATTTATAGGCATTAGGTATGCGACTAGGTCTAGCTAAATGAGGCAGCAAGCTAACGCATTTTTAAACCTAATGCTAGCGCAAATGTGGCCTAAGCCCAATTGGAAGGCAGTACCTATCCCTTGCTCTGCTATGCGCAAGTTAAGCCCAATCAATAGACCCTTATTACAAAATTATCCCAAAAAGAAAATAAGAACCAAAACTAAGAAAATTAAAAGTTCAAATACATAATTAAATAAAATTGACTAAGAAGAAATCATGCCCCCACATTTGGGCCCTTCATCAACTTAAATCATTTGGACCATCTTGAGTGCTCCTTCTTCTAGAATGGGCTTGAGTGAGAGAAAGTGGTTGACTTCTTTGTCCAAATTCTCCTTAGCCTTCTTAGCTCTTGACCTTGTCATTGGGTCTCCAAGTCCTCGCAGTGCATCTTTGGGCATTGGGCCCGTTGGGCTTCCTTGGTCTCCATCATGTGTGATATTCTACGTGTGTGTGTGTGTATATATTGTTTTGTTTGTGTGTGAGAGAGAGATATTTGCTCTATGTGTGTGTTTGTGATATTCTGTGTGTGTGTGTGTGTGCGATATTTTATTTGTGTAATACTATCTTTGTGTGTGTATGTGATATTCTCTGTATGTGTAATATCCTCTCTCTCTCTCTGTGTTTATGTGTGCCTTAGTGTGTATGTGATATTTTGTGTGTGTGTGTGTGTGATATTCTTTGTGTTTGTCTGTGTGTGTTTGTCTCTGTGTGTATATATATGTGTGGGTGCATGATTTCCTATGTGAGTGTGTGTGATATTCTATGTGTGTGTGTGTTTGTCCGATATTCTATGTGGGAGTGTGTGTGATATTCTATGTGTGTATGTGCGTTTATCCGATATTCTGTGTATATTTGTATGTGTGTGTGTGGCATTCTAATTTTGTGTGTGGGTGGGTGGGTGGGTGATATTCTGTCTATGAGTGTGTGATATTTGTGTGTGTCTATGTAATACTCTGTGTGTGTATAAATATTCTGTGTGTGTATGTGTGATATTCTCTGTCTCTTTGTAATATCCTTTGTGTGTGTGTGTGTCTGTCTTTGTGTGTGCCTCTATGTGTGTGTGTGATTTCTTATGTGTGTGTATGTGTGATATTTTATGTGTGTGTGTTTGTTTGATATTCCGTGTGTGTGGCATGTGTGTTTGTGTGTGTGTGTGTGTGTGTGATATTCTATATGTGTGTAGTGTTTTAGTCTTCTTAAATATTAACATTTATTTGGTGGACTTTGGTGTTATAATTCTCGCTAATTTGATCATTTCTACTCTACACTTGTTCTTGTTTCTTGCCTTGATCAACTCCTATTTGAGTGTGCCTTGTTTCATTATAGCTTTTCTTGTTTGTCTTTTTGGGCTCTTTGGTTTTGTCTAAGAGTATTTCACATTTCATTGACTTCTTGAGTGATTAGACTTTGTATGAATTGTTTACATTGTGTGTGAGTATTTTTGTGTTGATTGGCTTGGGATTTACTTTAAGGGCTTGTAAAGAGGACTTGAGTGGAAAAAGGCACGAGAGATTGTGATGGAGACCAAGGAAGCTCTAGTGGAAGCCCAAAGCCCAAAGATGCACTACGAGGACTTGGAGGCCCAATGACAAGGTCAAGAGCTAAGAAGGCTACGGAGGATTTGGATAAAGAAATCAACCACTTTCTCTCACTCAAGCCCATTCTAGAAGAAGAAGCACTCAAGATGGTCCAAATGATCCAAGTTGATGAAGGGCCCAAATGTGGGGGCATGATTTCTTCTTAGTCAATTTTATTTAATTATATATTTGAACCATTTAATTTTCTCAGTTTTGGTTCTTATTTTGGTTTTGGGATAATTTTGTAATAAAGGCATATTGATTGGGCTTAACTTGCACATAGTAGAGCTAGGGTTTCCAATTAGGCCTGGGCCATATTTGCACTAAGATCAGGTTTAAAAATGTGCTAGCTTGCTGCCTCCTTTAGCTAGACCTAGCCGCATACCTAATGCCTATAAATAGGCTTGTCTTTACTGTATTTGACACTTTTTTGAAGTAAAGAATAATATTGCACTCATTTGTGAGTTTTGAGAGCTTAGTTCTCTTGGGTTCTTGGTAGAGCCATCTTGGTTCTTATCAAAGGTTTCTTTACCTTTGTGGTGAATCTTCGCTTGACTTATCACTCTCCAAGAGTGTGACGTCTTCTTCCTTCTATTCCTTTTCTTTCTCCATCTTTCTCCATTTTTTATACTGTTCACGTACTGTTCACATTACTGTTCACCATTCATTCTTTTTTTTTTTAACTCTTTAAAAAAACCCGAAACCAACTTAAGAACGATCCGTAAAACAATATGCATCTAACGTGGATCATATCCTGTGGTATCTAGAGCCCGGATTCTAGAGTTGATAGAGTTCTTGTATTTTTTTTTTTTTGTACTTGTTCTTACTGCTTTCCAAACATCAAGCACCATTGCTTGAATGTCATAATTATAAACAACCTTGATCATCATTGATCTCTACCATTTCTAAGAATTGGCAACGTTTTTTACTTTCTGTTTGTTATTTTTTGCCATTTAAATTCCAGTCTTTTTATTTTTTGCCTTTAGTTTTTGTTCTTTAATTTCTACATAATATTTATAGCTTTGATCTTATCAAACTCTATATCCATTGCTGTTATATAAACAGTACCTTAATTTGAAAGGAAACTCCTAAATACACAATTAGGCATAACATTTAGAACTAAAATTGCAAGGACCAATTTTTTTTTAAGTGCAAAAAGAGAACAAGGGCGTGAAAATAGTATTAAGAAAAAAGAAAAAACAGAGACTGCCCTTGCACTTAAGCAAGATTAAGTTTGAATGCCTTGTGAATTTCATTAAGCGGTGGTATTCTACATACCTTGCGCATTTCTTTTTCTTCTTATTTCTTTTGTGTTCTACTTTTCTTCTTAATTAGCTTTTCTTACTTGTCTTTTAAATTCCTTTGATTTTTGTCTAGAGTTTTATCCTTTCTTCAACTTCTGAGTGCTTACTCTTGTGAGGACCGCTACCTTTGTAAGAGATTTTGGTAATTGAAACGTGAGAGGGCTCATTTAAGAACTCACAAAGAGAACTTGAGTGGTAAAAGGCAAGAGCATTTTCATTAAACAAAAGCCTAATTGTGTAAAACACGAGTGGAATCAATCTAAGAGTATATATACGTGAGAATAGTGAGTGAGGACCTTGTTTTATTGTATTCACTAACTTGTTGATTTTGTACAATGTCTAAGGAAGGAGATCCAAGTGGAAGTCCCCCTCTTTCCCCAAGGACAGCCGCAATGACATTACAAATGCAAGCCCTAACAAGACATTTGGAAAGGCTTCTTCAAAGGCAAAGTGATGAAATCCATGAGAGGATTGACAGGTTAGAGATGGATAGAACTTCCAACCATGATGAAGAATCCCATGAATCCGAAAGAAAAAGGAGAGATGGTAGGAGGCAAGGAGGGAGAAGGAGACATGAGAAGAGCGATAGAGAAAATGAGAGGCTTGGGGGTGTGAATATCAAAATACCTTCCTTCCAAGGGAGGAATGATTCGGAAGCATATTTTGAGTGGGAGATGAAAATTGAGCAAATTTTCTCATGCCACGACTACAATGAAGAGAAGAAAGTGAAGGTGGCTGCACTTGCGTTCATGGATTATGCATTGATTTAGTGGGATCAAGTTCAAAAAGAAAGGACAAGATATAGAGAGCATCCTATCATTACTTGGGATGAAATGAAGACTTTGATGAGGAGGAGGTTTGCACCTTCTTATTATCATAGGGAGCTACACAATAAGTTACAAAGACTCTCTGAAGGGAGTAAGAGTGTGGATGAGTACTTCAAAGAGATGGAGGTTGTTGGTGTATGCCCTAGAGGCCGATACTTTTTTTGTATTTATACACATTCTATTATGCTTATTTTAATATATGAGACATTTCATTTATTATGTTCTTTTTTTGATAAACATAATAAAGTCCTTATAATAGTAAGTTTGATGCCATAGGACATCAAGTGGATGACTTGATCGTGAGATCCTTTTTGGTGACAACACTATTCTTAAATGTCTCTAGTCAAGTATTATTGTTAATTAGGACAACAATAATACATTGAGACTAGTATATGCATAGACTGATGACCACATCTCACGGGTCATGGATATGAGATATCAAGTCTTCACATGGGTACATATTAGAGTAATGATGTACTGGACTAACCCACCATGAGAATGCTACATGGATCGTTACGTGAGTATCATAAGTGATTCTCATAGTGACAATGATGTTTGTGGTCCTTTGACCTGAAATCACTATGATTCCTACATGAGGAGTTGTGTGTTTTAATGCCATCAAACGTCATCTGTAACAAGGTGATTATAAAGTTAGTTATTGGACATACCACGAATCATGCAGAAGGATGTGAGTGACCTAGATGGGATTTGTCACTCCTACATAACTGGAGCGATATCTTCAGGCCCCCTCATTGAGTGAGACTGCGAAATGCATGGCCATGCTCAAATGAGTCAATATGAGATATTGATCTCATTTGTTGTTACAAAGTCTACTCGAGTATCAGGAAACAAAAGATTGGACTATACAAGGGTGACGCATTCCATGCCTTGTATTTAATCTAGATATCTTGACAAAGGGACTAAACAACACGAAAACATTGGTCACAGAAAAGTTATGTCAAATCACTGACATTCTTATTACTCAGGTAGCAGCGATGTATTGCTAGATACCGCTCACTGCTTGTAATATTAAAATGAGATTTTTAATATTACTGCCAACGTAATAAGAACCTGTAGCGTCACACACATAGAGCAGACTAAAATTGGAGCAATGGATTCAAGTTGGACTCGGATTCAAATAAGGGGCAGACTCATAACAGATGGGTCTAGGGTTGCACAGCTTACCTTGCTGCTGCTCACACTCACTTAAGGCAGTCATTATTATAAATGGTACTGCTAATGGGCTATTAAGATTCACAATTGCAGAACCCTAGCCGCACCTACAGAAAAGTGAGTGAGAGAGCGACAGGTTTCTTCTCTTCTCTTCGCAGCTAGCACTGTGTGGGAGACGTGAGGCTCTTCTTTCTGGACGTTGGACATTCGTGAGTCTGTTAGTGTGGATACCGCAGAGACATCATTTCTATTACGGTGTTGGTGATTCACGTCCTTCCTTTTGATCATGCTTCAAGAGGTAAATAATTTAAAAACTCGGATTATGGCTTTTCGAATGGATCCTCGGTGGGAATCCTATTTTTTCCGCTGTGTGATGTAACTGCAATTCCCAATAGAGGTTGCCTTGATAAGAGCCAACATTGTTGAAGAAAGGGAGGCAACCATGGCTCGGTTTCTTCATGGTCTCAACCGAGACATTAGTGCTATTGTGGAGTTACAACATTATGTTGAGCTTGAAGACTTAGTGTGATGAGGTTTTCCTTAAGCCTCTTGAATTTGGACCTAACTTGGACTAGAACAAACCGAATTTGGAAGATGAAATTGAAAGGAAGAATAAAGAAAGAAAAGAACTGATTCTGTCTATTTTTAGGAAGCATCCATATCTCATGCTATAGACATCAGAATTTAGTGATTTCAAAACGAAGTGAAAGATCTCTTTCGGAAACACAATTTAGATTGAAGAATCACCGAAAAAGAGTACGTATAACTTGAGATATGAGTACAAGAAATTTAAGACGAAAACTGAGGAAATTGTGAAATTAGAAGGAAGAACTAGATACGAAATTGATGAAAAGAAATAAGATAAGAATGGCACCACAAACCTAGTTTGATAAGCCAAGAAGGATCGGCACAAGAATTGGTTAATTCTTGATAAGATCAAATGATGCAAGGAAGAACCCTAGCAGAGCAAAACTCTCAGTTTTGTATATCCCAAAATGTGTGTTCCCCTCTCTAATGATCTCCAAATATTTTAGTATAATTTAGTTTAGAGGTTTGTCTATTTAGGACTTAACAAAAATAAAAACAAAACCCCTTAGCATAAGCAGCACTGATATGTTCTAGTGGTTAAGGAGACATATCCAACTTCAAGTGCCTGGGTTCTAATCCTGCTATGGACAAAATATATTTTTTTGAGCACAGTCATACACCAAATAGAACTAGAATGCAATAGAAAAAAAATAAAAAATAAAAACAGCCCCAAAAATATGTAAAGGTCTTGAAAGTTCAGATTGACTCTTTTAGCTCTTCTCCTTTCATTCCAAGTGGGCTATGCATATGTAAACCCTAGCCTCCACGTGTTGGGCTTCAATCTGATGTTGGGCCTCTAATAAGTTGTTCACCATCTTTTTAAGTTCTTCTTGGGCCCTTTTAGCTCTTGCTCTTGTCATGGGCCCTCCTAGACCTTGTATTGGATCATATAAGTGTGTATATGATATTCTCTCTATGTGTGTGCGTATATGATATATTGTCTCGTGTGTGTGTGTGTGTGTGATATTTTTGTGTGTGTGTGTGTGTGTGATATTCACCGTGTGTGTGTGCGTGTGTGTGGTATTCTATGTGTGTGTATGTGTTTGTTTGATATTCTGTGTGTGTGTGTGTGTGTGATATTCTATGTGTGTGTCCGTGTGTGCGTTTGATATTCTTTTTGTGAGTGTGTGTGTGTGTGATATTCGTGCATGTGTGTGTTTGTGTGTGTGTGTGTGTGTGTGTGTGTGATATTTTTCCGTGAGTGTGTGTGTGTCTGTGTGATACTCTATGTGCATGTGTGTGTGTGTGTCCGTGTGATACTCTATGTGCGTGTGTGTGTTTGTCCGATATTTTCTCTGTGTGTATGTGTATATAAATTATTTTGTTTAAGTGTCGATATTCTCTTTGTGCGTTTGTGTGTGTGTTATTTAGTGTTTGTGTGTGATATTCTTTGTCCGTGTGTGTGTGTGTGTATTTATTTGATATTCTGTGTGTGTGTGTGTGTGATATTCTATGTGTGTTGTGTGTGTTTGTGTGTGTGTGTGTGATATTTAATGTGTGTGTGTGTGATATTTTGTATGTGTGTGTGAGAGAGATATTCACTCATTTTGTGTGTGTGTGTTATATTCTCTCGTATGTGTGTGTGAGTGATATTATGTACGTGTGTATGTGTGATATTTTGTGTGTGTGTAATAATACTTGTGTGTGTGTGTGTGATTTTTCTCTCGTGTGTAATATCCTTTCTCTCTCTCGTGTGTGTTTGTGTGTGCTTCTATGCGTGTGTGTGATATTTTGTGTGTATATGTGTGTGATATTCTCTCTGTGTGTGAGTGAGACATTCTTTATGTTTGTTTATCCGTGTTTGTCGATACTCTGTGTGTGTGGTGTGTGAGAGATATTCACTCTGTGTGTGTGTATGTGTGTGATATTATGTGGGTGTGTGTGTGATATTTGTGTGTGTGTGAAATAATACCTGTCTTAGTGTGTGTAATATTTTGTGTGTGTGTGTGTGTGTGATATTCTCTATGTGTGTGAAATATCCTCTCTTTGTGTGTATGTTTGTGTGTGCCTCTATGTATGTGTGACATTCTTTGTGTTTGTCTGTATGTGTTTGTCTGATACTCTGTGTGTGTAAGTGTGTGAGTGCGTGATTTCTGTGTCTGTGCTTGTGATATTCTATATGTGTGTGTGTGACATTCTATGTGTGTATGTGCATTTGTCTGATATTTTGTGTGTGTGGTGTGTGTGTTTGTGTGTGTGTGTGACATTCTAAGTTTGTGTCAGTGTGTGTGTGTGAATGTGACATTTGTTTTTGTGTGTTTGTGTAACATTTGCTCTCTCTCGATATTCTCTCTCTATGTGCGTAAAGATATTATGTGTGTGTGTGTGTGTGTCGTGTGTGTGTGATATTCTGTGTGTGTGCTATTCTTTATTTTTGTGTGTGTGTGATATTCTTTGTGTTTGTGTGTGTGTGTTTGGCTTATGTTCTCTATATGTGTGTGTATGTGTGTGTGATATTCTCACTCTTTGTTTGTATCTATGTGTGTGTGTGTGTGTTTGTTTGTTTGATATTCTCTCTCTCTATGTGTATGTGTGTTTGTGATATTCTATGTGTGTGTGTGTGTGTGTGTGATATTTTGTCATTGTGTGTGTATGTGATATTCTTCTATGTGTGTGCGCATGTGATGTTGTCTCTCTCTGTGTGTGTTTGATATTTTGTGTGTGTGTGTGTGTGTGATACTTTGTGTGTGTGTGTATGTGTGATATTGTGTGTGTGTGTATTTTGTGTGTGTCTGTCATACTTTATGTGCGTGTGTGTAATATTCTCTGTGTGTGTGTTTGTCGACATTCTATATGCTTAGTGTGTGTGTTTGTGTGATATTCTCTCTATGTGTGTGCGTATGTGATGTTGTCTCTGTGTGTGTGTGGTATTCTCTCTTTGTGTGTGTATGTGTGATATTTTGTGTGTGTGTGTGTGATACTCTGTGTGTGTGTGTGTGTGTGTGTGTGTGATATTCTCTATGTGTGTGATATTTTGTGTGTGTGTACTTTTTGTGTGTGTGTGTATGATATTTCTCTCTGCGTGTGTTTGTCGATATTCTATGTGTGTGGTGTGTGTGTTTGTGCATGTGTGTAATATTCTATGTGTGTGTGTGTTTGTGTGATATTTTGTCTTTTTGTGTGTATATGATATTCTCTCTTTGTGTGTGCGTATGTGGTATTGTCTCTCTCTGTGTGTGATATTCTTTGTGTGTGTGTGTGTGATATTCTTTGTGCGTGTGTGTGTTTGTGTAATATGTGTGTGTGTGTGTGTGTGTGTGTGTGTGTGTCTGTGTGTGTTTGTCCGAAATTCTCTCTCTTTATATGTGTGTGTGTGTTTGTGATATTGTCGTGTGTGTGTGTTTGTGTTATATTTTGTCATTGTGTGTGTATATGATATTCTTTCTATGTGTGTGCGTATGTGATATTGTCTCTCCATGTGTGTGTGAGTGTGATATTTTTGTGTGTGTATGTGATACTTTGTGCGTGTGTGTGTGATACTTTACTGTGTGTGTGTGTGTCCGTGATATTTTGTGTATATGTGTATGTGATATTCTCTGTGTGTGTTTTTTTATGATATCCTATGTGTGTGGTGTGTGTGCTTGTGTGTGCTTGTGATATTCTATGGTGTATGTGTGTTTGTGTGATATTTTGTCTTTTTGTGTATATGTGATATTCTTCTCTCTATGTGTGTGCATATGTGATATTGTCTCTCCGTGTGTGTGTGATATTTCTCTGTGTATGTGTGTGTGTCATATTCTATGTGTGTGTGTTTATTTGATATTCTGTGTGTGTGTGTGTGTGTATGTGATATTCTCTCTATGTGTGTGTGTGAGTGATATTCTATGTGTGTGTCTCGATATTCTTTTGTGTGTGTGTGTGTGTGTGTGATATTTTATGTGTGTGTGTGTGATATTCTATGTGTGAGTGTGAGTGATACTCTATGTGTGTGTGTAGTATTCTCTCTCGTGCGTTTGAGTGTGTGATATTCTCTGTGTATGTGTGTGTGTGTGATATTCTACGCCGTACGTGTGTGCGTGTCTGTGTGTGTGTTTGTCATATATTCTGTGTATGTCTGTGTGTCTGTGTGTGTGCGTGTGCGTGTATTTGTGTGATATTTTATGTGTGTGTGTAATACTCTCTCTCTCTCCCTTTGTGTAAAATTTTCTCTTTGTGCATGTGTGTGTGTGTGTGATATTCTCCGTCTGTGTGTAATATCCTGATGAGGACAATGGAGGAGGCGTGATGGAGGGTGGCATAGAGGACATCAAAGAATTGGGAGGACCAATGACAAGAGCAAGAGCCAAGAAAGCCAAAGAAGCTCTAAAACAAATGGTGGCAAAATTGATCAAAAAAGGCTCCAAAATTGAAGGCCCAAAATGTGATGTTGAGGAGGCCAAATTAATTTGTTGCTTTAGAGTGAAGACTATGAGGACTAGAGAAGGCTGCATTTTTGTTTAGTCCACTTTTGGCCCATTTCTTTTAAGATTAGATTTTAGGTGGGCTGTACTTGTAGCACGCCTAGGCCCCTTTTTTTTTCCCTTTATTTTAGTGGTTTTGTTTATTGGGCTAAATAGGTAAATCCATGTTGGAATTTTACTAAACCTAGTGATAAGGGTTGTTATCAAATAAAAGACATCCAAACAGCATTTTGGAGGAATAACACATAATTGACATTGGAGCATATCGGCTTGTGAGACTTGTTCTTTTAGGTTCTTCTGTGAATCTCTGAACTTATCAAGGGTGCTTATCCTTGTGGCGTTCCCAGGCTTATCAATCCGTGGATTGTGGCGCCTATTGCCCTTTTTCTTAGTTATTTTGCATTTCTTCTTCTCAATTCCATCAGTTCTTCTCTGGTTCATATCTCATGTTTCACACATCATTTCCCAATGATTCTTGAGCCTAATTTGCGATTGAGATTGTGCTATTTCACATCGTTTTGGAATCGCTCAATTCCGAGGAGCATAGCGTGAGAAACAGGCGTTTTCAACAAGACATCATTTGTGTCATCAATTTCATGAATTCCAACCTAGAAAGGTCCGATCTGGAATCAAGGCCTGAGGACTCACGTCATATCCTCTGTGTGTGTGTGTGTGTGTGTAATATTCTCTGTGTGTGTGTGTGACATTCTTTGTGTTTGTGTGTGTGTGTTTGTCTGATACTCTATGTATGTATATGTGTGTGTGATTTCCTGTGTAAGTGTGTGTGATATTCTATGTGTGTGTGTGTGTGTGTGATATTCTTTATATTTATGTGCATTTGTCCGATATTCTCGTGTGTGTTTATTTGGGCGTGTGACATTCTAAGTTTGTGTGTGTGTGTATGTGATATTTTATGTGTGTGATTGTGTGGGTGATATTCTCGCTACGAGTGTGTGCAATATTCTCTCTGTGTGTGTGTGATATTCTCTATGTGTGTGTAATATCCTCTCTCTATGTGTGTCTGTGTGCTTGTGTGTGCCTCTGTGTGTGTGTGATATATTTTGTGTATGTGTGTGTGATTTCCTAGGTGTGTGTGTTTTGTCTGATATTTTATGTGTGTGTTTGATATTCTACGTGTGAATGTGTGTTTCTCTGATATTTTGTGTGTGCGGTAGGTGTCTGTTTATGTGTGTGTGTGACATTCTACGTTTGTGTGTCATGGGCCCTTTTCAAGTGGAATTAGGGGTCTAATTTGTTTTCAATTAATGTCTAATTACTTGCTAATTAATTAGTTAATTAATTAGGTTAGGTTTCCTAATCAATCTTAATTAACATTCCAACTACATAATTGATTAATTAGACATATTATGGCATATATCATAGTCTCTAATTAAAATTAAGATATTTAATTAAGAATTAAATTATAACTAATTAACAATTAGATTAGTTTACTTAACTTGTTAATTAGGCCATTAGATTAACCAAATTAGGTTTAATTAGTTACTAAGCAAAGTCAAGCCACTATTGTTGACTTTATCTTAGCCATTGGAATCAACTTGGTTTCCTATCCATTGATCTTATCTACGGTGGATATTACTTAGAGGTTTTATCAGGATTCATTTTACACCATTGATCGGATCAACGGTTATGATCAAAAGCATCTAAATCATGCTTTTCATCCAATGGTCCTTAATGAAGTCTATGCTTCTTTATTTGACTAATTCTCATTGGTTTAGAGTTTTCAAGCCTCCTTTGTTGACTTGTTCCTATTGGTTCAATTCAATCGGTCAGAATAATCGTTGATTTGCTACTCCAAATGATCATTTTGAAGCGATTTCTACTTGTTTTTAAGATAGTAAATCTTGTCACATAAAATAATATTATAATAATATAAAATTATTTTATTGCACGATTAAATCTTAAAAATTAAAAAATTAATATATATATCAATAAAAATTGGGTTTAGTAAGATCCCCCAGCTCTAATTAATTAAAATAAGATTTTTCCAGTTAAGAAAATTATTATTTTCTTGACTCGAAGCAAATTATACAAAATGATCAAAAATGATCTCAGAACAGTTAAATTATTTTTATAACACACCGAAAATATAAAACAGTGTAATTCTATTATTACTATTAACATAGTCAGAATTTGGGGTGTTACAACTCTCCCCCTCTAAAATTAAGTTTTGTCCTCGAAATTTGACACATATTCAAAATAAAAACGGATACTGCTCTCTTATCTTCTCTTCTAACTCCCATGTGGCTTCACCGCTTACATCGTTCCATACCACTTTAACCAATGTGATATCCTTTCCTCGAAGCTGCTTTATCCTTCGATCTTCAATCTTGACTGGAAACGTCTCATAGGTTAAATTCTCCTTCAGTTGTACGGTGTCTGGCTCGATAACATGAGTCGGATCAGAAATATATTTTCGTAGTTGTGATACGTGAAATACATTGTGAAGATTTGATATGAACAGTGGTAGTGCAATCTGATAAGCTACTAGACCTACCCGACGAAGTATCTGATACGGTCCAATAAACTTTGGAGTGAGCTTCCTTGACTTGATCACTCGTCCAACTCCAGTCATAGGCGTCATACGTAGAAATACATGGTCACCTTCTTCAAATTCAAGCGGTCTTTGTCTTTTATCTGCATGACTCTTTTGCCGCGTCTGAGTTGTCCTCATCTTGTCTTGGATCATCTTTACTTTCTCAGTAGTCTGCTGCACAAATTCTGGTCCTACCATAGTACTTTCACCATCGTGGTACTAACATAACGGCGTTCTACACCTTCTACCATATAATGCCTCATAGGGTGCCATCCTTATGCTCGAATGGAAACTATTGTTGTAAGTGAACTCTATCAACGGTAGAAATTCATCCCAATAACCAGTTTACTCTAGAACACAAGCTCTCAACAAGTCCTCCAATGACTGAATTGTCCTTTCTAACTGACCATCTGTTTGTGGATGGTAAGCAGAACTCAAACGTAGCTTTGTTCCCATTGCTTCTTGTAAATTGTTCCAGAATCTTGATGTAAATCACAGATCTCGATAAAAAATAATACTAGATGGTACACCATGAAGTCTAACGATTTCATTGATGTACACCTGAGCCAACTTTTCCATTCAGTAAGTAATATTAATCGGCAAAAAGTACACCGACTTTGTAAGCTGATCAATAATTACCCATATAGAATCGTGACCCTTCCGAGTCTTCGACAGTGCAGTTACGAAATCCATTGCTATGTCATCCCATTTCCACTCAGGAATAGGCAAAGGTTGCAACATTCTTGATGGTCTCTGGTGTTCCACTTTGGCCTTCTGACAAATCAAACAGGATGATACATATTCAGCGACATCCCTCTTCATTCATTGCCACCAATATAGTTGTTTCAAATCTTGGTACATCTTCGTGGCTCCTGGATACATACTCAACTTACTTCTATGAGCTTCATCCAAAATTGATCTCCTTAGTTCTGGATTGTTTGGTACACAAACTCTTCCCTTGAACTTCAGAATCCCATTAACACCTTCGCTGAATTCCAATTCTGCTCCTTGACTTCTTGCTTCCTTTGCTTCTTGCAAATACTGATCACTGTTTTGTCCTTCTCGTATTCTATCCATCAAGTCATTCGAAATAGTGATCATGTTCAAACACATCTTACCTAGTGTCAATTTCACAGACAATCACATATCCCGAAACTCTTCTATTAGTTCCTTTTCCTTCATCATCATAATAGAAGCATTAAGCGCTTTCCTACTTAAAGCATCCGCTACGACATTCACCTTCCCAGGATGATACTATAACTGAAAGTCATAATCTTTCAGAAACTCTAGCCAATGCCTTTGTCTTATGTTCAACTCTTTCTGGTCAAACAGATACTTCAAACTTTTATGGTCACTAAAAACAGTGAACGTTGCCCCATAGAGAAAATGTGTCCATACCTTCAATGCAAAGACTACTGCTGCTAACTCCAAGTCATGGGTCGGATAATTCCTCTCATAAACTTTTAGCTGCCTCGATGCATACGCCATAACCTTACGATTCTGCATAAGAACACAACCTAATCCTTGATACGAAGCATCATAATATACCACGAAAGATTCATTCGGATCAGGCAGAATCAAAACTGGTGAAGTAGTCAGTCATCATTTTAACTCTTGAAAACTTTCCTCGCATGGTTCAGTCCATGCAAACGACTGATTCTTTTGTGTAAGTAGGGTAAGATGTCCTGCAATCTTCGAAAAGCCCTCTATGAATCATTGATAATAACTGGCTAATTCAATGAAACTATGGATCTCCGATACAGTCTTCGGTCTCTCCCATTCAACAACTGTCTCCACCTTTGAAGCATCAACTTCAATTTCATTCGTCGATATGACATGCCCCAAAAATTGTACTTCGCTCAACCAAAATTCACATTTGGACAACTTGGCGTACAACTTATTCTCCTTCAAAATCTAGAGAACCACTCTGAGATGTTCAGCATGCTCCTCCTGACTTCGAGAATAAATCAAGATGTCATCAATAAAGACAACAACAAACTTATCCAAGTATGAACAGAAAATCCGGTTCATGAAGTCCATAAATATCGCAGGTGCATTAGTCACAGCAAAAGGCATCACTTGATACTCGTAATGCCTATATCGTGTCCGAAACACAGTCTTTGGAATATCCTCCACCTTCACACGTATCTGGTGATAGCCAGAACGTAAGTCAATCTTAGAAAATATTGCGACTCCTCGTAATTGGTCCATCAGATCATCGATCCTTGGTAATGGATATTTGTTCTTGATTGTAATCTTGTTCCATTACCGGTAGTCTACACATAGATGAGAAGTCCCATCCTTCTTCTTTACCAACAATACTGGAGCTCCCCAAGGTGATACACTTGGTCTTACAAATTGCTTCTCCAATAAATCCTCCAACTGCTTCTTAAGCTCTGCCAACTCTACTGGTGGCATCCTGTAAGGCGCCATAGATATAGGTCCAGCTCTAGGTACCAAATCAATAGAGAATTCAATCTCCCTTTCCAGCGGTAGTCCAGGTATATCTTCAGGAAACACTTCAGGAAACTCATTCACTACAAAAATATCCTTTAGAACGTCCTCACACTGAACCTCCAAAGAAGACATCAACAAGTACCCTTGATCTTCTTCCTTCAAACAAGCCTCCACTTGAGTAGCCGTTAGGAATCTAGAATCCTTAATCTCAGGAAATACTAATGTCTTATTCGAGCAATCTATCAGGATATGGTTAGAGGATAACCAATCCATTCCTAAGATTATATTAATCTTGGAAAGAGGCAAACAGATCAAATTCACATGAAAGATTCTATCCCTAACACATACAGGGCAATTCAAACACACTTTTGTAGTTATCACAGGCTTATCAGTAGGAGTACTAACACTTAAATCATACGGCAATGTAGTCACAGTCAATCCCAAACGCTCCTCACAATCACATGTAATGAAAGAATGTGTTGCTCCCGAATCATATAATACTGTTAAAGGATTACCTTCAATAGCACACTCCTCCATTATCAAGTCCTCGGATTTAGCGACTTCCTCCCCGCTCATAGTATACACTCGACCACCGGCCTGTGGCCTTGCAATACGAACACTGCCCACTGATGGCTCCGCTTTCTGCTGATCACAATCTCTAGAGAAATGTTCAGGCTTCCCACATCGATAACAAATCACCCCCTTATGCTAACAGTCTCTGGTGAGATGTCATTTCCCACACTTAAAACATTTAAGTGCAGAAGTTCCAGTTGATACTGCTCTACTGCCGCTAGAGCTTCCCCCAAACGATTGTTGCCGATTCTAACTTACTGCTGGTTTAGTATATGGTTTCTATTGGTAACGGTTGCCACCACTACTCTTTCCCCTTTGGAACCGCGTAGGTCCAAAGTTCTTATTTCTAGCCTCTCACAGATGATCAATTTCTTCGACCTTACGACATTTGTCCAATAATACCAGAATCTGATCAATATCCACAGTTGCCAAAGCTCGCTTGATGTCAAGCCTTAACCTTTCTTCGAACTTCCTACACTTCCACTCCTCATCTAGATGCATTTGGAAGTACCTCGACAACTTAGATAAGCTTTCAAACCTTGCTACGTACTCACTCACGGTCATCGCTCCTTGCCTCAGACTAAGGAATTCCATCTCCTTAGCATATTGAACACTGGCTGGGAAATACTTTCCCAGAAATTTCTACCTAAAGAGCTACCATGTCACAACTCTCCTTTCAGCTTGAATTAATCTCCGGGCTCCTGCCCACCAAGCCTCTCCATCACCGACTAGCATGAACGTCGCAAAAGTAAGCTTCCGCTCATCAGTACAACCCATGCCGTCAAACATTTTTTCCAATTCCTTGATCCAAAGATCATCTTTTTCTGGATCAAACTCTCCGTGGAACTTCGGTGGATTGTTCCTCCGAAATTCTGACAAGCTGTGAGCATCATCATTTGCTCTTTGGTTCTGTTGTGCAACAACCTCAGCCATCTGTTGTATTGCTGCTACAGCTGCAGCCATATTCTGATTGTCATCGCCAGCATTTCCAACTGCTGCCCTCGCATTCATGCGTCCTCTTCCACATCCAGCCATTTCGTTCTATCAATCAGACTGAACAATACAAAGAAAAGTGAGGGTCAGTCTTCAAACAATATTGTTTTTCTTTCGGAAAACAATCACAGAGAATCACACAACTTATACAAGACAGACCTAACCATAAACCCAAAAGACTCTAACTTGGGCTCTGATATCAACTAATGTAACACCCTCCTTAGGGCGCCACATTTTATGTTACTTAATTACCAAATTACCCCTTCATTAGAAATCGTGCTTGTATTATAAATACGAGTTATAAAATTTCTTGATGATAATAAGATAACTTAGCAGAAAATAAAAACATAACAACACTGTCACAAATAATTTACATCATATATACATATACAAGCCTTAGTATTGTCATACTTAGATATTTTACAAACTAGACTTCCAAAATATTAAAACTTTGAACTTTAATTTAAACTATTATACTGCCCAAGTCCTACTAAACAACAGGACCCTCAGACGGGTCCTCCTCAGATTCCTCAGCATACAGGAATCCATCATGATGTGAAGTCCTACGGACAGGTGTCCGAGCAGACGACACAACACTGACCTCACTAGGGGTACGATAGTAAGCCCCCCAGTACTGCCTAATAGAAATTGGAAACTCTAGGTGCATATATATGTTAACACTAAAGTACGGATGTCCTAGATGTAATCTACTCAATCTAATATTTAAGTCCCCCACATAGTAAATACTCTCTCTGTCTAAGTCGACATGCCACGCCTCCTCACCTCCAAGAAACGTAAATCTCATGTAGCCAAGGAAACTAAGCATCTCCATCGTCTCAAAACTCAGCTTCCTCAACAAGAATCTGCTCTTCCTTAGCTTCTCGTTCCACCTCTTGCTCGACGTCTTTACAAATATAAATATAATACAGAATAGACATACAAAGAGGTGAGATCACCTACGCCATTACTAGTATGGTAGCAATGAAGATAAACACATACAATATTTCATACAACTATCATACCATAATTACAGTTATGCCATTAACATCATTATCATCATAAAACATGTAATATACAATAATTACAACCATGCCATTACCAATAATCAAATATCCAATAAATCGATTATCATAAATAATATTTATGATAATACCTTTAATCACTATATGTATGCACACATACTCAATTTCCTACTCCATGGAGCTACAACTCAAGTCGGAGAAAGTGATCAAAAAGATTTGTCGGTACCAATATGTCTCGGACCACGTGCTCAATCTTGCACATCTAGCATATACACGATAGTCTTTATCAGATCTTGATTAAGAATAGTATCTCGGTTAGGATCGTTGGTGTGTTGTGTCGGTCTAACCTACGGCACACAAGAGCTACCAACTGCTCATTGTAGGCCACCCGCACCCCAATGCCCCCAAGGTCAACGAGTGACTTACATTATGCATATCGCACTCACTCAAGAGGTGTAGTCTCTCCTAGGCAACTAGTCTCATACAGTCCATCGGACCTTTCCAATGCATGTACTATGCACTATTCACATTTCTAATTCATATCACATATTCGGGGTCCACTCAATAATCCAACAGTATTATTACTGTATTTTAATCGCGTAGTCATATTTTTGTATTTTCTTAATCGCGACTCAATTCTATCGCCTTTTCAAATCGCATAGCGATTTTTCAACGTTTCTCAATCGCGTAAATATTTTTCATACATTTTAAATCCAAAAATACTATTTTTCTCATTTAATACTAAAAATTCACTCTATTTTCCATACTTACATAATAGCCCCTCAAAAACATAATATTTACGTTATAGTCCTCATTTAAATAATATTTTCACAATAGTCCCTCATAAAATTCATATTTATGAAATAGTCCCTCATAAAATTCAAATTTACGAAATAGTCTCTCATAAAATTTATATTTACGAAATAGTCCTCTTTTATAAAATATTTGTAATATGACCCCTCTAAAAATAATATTTGTAATATGACCCCTCTAAAAATAAGTATTTATACAATGGCCCTTTATTTATATAACATTTACAATTTAGTCCTTCTTTTATAAAAATTTGTAGTATGACCCCTCCAAAAATCAGTAATTGTATTGTCTTCCCAAAATTGGTATTTTCTTCCTTTACTTTACATATTACAGTTCAAATTTTACCAAATTCATTTAGATCTCTAAATTCTCATTTTAATCCATCAGTTTAAGGACTTTGGTCCTTTTTTTCCATGGTGAGGCCATGAGCCTCATTGCTCTTTGGAGCATTCATACAATCGTTTTATCATGTTGTTCACATCCTAAATTATACATACACTCACAAACTTACAAATCTCATACAGATAAACATATATCAAAGCAGTAATCATATATCACACATGCAAATCACAAAAACATAATCACAAACACCACAAACACAATAAAGACACATCAAACAATAGGTAAATAAACCCTTATGGGTTTTTCACCGAACAAAACCATCCCCACACCACCAAAACTTGGTTGGTGAGGTAAAATCTCCCTCTTACCTATTGAAGACGTCTTTCAAGCTCCTCTCCTTCTCCTCGATTTCGTGTGACTCACAAACAATTCCTAACAATTCTAAAACAATTAGTAAAATCACATACAAAGCTTAATAATGATAAACCATGGAAAAAACATGGTTCAGAAAATCACAAACTTGAATTAAAACCTTAAAAACCAAAGTTTACCTCTAGGGAAGTAAGGTAGAAGTTGGATTTTGAAGCACTTAGAGTGTGATTTTGGGAAAACTTCCTAAATGGAAAGTGTTTAGAAGGTTGTCTAGCTTTAGGAAATGATGAAAGTGAAAATTATAGATGATTGTAGTGTTTATGGGGGTAGGGGCCGAACCATATAGAGAGAAAAGGAAGGAAAATGGTGCTTTGGTGTTCTTGGAATTTTGAGAGGAAATAACGTAAGCTTTTTGGGTGAGAGAGAAAAGTGAATATTGCATGCACAAAGAGAGTGGGCTTCCATGTGAGTGTTGGAGAGTTTGAAGGGATTTGCATGAAATTAAAATATCCAATTAGTTTCACACTAGAGAGCACATGGCTTATGTCACATTTGGCCACTTAGATTGACCTAGAACAATGGAGAACATGGTGGAACAAGGCCTCTTGGCCGTGGGTTTCAAGTGGAATTAGGGGTCTAATTTGTTTTCAATTAATGTCTAATTACTTGCTAATTAATTAGTTAATTAATTAGGTTGGGTTTCCTAATCAATCTTAATTAACATTCCAATTACATAATTGATTAATTAGACATATTATGGCATATATCATAGTCTCTAATTAAAATTAGGATATTTAGTTAATAATTAAATTATAACTAATTAACAATTAGATTAGTTTACTTAGCTTGTTAATTAGGCCATTAGATTAACCAAATTAGGTTTAATTAGTTACTAAGCAAAGTCAAGCCACTATTGTTGACTTCATCTTAGCCATTGGAATCAACTTGGTTTCCTATCCATTGATCTCATCTACGGTGGATATTACTTAGAGGTTTTATCAGGATTCATTTTACACCATTGATCGGATCAACGGTTATGATCAAAAGCATCTAAATCATGCTTTTCATCCAATGGTCCTTAATGAAGTCTATGCTTCTTTATTTGACTAATTCTCATTGGTTTAGAGTTTTCAAGCCTCCTTTGTTGACTTGTTCCTATTGGTTCAGAATTCTGTCCAGTCAGAATCGTTGACTGCTACTCTAAACGCGGGTCCCACAGACTTTTTCGGGTCCATGATCATTCTGAAGCAGATTTCTACTATTTTTAAGACAGTAGGTACTGTCACATAAAATAATATTATAATAATATAAAATTATTTTATTGCAGTTAAATTCTAAAAATTAAAAGATTAATATATATATCAATCAAAATTGGGTTTAGTAAGATCCCTCAGCTCCAATTAATTAAAATAAGATTTTTTCGGTCAAGAAAATTATTATTTTCTTGACTCAAAGCAAATCACACAAAATGATCAAAAATGATCTCAGAATAGTTAAATTATTTTTATAACACATCGAAAATATAAAATAGTGTAATTCCGCTATTACTATTAACATAGTCAGAATTTGGGGTGTTACAACTCTCCCCCTCTAAAATTAAGTTTCATCCTCGAAATTTGACACATATTCAAAATAAAAACGGATACTGCTCTCTTATCTTCTCTTCTAACTCCCATGTGGCTTCACCACTTACATCGTTCCATACCACTTTAACCAATGTGATATCATTTCCTCGAAGCTGCTTTATCCTTCGATCTTCAATCTTGACTAGAAACGTCTCATAGGTTAAATTCTCCTTTAGTTGTATGGTGTCTGGCTTGATAACATGGGTTAGATCAGAAATATATTTTAGTAGTTTTAATACGTGAAATACATTGTGAAGATTTGATAAGAACGGTGGTAGTGCAATCTGATAAGCTACTGGACCTACTCGACGAAGTATCTGATACAATCCAATAAACTTTGGAGTGAGCTTCCTTGACTTGATCACTCGTCCAACTCCAGTCATAGGCGTCACACCTAGAAATACATGGTCACCTTCTTCAAATTCAAGCGGTCTTCGTCTTTTATCTGCATAATTTTTTTGCCGCGTCTGAGTTGTCCTCATCTTATCTTGGATCATCTTTACTTTCTCAGTAGTCTGCTGCACAAATTTTGGTCCTACCACAGTACTTTCACCATCATGGTACCAACACAACGGCGTTCTACACTTTCTACCATATAATGCCTCATAGGGTGCCATCCCTATGCTCGAATGGAAACTATTGTTGTAAGTGAACTCTATCAACGGTAGAAATTCATCCCAACAACCAGTTTGCTCTAGAACACAAGCTCTCAACAAGTCCTCCAATGACTGAATCATCCTTTCTGACTGACCATCTGTTTGTGGATGGTAAGCAGAACTCAAACGTAGCTTTGTTCCCATTGTTTCTTGTAAACTGTTCCAGAATCTTGATGTAAATCGCAGATCTTGATAAAAAATAATACTGGATGGTATACCATGAAGTCTAACGATTTAATTGATGTACACCTGAGCCAACTTTTCCATTGAGTACTTAATATAAATCGAAAAAAAGTGCGCCGACTTTGTTAGCCGATCAATAATTACCCATATAGAATCATGACCCTTCCGAGTCTTCGGCAGTGCAGTTACGAAATCCATTGCTATGTCATCCCATTTCCACTCAGGAATAGGCAAAGGTTGCAACATTCCTGATAGTCTCTGGTGTTCCTTTTTGGCCTTCTGACAAATCAAACAAGATGATACATATTTAGCGACATCTGTTTTCATTCTTTGCCACTAATATAGCTGTTTCAAATCTTGGTACATCTTCGTGGCTCCCGGATGCATACTCAACTTACTTCTATGAGCTTCATCCAAAATTGATCTCCTCAGTTCTGGATCGTTTGGTACACAAACTCTTCCCTTTGAACTTCAGAATCCCATTAACACCTTCGTTGAATTCCAATTCTGCTCCTTGACTTCTTGCTTCCTTTGCTTCTTGCAAATACTGATCATTGTTTTGTCCTTCTCGTATTTTATCCATCACGTCATTCGAAATAGTGATCATGTTCAAACACATCTTCCCCGGTGTTAACTTCACAGACAATCGCATATCCCAAAACTCTTCTATCAGTTCCTTTTCCTTCATCATCATAACAGAAGCATTAAGCGCTTTCCTACTTAAAGCATTCGCTACGACATTCACCTTCTCGGGATGATACTGTAACTGAAAGTCATAATCTTTCAGAAACTCTAGCCAACGCCTTTGTCTCATCTTCAACTCTTTCTGGTCAAACAGATACTTAAAACTTTTATGGTCACTAAAAATAGTGAACGTTGCCCCATAGAGAAAATGTCTCCATACCTTCAATGCAAAGACTACTGCTGCTAACTCCAAGTCATGGGTCAGATAATTCCTCTCATAAAATTTTAGCTGCCTCGATGCATACGCCATAACCTTACGGTTCTGCATAAGAACACAACCTAATCCTTGATACGAAGCATCATAATATACCACGAAAGATTCATTCGGATCAGGCAGAATCAAAACTGGTGAAGTAGTCAGTCATCATTTTAACTCTTGAAAACTTTCCTCGCATGGTTCAGTCCATGCAAACGACTGATTCTTTTGTGTAAGTAGGGTAAGATGTCCTGCAATCTTCGAAAAGCCCTCTATGAATCATTGATAATAACTGGCTAATTCAATGAAACTATGGATCTCCGATACAGTCTTCGGTCTCTCCCATTCAACAACTGTCTCCACCTTTGAAGCATCAACTTCAATGCTATCCGCCGGTATGACATGCCCCAAAAATTGTACTTCGCTCAACCAAAATTCACATTTGGACAACTTGGCGTACAACTTATTCTCCTTCAAAATCTAGAGAACCACTCTGAGATGTTCAGCATGCTCCTCCTGACTTCGAGAATAAATCAAGATGTCATCAATAAAGACAATAATAAACTTATCCAAGTATGAATGGAAAATCCGGTTCATGAAGTCCATAAATATCACAGGTCCATTAGACACCCCAAAAGGCATCACTTGATACTCGTAATGCCCATATCGTGTCCGAAACGCAGTCTTTGGAATATCCTCCACCTTCACACGTATCTAGTGATAGCCAGAACGTAAGTCAATCTTAGAAAATATTGCGGGGTTGATATCCTCCACAATCAAATGGACAAGATAAGGAATGGAATGGTAGGCGCCATAATTCCATGGGGAATTGATAAGCCAAGGTGAGGATCGCCATAAGGGTCTTGGACTCTTGATAAGATCAAAGGGGTTTGTTCAATGAAGAACCTAAGAGAGGCTAAACACTTTCACAATTGGAACAAATCCAAATTGAACATCCAAAGGTTTTTTTTTTCATTCATCATAGATATGTACATATATAGAGTTTAGGGGCTGCGTAGAATATTCATACAAAAGGTCACCATAATTGTGACAAATTCCCCATAGAAGCAATAACTAATCCACTAAGTGGCTAATTAAAGCAACTAATGACAATTAAATGGATAATAAAAGTGGTTCATGACTTCTAAAAAGGAGTTACCTAGGCATGCAAGCCAAAGGTTGCCCTCCCAAGAAACTTAATAAAAATGTGCACCATCCACACACAAAGTTTATTGCACTTTATTTAATAGAAATAAACTAGAAAACTCTATCCAAAAATTCATCTTCAATTTCTAGCCCATTTTTCACCATGATAGAGGCAGAATCTGGTCAAGAAGCTTGAAATAAGATTTGTAGATAATTCCTTAGCTTTCCAACGCATGAAGGAATGCACCAATCAGAGTTTTGTAGCGCAAGATATAGCCAAAACAAGTCAACAAGTTCATCACTATTGAAAATAAAATTTTCATCAAAATCAAATTGGCCTTAAATTGGACATAATTCTTGGTTTGCATCATTCCCTCCCCCTTGAAGAGAATTTGACCTCGAATTTATTGCCTTTGGGAATCGTCTTCATCCTCCGGGTTCAAACACAACTCTTTTGAATCCATGGGACACCTCTCTTGGAATTGTTTCTTCAACTTCATTATTTTCTTTTATAGGAAGACTCTCAATTTTTTTTCAACCTTTGCCTCTTCAAAGAATGCTTTTTACACCTCACTTTTGTTCATAAAGAGACTCTCTACTTTTTCCTCAATATCTTTTTCATTCTCTTCCTTCTCACTATTTTTTTCTTGCTCTTTGCTTTTGTTGGTTTGGCCTTCACTATTCTTTTCTTCATGACCTAGGGGAGAAATGTTAGATAAATGAACCAAAGTAGAAGAATCCCAACATTTAATTCCACAAGCAAATCTAGAAGTAGGTATTAGAGTAATAGATTGCCATGACTTTCCAAGTGAATTTGAAGACTTATTCTCAGCTTTAAGTGTAAGTCACTCTCTAGTCGTCTTCATCTACTTATCTTCCTCTTGCAATTCAACTCTAATTGATTCTTTGCATTCTTCCTTTGGAATTTCATCTTCAATTTCATTGATTGTGCAAGCTTCCTTTGGAATCTCATCTTCAATTTTATTGAATGTATTGCAAGCTTCCTTTGGAGGAACACTGTCAATCTCCTTCACAAGAGAATCAACACAACTAGGGAAAGAATTAGGAATAGCATCAAAACAAGCATTCAAGTTTGTTTTATTAACCTCACTTTCTTTTTTGGAGTCTTCAACCATTTTCTTCACATGTGCTTCAAAATTTTCTATTTTTCTTTTCATTCTCTCCTCTTTTGATGTGAACCCACTAAGGAGCATAGATCAAGGAGCACTACAAGGACTTGGTGGACCTATGACAAGAGCTAGGACCAAGAAAGCTCTAGAAGTCCTAAATCAAACGGTGACAACTTTAATTGAAGTAAGCCCAAATTCAAGTCTTGATGGAGTGGAGCCCAAATTGGTCACTTATCTCATCCAACTTGAAGACCCATGATGGCTTGGACGTCCACTTCTCTAAGGTAACATTTTCTAGTTTATTTCTATTAAATAAAGTGTAATAAACTATGTGTGTGTGGATGGTGCACGTTTTTTTAAGCTTCTTAGGAGGGCAACCTTTGGCTTGCATGCCTAGGTAACTCCTATTTTCTAGTTAATGCTTTAATTAGCCACTTAATGGATTAGTTATTACTTTTTATGGGGAATTTGTCACATTATGATGACCATTTTGTATGCATATTCTATGCACCCCATTTTCCTATAAGTAGGTGCCTAAAACAAGAATGAAAGGACTCTTGGATGTGAATTTGGATTGAATCGATTTGTGAGAATTTTATTCTCTTTGGTTTTTGGTTGAGTCATCTTGGTTCTTATCAAAGGCTTTCTTACCTTTGTGGCGAATCTTCGCTTGACTTATCACTCTCTAAGAGTGTGGCGTCTTCTTCCACCCATTCCTTTTTCTTTTTCCATCTTTTCTATTTTTTTACTATTCATATGCACTATTCATATCACTATTCATCAGGTACTGTTCATCATTCCATTCTTTGAAACACTAAATCAACTCAAGGACGATCCGTTAAAAATAATATGCATCCAACTTGGATCATATCATGTGGTATCTAGAGCCCGGATTCTAGAGTTGATAGAGTTCTTGCATTTTCTTTTGTACTTGTTCTTATTGCTTTCCAAACATCAAGCACTATTGCTTGAATGTTATAATTATACACAATCTTGATCATTATTGATCTCTGCCATTTCTACGAATCGGCAACATTCTTTACTTTTCGTTCTTTACTTTTTGCCATTTAAATTTCAGTCCTTTTATTTTCTGCCTTTAGTTTTTGTTCTTTAATTTATACGCAATATTTATAGCTTTGATCTTGTCAACTCTATATCCATTACTGTCATATATTTTATAGCACCTTAATTTGAAAGGAAACTCCTAAATACACAATTAGGCATAATAATTGGAACAAAAATTGCAAGAACTAATTTTTTTTAAGTGCAAAAAGAGAAAAAGGGCGTGAAAAATAGAATTAAAAAAAAGAAAAAAAAAGAGACTACCCTTGCACTTAAGCAAGATTAAGTTTGAATGCTTTGTGAATTTTAATTAAGCGGTGCTATTCTACATACCTTGTGCATTTCTTTTTCCTCTTATTTCTTTTGAGTTCTACCTTTCTTTTTAATTAGCTTTTCTTGCTTGTCTTTTAAATTCCTTTGAGTTTTGTCTAGAGTTTCATCTTTTCTTCAACTTCTGAGTGCTTACTCTTGTGAGGACCGCTACCTTTGTAAGAGCTTTTGGTAATTGAAACATGAGAGGGTTCATTTAAGAACTTGCAAAGAGAATTTGAGTGGAAAGAGGCAAGAGTGAAAATTGTTGGTGTATGCCCTAGTGGCCAATACATTTTGTTTGTATTGACATACATTATATTATGCTATTTTATATATGAGGCATTTCATTTATTGTGTTCTTTTTGATAAACATAATAAAGTCCTTAGAATAGTAAGTTTGATGCCATAGGACATCAAGTGGATGACTTGATCGTGAGATCCTTTTGGTTACAACACTATTCTTAAATGTCCCTAGTCAAGTATTATTGTTAATTAGGACAACAATAATACATTGAGACTAGTATGTGTAGAGACTGATGACCGCATCTCACGGGTCATGGATATGAGATATCAAGTCTTCACATTGGTACATATTAGAGTAATGATGTACTGGACTGACCCACCATGAGAACGCTACATGGATCGTTACGTGAGTGTCATAAGCGATTCTCATAGTGATAATGGTGTTTGTGGTCCTTTGACCGAAATCACTACGATTCCTACATGAGGAGTTGTGTGTTTTAATGCCATCAAACGTCATCCGTAACAAGGTGATTATAAAGTTGGTTATTGGACATACCGCAAATCATGCGAGAGGGATGTGAGTGACCTAGATGGAATTTGTCACTCCTACATAACAGAGCGATATCTTCGGGCCCCCGATTGAGTGAGACTGCGAAATGCATGGCCATGCTCAAATGAGTCAATATGAGATATTGATCTCATTTATTGTTACAAAGTCTACTCGAGTATCGAAACGAATGATTGGACTATACAAGGGTGATGCATTCCATGCCTTGTGTTCAATCTAGATATCTTGACAAAGGGACTAAACTACACGGAAACATTGATCACGGATAGGTTATGTCAAATCACCGACATTCTCATTACTTGGGTAGCGTGATGTGTTGCTAGATACCGCATCTTGTTTGTAATATTAAAATGAGATTTTAATATTACTACCAACGTCATGAGAACTGCAGGTCGCACACTTAGAACAGACTAAATTGGAGCAATAAGGATCCAAGTTGGACTCGGATTCAATTGTGGGCCTAACTCATGACAGATGGGTTTTAGGGTTGCAGCCTTACCTTGCTATCGCTCACACTCACTTAAGGCAGCCACTATTATAAATAGTAATCATGTTAAGGGGGCTGCTATAGATGTTACATCACAACCCTAGCCGCACCTAAGAAAGTGAGTGAGAGACAGTTGAAAGGTTCTTCTCTTCTATTCGGCCTAGCACCGCGAAACAGAGGCGTGACTCCTTTTGCAAGTCCTGTTCGTGTGGATACCGCAGAAACATCGTCACTATTACGGTGTTGGTGATTCACCTCGCTTGTGTTTATCACGCTTCAAGAGGTAAATTTTAAAAAAACTCGGATTATGGACTTTTTCGCATGGATCCTGTGTGGGAATCCTATTATTCCGCTGCGAGATATTTTGATCCGCAATTCCCAACAAAAATTACATCTTGTGTGGAAAAAGCCTATTTGAGTGAAATACACATTGTGTGCACACGTGAAAGAGTGTGGTGAGGATTTATACTATCTTGTTATTTTGATATTGTGTGTTTCAAGTGATGGCAGCCCAAGGTGATAGTCCACCTCTTTCTCTAAGGTCCGCGGTTCTTCATGCTAGGATGACTACTCAAATACAAATCCTTGCAAGGCAAATGGAGCAAATGAATGCAAACTTCAATGAACAACTTGCCAACCTCCAAAACCGAGAAGAATCAAATCATGGAAGTGGTTATGAGAGTGAGGACAGACCTAGACATGGACCACGTAGAGGAAGGAGGTGTGATAGAGAGGATAGAATTGAAGGGGTCAAAATCAAAGTTCCTACCTTTCATGGGAAGAGTGATCCCGAAGCCTACTTGGAGTGGGAAATGAAGATGGAGCAAGTGTTTGATTACAACAATTTCAATGAAAGAAAGAAAGTGAAGGTAGCCTCTCTTAAATTCAAAGACTATGGGATCAATTGCAAAAGGAGAGAAGAAGGTATGAGGAGGAACCTATTGAGATTTGGGTAGAAATGAAACAAGTCATGAGAAAGAGATTTGTTCCAAATCACTACCATAGGGATCTTCATAACAAATTGCAAAGATTGACCCAAGGATCCAAAAGTGCTGATGAGTACCACAAGGAGATTGAGTTGGCCTTGCTTAGGTCCAACATTAATGAAGATAGGGAGACAACTATGGCTCGGTTCTTACGTGGGTTGACTCAAGATATTCAAGACATAGTGAAGCTTCAAAACTATGTAGAGCTTGAAGATTTAGTCTAACAAGCCATAAAGGTGGAGCAACAACTCAAGAGAAAGAAGTCTAAATTTCCTTCTTCTTCTAAGTTTTCATCTTCAAGTTGGAAGGACAAATCAAAGAAGGAGGGTACTTCATCTTCAAAGGAGGCTGTGCCTACATCTCATGGAAAGAAGCCTATGGAAGCATCTCCTAGAAACCGTGATGTGAAGTGTTTCAAGTGCTTGGGTCATGGACATATTGCATCTTAATGTCCAACTAAAAGGACAATGGTAACAAGAAATGGAGAAGTTGTCACACAATCCGAGGCTTCTAGTGAAGAAGAGAGTGGGGGAGAAGTAGTTCCGGAAGGAGGAGATTTGCTCATGGTGAGGAGACTTTTGGGAAGCCAAGCCAAGGAGCATGATGAGAGCCAAAAAGAAAATATCTTCCATACTAGATGCATGATCCAAGGGAAGGTATGTTCTTTAATTATTGATGGTGGGAGTTGTACTAATGTTGCTAGTACTAGAATGGTTTCTAAATTGAATCTTGTGACTAAGCCACACCCACGGCCATATCGACTTCAATGGCTTAGTAAAGTTAGTGAGTTGACTGTGAACAAGCAAGTTGAAGTTTGTTTCTCCATTAGAAAGTATCATGATAGTGTTCTATGTGATGTGGTACCTATGGAGGCAAGTCATATGTTACTTGGGAGGCCTTGACAATTTGATAGGCAGGCCAACCATGATGGATTCACTAACAAATTCACTTTTGTACATCATGATGAGAGCCAAAAAGAAAATATCTTCCATACTAGATGCATGATCCAAGGGAAGGTATGTTCTTTAATTATTGATGGTGGGAGTTGTACTAATGTTGCTAGTACTAGAATGGTTTCTAAATTGAATCTTGTGACTAAGCCACACCCACGGCCATATCGACTTCAATGGCTTAGTAAAGTTGGTGAGTTGACTGTGAACAAGCAAGTTGAAGTTTGTTTCTCCATTAGAAAGTATCATGATAGTGTTCTATGTGATGTGGTACCCATGGAGGCAAGTCATATGTTACTTGGGAGGCCTTGACAATTTGATAGGCAGGCCAACCATGATGGATTCACTAACAAATTCACTTTTGTACATCATGACCGAAAGGTCACTCTTTCGCCCTTGTCCCCAAAAGAAGTAAATGAGGACCAACTTAATATGAGAGAAAAGAAAGAGCAAGAGCAAAAAGAAAGAGGGAGTGAAAAGAAGAGTGATGACAAAGTGAAAAAGAATAAAAATAGTGAGAGAAAATAGAGTTATTTGGCAACAAAAAGTGAGGTGAAGAGGGCTTTGATTTCAAGGCAGCCCCTATATATGCTTTATTGTAAAGAATTCTGTTTGAATGGTAATGCTCCTAATGAACTCTCTTTGCCTAGTGGTGTTAAAACTCTTTTGCAAGAATTTGGTGATGTGTTTCCAAAAGAAGTGCGTCACAGCCTACCTCCTTTAAGGGGGATAGAACACCACATTGACCTCATTCCGGGTGCATCATTACCCAATAGGCCAGCCTATAGGAGTAATCCTCAAGAGACCAAAGAAATACAAAAGCAAGTGGAGGAATTGATGCAAAAAGGATAGGTGCAAGAAAGCTTAAGTCCATGTGATGTCCCGATTATCCTAGTGCCTTAAAAGGATGGAAGTTGGAGGATGTGCACAGATTGTAGGGCTATGAACAACATCACAATCAAGTATAGACATCCTATCCCTGGACTTGATGATTTGCTTGATGAATTATATGGTACTTGTTTGTTTTCTAAAATTGATTTGAAAAGTGGGTACCATCAAATTAGGATAAGGGAAGGAGATGAATGGAAAACTGCCTTTAAAACTAAATATGGATTGTATGAATGGTTGGTAATGCCTTCTGGTTTAACAAATGCACGTAGCACTTTCATAAGACTTATGAACCATGTCTTAAGGGATTTTCTAGGCCAGTTTGTTGTTGTGTATTTTGATGATATCTTGATATATAGCAAAAGCCTAGATGAACATCATGAGCACTTAAGGGTTGTTTTGCATGTGTTAAGAAAAGAAAAGTTGTATGCTAATTTGGAAAAATGTACTTTTTGTATGGATCATGTGATCTTCCTTGGTTTTGTTGTAAATTCAAAAGAGGTTCATGTTGACAAAGAGAAAATTAAGGCAATTCAAGAGTGGCCAACCCCCAAAAATGTGAATGAAGTGAGGAGCTTTCATGGCTTTGCTAGTTTCTATAGGAGGTTTGTTAAAGACTTTAGTACATTGGTTTCACCTCTTAATGAAATTGTCAAGAAAAATATTGTGTTTAGATGGGGGGAGAAACAAGAGCATGCATTTAATGAGCTTAAGGAAAGACTTACTCATGCACCTATACTTGCTTTGCCTAATTTTGCTAAATCTTTTGAAATTGAATGTGATGCTTCTAATGTTGGTGTTGGAGCTGTTTTAATGCAAGAAGGGCATCCAATTGCTTACTTTAGTGAGAAATTAAGTGGTGTTGTCCTTAATTATCCCACCTATGCTAAGGAATTCTATGCCTTGGTGAGGGCTTTACAAACATGGCAACATTATCTTTTACCCAAAGAGTTTGTTATCCATAGTGATCATGAGTCTTTAAAGTACTTGATAGGAAAGTTGAATAAGAGGCAGGCCAAGTGGGTTGAGTTTCTTGAACAATTCCCATATGTGATCAAGCATAAGAAAGGTAAGGCCAACATAGTGGCGGATACACTTTCAAGAAGGTATACCTTACTCTCTACCCTTGAAACAAAATTGTTTGGGCTTGAATGCATCAAAGAATTGTATGAGCATGATAAATATTTTTCCCATATCTATGCTAATTGTTTCTACTGGGCTCAAAATGGGTATTTTATGCACCAAGGGTTTTTGTTTAAAGAAAAGAGATTATGTGCGTCCAAAAGTTCTATAAGAGAGTTGCTTGTGAGGGAAGCACATGAAGGGGGACTAATGGGGCATTTTGGGGTTCAAAAGACTTTAGACATGTTGCTCGAACATTTTCATTGGCCACACATGAAACATGATGTGCAAAAGTTTTGTGAAAAATGCCTTGTTTGTAAAAAGTCTAAATCTAAAGTGATGCCTCATGGACTTTATACTCTTTTGCCTATTCCTAATTTTCCTTGGATAGATTTGTTAATGGATTTTGTTGTAGGACTACCCCGGACAAAGAATGGTAAGGATTCAATTTTTGTGGTGGTGGATAGGTTTTCTAAAATGGCACATTTTATACCATGTAAAAAAGTTGATGATGCTTGTCATGTTGCCGAATTGTTCTTCAAAGAAGTGGTAAGGCTTCATGGCCTTCCAAGAAGTATTGTTTCAGATCGTGACACAAAGTTCTTAAGTCACTTTTGGAGGACTTTGTGGGGTAAGCTGGGTACAAAGCTTCTTTTCTCCACTACTTGTCATCCCCAAACGGATGGACAAACTAAGTTAGTTAATAGGACACTTTCTTCCCTTCTTAGGGCTATAATAAAGAAGAACATTAAGTTCTGGGAGGAGTGTTTGCCTCATGTGGAATTTGCTTATAATAGGGTTGTTCATAGTACTACTCAATATTCTCCTTTTGAGGTTGTTTATGGATTTAATCATCTCACTCCTCTTGACTTATTGCCATTGCCTAACTCTTCAATTTTGAAGCATAAAGATGGCAGGGCTAAAGCTGAATTTGTGAGGAAGTTACACAAACAAATTAAGGCTCAAATTGAGAAGAAGACTGAAAGCTATGTTAGGCAAGGCAACAAAGGGAGGAGGAAGGTGGTGTTTGAACCTGGAGATTAGGTTTGGGTGCACATGAGAAAAGAGAGATTTCCTTCACAAAGGAAATCCAAGCTTCAACCAAGAGGAGATGGGCCATTCTAAGTGTTGGCCAAGATCAATGATAATGCCTACAAGATAGACCTTCTAGGTGAGTATAGTGTTAGTACAACTTTTAATGTAGCTGATTTGTCTCCTTTTGATGTAGGTGATGAAAATTTGAATTCGAGGTCGAATTCACTTAAAGAAGGAGGGGATGATGTGAGCCCACTAAGGAGCATGGATCAAGGAGCACTACAAGGACTTGGTGGACCTATGACAAGAGTTAGGACCAAGAAAGCCCAAGAAGTCCTAAATCAAATGGTGATAACTTTAATTGAAGCAAGCCTAAATTCAAGTCTTGATGGAGTAGAGCCCAAATTGGTCACTTATCTCATCCAACTTGAAGACCCATGATGGCTTGGATGTCCACTTCTCTAAAATAGTATTTTCTAGTTTATTTCTATTAAATAAAGTGTAATAAACTATGAAGGATGAATAGTGCACATTTTTGGGAGGGCAACCTTTGGTTTGCATGCCTAGGTGACTCCTATTTTCTAGTTAATGCTTTAATTAGCCACTTAATGGATTAGTTATTACTTTTTATGGGGAATTTGTCACATTATGATGACCATTTTGTATGCATATTCTATGCACCCCATTTTCCTATAAGTTGGTGCCTAAAACATGAATGAAAGGACTCTTGGATATGAATTTGGATTGAATCCATTTGTGAGAATTTCATTCTCTTTGGTTCTTGGTTGAGCCATCTTGGTTCTTATCAAAGGCTTCCTTACCTTTGTGGTGAATTTTCGCTTGACTTATCACTCTCTAAGAGTGTGGCGTCTTCTTCCTCCCATTCCTTTTCCTTTTTCCATCTTTTCTATTTTTTTACTATTCACACACACTATTCATATCACTATTCATCGGGTACTGTTCATCATTCCATTCTTTGAAACACTAAATCAACTCAAGGACGATCCGTAAAAACAATATGCATCCAACTTGGATCATATCATCCATGCAAAGGATCTTTAGGTTGGTTGGTTGCATTTCTATCATTCTCTCCCTCTTCGAAAGGATTTATCCTCGAATCAAATCCATTACCTACATCAAACAAGGAAAGATCAGCCATATTAAAGGTAGCACTTACATTGCCATATTCACTTGGCAAATCTAGCTTGTAAGCATTGTCATTGATCCTTTCTAGAACTT
This sequence comes from Ormosia semicastrata, assembly GCA_029884595.1. NCBI lineage: Eukaryota > Viridiplantae > Streptophyta > Magnoliopsida > Fabales > Fabaceae > Ormosia > Ormosia semicastrata. The sequence continues at coordinate 46,608,540 of JAQQTO010000047.1, forward strand.
GAAAAGGTCCATCTCCTCTTGGTTGCAGCTTGGATTTCCTTTGAGTAGGAAACCTCTCCTTCGGCATATGAACCCAAACCGAATCTCTAGGTTCAAAAATCACTTTGACGCACCCCTTATTTGCATGCTTTGCATATTGCTTATTCTTCCTCTCAATGTTGGCACGAACTCTTGCATGCAACTCCCTGACAAAGTCTGCCTTACGCTTACCATCCAAATTAGCATGCTCATTAGTAGGCAATGGTAAGATATTCAAAGGAGTCAAAGGATTGAAGCCATACACAACTTCAAAAAGAGAATAAGATGTAGAAAAATGAATAGTTCTATTATAAGCAAACTCAACATGTGACAAACATTTCTCCCATTGTTTCAATTTTTTTTGAATAATAGTACGCAACAAAGTAGTAAGTGTTCGGTTGACTACTTTAGTTTGTCCATCCATTTGAGGATGTGCAACAGTAGAAGACAAGAGTTTAGTCCCTAACTTATTCCACAAAGTTCTCCAAAAATGACTTAGGAACTTCACATCTCTATCACTTACCTTGGCAATCCATGCAAGCGCACCACTTCTTTGAAAAACAAATCAACATTATGTGTTGCATCATTAGTTTTAGAACATGCAATGAAATGTGCCATTTTACTAAACCTATCAACAACAACAAATATGCTATCTTTTCCACTTTGAGATCTAGGCAATCCTAACACAAAATCCATTGAAACATCAGTCCAAGGTTGATTAGGCACAGACAAAGGTGTATATAAACCATGGGTTATGACTTTAGATTTAGCTTAATTGCATGTAATGCATTTATCAGAAACAGATTGTACATCATGCTTCATGTTAGGCCAATAAAAATGCTCATGCAGAATTTCTAAGGTCTTTTTCACACCAAAATGTCCCATCAATCCTCCACCATGATTTCTCTAACTAGCATTTCACGCAAGGATCAAACAGGCACACACAATTTATTTTCCTTAAACAAGAAACCATCATGCCTATAATAGTCTCCAAAAGCATGCTTAGAACAAGAATCCCATACTTGGCCAAAATCAGAATCACTGTCATACAAGTCCTTTATAATCTCAAAACCAAGTAATTTAGTTTGCAAAGATGTGAGCAATGCGAACCTTCTAGACAAAGCATCAGCGACAACATTTTCCTTACCATTCTTGTACTTGATCACATAAGGAAACATCTCAATGTATTCCAACCACTTGGCATGTCTCTGTTGAAGTTTACCTTGAGATTTCAAAAACTTCAAACTTTGATGGTTAGAATGAATTATGAATTCCCTAGGCCACAAATAGTGTTTCCAAGTTCGTAAAGCTCTCACCAAAGCGTACAACTCCTTGTCATATGTGGGATAAGTCAATGCTGCCCCACTAAGCTTTTCACTGAAATACGTAATTGGTTTAGAGTCCTGTATCAATACAACCCCTATTCCAACACTAGAAGCATCACATTAAACTTCAAAAGCTTTATCAAAATTAGGTTAACAAAGTAAAGGTGCATTGGTCAGCTTTATCCTTCAATGAATTAAAATCTTTTTCATGCACATCATTTCATTTCAAAACAACGTTCTTTTTAACCAGTTCATTCAATGGTGCAACAATAGAACTAAAGTTCTTTACAATCCTTTGATAAAAACTTGCTAAACCTTGAAAACTTTCTTATCTTATTTGCATTCTTAGGTGTAGGCCATTCCCTAATTGCCTTTACCTTCTCTTCCTCCGCACTTATTCCGTTGGAGCTTACAACAAAACCTAGAAACACAACAGATTCAAGGGAAAATGAACACTTTTTAAGATTTGCATACAACTTATTTTCTCTCAAAACATCAAAAATATTATGCAAATGTTCAACATGTTCAGCTAAGGTTTTTTGCTATAAATCAAAATATCATCAAAATAAACTACAACAAATTTCCTAATGAAAAGATGCAAAACATGGTTCATTAATCTCATGAAAGTGCTAGGTGCATTATTAGTTAACCCAAATGGCATTACTAACCATTCATACAAACCATATTTTGTTTTAAAAGCTATTTTCCATTCATCTCCTTTTTTCATGCGAATTTGATAGTATCCATTTTTTAAATCAATTTTAGAAAAAACACACGAACCATGCAATTCATCAAGCATATCATCCAATCTAGGGATAGGATATCTATACATTAAAGTGATTTTATTTATGGCTCGACAGTCAGTATACATGCACCATGTCCCATCTTTCTTCAAAACCAAGATCACAGGAACAAAACATGGACTAAGACTCTCCCTCACAAATCCTTTTTGCAGCAATTCATCCACTTGCCTTTGAATTTTCTTTGCTTCATCGGGACTTGTTTTGTAGGCTGGTCTATTTGGAAGTAAAGATCCAGGAATCAAGTCAATCTATGTGGCACTTCTTCTGAGAAAACTTCAACAAATTCCTGTAACAAGGAAACAACCTCACTTGACAAAGAAGAGTTAAGATCATTAGTGAAATAAACATCCTTGTACAAGAGTACAAGTAGTTGCTCTCTAGCTATCAAAATACTCTCAACCTTTCTTTTTCTTGCAAATGCACTCACTCTCTTTTTCCCTCTTTATTTTGCACACCAACCTTTGACTTTTTTTCTTCATAGCACTCAATTTTATTATTCTCTTTCTTTTGCATATTCTCACTTTTCTTATCTTTTTTTTCTTTTTCTTGAACGCTCAATTGATCTTCTCTAAACTTGCACTCTCTTGCAATCTTGATTTGGTCAGCATAAGCCTTAGCAAGTTTGAGAGGTGTTAATACAATGATGCGCTTATTCATAAAAACCGAGTATCTATTTTTGTAGCCATCATGGGTAACCTTTCTATCAAATTGCCATGGACCCCCAAGAAGTAGATGTCCAGCATGCACAGGTACCACATCACAAAGAACCTCATCCTTATATTTGACAATGGAAAATGAAATCAACACTTGCTTAGTCACCCTTACATCTCCACAATCATTCAGCCACTGTAGTCTATACGGATTAGGATGCTTTAATGTGGGTAAATTCAATTTCTCAACCAATAAGGTGCTAAAAACATAAGTACAACTTCCACTATCAATGATCAAACTGCATACTTTTCATTTATATGGCATCTTGTATGAAAGATTTGCTTATGTTGCTCTTCATCACCATCTACCTTAGATTGTATGTTACGAGCATGCCTAGTAACAAGTACTTCTCCATTCACAGGTTCAGTAACTTCAACATCACTGCAATCCTCAAATGGTAGCATTTCATCATTGCTTGAGCTCACACTCTCTATATCTCCATTATCCAACAAAATCATTGCCCTTTTATTTAGTCATTGAGAAGCAATATGTCTAACTCCTTGACATCTGAAACATTTCATATCACGTGATCTAGAAGATGTATTAGTTTGGGTTTTACCTTTAGGAGCAGTAACTGAATGTTTGGCCTTTGCATTTTCTTTAGGCTTTGACATAGTATTGTTGTTATGCCAATTGGATTTCCATGAAGAACTAGAAGCAAATCTAGAAGTACCCTTAGCTTTCAATTGCCTTTCCACCTGATTAGCTTTATGCAGCAAATCCTCCATCTCCACATGATGTTACAATTCTAAAACATTAGCTATCTCTCTCTTTAAGCCCCCAATAAATCTAGCCATAGTTGCTTCACGGTCTTCTTCTACATTGGCTCTAATCATGGCTATTTTCATCTTGTTGTCTTGTTTCCTTTTCATGAAATTTCATTTTTGTGTTGTCTTCATCCCTTTAATCCTTATCATCTCTTTTTTTTCTTTTACTTCATTGTCCATTCATTTTCTATTGAGACTCTATTATCTTATTTCAGATTGTTCAATTGATGTTTAAAGAAAGAGAAAAAGAGGTGTTCTACAACAAAGAAAAAGTGAAAAAAAATTGAAGATTCCTAAAAAAAAAAGTTTTGTAGTTTGGTGTGAAAAAAAAATCTGAATATATTCCTTTTGATTCTAAGCTCCTATCAATTTTAATACAAATTGTTCTAAGTGTCTTTTACCTATATCTCTTTTTCTCTTATCGTGTCTTGAGTCTTGAGTCTTTGTGTCCTATCTTATCACCATATAGTGAACTTGGTTACTTTTACTATTTTGCCAATCTATTTTTGGAATTTCCTTGAATAAGTTATTGTAGTTCTTTTAAGAACTAAGGAGATCAATTTTATAAGCATTATCATTGATTCTCTCTACAACTTAGAATGACCAATCTCCTCTAGGTTGGAGCTTTGATTTCCTTTGAATGGGAAACCGTTCCTTCCTCATGTGTACCCACACCCAATCTCCTAGATCAAATACAACCCTTTTTCTACCTTTGTTGGTTTGTTTGGCATATTGCTCCATTTTCTTCTCAATTTGGGCCTTCACTTGTTCATGGAGTTTCTTCATATATTCGGCCTTTGCCTTGCCATCCTTATTTACTAATGTAGAGGGGTTAGGTAAAGGAATTAGACCAAGAGGGGTTAGAGGATTAAATCCATAAATAAATTCAAAGGGAGAAAATTGAGTAGTAGAATTGACTGCCCTATTGCAAGGAAATTTGTAACACCCTTGGGGGGATGTCACATTTATAAATGCAATAAAATAAAATAAAATAAATACTTACCCAAGTTGCACAACATTTTTTACTTAAATAATATTTGTAGTAAATTTTTTTCCTTTTTATACTAATAACAATAAATAAAATGACACAGAGGACAAAATAAAACAAACATAATCATGCTATATATATATATATATATATATATATATATATATATATATGATTTTTCTTTAGTACATACATAATTTACAACTATAAGTATGTAACAAAGCAGCAAAAAGACAACATAAAACTAAGACATAGTATTGCCCAAGTGCACCTCAGAGCTCTCTAACCCTCCGATGGATCATCCTCAGAAAGATCATCGAAAGTCAGAGCTCCTAGAGGTCCCATAGTTCTACGGACACGAGTCCGAGCTGTTGACTCGCTACTGAGCTCGCTAGGCGCATGGAATATTCCTTGCCAGTAACGCCTAAGAGTCAGCGGCAACTCTAGATGTAAATATAACATAGTAGTGAATATGACATCTCCATCATACTCTCTACATAGGGACACCGTCAAACGTCCCACGTACACAACTGTCCCTCTATCCACTCGCATACGCCAGACCTCAAAACCTCCGTGAAACTCAAGTCTCACAAACTCGAAAAATCCTGGCAACGCCATGACCTCAAGATCAGTCTTGATGATAAGGATGATTTACCGGCTCGTCCTCCTCGTACAGCTCGCCCGGCTGTCGCTCGTTGGGATACTGTATCTCAAGAGGCTGATCCTCTTCTTCCTCAAACTCTTTACGGAAATAATATAATAATATCGAGAAAACATATAGAGAGGTGAGACAATCTACACCATTATCCGCATGGCAATAGAGAAAACGAAAATACAAATAATTATCACAATAATATATACCAACATATCATGCATAATATAACAGAGCAATGCATATCATTATATCACACATAGTATAGGAAAACAATATATCATGCATAATATATTAAAGCAATAGATCATACATTTTATCACAAATTATGGTAAACAGTAAAATGCATACAATGCATGAACAGGAAAATGCAGGTAATGCATGAATAGTAAAATACATGTAATGCATGAACACACACCGACTCGTTCCTACTCCATGGAGTTAAACACGGATATCTGAGAGAATGATCCAAATAGAAACTAATAATATTTTATGGCTGCCCAACCAAACTATTACACTGTCAAACATCGTGTCTATAGTCCACAGTCCAAACATCGTGTAGTAGTACACAGTCAATACACCGTGCACTACAGGCATAGTACGTAAAAGTCTCCTCAAGATCTCGATTAAGAATAGTGCTTGTCAAAATCATTAGTGTGTTGCCCGTTACCACGGCCTAGAGCTGCTACCACTGTCCACATATGGAATTCTCCGCACACTAATGCCTCCAAGTTCATAAATGAACCACACTACGCCTATCACACCAAAACACGGTGTAATTCGCCTCATCAATCAATCGCCAATTATCAACCAAATTGACACAACAGTCTAAGCATGATCTAAAATTACAAAAATACCCTTATTATCCAAATTTTACTATAATTACAAAAATACCCTTAGTCACAAAAATACCAAAGTATAGTATGTCCTACCTGACAGTACTACACCACAACATGTCCGGGTCCACCACTTTGGCCCGACAGCAAAACTCACAGTATCGTTCAATCGCGTAGGAATTTTATCGCATTTTCACAATCTCGTCGTTTTTACAAACGTTTTAAAATCGCATAAGTACATTTTGACATTTTTGAACATCACGTAATGTTTTTAAATCATTTTCTCAATCGCGTAATATTTTTAATTCATTTCCTTAACCGAATAGCTTAAAATCATCATTTTAAATATGTGTAGACTATATCTAATACTTTTAAAATAAGTAGAGTATTTTCCATGTGTTATAAATATAGTATGAAATCATTTTATTTTATTCGCCTGATTTTAGTAAATTTCAGTAGCATTTTGCCTATAAAATCAGTATAAGGTATTTTTGACGTTTTCCACTAAATATAGTTCATTTTATTTTTACCCAATAATTACGCTTTGAAACTCGCTAACGCGCTTCAAAATTCATAAAATGAGCTTTACGTTAGTATTTTTCAAGCGTTTGCTTTATTTCTTACTTAAACTGAATTCTGCTAATTTAGAATTCTAAGACTGAATTTATTCCTTTTGTTTTATCAATGATTCATTGGAATCAGTTTATTTTGTAAATCCATTACCTAACCTATCTTAGAAAATAAAATGGCATGTTGGCCAAAATCGAAAATAAAATGACATTCAATTATACACTAAATGGCATGTTGGGCATAATTAAATCAAAATCATTCTTAAATCCATTATTTTACCTAAATCCTTTAAATCGGTGATTTAGAAAATTACTGAGACCATTTTGGTTCTCGGTGTGGTGTAAGGCCGTGAGCCTCACTCTGTGTTCTTTGGAACACTCATGCAAATCGTGACATGTTATTCACATCCTACTTTAATAATTATACAATTATATACACATGCAATTATATAATCACATACAATATACATACAATATATTTTAAAGTTATAAACTCGCATAGCAATTAAAATCAATAATAAATACTATAAACATGCATGACAATTAAGTCAATCACAATTAGGAAAGCATTTAAACAATCACAAAAATAATAAAAACCTTAAACAATCACACAAATGAATCCTTATGGATTCAGTACACACAACAAATCCATTTTCCCATCACCACTTAGGGTTGATGAGATTAAATCTCCCTCTTACCTCTTGAAGACAATTAATCGGTTAGTTTCCTCCTTTCCTTGAAATTTCGTGTGACTCCCAAACAAATCCCTAAAATTCTTAAACAATTAGTAAAAACATATACAAGTATTAAGATTGAAAAACCATGGAACAATCATGGTTAGAAAAATTATAAATCAAATTTTGAACCATAGAATCAAGACTTACCCTTAATTAAGTAAGCAAAAGGTTTGATTTTGGACTAGATTGAGTAGGTTTTTGGAAAAACTTTGTGAATGAAAAGTGTTTAGAATAGGATTTGGGTTTAAGAAAAGCTAAGAGATAAAATTATAGAAGTTGGTTGGTGTGGGTTTGGGGTCTTGGCCGAATAGAGAGAGAGAAAGTGGAAGGAAAAATAGCTTGGGTTCTTGGTATTTTTGGAGAGAATGGATAGCTTTGATTTAGGATAAGTGAAAAGTAAACATTGAATGTGTAATTGAGGGGGCTGCTGCCGTGAGTGAGTTTTGGATGAGATTGAGTGTTTGATTTGGCTAGGTAAATATCCAATTGAGTTCACATGGTGGTGCACATGGTTTATGACATTTGGAGGGTTCAAGAACTTAGTAGAAGTTAGCCACCAAGCCACTCAAGGCTGCTGCCCAAACCGTGTAGCTCCTTAGGATTTTAGTGACTTAATTGTTTTCAATTTACTCCTAATTACATGCTAATTAATTAGGCAATTAGTTAGGTTAAATATCCTAATCAATCTTAATTAACATTCTAATCATATAATTAATTAGTTTAATATATATTAGTATATATTATAACCTTTAATCAATATTAGGATATTTAATTAGTATTTAGATTATAAATAATTGAGAATTAAACTAGTTCACTTAGTTTGCTAATTGGTAATTAGATTAACCAAATTAGGATTAATTAGCTACTAATCAATTTCAAGCCACTATATTTGACTTAATTCTATCCATTGATTTCATCTTTAATTCCTATCCATTGATTAGATCTAAGGTAGATATTGATTAGTCATAAATCTTGAATTCTAATCTCACCATTGATTTGATCAACGGTTGAAATCAAAGGCTTCCTAACTAAGTCTTCATCCAACGGTCCAAATTAAAGTCTACGCTCCTTTCGTTGACCTATTCTTATTGGTTTAAAAAGTCAAGCCACTTTCGTTGACTTGATCTCATTGGCTAGAATCTGTCCAGTCAGCATAGTTGACTGTTTTTCCTAAACGCGGGTCCCACAGACTTTTAAAGATCCGTGATCATTTTGAAGTGGATTTCTACTGTTTTTGAGCCAGTAGGTACTGTAATATAAAATAATATTATAATAATATAAAATTATTTTAGTGCACAGTTAAATCCTAAAAATTACGAGATTAATATATATATCAATCAAAATTGGGTTTAGTAAGATCCCCCAGCTCCAATTAATTAAAATAAGATTTTTTTCGGCTAGAAAATTATTATTTCCTTGGCTCGGAGCAAATCACACACAACAACCAAATACACTCATGGAATAGTCAAATTTAATTTACTGCTCACAAAATTCACAAAACAGTATATTTTGGAACTATATTGTAATTATCCCGAAAGTTGGGGTGTTACAACTCTCCCCTATTAAAAAGAATTTCGTCCCCGAAATTCATCATACATTAAAACAATTGAGAGTTTTGCTCCCTCATCCTATCTTCTAACTCCCATGTGGCTCCACCACTACATCGTTCTAAACTACTTCAACTAATGCGATCTCCTTTTCTCGAAGTTACTTTGCCTTTCGATCTTTAATCTTGACTGGAAACGTCTCATAGGTTAAGCTTCCCTTCAGTTGTACGGTGTCCTACGAAATATCTGATACGACCCGATAAACATCAGAGTGAGTTTCCTCGACTTAATCGCTTGTCCAACTCCAGTCATAGATGTCACACGTAGAAACATATGGTCACTTTCTTCAAATTCAAGCAGTCTTCATCTTTTATCAGCATAACTCTTTTGCCGCATCTGAGTTATCCTGATCTTGTCTTGAATCATCTTCACTTTCTCAGTTGTCTGCAGCACAATTTCTAGTCCTACGATGTTACTTTCACTAGTATGATACCAACACAATGGTGTTCTATAGCGTCTCCCATATAATGCCTCATAGGTTGTCATCTCTATGCTCGAACGAAACTATCGTTGTATATGAACTCTATCAATGCTAGAAATTCATCCCAACAAGTCCCTTGAAAATTCTAACTATTCGTCTCTTCCTGATATCCAAGCCCTTCTTGATTGAACAAGTACTTTCAGCCCTTCAAATTATTATGAACTTTATAGGAAAGAAAATATTTTTAAGTTTTCCTTGCAAAACAACTATCACGTATCCTAATACGTAAATCGAATAATTCTTCTCACGCACGTTCCACTGCCTTGAAGTATACACCACCACCTTTCTATTTAATCTCAACATTCAATCTAAATCCACGAGTTGAACTTCTTCTAACAGAATTTGCACCTGACTAGTTTCGCGCATAACTCCTTCTTCTTCTTCAGAAATTGAAGAACTGCATTGAGATCTTCAGCATGTTCCTTTGAATTTTGAGAATAGGTCAAAATATTGCCAATAATGACAAATTTGCCTAGATGAGAAAGAAAGATCCTATTTATACAATTCGTGAACATCGTCAAAACATTCCTTACCTCGAATGGTAGTACTGAATATTCATAGTGCTTGCAATGCATCTGAAAAACTGTCTTGGAACATTCTCTACCTTTACGTGAATCTGATAACAATCAGCACATAAATCGATCTTGGAGCAAACAGCGATTTCCATCATTTGATCTTCTAGTTCCCCTGTCGTTACATCATTCCAAATTTTCTTCATCAAGAGAAGTTGTTCTATTTGCCTATTTTTAATCTTAACAGAAAATGTCTCATAGATCAAGTTTTCTTCTAATTGTACTGTATTTGGTACTATAACATAAGTTGGATCAAGAAAAATCCTTCTTAATTGAAATACATGGAAGATACTATGAAGGTTATAAGGAAAAGTAATAAGACTATTCAATAGGTTACTAGATTAGTCCAACAAAGAATTTGAGATGGTCTAATAGATTTCAAAATGAACATAGTCCAATAATTTTAGAATTGAACTTTCTGGATTCAAATTCCAAAAATCTTAGGTCAAGGAAACACTAAAATTGCATTGCAATAATCTAGTAGGATATGGTTGAAAAATAACCAATCTATTTAACAAGTTAGGCTCTCAAATAGATGTGATTTTAGATAAACAAATCAAATCAACAGAAAATATTTGATATTCAATAGATATAGGGTAGAATGAGAAAACTTGAATATAAACGACAAATTCAACAAGAAGAATAGAAATACTCAGATCATACTATAACAAAGACACAGATAAATCAAATTGATTCACTCAGTCTATTTGAGAAAGAAATAGACAAACCAAATCAATAAAAGTTTCAAACTCCTATAATAATAGAATAGTTTTAGACAGGCTCAAGTAATAATAGCAAGTTTAGAAGTTGAAGTAACATTATGAAAAGAAGTAAAACACAGATAACTCCAAAAGATTTGCATAATCACAAATCACAAAAGAACGGGTTACTTTACGAATTATACAGCACAGTTTTTTTTTTTTTAAGATTACCTTCTATGGCACAACTTTCTCACTTCTTAAGTTTTTGTATGTAAACGTTCTTATTACTCTCTTTACACCGGCTCTTTCTTCTTTTTAAGATTTTGAAACACGTGTATTACTAATGGAAATATCCATCTTCAGCTAATCAAACTCTTTAAATAAGTGTTCAGGTTTTCCACACTTCAAGCACTTCATTGGTGATGCCACTGTCTGACTAAAATCATTACCACTAGTACTTCCTTTCTTTGTTCGTTGTTGCTTCTCTGGTGGTTGCACATACGACTTTCACTGAAAACGATTGACTTTACGCTTCCTTCTATTTTGGATTATTGAAGGTTCTAAATTACAACTTCTCGCATTCGATGGCCGCACCAATCCTAATAAGCTATGAAGTTCGATTATCAATTCTAACTGCTAAGCGATCATCTGTCTCTGTTGTACTGCTACTTCAATCATCTTTTGCATCACACTTTGAGCTGCGATTATACGATCTTCATCACGTTTCGTGTCCACATGCTCATGTTCATAACGTTCCATTATCTTTCTTCAAAGATAAACAAAATCAACACACAACGAACTAAACGTAGCGATTTCGAACAAAATCGTTTCCTTTCGGAAACCTAAACATATCTCTGTATTCAATATTAGAGAGTCACGCAACACAAACAAGACAAACCTACCCACAAACCCATAAGACTCTAACTTGGGCTCTGATACCAACTAATGTAACACCCTTGTGGGGATGTCACATTTATGAATGCAATAAAATAAAATAAAATAAATACTTACCCAAGTTGTACAACATTTGTTACTTAAATAATATTTGTAGTAATTTTTTTTTCCTTTTTATACTAATAACAATAAATAAAATAACACAGAGCACAAAATAAAACAAACATAACCATGCTATAATATATATATATGATTTTTCTTTAGTACATACATAATTTACAACTATAAGTATGTAACAAAGCAGTAAAAAGACAACATAAAACTAAGACATAGTATTGCCCAAGTGCACCTCAGAACTCTCTAACCCTCCGATGGATCATCCTCAGAAAGATCATCGAAAGTCAGAGCTCCTAGAGGTCCCATAGTTCTACGGACACAAGTCCGAGCTGTTGACTTGCTACTGAGCTCGCTAGGCGCATGAAATATTCCCTGCCAGTAACGCCTAAGAGTCAGCGGCAACTCTAGATGTAAAAATAACATAGTAGTGAATATGACATCTCCATCATACTTTCTACATAGGGACACCGTCAAACGTCCCACGTACACAACTATCCTTCTATCCACTCGCATACGCCAGACCTCAGAACCTCCGTGAAACTCAAGTCTCACAAACCCAAAAAATCCTGGCAACGCCATGATCTCAAGATCAGTCTTGATGATAAGGATGATTTACCGGCTCGTCCTCCTCGTACAGCTCGCCCGGCTGTCGCTCGTTGTGATACTGTATCTCAAGAGGCTGATCCTCTTCTTACTCAAACTCTTTACGAAAATAATATAATAATATCGAGAAAACATATAGAGAGGTGAGACAATCTACACCATTACCCGTATGGCAATAGAGAAAACAACAATACAAATAATTATCACAATAATATATACCAACATATCATGCATAAAATAACAGAGCAATGCATATCATTATATCACACATAGTATAGGAAAACAATATATCATGCATAATTTTTTAAAGCAATAGGTCATACATTTTATCACAGATTATGGTAAACAGTAAAATGCATACAATGCATGAACAGGAAAATGCAGGTAATGCATGAACAGTAAAATACAGGTAATGCATGAACACACACCGACTTGTTCCTACTCCATGGAGCTAAACACGGATATCTGAGAGAATGATCCGAATAAAAACTAATAATACTTTATGGCTGCCCAACCAAACTATTGCACTGTCAAACATCGTGTCTATAGTCCACAGTCCAAACATCGTGTAGTAGTACACAATCAATACACCGTGCACTACAGGCATAGTACGTAAAAGTCTCCTCAAGATCTCGATTAAGAATAGTGCTTGTCAAGATCATTAGTGTGTTGTCCGTTACCATGGCCCAGAGGTGCTACCACTATCCACATATGGAATTCTCCGCACACTAATGCCTCCAAGTTCATAAATGAACCACACTTTGCCTATCACACCAAAACACGGTGTAATTCGCCTCATCAATCAATCGCCAATTATCAACCAAATTGACACAACAGTCTAAGCATGATCTAAAATTACAAAAATACCCTTATTATCAGAATTTTACCTTAATTATAAAAATACCTTTAGTCACAAAAATACCAAAGTATAGTATGTCCTACCTGACAGTACTACACCACAACATGTCCGGGTCCACCACTTTGGCCCGACAGCAAAACTCACAGTATCGTTCAATCGCGTTGGAATTTTTTCGTGTTTTCACAATCTTATCATTTTCACAAACGTTTTAAAATCGCGTAAGTACATTTTTACATTTTTGAACATTGCGTAATGTTTTTAAATCATTTTCTCAATCGCGTAACATTTTTAATTCATTTCCTTAACCGAATAGCTTAAAATCATCATTTTAAATATGTGTAGACTATATCTAATACTTTTAAAATACGTAGAGTATTTTTCGTGTGTTATAAATATAGTAGGGAATCATTTTATTTTATTCGTCTGATTTTAGTAAATTTTGGTAGCATTTTGCCTATCAAATCAGTATAAGGTATTTTTGACGTTTTCCACTAAATATAGTTCATTTTATTTTTACCCAATAATTACGCTTTGAAACTCGCTAACGTGCTTCAAAATTCATAAAATGAGCTTTATGTTAGTATTTTTCAAGCGTTTGCTTTATTTCTTACTTAAACTGAATTCTGCTAATTTAGAATTCTAAGACTGAATTTATTCCTTTTGTTTTATCAAAGATTCATTGGAATCAGTTTATTTTGTAAATCCATTACCTAACCTATCTTAGAAAATAAAATGGCATGTTGGCCAAAATCGAAAATAAAATGACATTCAATTATACACTAAATGGCATGTTAGCCATAATTAAATCAAAATCATTCTTAAATCCATTATTTTACCTAAATTCTTTAAATCAGTGATTTACAAAATTGCTGAGAACATTTTGGTTCTCTGTGCGGTGTAAGGCCGTGAGCCTCACACTGTGTTCTTTGGAACACTCATGCAAATCGTGACATGTTATTCACATCCTACTTTAATAATTATACAAATTTATACACATGCAATTATATAATCACATACAATATACATGCAATATATTTTAAAGCTATAAACATGCATAGCAATTAAAATCAATAATAAATACTATAAACATGCATGACAATTAAGTCAATCACAATTAGGAAAGCATTTAAACAATCACAAAAATAATAAAAATCATAAACAATCACACAAATGAGTCCATATGGATTTAGTACACACAACAAATCCATTTTCCCATCACCACTTAGGGTTGATGAGATTAAATCTCCCTCTTACCTCTTGAAGACAATTAATCAGTTAGTTTCCTCCTTTCTTTGAAATTTCGTGTGACTCCCAAACAAATCCCTAAAATTCTTAAACAATTAGTAAAAACACATACAAGTATTAAGATTGAAACACCATGGAACAATCATGGTTAGAAAAATTATAAATCAAATTTTGAACCATAGAATCAAGACTTACCCTTAAGTAAGTAAGCAAAAGGTTTGATTTTGGACTAGATTGAGTAGGTTTCTGGAAAAACTTTGTGAATGAAAAGTGTTTAGAATAGGATTTGGGTTTAAGAAAAGCTAAGAGATAAAATTATAGAAGTTGGTTGGTGTGGGTTTGGGGTCTTGGCCGAATAGAGAGAGAGAAAGTGGAAGGAAAATAGCTTGGGCTCTTGGTATTTTTGGAGAGAATGGATAGCTTTGATTTAGGATAAGTGAAAAGTAAATATTGAATGTGTAATTGAGGGAGCTGCTGCCGTGAGTGAGTTTTGGGTGAGATTGAGTGTTTGATTTGGCTAGGTAAATATCCAATTGAGTTCACATGGTGGTGCACATGGTTTATGACATTTTGGAGGGTTCAAGAACCTAGTAGAACTTAGCCACCAAGCCTCTCAAGGCTGCTGCCCAAACCGTGTAGCTCCTTAGGATTTTAGTGACTTGATTGTTTTCAATTTACTCCTAATTACATGCTAATTAATTAGGCAATTAGTTAGGTTAAATATCCTAATCAATCTTAATTAACATTCTAATCATATAATTAATTAGTTTAATATATATTAGTATATATTATAACCTTTAATCAATATTAGGATATTTAATTAGTATTTAGATTATAAATAATTAAGAATTAAACTAGTTCACTTAGTTTGCTAATTAGGTAATTAGATTAACCAAATTAGGATTAATTAGCCACTAATCAATTTCAAGCCACTATATTTGACTTAATTCTATCCATTGATTTCATCTTTAATTCCTATTTATTGATTAGATCTAAGGTAGATATTGATTAGTCATAAATCTTGAATTCTAATCTCACCATTGATTTGATCAACGGTTGAAATCAAAAGCTTCCTAACTAAGTCTTCATCCAACGGTCCACATTAAAGTCCACGCTCCTTTCGTTGACCTATTCTTATTGGTTTAAAAAGTCAAGCCACTTTCATTGACTTGCTCTCATTGGTTAGAATCTGTCCAGTCAGCATAGTTGACTGTTTTTCTTAAACGTGGGTCCCACAGACTTTAAAAGATTCGTGATCATTTTGAAGCGGATTTCTACTGTTTTTGAGACAAGAGGAATCTTGTAATATAAAATAATATTATAATAATATAAAATTAT
This sequence comes from Ormosia semicastrata, assembly GCA_029884595.1. Taxonomy (NCBI): domain Eukaryota; kingdom Viridiplantae; phylum Streptophyta; class Magnoliopsida; order Fabales; family Fabaceae; genus Ormosia; species Ormosia semicastrata. The sequence goes on from JAQQTO010000047.1 coordinate 46,624,363, forward strand.
ATTATTGCACGCTTAAATCCTAAAAATTACAAGATTAATACATATATCAATCAATTGAGTTTAGTAAGATCCCCTGACTCAATTAATTAAAATAAGATTTTTTCGGCCAGAAAATTATTATTTCCTTGGCTCGGAGCAAATCACACACAACAACCAAATACACTCATGGAACAGTCAAATTTAATTTACTGCTTACAGAATTCACAAAATAGTACATTTTGGGACTATATTGTAATTATCCCAAAAGTTGGGGTGTTACAACTCTCCCCTACTAAAAAGAATTTCGTCCCTGAAATTCATCATACATCAAAACAATTGAGAGTATTGCTCCCTCATCCTATCTTCTAACTCCCATGTGGCTCCGCCACTACATTGTTCTAAACTACTTCAACTAATGCGATCTCCTTTTCTCGAAGTTACTTTGCCTTTCGATCTTCAATCTTGACTGGAAACATCTCATAGGTTAAACTTCCCTTCAGTTGTACGGTGTCCTACAAAATATCTGATATGGCCCGATAAACTTCAGAGTGAGTTTCCTCGACTTAATCGCTCGTCCAACTCCAGTCATAGATGTCACACGTAGAAACACATGGTCACCTTCTTCAAATTCAAGCAGTCTTCGTCTTTTATCAGCATAACTCTTTTGCCGCATCTGAGTTGTCCTCATCTTGTCTTGAATCATCTTCACTTTCTCAGTTGTCTGCTGCACAATTTCTAGTCCTACGATGTTACTTTCACTAGTATGATACCAACACAATGGTGTTCTACAGCGTCTCCCATATAATGCCTCATAGGTTGTCATCCCTATGCTCGAACAAAACTATCGTTGTATATGAACTCTATCAATGCTAGAAATTCATCGCAACAAGTCCCTTGAAAATTCTAACTATTCGTCTCTTCTTGATATCCAAGCCCTTCTTGATTGAACAAGTACTTTCAGCCCTTGAAATTATTATGAACTTTATAGGAAAGAAAATATTTTCAAGTTTTCCTTGCAAAACAACTATCACGTATCCTAATACGTAAATCGAATAATTCTTCTCACGCACGTTCCACTGCCTTGAAGTATACACCACCACCATTCTATTTAATCTCAACATTCAATCTAAATCCACGAGTTGAACTTCTTCTAACAGAATTTGCATCTGACTAGTTTCGCGCATAACTCCTTCTTCTTCTTCAGAAATTGAGGAACTGCATTGAGATCTTCAGCATGTTCCTTTGAATTTTGAGAATAGGTCAAAATATTGCCAATAATGACAAATTTGCCTAGATGAGAAAGAAAGATCCTATTTATACAATTCGTGAACATCGTCAAAACATTCCCTACCCCGAATGGTAGTACTGAATATTCATAGTGCTTGCAATACATCTGAAAAACTGTCTTGGAACATTCTCTACCTTTACGCGAATCTGATAACAATCAGCACATAAATCGATCTTGGAGCAAACAGCGATTTCCTTCATTTGATCTTCTAGTTCCCCTGTCGTTACATCATTCCAAATTTTCTTCATCAAGAGAAGTTATTCTATTTGCCTATTTTTAATCTTAACAGAAAATGTCTCATAGATCAAGTTTTCTTCTAATTCTACTGTATTTGGTACTATGACATAAGTTGGATCAAGAAAATTCCTTTTTAATTGAAATACATGGAAGATACTATGAAGGTTATAAGGAAAAGTAATAAAACTATTCAATAGGTTACTAGATTAGTCCAACAAAGAATTTGAGATGGTCTAATAGATTTCGATATGAACATAGTCCAATAATTTTAGAAATGAACTTTCTGAATTCAAATTCCAAAAATCTCAGGTCAAGGAAACACTAAAATTGCATTACAATAATCTAGTAGGATATGGTTGGAAAATAACCAATCCATTTATCAAGTTAGGCTCTCAAATAGATGTGATTTTAGATAAACAAATCAAATCAACAGAAAAGATTTGATATTCAATAGATATAGGGTAGAATGAGAAAACTTGAATATAAACGACAAATTCAACAAGAAGAATAGAAATACTCAGATCATACTATAACAAAGACACAGATAAATCAAATTGATTCACTCAGTCTATTTGAGAAAGAAATAGACAAACCAAATCAATAAAAGTTTCAAACTCCTATAATAATAGGATAGTTTTTAGACAAGCTCAAGTAATAATAGCAAGTTTAGAAGTTGAAGTAACATTATGAAAAGAAGTAAAACACAGATAACTCCAAAAGATTTGCACAATCACAAATCACAAAAGAATGGGTTACCTTACGAATTATACAACACAATTTTTTTTTTAAGATTACCTTCTGTGGCACAACTTTCTCGCTTCTTAAGTTTTTGTATGTAAACGTTCTTATTACTCTCTTTGCACCGGCTCTTTCTTCTTTTTAAGATTTTGAAACACGTGTATTACTAATGAAAATATCCATCTTCAGCTAATCAAACTCTTTAAATAAGTGTTCAGGCTTTCCACACTTCAAGCACTTCATTGGTGATGCCACAGTCTGACTAAAATCATTACCACTAGTACTTCCTTTCTTTGTTCGTTGTTGCTTCTCCAGTGGTTGCACATACGACTTTCGCTGAAAATGATTGACTTTACGCTTCCTTCTATTTTGGATTATCGAAGGTTCTAAATTACAACTTCTCGCATTCAATGGCCGCTTCAATCCTAATAAGCTATGAAGTTCGATTATCAGTTCCAACTGCTGAGCGATCATTTGTCTCTATTGTACTGCTACTTCAATCATCTTTCGCATCACACTTTGAGCTGCGATTATACGATCTTCATCACGTTTCGCGTCCACATGCTCATGCTCGTAACGTTCCATTATCTTTCTTCAAAGATAAATAAAATCAACACACAACGAACTAAACGGAGCGATTTCGCACAAAATCGTTTCCTTTCGGAAACCTAAACATATATATGTATTCAATATCAGAGATTCACACAACACAAACAAGACAAACCTACCCACAAACCCAAAAGACTCTAACTTAGGCTCTGATACCAACTAATGTAACACCCTTGTGGGGATGTCACATTTATGAATACAATAAAATAAAATAAAATAAGTACTTACCCAAGTTGTAGAACATTTGTTACTTAAATAATATTTGTAGTAATTTTTTTTCCTTTTTATACTAATAACAATAAATAAAATAACACAGCACAAAATAAAACAAACATAACCATGTTATAATATATATATGATTTTTCTTTAGTACACACATAATTTACAACTATAAGTATGTAACAAAGCAGTAAAAAGACAACATTAAACTAAGACATAGTATTGCCCAAGTGCACCTCAGAGCTCTCTAACCCTCCGATGGATCATCCTCAGAAAGATCATCGAAAGTCAGAGCTCCTGGAGGTCCCATAGTTCTACGGACACAAGTCCGAGCTGTTGACTCACTACTGAGCTCGCTAGGCGCATGGAATATTCCTTGCTAGTAACGCCTAAGAGTCAGCGGCAACTCTAGATGTAAATATAACATAGTAGTGAATATGACATCTCCATCATACTCTCTACATAAGGACACCGTCAAACGTCCCACGTACACAACTGTCCCACTATCCACTCGCATACGCCAGAGCTCAGAACCTTCGTGAAACTCAAGTCTCACAAACCCGAAAAATCCTGGCAATGCTATGATCTCAAGATCAGTCTTGATGATAAGGATGATTTACCGGCTCGTCCTCCTCGTACAGCTCGCCCGGCTGTCGCTCGTTGGGATACTGTATCTCAAGAGGCTGATCCTCTTCTTCCTCAAACTCTTTACGGAAATAATATAATAATATCGAGAAAACATATAGAGAGGTGAGACAATCTACACCATTACCCGTATGGCAATAGAGAAAACGATAATACAAATAACTATCACAATAATATATACCAATATATCATGCATAATATAACAGAGCAATGCATATCATTATATCACACATAGTATAGGAAAACAATATATCATGCATAATATATTAAAGCAATAGATCATACATTTTATCACAGCTTATGGTAAACAGTAAAACGCATACAATGCATGAACAGGAAAATGCAGGTAATGCATGAACATTAAAATGCAGGTAATGCATGAACACACACCGACTTGTTCCTACCCCATGGAGCTAAACACGGATATCTGAGAGAATGATTCTAATAAAAACTAATAATACTTTATGGCTGCCCGACCAAACTATTGCACTGTCAAACATTGTGTCTATAGTCCACAATCCAAACATCGTGTAGTAGTACACAGTCAATACACCATGCACTACAGGCATAGTACGTAAAAGTCTCCTCAAGATCTCGATTAAGAATAGTGCTTGTCAAGATCATTAGTGTGTTGTCCGTTACCACGGCCCAGAGGTGCTACCACTGTCCACATATGGAATTCTCTGCACACTAATGCCTCCAAGTTCATAAATGAACCACACTACGCCTATCACACCAAAACACGGTGTAATTCGCCTCATCAATCAATCACCAATTATCAACCAAATTGACACAACAGTCTAAGCATGATCTAAAATTACAAAAGTACCCTTATTATCTAAATTTTACCATAATTACAAAAATACCCTTAGTCACAAAAATACCAAAGTATAGTATGTCCTACCTGACAGTACTACACCACAACTTGTCTGGGTCCACCACTTTGGCCCGACAGCAAAACTCACAGTATAGTTCAATCGCTTAGGAATTTTATCGCATTTTCACAATCTCATTGTTTTCACAAACGTTTTAAAATCGTGTAAGTACATTTTGACATTTTTGAACATCGCGTAATGTTTTTAAATCATTTTCTCAATCACGTAACATTTTTAATTCATTTCCTTAACCGAATAGCTTAAAATCATCATTTTAATATGTGTAGACTATATCTAATACTTTTAAAATACGTAGAGTATTTTCCTTGTGTTATAAATATAGTATGGAATCGTTTTATTTTATTCGCCTGATTTTAGTAAATTTCGGCAGCATTTTGCCTATAAAATCAGTATAAGGTATTTTTGACGCTTTCCACTAAATATAGTTCATTTTATTTTTACCCAATAATTACGCTTTGAAACTCACTAACACGCTTCAAAATTCATAAAATGAGCTTTACGTTAGTATTTTTCAAGCGTTTGCTTTATTTCTTACTTAAACTGAATTATGCTAATTTAGAATTCTAATACTGAATTTATTCCTTTTGTTTTCTCAAAGATTCATTGGAATCAGTTTATTTTGTAAATCCATTACCTAACCTATCTTAGAAAATAAAATGGCATGTTGGCCACAATCGAAAATATAATGACATTCAATTATACACTAAATGGCATGTTGGCCATAATTAAATCAAAATCATTCTTAAATCCATTATTTTACCTAAATCCTTTAAATTAGTGATTTAGAAAATTGCTGAGAACATTTTGGTTTTCTGTGTGGTGTAAGGCCGTGAGCCTTACTCTGTGTTCTTTGGAACACTCATGCAAATCGTGACATGTTATTCACATCCTACTTTAATAATTATACAATTATAAACACATGCAATTATATAATCACATACAATATACATGCAATATATTTTAAAGCTATAAACATGCATAGCAATTAAAATCAATGATAAATACTATAAACATGTATGACAATTAAGTCAATCACAATTAGGAAAGCATTTAAACAATCACAAAAATAATAAAAACCATAAACAATCACACAAATGAATCCTTATGGATTCGGTACACACAACAAATCCATTTTCCCATCACCACTTAGGATTGATGAGATTAAATCTTCCTCTTACCTCTTGAAGACAATTAATCGGTTAGTTTCCTCCTTCCTTTGAAATTTTGTGTGACTCCCAAACAAATCCCTAAAATTCTTAAACAATTAGTAAAAACACATACAAGTATTAAGATTGAAAAACCATGGAACAATCATGGTTAGAAAAATTATAAATCAAATTTTGAACCATAGAATCAAGACTTACCCTTAAGTAAGTAAGCAAAAGGTTTGATTTTGGACTAGATTGAGTAGGTTTTTGGATAAACTTTGAGAATGAAAAGTGTTTAGAATAGGATTTGGGTTTAAGAAAAGCTAAGAGATAAAATTATAGAAGTTGGTTGGTGTGGGTTTGGGGTCTTGGCCGAATAGAGAGAGAGAAAGTGGAAGGAAAAATAGCTTGGGTTCTTGGTATTTTTGGAGAAAATGGATAGCTTTGATTTAGGATAAGTGAAAAGTAAATATTGAATGTGTAATTGAGGGGGCTGCTGCCGTGAGTGAGTTTTGGGTGAGATTGAGTGTTTGATTTGGCTAGGTAAATATCCAATTGAGTTCACATGGTGGTGCACATGGTTTATGACATTTTGGAGGGTTCAAGAACCTAGTAGAACTTAGCCACCAAGCCTCTCAAGGCTGCTGCCCAAACCGTGTAGCTCCTTAGGATTTTAGTGACTTAATTGTTTTCAATTTACTCCTAATTACATGCTAATTAACTAGGCAATTAGTTAGGTTAAATATCCTAATCAATCTTAATTAACATTCTAATCATATAATTAATTAGTTTAATATATATTAGTATATTATATAACCTTTAATCAATATTAGGATATTTAATTAGTATTTAGATTATAAATAATTAAGAATTAAACTAGTTCACTTAGTTTGCTAATTAGGTAATTAGATTAACCAAATTAGGATTAATTAGCTACTAATCAATTTCAAGCCACTATATTTGACTTAATTCTATCCATTGATTTCATCTTTAATTCTTATCCAATGATTAGATCTAAGGTAGATATTGATTAGTCATAAATCTTGAATTCTAATCTCACCATTGATTTGATCAATGGTTGAAATCAAAGGCTTCCTAACTAAGTCTTCATCCAACGGTCCAAATTAAAGTCTACGCTCCTTTCGTTGACCTATTCTTATTAGTTTAAAAAGTCAAGCCACTTTCGTTGACTTGCTCTCATTGGCTAGAATTTGTCCAGTCAGCATAGTTGACTGTTTTTCCTAAACGTGGGTCCCACAGACTTTTAAAGATCCGTGATCATTTTGAAGTAGATTTCTATTGTTTTTGAGACAGTAGGTACTGTAATATAAAATAATATTATAATAATATAAAATTATTTTATTGCATAGTTAAATCTTAAAAATTACGAGATTAATATATATATCAATCAGAATTGGGTTTAGTAAGATCCCCCAGCTCCAATTAATTAAAATAAGATTTTTTCGGCCAGAAAATTATTATTTCCTTGGCTCAGAGCAAATCACACACAACAACCAAATAAACTCACGGAACAGTCAAATTTCGTTTACTGCTCACAGAATTCACAAAATAGTACATTTCGGGACTATATTGTAATTATCCCAAAAGTTGGGGTGTTACAAAATTCAACATGATGCAAACATTCCTCCCAAGCACATGGGCTCAAGCTTTCCCTTATCCATCCTTTTTGCATCAACTCCTCCACTTGTTTTTGGATCTTCTTTGTTTCTTGAGAAATGCTTTTATAGGCTGGCCTATTAGGTAGAGAAACACCCGGAATGAGGTCTATGTGGTGTTCTATTCCCCTCATTGATGGCAAGCAGTGGGGTATCTCTTTCGAGAACACATCTTCAAATTCCTACAAAATAGACTCAACATCACTAGGCAAAGGGTTAGCATTAGAATTCAACCAAGCATCTTTGTATAAGAAAATGTACATAGGTTGCCTTGCAAAAAATGCTCTTTTCACCTCACTTTCTTTTGTGAGGAAACTCTCAAATTTTTTGTCATTCTTTTTCTTTCCTTCTTTTCCCTTTTTCTTTTGAATTTTGTCCTCAAAAGTGGAATTTTTCTTTTTTTCAAGATCCTCCTCTTTTTCTCTCAAATCTTTTCTCTCTTGTTCTCTCTTTATTTTCAACTTCACTTGATCCTCACAAACCTCTCTTGGAGATAATGGTACAAGTTTGACCTTAAAAATATTATGTACAAACGAGAACTTGTTAGTAAAACCATCATGAGTAACATGTCTATCAAATTACCAAGGCCTTCCAAGTAAAATATGGCCAGCCTCCATGGAACAACATCACATAGGACTTCATCATCATATTTACCAATCGAGAAGCTTACCAATACTTGTTGGTTCACAAACAACTCACATCCTCACTTAACCATTGGAGCTTATAAGGCCGCAGGTGTGGAGTAGTCTTTAGGTTGAGTTTGGTCACCAATCTAGTACTTGCAACATTGGTATAACTCCCCCCATCAATAATCAAAGAGCACACCTTTCCTTGAATGAGGCATCTTGTATGAAAAATGTTCTCTCTTTGGCCTTCATCCTTCTCGTTAGCTTGACTTCCCAATAATCTTCTTACTATCAATAAGTCTCCCTCTTGTGGAATAGCCTCATAATCACTTTCCTCCTCACTTGATGAAATAGAAGAAGATTCACTAGTGATGCTCCCATTGTCCCTCATCACCATTATTTTCTTATTTGGGTATTGAGAAGCTATGTGTCCCCTTCCCAAACACTTGAAGCATTTAATGTCCTTATTTTTAGAAGTAGAAGATGAAGTGGAAGTAGTAGGCAAGGTGGCCTTAGGGGCAGCCACGGGTTCCTTTGGACCGAAAGAGGATCCCTCCTTCTTTTGCTTGTCCTTCTAACTTGTTGTGTTGAAGTTGGAAGAAGCCTTCTTCAAAGTACCTTTCCTCTTGAGTTGTTGCTCTACCTTCATGGCTTGATGCACTAAGTCTTCAAGCTCAACATAATGTTGCAACTCCACAATACCACTAATGTCTCGGTTGAGACCATGAAGAAACCGAGCCATGGTTGCCTCCCTTTCTTCAACAATGTTGGCTCTTATCAAGGCAATCTCCATCTCTTTGAAGTATTCATCTACACTCCTACTCCCTTGAGAGAGCCTTTGTAACATATTATGTAGCTCCCTATGATAATAAGATGGTACAAACCTCCTCCTCATCAAAGTCTTCATTTCATCCCAAGTAATGATAGGATGCTCTCTATATCTTGCCCTTTCTTTTTGAGCTTGATCCCACCAAATCAATGCATAATCTGTGAACTCAAGTGCAGCCACCTTCACTTTCTTCTCTTCATTATAGTCATGGCATGAGAAGATTTGCTCAATTTTCATCTCCAACTTAAGATATGCTTCCAGATCATTCCTCCCTTGGAAGGAAGGTATTTTGATATTCACACCCCTAAGCCTCTCATTTTCTCTATCTCTCCTCTCATTTTCTCTATCAATCCACTCAAAAATCTAACCATAGTAGCCTCTCTATCTTCCTCTATATTAGCCCTTATCATGCCCATTTCCATTTCTTTGTGGTAGTCTTCCACACTTTTGGAACCTTGTCTAAGAATTTTGTCTCTTAGATATAAGTCCCTATAATAATGCCCCGACATGAATCTCCTCCCCATGAGAGCTTTAAGCTCATCCCATGTCTCCACTGGCCTCTCCTCTATGAGCATTTCTTCTATGAAATCTTCATTTCTGGTTTTGAAATTTTTCCTTGAGAACTCAAATCCTCCATCATGTTCTTGATGAAGACTAATGAGGACCATCAAGTGGGAAAGGAAGAGTTAAGAAGAAGGATGCTTTAATTGGGCTAGGAGGACCTATGAGTAGGTCAAGGTCCAAGAGGGCTAAGGACGCTTTACAACAAGAGGTGGCTAATATATTCAATCTTAAGCAAGATAAGGAAGAAGAAGAACCCAAGTTAGTCCAATTAATCCAAATTGAAGAGGACTCCAATCAGGACTTGTGTCTGGCGAGATTTGGGCTAGTTCATTGGGCCAATTAATTGGAAGTCTCATATGAAAGCCATTTTTTATTATTATTTTGTAATTTTCGTATTTTATTTTGTTGGAATAAGTTCAGATGTCTTTTGGTTTTTCATAAGTTAGTTTTTGGGTTTTAAAGACTTCCTAAGTCATTATGATGATAATGGGCATTTATTTAGTCATTATGAAGATAGTGGAAATTTATTCAGTCATTATGATGATGGTGGGATGTTATCCCTTGTATTTCAAGAGTCATTTTAGGACTTTAAGGGCTGCAAACAACTTCAAGCTTAGCCTATAAATAGGGAACTCATGTACTCCAAAAGAGACTTTGGGAAGATTAATAAAAAATGGATGAATTCTCCATATTTGAGAGTGCCATTTTTGTGCCTCTTGGGGTTCTTAGACAGAACCATAGCTTGAATCTTATCAAAGGTTCCTCATACCTTTGTGGCGATTCTACACAAGGCTTATCATTCTCTTTTCTCTTCAATAAGATTGAGATTGTGGCGCCATTCTGTATTTTCTTGTCTAATTTCATCTTTTATTTTTCCATCTTATTTGTTGGTCACACCATTTCTTATTCGTCTACTTCAATTTTTTGTTTAATTTTCTTCTTTTTGTTTGTTGTTGAATTCGGTTACAAGAGAACTAACTAAAGGAAGATCCGAAAATCCTATGCCCCATTTTTGGATCATATCATGTGGTATCAAAGCTAGGATCCTAGAATTGGGTTATGATCTTGTGTTCTTTCAATTTAGTGTTCTTAGTTTGATCCATTTTGATCTTATTGATTTTGATAGTTTGATGTTTATGTGTTAGATAGTGCGTGGGGCTGTTTGTGTAGAAAAAAAGAAAAAAAAGGAAAAAAAATACAGCAGTTGATTTTTGCCCCTATTACATATTTAGAGTATTTTAGTCTTCTTGAATATTAACATTTACTTAGTGGACTTTGGTGCTATGATTTTCCTTTGCTAATTTGATCATTTTTGCTCTACAATTATTCTTGTTTCTTGTCTTAATCAACTCCTATTTGAGTGTGCCTTGTTCTTTATTAGCTTTTCTTAGTTGTCTTTTTGAGCTCTTAAGAGTATTTCACATTTCAATGACCTCTTGAGTGTTTAGACTTTGTGTGAATTGTTTACATTGTGTGTGAGTACTTTTATGTTGATTGGCTTATGTTTCACTTTAAGGGTTTGTAAAGAGGACCTGAGTGGAAAATGGCAAGAGAGATTGTTATATAAAAGCCATGATGTGTGTAAACACGAGGAAACTACAATTCTAAGAAGGAAACACGTGAGAAGGGTGAGGATCTTGTTTTATTGTGTTCACTAACTTATTGATTTTGCACAATGTCTAAGGAAGGAGATCCAAGTGGAAGTCCTCCTCCTTCCCCAAGGACAGCAACAATGACATTCCAAATGCAAGCCCTAATAAGACATTTGGAAAGGCTTCTTCAAAGGCAAAGTGATGAAATCCATGAATCTGAAAAAGAAAGGAGATGATAAGGTTTTCCTTAAGCCTCTTGAATTCGAACCTAATTAGGACTAGAACAAACAAAATTTGGAAGATGAAATTGAAAGGAAGAATGAAGAAAGAAAAGAACTGATTTTTGTCCATTTTTAGGAAGCATCCATATCTCACGTTATAGATATCAGAATTGATTGATTCTAAAATGAGGTGAAAGATCTCTTTCTGAAACACGAATTAGACTCAAGAATCACTAAAAAAGAGTACGTATAACTTGAGATATGAGTGCGAGAAATTTGAGACAAAAAATGACAAAATTGCGAAACTGAAAGAAAGAACTAGATACAAAATTGATGAAAAGAAATAAGATAAGAATGGCGCCACAAACCTAGTTTGATAAGCCAAGAAGGATCGCCACAAGAATTGGTTAATTCTTGATAAGATCAAATGATGCAAGGAAGAACCCTAGCAGAGCAAAACTCTCAGTTTTGTGTAAATTCCCAAAATGTCTGCCCTCTCTAATGATCTCCAACTGTTTTAGTACAATTCAGTTTAGAAGTTTGCCCATTTAGGACTTAACAAAAATTAAAACAAATCCCCTTAGCATAAGCATCACTGATATGTTCCAGTGGTTAAGGAGATATATTCAACTTCAAGTGCTCGGGTTCTAATCCTGCTATGGACAAAATATATTGTTTTGAACACAGCCATACAGCAAATAGAACTAGAATGCAATAGAAAATAAAAATAAAAACAGTCCCAAAAATATATAAAGGTCTTGAAAGTTCAGATTGACTTTTTTGCCTCTTCTCTTTTCATTCCAAGTTAGCTACGCATGTGTAAACCCTAGGCTCCACGTGTTTGGCTTCAATCTGATGTTGGGCCTCTAATAAGTTGTTCACTATCTTTTTAAGTTTTTCTTGGGCCCTTTTAGCTCTTGCTCTTGTTATGGGCCCTCCTAGACCTTGTATTGGATCTTGGACTGGACTTGGGCCTGGGCTTGGGCTTCTCCATGAAGTCCTCATCAAGAGAGATGGTAGGAGGCAAGGAGGGAGAAGGATACATGAGAGGAGAGATAGAGAAAATGAGAGGCTTGGGGGTGTGAATATCAAAATACATTCCTTCTAAGGGAGGAATGATCCGGAAGCATATCTTGAGTGGGAAATGAAAATTGAGCAAATCTTCTCATGCCATGACTACAATGAAGAGAAGAAAGTGAAGGTGGTTGCACTTGAGTTCGCGGATTATGCATTGATTTAGTGGGATCAAGTTCAAAAATAATTTGGAAGATGAAATTGAAAGGAAGAATAAAGAAAGAAATGAACTGATTCTGTCCGTTTTTAGGAAGCATCCTTATCTCACGTTATATATTTTCAGAATTGGGTGATTCTAACACGAGGTGAAAGATCTCTTTCTAAAACATGATTTAGACTCAAGAATCACTGAAAAATAGTACGTATAACTTGAGACATGAGTGCAAGAAATTTGAGATGAAAACTAAGGAAATTGCGAAATTAGAAGGAAGAACTAGATACGAAATTGATGAAAAGAAATAAGATAAGAATGACGCCACAAACCTAGTTTGATAAGCCAAGAAGGATTGCCACAAGAATTGGTTAATTCTTGATAAGATCAAATGATGCAAGGAAGAACACTAGCAGAGCAAAACTCTCAGTTTTGTATATTCCAAAAATGTGTCCTCCCCTCTCTAATGATCTCCAAATGTTTTAGTACAATTCAGTTTAGAGGTTTGCCCATTTAAGACTTAAGAAAAATAAAAACAAAACCCCTTAGCATAAGCATCACTGATATGTTCCAGTGGTTAAGGAGACATATTCAGCTTCAAGTGCCTGGGTTCTAATGCTGCTGTGGACAAAATATATTTTTTTGAACACAGCCATACACCAAATAGAACTTGATGCAGACCAAGGAAGCTCAAGTGGAACCCCAACGGGCCCAATGCCCAAAGAAGCACTGCGAGGACTTGGAGACCCAATGACAAGGTCAAGAGCTAAGAAGGCTAAGGAGGATTTGGACAAAGAAGTCAACCACTTTCTCTCACTGAAGCCTATTCTAGAAGAAGAAGCATTCAAGATGGTCCAAATGATCCAAGTTGATGAAGGGCCCAAATGTGGGGGCATGATTTCTTCTTAGTCAATTTTATTTAATTATGTATTTGAACCTTTTAATTTTCTCAGTTTTGGTTCTTATTTTCTTTTTGGGATAATTTTGTAATAAGGGCCTATTGATTGGGCTTAACTTGCGCATAGTAGAGCTAGGGTTTCCAATTGGGCCTGAGCCATATTTGCAGTAGGATTAGGTTTAAAAATATGCTAGCTTACTGCCTCCTTTAGCTAGACCTAGCTGCATACCTAATGTCTATAAATAGGCTTGTGTTTACTATATTTGACACTTTTTGACTTAGAGAATAATATTGCACTCCTTTGTGAGTTTTGTAACACCCTCCTTAGGGCGCCACACTTTATGTTACTTAATTACCAAATTACCCTTCAATTAGAAATTGTGCTTGTATTATAAATACGAGTTATAAAATTTCTTGATGATAATAAGATAAACTTAACAGAAAATAAAAACATAACAACATTGTCACAAATAATTTACATCATATATAGACATACAAGCGTTTAGTACTGTCACACTTAGATATCTTACAAACTAGACTTCCAAAATATTTAAACTTTAAACTTTAATTTAAACTATTATACTGCCCAAGTCCTACTAGACAGCAGAACCCTCAGACGGGTCTTCCTCAGATTCCTCAGCATATAGGAATCTGTCATGATGTGCAGTCCTATGGACAGGTGTCCGAGCAGACGACACAATACTAACCATACTAGGAGTACGATAGTAAGCTCCCCCAATACTGCCTAATGGATATTAGGAACTCTAGTTGTACATTAATATTGACAGAAAAGTAAGGGTGTCCTAAATGTTATCTACTCAGTCTAAGATTTAGGTCTCCCATATAGTAGATACTCTTTCTCTCTAAATCTACAGTCCATGCCTCATCTCCTCCAATGAATGTAAACCTCAGGTAGCCAAGGAAACTAGGCACCTGCATCTCTTCAAAACTCGACGTCCTCAGCAGGAGTCTGCTCCTCCTTAACTTCTCGCTCTATCTCTTGCTCGACGTCTTAACAATTATAAACATAATACAGAACATGCATATAAAGAGGTGAGATCACCTACGCCAGTACCAATATGGTAGTAATGAAGATAAACACATATAATATCTCAATACAGTTATTATATCATAATTACAATTATGCCACTAACATCATTATCGCCATAAAACATGTAATACACAATAATTACAATCATGCCATTATCAATAATCAAATAACCAATAAATTAATTATCATAAACAGGAATTACGATAATACCCTCTATTATTATATGTATGCACACAGACTCAATTTCCTACTCCATAGAGCTACAACTCAGGTCAGAGAGAGTGATCGAAAAGATTTATCGGTACTAACATGCCTCGGACCACGTGCTCAGTCTTGCACATCCAGCATATACACGACAGTCTTTATCAGATCATGATTAGGGATAGTGTCTCGGTCCGGATCATTGGTGTGTTGCATCGGTCTAACCCACGGTACAGAAGAGCTACCAACTGCCCATTGTAGGCAACCCGCATCCTAATGCCCCGAAGGTCAACGAGTGACTTACACCACGCATATCGCACCCACTCAGGAGGTGTAGTCTCTCCTAGGCAATTAGCCTCATACAGTCCATCGGACCTTTCCAATGCATGTACCATGCACTATTCATATTTTTAATTTATATCACACATTCGGGGTCCACACAATAATCTAACAGTATTATTACTGTATTTTATTCATGTAGTCATATTTTCGCATTTTCTCAATCGTGACTCAATTCTGTCGCCTTTTCAAATCGCGTAGCGATTTTCTAATGTTTTCAAATCGCGTAAATATTTTTCTTACGGTTTAAATCAAAAATACTATTTTTCTCATTTTAATACTAAAATTGACTTTATTTTCCATATTTGCACACTAGTATCTCTAAAACTCATATTTACATATTAATCCCTCAAAAATTAATATTTATGAAATAGTCCTTCATAAAATTAATATTTACGAATTAGTCCATCAAAAATTAATATTTACAAAAAGTCCTCATAAAATTAATATTTATGAAAAAGTTTCTCATAAAATTCATATTTACAAAATCATCCCTCTTTTATAAAATATTTGTAATTTGACCCCTCTAAAAATAATATTTACAATATGACCCCTCTAAAAATAAGTATTTATATAATGGCCCCTCATTTTGATAAAATTTACAATTTAGTCCCTCTTTTATAAAAATTTGCGGTATAATTCCTCTAAAAATTAGTAAATGGTATTGTTTTTCAAAAATCATTATTTCTTTTCTTTACTACCCATAAAAAAATCATTTTTACTTTACTATACTCAAAATTTTCCCAAATTCATTTAAATCGCTCAGTTCTCATTTTAATTCATCAGTGTAAGGACTTTGGTCCTTTTTCCATGGTATGGCCGTAAGCCTCAGTACTCTTTGGAGTACTCATACAATCGATTCATCATGTTGTTCACATCCTAATTTACACATACATTCTCATGCTTTCATAATTATGCATACACACAAAATATCAAAGCTTTAAGCATTTTATCACACATGCAAGCATAAAAACACAATCAAACACAACACAAACACAATCAAATAATCGGTGAAGAACCCTTATGGATTTTTCACCGTACAAAACCATCCTCACACCACCAAAACTTGGTTGGTGAGGTTAAATCTCCCTCTTACCTCTTGAAGACAAGCTTTTCAAGCTCTCCTCCTTCTCCTTAATTTTCGTGTGGCTCACAACAATTCCTAACAATTCTAAAATAATTAGTAAAATCACAAACAAGGCTCAATAATAACAAACCATGGAACAAACATGGTTTAGAAAATTATAAACATGAAATTAAACAATAGAAATCCAAGTTTACCTCCAAGGAAGTAAGCTAGAAGTGGGTTTTTGAAGCACTTAGGATGTGTGATTTTGGGAAAACTTTCTAAATGGAAAGTGTTTAGAATATTGTTTAGCTTTAGGAAATGATGTGTGTGAAAATTATAGGTGAGTGATGGTGCTTGTGGGTGAAGAGGCCGAACCTATGGAGGAAAAAGGAAGCAAAAATGGTTACTTGGTTCTTGGGATTTTTTTGAGAGAAAAGATGAAAGCTTTTTGGATGAGAGAGAAAATGAAATTTGTGAGATTGGATTGTGGAAGGAACTTTAGTGAATGGGTAGTGAAATTAGAGAATTTACTTGACTCAAAATATCACCAATTGGATGCACATGGAGTAGCACATGGCATAGGTCATCAATTTGACTTGTATGGATATTATGGATGGTTCAAGAACCATGTAGATGACTCCTCCAAGCTGCTGCAAACCGTGGGCTTCAAGTGAGTTTAGGGACTTTAATTTGTTTTAATTCAAGTCTAATTACTTGCTAAACAAATAGCTAATTAAAATAGTTTTAGTTTTCTAACCAATCTTAACTAATTATTCAATTACATAACTAATTAATTAGACATATAATTCCATATATTATAACCTCTAATTAATATTTGGATATCTAATTAAGAATTAAATCATAACTAATTAATAATTAAATTAGTTTACTTAGCTTGTTAATTAGGCCATTAAATTAATCAAATTAGTTTTAATTAGTTACTAATCAAATTCAAGCCACTATTATTGACTTCATCTTAGCCATTGAAAATCAACTTGGTTTCCTATCCATTGATCTCATCTACGGTGGATATTACTTAGTGGTTTTGTCAAGGTTCATTTTTCACCATTGTTCAGATCAAAGGTTAAGATCAAAGCTTCTACAACAAGCTTTACAATCTAACGGTTCACAAAGAAGTCTATGCTTCTTTTGTTGACTCATTCTAATTGGTTTAAAAAGTCAAGCCACCTATTTTGACTTGTTCTTATTGGTTCAGATTTCTGTCCAGTCAGAATCGTTGACTGCTATACTAAACGTGGGCCCCACAAACTTTTTCGGGTCCACAAATAATTTTTTTTACTGTTTTTGAGACAGTAGGTACTGTTGAATAAAATAATATTATAATAATACAAAATTATTTTATTACACAGTTAAATTCTAAAAATTATAAGATTAATATATATATCAATCAGAATTGGGTTTAGTAAGATCCCCCAGCTCTAATTAATTAAAATAAGATTTTTCTCGGTCAGAAAATTATTATTTTCTTGACTCGGAGCAAATCACACAAAATGATCAAAAATGATCTCAGAACAGTTAAACTATTTTTATAACACACAGAAAATGTAAAACAATGTAATTCTGCTATTACTATTCACATAGTCAGAATTTGGGGTGTTACAAGTTTTGAGAGCTTAGTTCTTTTAGATTCTTGGTAGAGCCATCTTGGTTCTTATCAAAGGTTTCTTTACCTTTGTGGCGAATCTTCGCATGACTTATCACTCTCCAAGAGTGTTGCGTCTTCTTCCTTCCATTCCTTTTCTTTTTCCATCTTTTCCTTTTTTTACTGTTTATGCACTGTTCATAGTACTATTCATATACTATTCATCCTTCATTGTTTAATTCTTTAAAATACGAAATCAACTCAAGGACGATCCATAAAAATAATATGCATCTAACTTGGATTATATCATGTGGTATCAGAGCCTGGATTCTAGAGTTGATAGAGTTCTTGTTTTGTTTTTTGTGTCTGTTCTTTATTGCTTTCCAAACATCAAGCATCATTGCTTGAATGTCATAATTATTATACACAATCTTAATCATCAATGATCTCTGCCATTTCTAAGAATTGGAAAAATTCTTTACTTTCCGTTCTTTACTTTTTGCCATTTAAATTCCAGTCCTTTTATTTTCTGCCTTTAATTTCTGTTCTTTAATTTCTACACAATATTTACAGCTTTGATCTTATCAACTCTATATCCATTGTTGTTATATGTTTTATAGCACCTTAATTTGAAAGGACACTCCTAAATACACAATTGGGCATAACATTTGGAACTAAAATTGTAAGAATCATTTTTTTTAAGTGCAAAAAGAGAACAAGGGCGTGAAAAATAGTATTAACATAGAAAAAGAGACTACCCTTGCACTTAAGCAAGATTAAGTTTGAATGCCTTGTGAATTTCATTAAGCGGTGCTATTCTACATACCTTGCACATTTCTTTTTCTTCTTATTTCTTTTGAGTTCTACCATTCTTTTTAATTAGCTTTTCTTGCTTGTCTTTTAAATTCCTTTGAGTTTTGTCTAGAGTTTCATCCTTTCTTCAACTTCTGAGTGCTTACTCTTGTGAGGACCGCTATCTTTGTAAGAGCTTTTGGTAATTAAAACGCGAGAAGGTTCATTTAAGAACTTGAAAAAAGAACTTGGGTGGTAAAAGGCAAGAGCGTTTTCATTAAACAAAATCCTAATTGTGTGAAACACGAGTGGAATCAATCTAAGAGTGTATACACGTGAGAAGAGTTAGTGAGGATCTTGTTTTATTGTGTTTACTAAGTTATTGATTTTGTACAATATCTAAGGAAGAAGACCCAAGTGGAAGTCCCCCTCCTTCTGCAAGGACAGCCGCAATGACATTACAAATGCAAGCCCTAACAAGACATTTGGAAAAGCTTCTTCAAAGACAAAGTGATGAAATCCATGAGAGGATTGATAGGTTAGAGAGGGATAGAACTTCCAACCATGATGAAGAATCCCATGAATCCGAAAGAGAAAGGAGAGATGATAGGAGGCAAGGAGGAAGAAGGAGACATGAGAGGAGAGATAGAGAAAATGAGAGGCTTGGGGGTGTGAATATCAAAATACCATCCTTCCAAGGGAGGAATGATCCGGAAGCATATCTTGAGTGGGAGATGAAAATTAAGCAAATCTTCTCATGCCATGACCACAATGAAGAGAAGAAAGTGAAGGTGGCTGCACTTAAGTTCACGGATTATGCATTGATTTGGTGGGATCAAGCTCAAAAAGAAAGGGCAAGATATAGAGAGCATCCTATCATTACTTGGGATGAAATGAAGACTTTGATGAGGAGGAGGTTTGTACCTTCTTATTATCATAGGGAGCTATATAATAAGTTACAAAGGCTCTCTCAAGGGAGTAGGAGTGTGGATGAGTACTTCAAAGAGATGGAGATTACCTTGATAAGAGCCAACATTGTTGAACAAAGGGAGGCAACCATGGCTCGATTTCTTCATGGTCTCAACCGAGACATTAGTGATATTGTGGAGTTGTAACATTATGTTGAGCTTGAAGACTTGGTGCATCAAGCCATGAAGGTGGAGCAACAACTTAAGAGGAAGGGTACTTTGAAGAAGGCTTCTTCCAACTTCAACACAACAAGTTGGAAGAACAAGCAAAAGAAAGAGGGATCCTCTCCAGTCCAAAGGAGCCGGTGGCTGCCCCTAAGGCCACCTTGCCTACTACTTCCACTTCATTTTCTACTTCTAAATATTAGGATATTAAATGCTTCAAGTGTTTGGGAAGGGGACACATAGCTTCTCAATGCCCAAATAAGAAAACAATGGTGATAAGGGACAATGGGAGCATCACTAGTGAATCTTCTTCTATTTCATCAAGTGAGGAGGAAAATGATTGTGAGGTTATTCCACAAGAGGGAGACTAATTGATGGTAAGAAGATTGTTGGGAAGTCAAGCTAAAGAGAAGGATGAAGGCCAAAGAGAGAACATTTTCCATACAAGATGCCTCATTCAAGGGAAGGTGTGCTCTTTGATTATTAATGGGGGAAGTTGCACCAATGTGGCAAGCACTCGCTTAGTAAGAAAACTTGACCTTAAAACTACTCCTCACCCTTGACCATACAAGCTTCAATGGCTAAGTGAGAATGGTGAGTTGATAGTGAATTAACAAGTGATGGTAAGTATAAAGATGATATTTCGTGTGATGTTGTTCCCGTGGAGGCCGGCCATATTTTTCTTGGAAGGCCTTGGTAATTTGATAAGCATGCTATTCATGATGGTTTCACTATCAAGTACTCCTTTGTTCATAATTCCTTAATGGTAACCCTTATACCCCTTACTCCCAAATAGGTTTATGAAGACCAAGTGGCCTTGAAGCTAAGAAGGGAGCAAGAGAAGGAAGACATACAAATAAAATCAACGGGGGAAGCGAAGAATAAGGACCAACAACTCGTAAATGAGAAAAAAATGAATGTTTAATTACTAGGGAGAGTGAGATTAAAAGGGCTTGCTTTGCAAAGCAAGAGATGTACATTTGCATATACAAGGACTTGTACTTAAATTATAACTCTAACCCTCTACCTAGTGAAGTTGATTCTCTTTTGTAGGACTTTGAATATGTATTTCCAAAGAGTGTCCCTCTTAGACTACCACCCTTGAAGGGGATTGAACATCAAATAAACTTCATCCCGGGAGCCTCTTTGCCCAATAGGCCTGCCTATAGGACAAATCTTGAGGAAACTAAGAAAATTCAAAAACAAGTGGAGGATTTGATGCAAAAAGGATGGGTGAGGGAAAGTTTAAGTCCTTGTGCTGTGCCTGTCATACTTGTCCCCAAAAAGGACGGCACTTGGAGAATGTGTACTGATTGTAGGGCTGTAAATAATATAACTGTAAAATATAGGCATCCCATCCCTTGGCTAGATGATTTGCATGGTGCATGGTACTTTTCTAAAGTGGATTTCAAAAGTGGGTACCAACAAATTAGGATAAGGGAAGGGGATGATTGGAAGACAGCCTTTAAGACTAAGCATGGATTGTATGAGTGGTTGGTGATGCCTTTTGGGCATACAAATGCACCTAGCACCTTTATGAGGTTAATGAACCATGTGTTGAGAGAGTTTCTAGGCAAGTTTGTAGTAGTATACTTTGATGACATCCTGATCTATTGCATAACCATAGAAGAGCACCTAGAACACCTTAAGGCTGTGATGAGTGTGCTTAGAAAAGAAAAGTTGTATGCTAATTTAGAGAAGAGTGTCTTTTGTACCGACCATGTAGTGTTCCTAGGCTTTGTTGTGAGTGCTAAGGGAGTGCAAGTAGATGAAGAAAAGATAAAAGCCATTAGGGAGTGGCCTACCCCTAAATCTATGAGTGAGGTAAGAAGCTTTCATGGGTTAGCCAACTTCTATAGAAGGTTTGTAAAAGATTTCAGCACCATAGCCGCACCTTTAAATGAAGTTATTAAGAAAAATGTGAGTTTTAGGTGGGGGGGAGGATCAAGAGACAAGTTTCAACACACTCAAAGATAGGCTTACTCATACACCCATACTTGTAATGCTTAATTTTTCTAGGTCTTTTGAACTTGAGTGTGATGCATTAAATGTTGGGATTGAGGCTGTTTTATTACAAGAAGGTCACCCCATTGCATACTTTAGTGAGAAATTGCATGGAGGTGTTTTAAACTACTCAACCTATGATAAAGAATTGTATGCACTTATAACGGCTTTGCACACTTGGCAGCACTACCTTTTGCCAAAAAAGTTTGTAATTCACAGTGATCATGAGTCACTAAAATATTTAAAAGGGCAAGGTAAGCTTAATAAGAGGCATGTCAAGTGGGTGGAATACCTTGAACAATTTCCCTTTATGATCAAACACAAGTAAGGGAAGGTAAACGTAGTAGCTGATGTGATTTCTAGGAGGTATATCTTATTAGCTACTCTTGAAACAAAAATGCTTGGTTTTGAACACATAAAAGAGTTGTACGTGCATGATGATGATTTCTCCAAGATGTATGCTGCACGTGAAAAAGGGGCGCATAAGAGGTTCTTTAGGTAAGATGGGTATTTATTCAAAGAAAAACGTTTGTATGTGCCTAAGAGCTCTTTGTGTGATTTATTGCTTAGGGAAACTCATGAGGGGGGATTAATGGGTCACTTTGGGATCCAAAAGACTTTAGATGTGTTGCATAAGCATTTTTATTGGCCTGGCATGAAGCATGATGTGCATAAAATATGTGATAGGTGTATTGTTTGTAAAAGAACCAAATCAAAGGTAATGCCTCATGGACTCTATACCCCCCTACCTATTCCTGATTCCCCTTGGACTGACTTGTCTATGGACTTTATGCTAGGTTTGCCCCACTTAAAAAAAAGGAAGAGACTCCATTTTTGTGGTGGTGGACAGATTTTCCAAGATGGCCCACTTCATCCCTTGCCATAAGGTGGATGACGTCATTCATGTGGCAGACTTGTTCTTTAAAGAAGTGGTGTGGCTTCATGGAATACCCAAAAGCATAGTCTCAGATAGGGACTCAAAATTCTTAAACCATTTTTGGAGGACCTTTTGGAACAAGCTTGGGACTAAGCTACTCTTCTCTACCACTTGCCACCCACAAACCAATGGGCAAATTGAGGTGGTGAATAGGACCCTAACGACCTTGCTGCGATTAATCATCAAGAGGAACATCAAAACTTGGGAATAATGCTTACCTCTTGTTGAATTTGCTTATAATAGGGCTGTGCATGCTGCTACTAGTTTTTCTCCTTTTGAGATTATATATGGTTTTAATCCCCTCACCCCCTTGATTTACTGCTTCTACCTAATGTTTCTTCTTTAATTCATAGGGATGGACAGGTAAAAGCTGAATATGTGAGGAAGCTCCATGAACAAGTCAAGACTCAAATTGAAAGGAAGATGGAGCAATATGCTAAGCAAGCAAATAAGGGAAGGAGGCAAGTTGTTTTTGAACCAGGAGATTGGGTGTGGGTGCACATGGGAAAAGAAAGGTTTCCTTTACAAAGGAAATATAAGCTCTTACCTAGAGGAGATGGACCCTTCCAAATCTTAGAAAGAATCAATGACAATGCATACAAAGTTGACCTACCAGGTAAGTATGGGGTTAGTGCAACATTTAATGTGGCTGACTTAAGTCTTTTTGATATAGGTGATGAAGGATTAAATTCGAGGACGAATTCTTTCAAAATGGGAGGGCATGATGGAGACCAAGGAAGCTCAAGTGGAACCCCAACGAGCCCAATGCCCAAAGAAGCACTACGAGGACTTGGAGGCCCAATGACAAGGTCAAGAGCTAAGAAGGCTAAGGAGGATTTGGACAAAGAAGTCAACCACTTTCTCTCACTGAAGCCCACTCTAGAAGAAGAAGCACTCAAGATGGTCCAAATAATCCAAGTTGATGAAGGGCCCAAATATGGGGACATGATTTCTTCTTAGTCAATTTTATTTAATTATGTATTTGAACCTTTTAATTTTCTCAGTTTTGGTTCTTATTTTCTTTTTGGGATAATTTTGTAATATGGGTTTATTGATTGGGCTTAACTTGCGCATACTGGAGCTAGAGTTTCCAATTGGGCTTGGGCCACATTTGCACTAGGATTGGGTTTAAAAATGTGCTAGCTTGCTGCCTCCTTTAGCTAGATCTAGCTGTATACCTAATGCCTATAAATAGGCTTGTGTTTACTATATTTGAACTTTTTGACTTAGAGAATAATATTGCACTCATTTGTGAGTTTTGAGAGCTTAGTTCTCTTGGGTTCTTGGTAGAGCCATCTTGGTTCTTATCAAAAGTTTCCTTACCTTTGTGACGAATCTTCGCTTGACTTATCACTCTCCAAGAGTGTGGCGTCTTCTTCCTTCCATTCCTTTTCTTTTTCCATCTTTTCCTTTTTTTACTGTTCACAGTACTGTTCATGCACTGTTCACGGTACTTTTCACCTACTATTCATCCTTTGTTGTTTAATTCTTTAAAACACGAAATCAACTCAATGACGATCCGTAAAAATAATATGCATCCAACTTGGATCATATCAGAACTAGAATGCAATAGAAAAAAAATAAAAACAGCCCCAAAAATATATAAAGGTCTTGAAAGTTCATATTGACTCTTTTAGCTCTTCTCCTTTCATTCCAAGTGGGCTATGCATGTGTAAACCCTAGGCTCCACGGGTTAGGCTTCAATCTAATGTTGGGCCTCTAATAAGTTATTCACCATCTTTTTAAGTTCTTCTTGGGCCCTTTTAGCTCTTGCTCTTGTCATGGGCCCTCCTAGACCTTGTATTGGATCTTGGACTTCTTTCTGGACTTGGGTCTGGGCTTGGGCTTCTCCCATGAAGTCCTCATCAGTGGGATCAAGTTCAAAAAGAAAGAGCAAAATATAGAGAGCATCCTATCATTACTTGGGATGAAATGAAGATAAGGAGGAGGTTTGTACCATCTTATTATCATAGGGAGCTACACAATAAGTTACAAAGACTCTCTCAAGGGAGTAGGAGTGTGGATGAGTACTTCAAAGAGATGGAGGTTGCCATGATAAGAGCTAACATTGTTGAAGAAAGGGAGGCAACTAAGGCTCAGTTTCTTCATGGTCTCAACCGAGACATTAGTGATATTGTGGAGTTGCAACATTATGTTGAGTTTGAAGACTTGGTGCATCAAGCCATGAAGGTGGACCAACAACTCAAGAGAAAGGGTACTTCGAAGAAGGCTTCTTCCAACTTCAACACAACAAGTTGGAAGGACAAGCAAAAAAGAAGAAGGGATCATCTTCTAGTCCAAAGGAACCTGTGGCTGTCCCTAAGGCCACCATGTCTACTACTTCCACTTCATCTTCTACTTCTAAAAATAAGGACATTAAATGCTTCAAGTGTTTGGGAAGGGGACACATAGCTTCTCAATACCCAAATAAGAAAATAATGGTGATGAGGGACAATGGGAGCATCACTAGTAAATCTTCTTCTATTTCATCAAGTGAGGAGGAAAGTGATTGTGAGGCTATTCCACAAGAGGGAGACTTATTGATAGTAAGAAGATTATTGGGAAGTCAAGCTAACGAGAAGGATGAAGGCCAAAGAGAGAACATTTTTCATACAAGATGCCTCATTCAAGGGAAGGTGTGCTCTTTGATTATTGATGGGGGGAGTTATACCAATGTTGCAAGTACTAGATTGGTGACCAAACTCAACCTAAAGACTACTCCACACCCGCGGCCTTATAAGCTCCAATGGTTAAGTGAGGATGGTGAGTTGTTTGTGAACCAACAAGTATTGGTAAGCTTCTCGATTGGTAAATATGATGATGAAGTCCTATGTGATGTTGTTCCATGGAGGCTGGCTATATTTTACTTGGAAGGCCTTGGTAATTTGATAGACATGTTACTCATGATGGTTTTACTAACAAGGTCTTGTTTGTACATAATATTTTTAAGGTCAAACTTGTACCATTATCTCCAAGAGAGGTTTGTGAGGATCAAGTGAAGTTGAAAATAAAGAGAGAACAAGAGAGAAAAGATTTGAAAAGATATAGAGGAGACATGAGAGGAGAGATAGAGAAAATGAGAGGCTTAGGGGTGTGAATATCAAAATACCTTCCTTCCAAGGGAGGAATGATCTGGAAGCATATCTTGAGTTGGAGATGAAAATTGAGCAAATCTTCTCATGCCATGACTACAATGAAGAGAAGAAAGTGAAGGTGGCTGCACTTGAGTTCACAGATTATGCATTGATTTGGTGGGATCAAGCTCAAAAAGAAAGGGCAAGATATAGAGAGCATCCTATCATTACTTGGGATGAAATGAAGACTTTGATGAGGAGGAGGTTTGTACCATCTTATTATCATAGGGAGCTACATAATATGTTACAAAGGCTCTCTCAAGGGAGTAGGAGTGTGGATGAATACTTCAAAGAGATGGAGGTTGCCTTGATAAAAGCCAACATTGTTGAAGAAAGGAGGCCAACCATGGCTCGGTTTCTTCATGGTCTCAACCGAGACATTAGTGATATTGTGGAGTTGCAACATTATGTTGAGCTTGAAGACTTAGTGCATCAAGCCATGAAGGTGGAGCAACAACTCAAGAGGAAAGGTACTTTGAAGAAGGCTTCTTCCAACTTCAACACAACAAGTTGGAAGGACAAGCAAAAGAAGGAGGGATCCTCTTTCGGTCCAAAGGAACCCGTGGCTGCCCCTAAGGCCACCTTGCTTACTACTTCCACTTTATCTTCTACTTCTAAAAATAAGGACATTAAATGCTTCAAGTGTTTGGGAAGGGGACACATAGCTTCTCAATGCCCAAATAAGAAAACAATGGTGATAAGGGACAATGGGAGCATCACTAGTGAATCTTCTTCTATTTCGTCAAGTGAGGAGGAACGTGATTGTGAGATTATTCCACAAGAGGGAGACTTATTGATGGTAAGAAGATTATTAGGAAGTCAAGCTAAAGAGAAGGATGAAGGCCAAAGAGAGAACATTTTCCATACAAGATGCCTCATTCAAGGAAAGGTGTGCTCTTTGATTATTGATGGGGGAAGTTGCACCAATGTGGCAAGCACTCGCTTGGTAAGAAAAATTGACCTTAAAACTACTCCTCACCCCTGAACATACAAGCTTCAATGGCTAAGTGAGAATGGTGAGTTGATAGTGAATCAACAAGTTTGGTAAGTTTGTCAATTGGTAAGTATAAAGATGATATTTTGTGTGATGTTATTCCTATGGAGGCCGGCCATATTTTGCTTGGAAGGCCTTGGCAATTTGATAAGCATGCTATTCATGATGGTTTCGCTAACTAGTACTCATTTGTTCATAATTCCTTAAAGGTAACCCTTGTACCCCTTACTCCCAAACAGGTTTGTGAAGACCAAGTGGCCTTGAAGCTAAGAAGGGAGCAAGAGAAGGAAGACATAAAAATAAAATCAAAGGGGGAAGCGAAGAATAGGGACCAAGAACTTGTAAATGAGAAAAAAATGAATGTTTAATTGCTAGGGAGAGTGAGATTAAGAGGGCTTGCTTTGCAAAGCAAGAGATGTACATTTGCGTATACAAGGACTTGTACTTAAATTGTAACTCTAACCCTCTACCTAGTGAAGTTGATTCTCTTTTGCAGGACTTTGAAGATGTCTTTCCAAAGAGTGTCCCTCCCGGACTACCACCCTTGAGGGGGATTGAACATCAAATGGACTTCATCCCGGGAGCCTCTTTGCCCAATAAGCCCGCCTATAGGACAAATCATGAGGAAACTAAGGAAATTCAAAAACAAGTGGAGGATTTGATGCAAAAAGGATGGGTGAGGGAAAGTTTAAGTCCTTGTGCCGTGCCTGTCATACTTATCCCCAAGAAGGACGGCACTTGGAGAATATGTACTAATTGTAGGGCTGTAAATAATATAACTGTAAAATATAGGCATCCCATCCCTAGGCTAGATGATTTGCTTGATGAATTGCATGGTGCATGTTACTTTTCTAAAGTGGATTTAAAAAGTGGGTACCATCAAATTAGGATAAGGGAAGGGGATGAGTGGAAGACAGCCTTTAAGACTAAGCATGGATTGTATGAGTGGTTAGTGATACCTTTTAGGCTTACAAATGCGCCTAGCACCTTTATGAGGTTGATGAACCATGTGTTGAGAGAGTTTCTAGGCAAGTTTGTAGTAGTATACTTTGATGACATCCTGATCTATAGCATAACCTTAGAAGAGCACCTAGAACACCTTAAGGCTGTGATGAGTGTGCTTAGAAAAGAAAAGTTGTATGCTAATTTAGAGAAGTGTGTCTTTTGCACCGACCATGTAGTGTTCCTAGGCTTTTTTTGTGAGTGCCAAGGGAGTGCAAGTAGATGAAGAAAAGATTAAAGCTATTAGGGAGTGGCCTACCCCTAAGTCTGTGAGTGAGGTAAAAAGCTTTCATGGGTTAGCTAGCTTCTATAGAAGGTTTGTAAAAGATTTCAGCACCATAGCTGCCCCTTTAAATGAAGTTGTTAAGAAAAATGTGAGTTTTAGGTGGGGGAGGATCAAGAGACAAGTTTCAACACACTCAAAGATAGGCTCACTCATGCACCCATACTTGCATTGCCTAAATTTTCTATGTCTTTTGAACTTGAGTGTGATGCATCAAATGTTGGGATTAGGGCTGTTTTATTACAAGAGGGTCACCCCATTGCATACTTTAGTGAAAAATTACATGGAGCTGTTTTAAATTACTCCACCTATGATAAAGAATTGTATGCACTTATAAGGGCTTTGCACACTTGGCAGCACTACCTTTTGCCAAAAGAGTTTGTAATTTACAGTGACTATGAGTCACTAAAATATTTAAAAGGGCAAGGTAAGCTTAATAAGAGGCATGCCAAGTGGGTGGAATGCCTTGAACAATTTCCCTATGTGATCAAACACAAGTAAGGGAAGGTAAACATAGTAGCTGATACGCTTTCCAGGAGGTATACCTTATTAGCTACTCTTGAAACAAAAATGCTTGGTTTTGAACACATAAAAGAGTTGTATGTGCATGATGATGATTTCTCCAAGATGTATGCTGCTTGTGAAAAAGGGGCGCATAAGGGGTTCTTTAGGCAAGATGGGTATTTATTCAAAGAAAAACATTTGTGTGTGCCTAAGAGCTCATTGCGTGAATTATTGCTTAGGGAAGCTTATGAGGGGGATTAATGGGTCACTTTGGGATCCAAAAGACTTTAGGTGTGTTGCATGAGCATTTTTATTGGCCTGGCATGAAGCATGATGTGCATAAAATATATGATAGGTGCATTGTTCGTAAAAGAGCCAAATCAAAGGTAATGCCTCATGGACTCTATACCCCTTACCTATTCCTGATTCCCCTTGGACTGACTTGTCTATGGATTTTGTGCTAGGTTTGCCCCGCTTAAAAAAAGGAAGAGACTCCATTTTTGTGGTGGTGGACAGATTCTCCAAGATGGCCCACTTCATCCCTTACCATAAGGTGGATGACGCCATTCATGTGGCAGACTTGTTCTTTAAAGAAGTAGTGAGGCTTCATGGAATGCCCAAAAGCATAGTCTCAGATAGGGACTCAGAATTCTTAAGCCATTTTTGGAGGACCCTTTGGAACAAGCTTGGGACTAAGCTACTTTTCTCTACCACTTGCCACCTACAAACCGATGGGCAAACTGAGGTGGTGAATAGGACCCTATCGACCTTGCTGCGATTAATCATCAAGAAGAACATCAAAACCTAGGAAGAATGCTTACCTCTTATTGAATTTGCTTATAATAGGGCTGTGCATGCTACTACTAGTTTTTCTCCTTTTGAGATTGTATATGGTTTTAATCCCCTCACCCCCCTTGATTTACTGCCTCTACCTAATGTTTCTTCTTTAATTCATAGGGATGGACAGGCAAAAGCTGAATATGTGAAGAAGCTCCATGAACAAGTCAAGACTCAAATTGAAAGGAATATGGAGCAATATGCTAAGCAAGCAAATAAGGGAAGGAGACAAGTTATTTTTGAACTAGGAGATTGGGTTTGGGTACACATGCGAAAAGAAAGGTTTCCTTTGCAAAGGAAATCTAAGCTCTTACCTAGAGGAGATGGACCCTTCCAAATCTTAGAAAGAATCAATGACAATGCCTACAAAGTTGACCTACCAGGTAAGTATGGGGTTAGTGCAACATTTAATGTGGCTGACTTAAGTCCTTTTGATGTAGGTGATGAAGGATTAAATTCAAGGACGAATTCTTTCGAAGGGGGAGGGCATGATGGAGACCAACGAAGCTCAAGTGGAACCCCAATGGGCCCAATGCCCAACGAAGCACTGCGAGGACTTGGAGGCCCATTGACAAGGTTAAGAGCTAAGAAGGCTAAGGAGGATTTGGACAAAGCAGTCTACCACTTTCTTTCACTGAAGCCCATTCTAAAAGAAGAAGCACTCAAGATGGTCTAAATGATCCAAGTTGATGAAGGGCCCAAATGTGGGGACATGATTTCTTCTTAGTCAATTTTATTTAATTATATATTTGAACCTTTTAATTTTCTCAGTTTTGGTTCTTATTTTCTTTTTGGGTTAATTTTATAATAAGAGCCTATTGTTTGGGCTTAACTTGCGCAGAATAGAGCTAGGGTTTCCAATTGGGCCGAGGCCACATTTGCACTAAGATTAGGTTTTAAAATGTGCTAGCTTGCTGCCTCCTTTAGCTAGACCTAGCTGCATACCTAATGCCGATAGATAGGCTTGTGTTTATTGTATTTGGCACTTTTTTTGACTTAGAGAATAATATTGCACTCCTTTGTGAGTTTTGAGAGCTTAGTTCTCTTGGGTTCTTGGTAGAGCCATCTTGGTTCTTATCAAAGGTTTCCTTACCTTTGTGGCAAATCTTCACTTGACTTATCACTCTTCAAGAGTGTGGCGTCTTCTTCCTTCCATTCCTTTTCCTTTTCCATTTTTTCCATTTTGTACTATGCATGGTACTGTTCACGTACTGTTCACGGTACTGTTCACGCGCTATTCACTATACTGTTCACGCACTATTTACATTACTATTCATCCTTTCATTATTTAATTCTTTAAAACACGAAATCAACTCAAGAACGATCCGTAAAAATAATATGCATCTAACTTAGATCATATCATGTGTGTATGTGTTTGTCTGATATTCTCTATGTGTGTGTGTGTGTTGTGTGATATTTTGTGTTTGCGTGTGTGTGTGTGATATTCGTTGTGTTTGTGTATGCTTGTTTGATACTCTATGTGTACATATGCGTGTGAGATATTCAACGTGTGTGTGTTTTTGTCTGATATTCTCTGTGTGTGTGTGGTGTGTGTGTGTTTGATATTCTCTGTGTGTGTAGGATTTAGTGTGTATGTGATATTCAATGTGCATGGTGTGTGTGTTTGTGTGATATTTAATCTGTGTGTGGTGTGTGTGTATTTGTGTGATATTTATTCTATGTGTGGTGTGTGTGTGATGTGATTTCCACTTACCATGGTTTCACTTTTACGGATCTATCTAGGGTGGAATTCGCACAAGCTTAGGAAGTATCCATAACTCATGCTATAGAAATCAGAATTGAGTGATTCCAAAACAAGGTGAAAGATCTCTTTCTAAAACATGATTTAGACTCAACAATCACTGAAAAAGAGTATGTATAACTTGAGATATGAGTGCAAGAAATTTGAGGCGAAAATTGAGAAAATTACGAAATTAGAGATTCTTGCAAATTGATGCTTGTAATTGAATGGACACAAAGGAAAAATGAAAATAACAAAGGAAAATGGTTAAGACGAGAAATGGAAATAAGAAATGGATTGGTGCCACAATCAAGGATTGATTGATAAACCAAAGTTAGTGATCGCCACACGAGAAACTCTTGATAAGATCTATAGCTCAGTCAAGAACCTAAGAGAGGAATACTCTCACAATTGGATAACCAAATTGAACATCAAATCCTGGTTTTTTTTTTATTCATCCAATTCAGGTACATTATATAGAGAATGGCTAGAGTAGTGCTAACCAAAGGTCACTACAAATCAGCCTAAGGTGACTCTCCTAACCCTAGTAGCCCCACTAATGCTTACATTAATGCCTCAACTAATTGGTATTGATGGCAATTAGTGCATGAAACTTATTATGCTTAAGTGTTGTATTAATTAATTCTAGAAGTTACCAAAGGCAAGCAAGCCAATGGTCACTCTTCTTTGTCATGTTTTTAACAAAGCTAATAAAACAAAATACACATAATCAGCCCCACTAAAAAGCATTAAATTCCCACTAAAGGCAAAGCTTAGTGGAACTTAACTTCACTTAGGTCCTTATTAACTTAGTACTATCATGCCTAATGCTTATTTAACTTAAATAGGCACTCTAAATCAGCCATACAAACTATAAAATTCGTGCATACACTTGGGCAGCCCAACTTCATTGGTTTTCATCTTGAATCAAGCAATTGACATCTTCAGAACCTATGGTTTCAAGACTTGGGCTTGCTTTCAACATAGTTTCCCCTGTGTGTTTCATGGCTTCTTGGGCCTTCTTAGTTCTTGTTCTTGTCATTAGTCCAATTAGTAGGTACCCCCCTTAGGTCCTCATCATCCCCTCCTTCTTTGAGTGAATTTGTCCTCAAATTTGAAGGCTTCATCACCCTTCTAGTCAAGTTGGGTATCACTTATTGGCACTTGCATATCCTTGTAAATGACTTTATTCTTCCATAAATGAAACGAAACCTATCCTCCAGGGTCAAACACAATTTGTTCAAATCCAGGCTTTGAGCTTGATCCTTTTTGCATTAACGAAGCCTTTCTCACTTCCATGTGTTTGTTCTCTTGATTTGGGCGTCCAGTTAAGGGCGGAATGTGCAATGGTGCACAAATGTTTGTACTAGGCATGATTTCAATGTTTGGTTCAATTCTCCTTAAAGGTGGTAGTAAATGGGATTCCTCCTATTTCAACATTTTGCTGCAACATTGAATCAACACTACTAGAAATAGAAAAAGTGTTAGAAACATAAGAATTCAAGCAAGATTTCTTGCTCTCTCTTCTTTCACTCTCGACATCTTCTTCATTATCCTCCCTTTTTCCTTTTTCAAATTCTTTCTCTTTTTCTTTCTCTATCTCTTTCTCTTTTCTCTCTAGTTCATTTCTCTCTTTTTCTCTCATTTCTCTCAATTTTCTTTGATCCTCACAAACCTCTATTGGAGACAAGGGTACAAGGGTGGTCTTGCAATCATTATGCATAAAAGAGAGGTTATCGGTTAAACCATCTCGATTGGCCTTCTTTTTCTTGCATCTTGTTGAGTTAGATAACCTCTCCTTGAGTCGATCAAACTTCTTATGAATTGCCTCAGTTTGTTCCTTCAACAACCTTTGAAAAGTTTGGGTTAATGCCTCCAATAGCCACTTATTGGTTGCAGCCCCTTGAGAGGAAGTCTCCTCTTTAGAACCTGCCATATCACACTTGTAGGCAGCCTCAAATCCTCCCTAGGACTGAGCTTTGATACCAACTGATGTGATTTCACTTACCACGGTTTCACTTTTATGGATCTATCTAGGGAGGAATTTTCACAAGCTTAGGATTATTTGAGATTCTTGCAAATGATGAGGTTTTCCTTAAGCCTCTTGAATTTGGACCTAACTAGGACGAGAACAAAAAGAAATTGGAAGATGAAATTGAAAAAGGAAGAATAAAGAAAGAAAAGAATTAATTCTATCTGTTTTTAGGAAGCATCCATATCTTACGCTATAGACATCAGAATTGAGTGATTCCAAAATGAGGTAAAAGCTCTCTTTCTGAAACACGATTTAGACTCAAGAATCACCGAAAAGAGTATGTATAAATTGAGATATGAGTGCGAGAAATTTGAGACGAAAACTGAGGAAATTGGGAAATTAGAGATTCTTGCAAATTGATGCTTGTAACTGAATGGACACAAAGGAAAAATGAAAATAACAAAGGAAAATAGTTAAGACGAGAGATGGAACTAACTGATGTGATTCCACTTGCCATGGTTTCACTTTTACGGATCTATCTAGGGTGGAATTCGCATAAGCTTAGGATGCATCCATATCTCACGCTATAGACATCAGGATTGAGTGATTCCAAAACCACGTGAAAGATCTTTTTCTAAAACACGATTTAGACTCAAGAATCACTAAAAAAGAGTATGTATAACTTAAGATATGAGTACAAGAAATTTGAGACAAAAACTGAGGAAATTGCAAAATTAGAGATTCTTACAAATTGATGCTTGTAACTGATAGACACAAAGGAAAAAATGAAAATAACAAAGGAAAATGGTTAAGACAAGAAATGGAAATAAGAAATGGATTGGTGCCACAATCAAGGATTGATTGATAAACCAAAGTTAGTGATCGCCACAAGAGAAACTCTTGATAAGATCTATGGCTCAGTCAAAAACCTAAGAGAGGAATACTCTCACAATTGGACAACCAAATTGAACATCAAATCCTATTTTTTTTTTATTCATCCAATTCAGGTACATTATATAGAGAATGGCTAGAGTAGTGGTAACCAAAGGTCACCACAAATCAGCCTAAGGTGACTCTCCTAACCCTAGCAGCCCCACTAATGCTTACATTAATGCCTCAACACAATTAGTGCATGAAACTTATTATGCTTAAGTGTTGTATTAATTAATTCTAGAAGTTACCAAAGGCATGCAAGTCAATGGTCACTCTTCTTTGTCATGTTTTTAACAAAGCTAATAAAACAAAATAAACACAATCAGCCCCACTAAAAAGCAATAAATTCCCACTAAAGGCAAAGCTTAGTGGAACTGAACTTCACCTTAGTGTTTATTAACTTAGTACTATTATGTCTAATGCTTATTTAACTTAAATAGACACTCTAAATCAGCCACACAAACTATAAAATTCGTGCACACACTTGGGCAGCCCAACTTCATTGGTTTTCATCTTGAATCAAGCAATTGACAACTTCAGAACCTATGGTTTTAAGACTTGGGCTTGCTTCCAACATAGTTTCCCCCATTTGTTTCAAGGCTTCTTGGGTCTTCTTAGTTCTTGTTCTTGTCATGGGTCCAATTAGTAGGTACCCCCTTTAGGTCCTCATCATCCCCTCCTTCTTTGAGTGAATTTGTCCTCAAATTTGAAGGCTTCATCACCCTTCTAGTCAAGTTGGCTATCACTTATTGGCACTTGCATGTCCTTGTAAAGGACTTTATTCTTCCATAAATTTAACAAAACCTATCCTCCAGGGTCAAACACAATTTGTTCAAATCCAGGCTTTGAACTTGATCCTCTTTGCATCAAGGGAGCCATTCTCACTTCTATGTGTTTGTTCTCTTGATGTGGGCTTCCAGTTGAGGGCAGAATGTGCAATGGTGCACAAATGTTTGTACTAGGCATGATTTCAATGTTTGGTTCAATTCTCCTTAAAGGTGGTAGTAAATGGGATTCCTCCTTTAGAGTCATTTCAACATTTTCCTGCAGCATTGAATCAATAATACTAGAAACAGAAAAAGTGTTAGAAACATAAGAATTCAAGCAAGATTTCTTGCTCTCTCTTCTTTCACTCTTGACTTCTTCTTCATTGTCCTCCTCTTTTCCTTTTTCAAATTCTTTCTCTTTTTGTTTTTCTAATTCTTTATCTTTCTCTTTTTCTATCTCTTTCTCTTTTTCTTTTCTCTCTAGTTCATTTCTCTCTTTTTCACTCATCTCCCTCAATTTTTTTTGAAACTCACACACCTCTATTGGAGACAAGGGTACAAGGGTGGTCTTGTAACCATTATGCATAAAAGAGAGCTTATCGGTAAAACCATCTTGG
The DNA here is from genome assembly GCA_029884595.1 of Ormosia semicastrata. NCBI lineage: Eukaryota > Viridiplantae > Streptophyta > Magnoliopsida > Fabales > Fabaceae > Ormosia > Ormosia semicastrata. The sequence continues at coordinate 46,659,669 of JAQQTO010000047.1, forward strand.
TTGGCTTTCTTTTCCTTGCATCTTATTGAGTCAGATAACCTTTCATCAAGTCGATCAAACTTTTTATGAATTGCCTCAGTTTGTTTCTTCAACAACCTTTGAAAAGTTTGGGTTAATGCCTCCAATAGCCAGTTATTGGTTGCAGCCCCTTGAGAGAAAGTCTCCTTTTTAGAACCTGCCATATCACACTTGTAGGTAGCCTTAAATCCTCCCTGGGACTGAGCTTTGATACCAACTGATGTGAACCTAAGGAGGGTACCTACTAATTGGACCCATGACAAGAATAAGAACTAAGAAGGCCCAAGAAGCCTTGAAACACACGGGGGAAACTATGTTGGAAGCAAGCCCAAGTCTTCAAACCATAGGTTCTGAAGATGTCAATTGCTTGATTCAAGATGAAAACCAATGAAGTTGGGCTGCCCAAGTGTGTGCATGAATTTTATAGTTTGTATGGCTGATTTAGAGTGCCTATTTAAGTTAAATAAGCATTAGGCATGATAGTACTAAGTTAATAAGGACCTAAGTGAAGTTAAGTTCCACTAAGCTTTTCCTTTAGTGGGAATTTAATGCTTTTTAGTGGGGCTGATTGTGTTTATTTTGTTTTATTAGCTTTGTTAAAAACATGACAAAGAAGAGTGACCATTGGCTTGCTTGCCTTTGGTAACTTCTAGAATTAATTAATACAACACTTAAGCATAATAAGTTTCATGCACTAATTGCTATCAATACCAATTAGTTGAGGCATTAATGTAAGCATTAGTGGGGCTGCTAGGATTAGGAGAGTCACCTTAGGCTGATTTGTGGTGACCTTTGGTTAGCACTACTCTAGCCATTCTCTATATAATGTACCTGAATTGGATGAATAAAAAAAAACCAGGATTTGATGTTCAATTTGGTTGTCCAATTGTGAGAGTATTCCTCTCTTAGGTTCTTGACTGAGCCATAGATCTTATCAAGAGTTTCTCGTGTGGCGATCACTAACTTTGGTTTATCAATCAATCCTTGATTGTGGCACCAATCCATTTCTTATTTCTATTTCTCGTCTTAACCATTTTCCTTTGTTATTTTCATTTTTCCTTTGTGTCCATTCAATTACAAGCATCAATTTGCAAGAATCTCTAATTTCGTAATTTTCTCAATTTTCGTCTCAAATTTCTCACACTCATATCTCAAGTTATGCATACTCTTTTTCAGTGATTCTTGAGTCTAAATCATGTTTTAGAAAGAGATCTTTCACCTCATTTTGGAATCAGTCAATTCTAATTTCTATAGCTTGAGATACGGATGCTTCCTAAGCTTGTGTGAATTCCACCCTAGATAGATCCGTAAAAGTGAAACCATGGTAAGTGGAAATCACATCAATGTGCATGTGTGTGTGTGTGATATTTTATGATCGTCTGTGATATTATGCGTGTGTATGTGTGTTAGACTGATATTCTATGTGTGTGTGTGTGTGTTTGATATTATGCGCATATGTGTGTGTGTGTGATATTTTTTGTGTGTGTGTATGTGGGTAATCTCTCTCTCTCTCTCTATATATATATATATGATAATTTGGGTGTGAGTGTGTGTGTAAGATATTCTCTGTGTGTGTGTGTGTGTGTATGTGTTTGGTGATATTCTATGTGTGTGCGTGTGTGTTTGATTGATATTCTCTCTATGTGTGTGTGTGTTTTTGATATTTTGTGTATGTGTATGTCGATATTCTCTGTGTGTGTGTGATATTATGTGTGTGTGTGTGTTTGTGATATTCTCTCTATGAGTAATTGTTTGATATTCGGTGCGTGTCTTTGTATGTGTCGATATTCTATGTTTATGTGTGTGTGATATTCTCTCCCTCTCTCTATACCTATTTCTGTGTGTGTGTGTGTGTGTGTGTTTGTATAGTATTCTCTATGTACGTGTGTGTGTGTGATATTTTGTTTGTGTATTTCATATTCTCTATCTCTCTCTATGTGTGTGTGTGATATTCTCTCTCTGTGTGTATGTGTGTGTGATATTCTCTGTGTGTGTGATGATATTCTGTCGTGTGTGTGTTTATTTGATATTATTTGTGTGTGTGATATTCTGCGTGTGTGTATGTGTGTGTTTGTTTGATATTCTATGTATGTATGTGTGTGTGAACTCTTTGTGTGTGTGTGTGAGATATTCTATGTGTGTGTCTTTGTGTGTTTGTCTGATATTCTGTGTGTGTGTGTGTGATATCATATGTGTGTGTGTGTGTGTTTGTCTGATATTCTCTTTGTGTATGTGTGATAGAGATGCAACCAGCCAACCTAAAGAAGATCCTTTGCATGGAATTGGAGGTCTAATGATTAGGGCCAAGACGGATGAAGTAAGCTTTGCAAGGCCTAATTATGGAGCTCAAAGAAAAAGAAGGTCGATACAAAATAGAGGCTACACCAAAATAGGTCTCTTTTCTACAACTTGAAGATGATTTGAGCCTAACTTGAAGACAATAATTTGGAGAGCCAAATAAAGCCCAATAATTCATGGGCTTCAATCCCTTTAGTTATTGGGCCAATTATGATATGATTCAAGAATGGAACATACGATTTTCGGATCTTCCTTGAGTTGGTTCTCTTGTAACCGAATTCAACAACAACAAAAAAATGAAAATTAAACAAAGATTGAATAGAAGAAGAAGAGTGGTGTGAAGAACAGGTAAGATAGAAGATTAAAAGATGGAATTAGACAAGAAGATGAAGAATGGTGCCACAATCTCAAAATCCTATTGAAGAGAATGAGAATGATAAAAGCCTTGTGTAGAATCGCCACCTGGTTCAAATGTTACCTTCTTCCTTCCTTTGTTTGCATGCTTGACATACCCTTTTGTTTTCTTCTCAATTTGGGTCTTAACCTTCTCATGCAATTTCTTGACATAATCAGCTTTAACCTGCCCAGACTTATCTTGCAAATGAGAAATGTTAGGTAAAGGCAATAAATCCAAAGGAGTCAAAGGATTAAAACCATATACAATTTCAAAAGGTGAAAACTGAGTAGTACTATGTATAACCCTATTATAAGCAAACTCAACATGTGGCAAACATTCCTCCTAAGACTTAAGATTTTTCTTTAGAACAGTTCTAAGGAGAGTAGATAAAGTCCTATTTATAACCTCTATTTGCCCATCAGTTTGGGGATGGCAAGTAGTAGAAAACAATAGTTTTGTGCCTATCTTTCCCCACAAAGTCCTCCAAAAATGACTAAGGAACTTAGAGTCTCGATCACTTACAATACTCTTAGGCAAACCATGCAGTCTTACCACCTCTTTGAAGAATAAATCAGCTACATGACATACATCGTCCACCTTCTTGCATGGTATGAAGTGAGCCATCTTTGAGAACCTATCAACCACCACAAAAATGGAATCCTTCCCTCCCTTAGACCGAGGCAAACCTAGAACAAAATCCATAGAAATATCAATCCAAGGGTGTTCAGGAACAGGCAATGGAGTATATAATCCATGCGGCATGACCCTAGACTTAGCCTTTTTACAAATAAGACACTTATCACACAACTTATGTACATCATGCTTCATGTAGGGCCAGTAAAAATGTTCATGTAAGATGTCATATGTCTTTTGCACCCCAAAGTGTCCCATTAAGCCCCCTTCATGTGCCTCTTGAACAAGCAATTCCCTAATTGAACTTTTAGGGCACACAAAGTCTCTTGTCCTTTATTAAGTAACCATCATGCTTGAAATACCCATCAGATACAGTATGAGAACATGTTTGATAAATATGAGAAAAATCAACATCATGTTCATACAATTCCTTAATATATTCAAAACCAAGAAATTTAGTTTCAAGAGTAGTCATTAAAGCATACTTGCGTGACAAAGCATCAGCAACCACATTGGACTTACCTTTCTTGTGCTTGATCACATAGGGGAATTGTTCAAGAAACTCCACCCATTTGGCATGTCTCTTGTTCAACTTTCCCTGTCCTTTCAAATACTTTAGGGACTCATGATCACTATGAATAATAAACTCCTTAGGCAGAAGATAGTGTTGCCAAGTTTGCAAAGCCCTAACTAAAGCATACAATTCCTTATCATATGTAGGGTAGTTAAGGGCAGCCCCATTCATTTTCTCACTAAAATAGGCAATGGGATGTCCCTCTTGCATTAAAACAGCACCTATGCCTACCCCAGATGCTTCACATTCAAGCTCAAAGGATTTAGTAAAGTTAGGCAAAGCAAGTATGGGTGCATGTGTTAATTTCTCCTTTAGGACAGCAAATGCTTTCTCTTGTTTCTCTCCCCATTTAAATCCCACATGCTTCTTGACTAGTTCATTTAGAGGTGCAGCAATGGTACTAAAATCCTTAACAAACCTCTTATAGAAACTAGCAAGCCCATGGAAACTTCTTACCTCACTCACACTCTTAGGAGTTGGCTATTCTTGGATTGCTTTTATTTTCTCTTTATCTACATGCACTCCACTAGAATTAACCACAAATCCTAAGAACACAACATGGTCCTTACAAAACGTGCACTTTTCCAACTTAGCATACAATCTTTCTTTTCTAAGCACAAGTAAAACAGATTGCAAATGATGCAAATGCTCATCCAAATTTTTACTATATATAAGAATATCATCAAAATAAACAACCACAAATTTCCCTAGAAACTCTCTCAAAACATGGTTCATCAATCTCATGAAAGTACTAGGGGTATTTGTTAATCCAAATGCCATTACTTTCCACTCATACAAGCCATACTTGGTTTTAAAAGCTGTAACACCCTCCTTAGGGCGCCACACTTTATGTTACTTAATTACCAAATTATCCTTCAATTAAAAATCGTGCTTGTATTATAAATACGAGTTATAAAATTTCTTGATGATAATAAGATAAACTTAGCAGAAAATAAAAACATAACAACATTGTCACAAATAATTTACATCACATATACATACAAGCGTTTAGTACTGTCACACTTTGATATCTTACAAACTAGACTTCCAAAATATTTAAACTTTAAACTTTAAAACTAACATATAGCCCAAATCTTACTAGACAGCAGAACCCTCAGATGGGTCCTCCTCAGATTCCTCAGTACATAGGAATCCGTCATGATGTGCAGTTCTACGGACAAGTGTCCGAGCAGACGACACAATACAATCCGTACTAGGAGTAGGATAGTAAGCTCCCCAATACTGCCTAATAGATATTTTAAACTCTATAATGGATACTCTCTCCCTCTAAATTTACAGTCCATGCCTCATCTCCCCCAATGAATGTCAGCTTCAGGTAGCTAAGGAGACTAGGCATCTGCATCTCTTCAGAACTCGACGTCCTCAACAGGAATCTGCTCCTCCTCAACTTCTCACTCTTTTTCTTGCTCGACGTCTTAACAAATATAAATATAATACCAAACATACATACAAAGAGGTGAGATCACCTACGCCAATACCAGTATGGCAGTAATGAAGATAAACACATACAATATCTCATACAGTTATCATACCATAATTACAATTATGCCACTAACATCAATATCATCACAAAACATGTAATACACAATAATTACAGTCATGTCATTATCAATAATCAATAAATCAATAAATCAATTATCATAAACAAAAATTATGATAATACCCTCTATCATTATATGTATGCACACAGACTCAATTTCCTACTCCATGGAGCTACAACTCAGGTCGGAGAGAGTGATCGAAAAGAATTGTCGGTACCAACATGCCTTGGACCACGTGCTCAGTTTTGCACATCCAGCATATACACGACAGTCTTTATCAGATCATGATTAAGGATAGTGTCTCGGTCCGGATCATTGGTGTGTTGCGTCGGTCTAACCCACGGTACAGAAGAGCTACAATCTGCCCATTGTAGGCAACCCGCACCCCAATGCCCCCAAGGTCAACGAGTGACTTACACTACGCATATCGCACCCACTCAGGAAGTGTAGTCTCTCCTAGGCAACTAGCCTCATACAGTCCATCGGACCTTTCCAATGCATGTACCATGCACTATTCATATTTCCAATTTATATCACATAATCGGGGTCCACACAGTAATATAACAGTACTATTACTGTATTTTAATCGCGTAGTCATATTTTCGCATTTTCTCAATTGCGACTCAATTCTGCCGCCTTTTCAAAATCGCGTAGCGACTTTTCAACGTTTTCCAATCGCGTAAATATTTTTCTTACGTTTTAAATCGAAAATACTATTTTTCTCATTTTAATACCAAAATTAGCTTCATTTTCCATATTTGCACTTTAGTCCCTCAAAAACTCATATTTATGAAACAACCCCTCATAAAATCCATATCTACAAAATAGTCCTTCAAAATTTAATATTTACAGAAAAGTCCCTCATAAATTATTATTTATGAAAAAGTCCCTCATGAAATTTATATTTACGAAATCATCCCTCTTTTATAAAATATTTACAGTTTGACCCCTCTAAAAATAATATTTACATTATGACCGTTCAAAAATCAATATTTATACTATGGCCTCTCATTTTGATAAAATTTGCAATTTAGTCCTTCTTTTATAAAAATTTGCGGTATAACTCCTCTAAAAATCAGTAAATGGTATTGTTTTCAAAAATCATCATTTCTTTTCTTTACTACTCATAAAATCATTTTATTTTACCATTACTCAAATTTTTCTCAGATTCATTTAAATGTCTCAGTTCTCATTTTAATTCATCAATGTAAGGACTTTGGTCCTTTTTCCATTGTATGGCCGTAAGCCTCAATACTCTTTGGAGTACACATACAATCGATTAATCATGTTATTCACATCCTAATTTACACATACAATCTCATGCTTTCATAATTACACATACACACAGAATATCAAAACTTTAAGCATTTAATCACACATGCAAGCATAAAAACTCAATCAAACACATCTTAAACACAATCAAATAATCGATGAAGAACCCTTATGGATTTTTCACCATACAAAACCATCCTCACACCACCAAAACTCGGTTGGTGAGGTTAAATCTCCCTCTTACCTCTTGTAGACAATTTTAATCGATTAGTTCTCCTTCCTTCCTTCAAATTTGTGCTACCCACCAAACAAATCCCTAAAATTCTTAAACAATTAGTAAAAACACATACAAGGTACAATATTGAAAAACCATGGAACAATCATGGTTAGAAAAATTAAAAATTCAATTTTGAACCATAGAAACCAAACTTACCCTTAAGTAAGTAAGCAAGAAGTGGAATTTTAGGCAAGATAGAGTAGGAATTTGGGAAAACTTTGTGAATGAAAGATGCTTAGAATGATATTTGGGTTCAAGAAATGTGATGAGCTAAAATTATGAAGGCTTGGGTGAGTATGTGAGGGTGGTGGCCGAATCTTGTGAGAGAAAATGAGAGAGAAAAGTCTTGAGTTTTCTTGTGTTTTTAGAGAGAGAAATGGATAGCTAAAATGTGATAAGTGTGAAATAGAAAATGAAGAGTGAATATGGAGTGCAGCTGCCGTGTGAGTTGTTTTAGGGAGGTTGAGTGATCAATTTTGCATGCTAAAATATCCTAAAGTGTTCACACTTGTGCACATGGCTTATGTCATGTTGGATGGTTCTTGAACCATGTAGATTCAAGCCCACTTGCCTCCTCATTTTGCAGCCCCAATTTCGTGCAGCCCTCATCCATTTAGTGACTTAATTATTTCCAAATTAGTCCTAATTACTTGCTAACTAATTAGGGAATTAGTTAGGTTAAATATCCTAACCAATTTTAATTAACATAACAATCATATAACTAGTTAATTTAATATATATTAGCATATATTATAACCTTTAATTAATATAAGGATATCTAATTAGTATTTAGATTATAATTAATTGATAACTAAGTTAGTTCACTTAGTATGCTAATTAAGTAATTAGATTAGTTGAATTAAGCTTAATTAGGTTACTAACCCTTTTCAAGCCTACAATCTTTGACTAAATCCTAACCCTTGATTCATCTTTAATTTCAAGCCATAGATCACATCTAGGGTAGATATCAATTGGTCATAAAACTATCCTTCTAATCTCACCATTGATTAGATCAACGGCTAAGATTAAAGCTTCTAAAGTAAGCTTTAAAATCCAATGGCTCACAAAGAAGTCAATGCTTCTTTTGTTGACTATTTCTAATTGGCTTAGAAAGTCAAGCCATCTATTTTGACCATTTCCTATTGGTTTAGATTTCTGTACAGTCAGCATCGTTGACTGCTACACTAAACGTGGGCCCCACGAACTTTTTCGGGTCCACAAATAATTTTTCTACTGTTTTTGAGACAAGTAAAATCTTGTTGAATAAAATAATATTATAAAAATATAAAATTATTTTATTGCACAGTTAAATTCTAAAAATTACGAGATTAATATTTATATCAATCAAAATTGGGTTTAGTAAGATCCCCAAGCTCTAATTAATTAAAATAAGATTTTTCCCGGTCAGAAAATTATTATTTTCTTGACTCGGAGCAAATCACACAAAATGATCAAATATGATCTCAGAACAGTCAAATTATTTTTATAACACACAGAAAATGTAAAACAATGTAATTCTGCTATTACTATTCATATAGTCAGAATTTGGGGTGTTACAACTCTCCCCCTCTAAAATAAAGTTTCGTCCTCGAAACTTGACATACATATTCAAAATAAAAAAGGATACTGCTCTCTTATCTTCTCTTCCAACTCCCATATAGCTTCACCACTTACATCATTCCATACCACTTTAACTAAAGCGATGTCCTTTCCTCGAAGTTGTTTAACTCTTCGATCTTCAATTCTGGTCGGAAATGTCTCATAGGTCAAATTCTCCTTTAGTTGTACAGTGTCTGGCTCGATCACATGAGTTAGATCAGAAATATATTTCCGCAGTTGTGATACGTGAAATACATTATGGAGATTTGATAAGAACGGTGGTAGTGCAATCTGATAAGCTACCGGACCTACCCGACGAAGTATCTGATACGGTCCAATAAACTTCGGAGTAAGCTTCCTCGACTTGATTACTCGTCCAACTCCAGTCATAGGCGTCACACGTAGAAATACATGGTCACCTTCTTCAAATTCTAGCGGTCTTCTTCTTTTATCTGCATAACTCTTTTGCCGCATCTGTGTCGTCCTCATCTTATCTTGGATCATCTTCACTTTCTCAGTTGTCTGTTGCACAAACTCGGGTCCTACCACAATACTTTCACCATCATGGTACCAACACAATGGCGTTCTACATCTTCTCCCATATAATGCCTCATAGGGTGCCATCCCTATGCTCGAATGGAAACTATTGTTGTAGGTGAACTCTATCAACGGTAGAAATTCATCCCAACAACTAGTTTGCTCTAGAACACAAGCCCTCAACAAGTCCTCCAATGACTGAATCGTCCTTTCTGACTGACCATCAGTTTGTGGATGGTAAGCAGAACTCAAACATAGCTTCGTTCCCATCGCTTCTTGCAAACTGTTCCAGAATCTCGATGTAAATCGCGGATCTCGATCAGAGATTATACTAGATGGTACACCATGAAGTCTGACAATTTCGTTGATGTACACTTGAGCCAACTTCTCCATTGAGTACTTAATATTAATCGGTAAAAAGTGCGCTGACTTTGTAAGCCGATCAATAATCACCCATATAGAATCGTGACCCTTCCGAGTCTTTGGCAGTGCAGTTACGAAATCCATTGCTATATCATCTCATTTCCACTCAGGAATAGGCAAAGGTTGCAACATTCGTGATGGTCTCTGATGTTCCACTTTGGCCTTCTGACAAATTAAACAGGATGATACATATTCTGCTACATCCCTCTTCATCCCTTGCCACCAATATAGCTGTTTTAAATCTTGGTACATCTTCGTGGCTCCTGGATGCATACTCAATTTGCTTCGATGAGCTTCATCCAAAATTGATCTCCTCAGTTCTGGATCGTTTGGTACACAAACTCTCCCTTTGAACTTCAAAATTCCATCAACACCTTCGCTGAATTCCAATTCTGCTCCTTGACTTCTTGCTTCCTTTGCTTCTTGCAAATACTGATCACTATTTTGCCCTTCTCGTATTCTATCCATCAAGTCTTTCGAAATAACGATCATGTTCAAACACATCTTCCCCGATGTCAACTTCACAGATAATCGCATATCCCGAAATTCTTTTATCAATTCCTTCTCCTTTATCATCATAACAGAAGCATTAAGCGCTTTCCTACTTAAGGCATCTGCTATGACATTCGCCTTCCCAGGATGATACTGTAACTGAAAGTCATAATCTTTTAGAAACTCGAGCCAACGCCTTTGTCTCATGTTCAACTCTTTCTGGTCAAACAGATACTTCAAACTTTTATGGTCACTAAAAACAGTGACCGTTGCCCCATAGAGAAAATGTCTCCATACCTTCAATGCAAACACCACTGCTGCTAACTCCAAGTCATGAGTCGAATAATTCCTCTCATGCACTTTCAACTGCCTCGACGCATATGCCACAACCTTACGGTTTTGCATAAGTACACAACCCAATCCCTGATACGAAGCATCACAATACACCTCAAAAGGTTCATTCGGATCAGGCAGAATCAAAACTGGTGAAGTAGTCAGTCATTGTTTCAACTCCTGAAAACTTTCCTCACATGCTTCAGTCCATGTAAACAGTTGATTCTTTCGTGTAAGTTGGGTAAGAGGTCCTGCAATCTTCGAAAACCCTTCTATGAATCGTCGATAGTAACCGGCCAATCCGATGAAACTACGGATCTCCGATACTGTCTTCGGTCTCTCCCATTGAACAACTGTTTCCACCTTCGAAGCATCAACTTCAATTCCATCTGCCGATATGACATGCCCCAAAAATTGCACTTCGCTCAACCAAAACTCACATTTGGACAACTTGGCATACAACTTATTCTCCCTCAAAATCTGGAGAACCACTCTGAGATGTTCAGCATGTTCCTCCTGACTTCGAGAATAAATCAAGATGTCATCAATAAAGACAACAATAAACTTATCCAAGTATGAACGGAAAATCTAATTCATGAAGTCCATAAATATCGCAGGTGCATTAGTCACACCAAAAGGCATCACTTGATACTCGTAATGCCCATATCGTGTCCGAAACGCAGTCTTCGGGATATCCTCCACCTTCACACGTATCTGGTGATAACCAAAACGTAAATCAATTTTAGAAAATATTGCAGCTCCTCGCAATTGATCCATCAAATCATCGATTCTTGGTAGTGGATATTTATTCTTGATCGTAATCTTGTTCAATTGTCGGTAGTCTACACATAGACGAGAAGTCCCATCCTTCTTCTTTACCAACAATACTGGAGCTCCCCAAGGTGATACACTTGGTCTCACAAACTGCTTCTCCAACAAATCCTCTAACTGCTTCTTAAGCTCTGCTAACTCTACTGGCGACATTCGATAAGGCGCCATATAGGTCCAGCTCCAGGTACCAAATCAATAGAGAATTCAATCTCTCTTTTTGGTGATATTCCAGGTATATCTTCAGGAAATACCTCAGGAAACTCATTCACTACGAAAATATCCTTTAAAATATCCTCACAGTGAATCTCCATAGAAGACATCAACAAGTACCTTTGATCTCCTTCCTTTAAACAAGCCTCCATTTGAGTAGCCGTTAAGAATCTAGAATCCTTAATCTCAGGAAAAACTAATGTCTTATTCGAACAGTCTATCAAGATATGGTTGGAAGACAACCAATCCATTCCTAAGATTACATTAATCTTGGAAAGAGGCAAACAGATCAAATCCACATGAAAGATTCTATCTAACGAGATACAGGGCAATTCAAGCATACTCTTGTAGTTATCACAGGCTTATCAGTAGGAGTACTAACACTCAAATCATACGGCAATGTAGTCACAGTTAATCCCAAACGCTCCACACAATCACATGTAATGAAAGAATGTGTTGCTCCCGAATCATATAATACTATTAAAGGATTACCTTCAATAGCACACTCCTCCATTATCAAGTTCTCGGATTTTGCGGCTTCCTCCCCGCTCATAGTATACACTCGACCACCCGCCTGTGGCCTTGTAGTACGAACATTGCCCACTGATGGCTCCGCCTTTTGCTAATCACACTCCCTAGAGAAATGTCCAGGCTTCCCACAGCGATAACAAATCACCCCCTTATGCTGACAGTCCCTGGTGAGATGTCCTTTCCCACACTTAAAACATTTAAGTGCGAAGTTCAGATTGAAAGCTGCTTACTACCACTAGAGCTTCCCCAAATGATTGTTTGAAACTTACTATTGGTTTAGTACTACCTGTGGTAACGGTTGCCAGAGCTTCCCCCAAATGATTGTCTTATTTCTAGCCTCACGAAGATGATCAATCTCCTCAACCTTTCGGCACTTATCTAGCAATACCGGAAACTGATCAATGTCAACAGTTGCTAAAGCTCGCTGGATGTCAAGCCTCATCCCCTCTTCAAACTTCCTACACTTCCATTCCTCATCTGGATGCATCTGGAAGTACCTAGAAAACTTAGACAAGCTTTCGAACCGTGCCGCGTACTCATTTACAGTCATCGCCCCTTGCCTCAGACTAAGGAACTCCATCTCCTTAGCATGTCGAACACTGGTTGGGAAATACTTCCCCAAAAACTTCTATCTAAAGAGCTGCCACGTCACAACTCTCCCTTCATCTTGGATTAACCTCCGGGCTCCTGCCCACCAAGCCTCTCCGTCACTGACTAGCACGAATATGGCGAAAGTAAGCTTCCGCTCATCATTACAACCCATGCCTTCAAATATCTTTTCCAGTTCCTTTATCCACATATCAGCCTTCTCTGGGTCGAACTCTCCATGAAATTTCGGTGGATTGTTCCTCCGAAATTCTGACAAGCTATGAGCATAATCATGTGCCCTTTGATTCTGCTGTGCAACAACCTCAGCCATTCGTTTTATTGCTGCTACAGCTGCAGCCATATTCTGATTATCGTCGCCGGCATTTCCAGTTGCTGCCGTCGCATTCATGCGTCCTCTTCCACGTCCTGCCATTTCGCTCTATCAATCAGACTGAACAATACAAAGAAAGTGAAGGTCAGTCTTCAAACAATATTGTTTTTCTTTCGGAAAACAATTACAGAGAATCACACAACTTAGACAAGACAGACCTAACCACAAACCCAAAAGACTCTAACTTAGGCTCTGATACCAACTAATGTAACACCATCCTTAGGGCGCCACACTTTATGTTACTTAATTACCAAATTACCCTTCAATTAAAAATCATGCTTGTATTATAAATACAAGTTATAAAATTTCTTGATGATAATAAGATAAACTTAGCAGAAAATAAAAACATAACAACATTGTCACAAATAATTTACATCACATATACATACAAGCGTTTAGTACTGTCACACTTTGATATCTTACAAACTAGACTTCCAAAATATTTAAACTTTAAACTTTAAAACTAACATATAGCCCAAATCTTACTAGACAACAGAACCCTCAGATGGGTCCTCCTCAGATTCCTCAGTATATAGGAATCCGTCATGATGTGCAATTCTACGGACAAGTGTCCGAGCAGACGACACAATACAATCCGTACTAGGAGTACGATACTAAGCTCCTCAATACTGCCTAATAGATATTTTAAACTCTATAATAGATACTCTCTCCCTCTAAATCTACAGTCCATGCCTCATCTCCCCCAATGAATGTCAGCTTCAGGTAGCTAAGGAAACTAGGCATCTGCATCTCTTCAGAACTCGACGTCCTCAACAAGAATCTGCTCCTCCTCAACTTCTCGCTCTTTTTCTTGCTCGACGTCTTAACAAATATAAATATAATACCAAACATACATGCAAAGAGGTGAGATCACCTACGCCAATACCAGTATGGCAGTAATGAAGATAAACACATACAATATCTCATACAGTTATCATACCATAATTACAATTATGCCACTAACATCAATATCATCACAAAACATGTAATACACAATAATTACAGTCATGTCATTATCAATAATCAATAAATCAATAAATCAATTATCATAAACAAAAATTATGATAATACCCTCTATCATTATATGTATGCACACAGACTCAATTTCCTACTCCATGGAGCTACAACTCAGGTCGGAGAGAGTGATCGAAAAGAATTATCGGTACCAACATGCCTTGGACCACGTGCTCAGTTTTGCACATCCAGCATATACACGACAGTCTTTATCAGATCTTGATTAAGGATAGTGTCTCGGTCCGGATCATTGGTGTGTTGCGTCGGTCTAACCCACGGTACAGAAGAGCTACCATCTGCCCATTGTAGGCAACCCGCACCCTAATGCCCCCAAGGTCAACGAGTGACTTACACTACGCATATCGCACCCACTCAGGAGGTGTAGTCTCTCCTAGGCAACTAGCCTCATACAGTCCATCGGACCTTTCCAATGCATGTACCATGCACTATTCATATTTCCAATTTATATCACATAATCGGGGTCCACACAGTAATATAACAGTACTATTACTGTATTTTAATCACGTAGTCATATTTTCGCATTTTCTCAATTGCGACTCAATTCTGCCACCTTTTCAAAATCGCATAGTGACTTTTCAATGTTTTCCAATCGCGTAAATATTTTTCTTACGTTTTAAATTGGAAATACTATTTTTCTCATTTTAATACCAAAATTAGCTTCATTTTCCATATTTGCACTTTAGTCCCTCAAAAACTCATATTTATGAAACAACCCCTCATAAAATCCATATCTACAAAATAGTCCTTCAAAATTTAATATTTATAGAAAAGTCCCTCATAAATTATTATTTACGAAAAAGTCCCTCATTAAATTTATATTTACGAAATCATCCCACTTTTATAAAATATTTATAGTTTGACCCCTCTAAAAATAATATTTACATTATGACTGCTCAAAAATCAATGTTTATACTATGGCCCCTCATTTTGATAAAATTTGTAATTTAGTCCTTCTTTTATAAAAAATTGCGGTATAACTCCTCTAAAAATCAGTAAATGGTATTGTTTTCAAAAATCATCATTTCTTTTCTTTACTACTCATAAAATCATTTTATTTTACCATTACTCAAATTTTTCCCAGATTCATTTAAATGTCTCAGTTCTCATTTTAATTCATCAGTGTAAGGACTTTGGTCCTTTTTCCATTGTATGGCCGTAAGCCTCAATACTCTTTGGAGTACACATACAATCGATTAATCATGTTATTCACATCTTAATTTACACATACAATCTCATGCTTTCATAATTACACATACACACAGAATATCAAAACTTTAAGCATTTAATCACACATGCAAGCATAAAAACTCAATCAAACACATCTCAAACACAATCAAATAATCGGTGAAGAACACTTATGGATTTTTCACCGTACAAAACCATCCTCACATAGTAAAAAGTTTATGGAAGCTCCCATTCAAAGAAGTGCACTTAATATCATTAAAAGTTGTACCCACTTAGTCATAATTAAGTGCAACTAAGTGCTCTTTTCAATTTATTTTGTTATTTTTGTATTATTTTATGTCATAATTTAGGGACCTTTCATATTTCTCTATTTGAATTGTATTTTTGTTTATTTTAAGGCCTGGTCACTTATGTGTCTATAAAAGGCCTTCTTTGGAGCTGTAAAAGGGATTTTTTAATTAGATGGAAATCAATTGAAATACCTACAAGGATATTTCCTCTCAAGTTCTTCTGAGAACTTCTTCATAAACTTATCAAGGATCCTTCCTTGTGGCGTTCACCTTTATATAGCTAAGGTTTTGGATTCTCTATAATTAACGAGTCTAAGTTTTGCTACTGCAAACCTATTATAACTTTCCGGGACTGATCAAATTTTGTTGTTGGGTTTTTTGGGACTTTGTTTCCCAAGGGTTCACATCAGTGTGTGTGATATTCTCTGCGTGTGTGTGTGTCCGATATTCTATGTGTGTGTCTGTGTGTGTTTGTCGATATTCTCTATGTGTGTGTGTGTGTGTGTGTGTGTGTGTGTGTGTGATATTCTTTGTGGGTGTGTGTGTGTGTATGTTTGTGATATTCTATGTGTGTCTGTGTGTTTGTCGGATATTCTCTGTGTGTGTATGTGTGCATGTTTGTATGATATTTTGTGTCTATGTGCATGTGATACTCTCTATGTGTGTTTGTGTGTTATATTCTGTGTGTGTGTGTGTGTGTGTGTGTGTGTAATATTTTATCTGTGTGTGTGTGTGTGATGTTATGTGTGTGTATGTGTGACATTCTATGTGATGTGTGTGTGTGTGTGTGTGTGTGACATTCTATGTGATAGTGTGTGTGTGTATATGTGATATTTTTTGTGTGTGTGTGTGTGTGATATTCTCCGTGTATGTGTATGTGCGCGTGTGTGTGATATTCTCTATGTATGTGTGTGTGGGTGATATTTTGTGTGTGTCCGAGTGATATTTTTGTGTGTGTGTGTGGGTGTGATATTCTCTCTGTGAGTGTCTAATATTCTATCTCTCTCTATGTGTTTGTTTGTGTGTGTGTGTGTGTGATATTCTATTTGTGTGTGTGTAATATTTCTCTCTCCCCTGTGTGTGTGTGCATGATATTCTCTCGTGTGTGTGTGTGTGTGTGTGTGTGTGTGTGTGTGTGATTTTGTGTGTGTGTGTGTGTGTGTGATTTTCTATGTGTGTGTGCATGTGTGTGTTTGTGTGTGAGTGTGTGATATTCTCTATGCATGTGCGTGTGTTATTCTATGTTTGTGTGTGCTTGTGTATGATATTCATTGGGTTTTGTGTGTGTGTTTGGCTAATATTCTATATGTCCGCCATATTCTATGTGTGTTTGTGTGATATTATTGTGTGTGTGTGTGTGTGTGTGTGATATTCGTGTGTGTGAGTGTTTGTGATATTCCATGTGTGTGTGTGTGTTTCGTGATATCCCCTTTGTGTGTGTGTGATATTCTCACCCTATGTCCGTGTGATATTCTATGTGTCCGATTTTGTGTGTGTGTGTAATATTCGGTGTGTATGTATATGATGCTCTATGTATGTGTGGGTAATATTACGTGTGTGTGTGTGTGATATTTTGTGTATGTGTAATATCTCTCTCTCTGTGTGTGTGTGATATTCTATGTGTATGTGTAATATTCTTTGTGCGTGTGTGTGTACGTGTGTGATATTTTGTGTTTGCATACGTATGAGTGATATTCTCTTCGTGGGTGTGTGTGTGTGATATTCGTTGTGTTTGTGTGTTTGTTTGATACTGTGTGAGTGTATATCGTGTGTGTGTGTGTGTGATATTCTCTACGTGTGTGTGTGTGTGTGTGTGTGTGTGTGTGTATGATATTCTATATGTGTGTGTGTGTTTGTTAGATATTCGGTGGGTGCGTGTGGTGTATGTGTGTGTTTGATATTACGTATATGTGTGTGTGATATTCTCTCAATGTGTGTGTGCATGGGTTTGTCGATATTCGTGTGTGGTGTTCATGTTTTTGTGTGTACGTGTGTGCGATATTCTACGATTGTGTGTGTGTGATACTCTCTCTCTTTGTGCGTGTGATATTATGTATGTGTGTGTGTGACATTCTCTATGTGTATGTGTGTGAGAGAGTTTGATATTCGCTATGTATGTGTATGTGTTTGTGATATTCTATGCATGTGTGTGTTTGTGTATGTGTGTGACACTTTGTGTTTGTATTTATGTGTGTGTGTGTGTGAGAGTGTGTGTTTGTACGATATTCTCGTGTGTGTGTGTGTATGTGTGTGTTTGTGTGATATTCTCTGTGTGTGTGTGTGATATTTTTGTGTGTGTGTATGTATGTCATTTTCTCTATCTCTCTTGTGTGTGTGTGATATTTCGTATGTGTGTGTGTGTAATATTTCGTGTGTTTGTGTGTTTGATATTACGTGTGTGTGTGTGTGTTTGTTTGTTTGATATTCTCCTTGTGTGTGTGTGATATTCCGTGTGTTTGTGTGTGTGATATTCTATGTATATGTGTGATGTTCTATGTGTGTGTGTTTATCTAATATTCTCGTGTGTGTGTGTGTGTGTGTGTGTGTGTGTGTGTGATATTCTCTATCTCTCTCTCTATGTGTGTCGATGTTCTATGTGTGTATTTGTGTGTGTTTGTTTGATATATTGTGTGTGTGTGTGTGTTTATTGTGTGTGATATTGATCTCTTTCTCTGTGTGTGCATGTGTGTGTGTGTGTGATTGTATGATACTTTGTGTCCGTGTCTACGTGTGCGTGTGATATTCTCTCGTGTGTGTGTGTGTGTGTGTGGTGGGTGTGTGTGGGTGTGTGTGACATTCTATGTGATATTGTGTGTGTGTGTGTGTAAAATTTCTCTGTGTATGTGTGTCCGTGATATTCTCTATATGTGTGTGTGAAATTCTCTATGTGTGTGTGTGTGTGTGATATTCTTTGTGTGTGTGTGTGTGTGATATTGTGAGTGTATGTGTGTGTGGGTGATATTCTGTCATGCGTGTGTGAGTGATATTTTGTGTGTGTGTGTGATACTACCGTGTGTGTGTAAAATTCTCTATGTGTGTGTGATATTCTCTCTCCGAGTGTTTGTTTGTGTATGCCTCCATGTGTGTGTGCGTGATATTCTATGCTTGCGTGTGTGTGTGTGATATTCTTTGTGTGTGTGTGTGATATTCTATGTGTGTGTGTGTGTGATATTCTATGTGTGTGTGTGTATTTGTCTAATATTCTGTGTGTGTGTATTGTGTGTGTGTGTTTATGTGTGATATTCTATGATTGTGTGTGTGTGTATGTGTGTACTTGTGTGTGATACTATGTGTGTTTGTGTGTGTGTATGTGATATTTTGTTTGTGCGTGATATTACGTGTCGTGTGTGTAATACTCTCTCTCGTGATATTCTGTGTGTGTGTGAGAGTATACGTGTGTGATATTTCGTGTGGATGTGTTTGTAATATTCTATGTATATGTATGTGTGATATTCTTTGTGTACACGTGTTTGATACTTTGTGGGTGTGTTTATGTGTGTGTGTGTGTGTGTTTGTATGAAATTCTCTCTCTCTGTCTGTCTGTCTGTGTGTCATATTCTACGTGTGTGTATGTGTGTATGTGTGTGTGTGATAGAGATGCAACCAGCCAACCTAAAGATCCTTTGCATGGAATTGAAGGACCAATGACTAAGGCCAAGACTAAGAGGATGAAGCAAGCTTTGCAAGGCCTAATTATGGAAATCAAAGAAAAAGAAGATCGACATGGAATAGAGGCTGCACCAAAATGGGTCTCTTTTCTACAACTTGAAGATGATTTGAGCCCAACTTGAAGATAATAACTTGGAGAGCCAAATAAAGCCCAATACACTTAAGAAGCATTTATGGGCTACAATCTCTTTAGTTATTGGGCTAATTAGTAAGGGTCTGATTTTTTTAATATTTTCATATTTAATTTCGATGCAATAAGTTGAGATGTCCTTTGGTTTTCCCAATTTAGTTTCTAAGTCGTTATGTTGATTTGTGAGAATTTATTACCATATTTATGCTTATTTACTAGGTGATAATGTCCCTTGGTTTTTCCCACATCAGTTTTTTTTAGTCATTGCATGATAATGGGAATTTAATTCTTTTATTCCAAGGATTACAAATAGCTTCTAGCTTAGCCTATAAATAGGAAACTCATGTACTTCAACAAGCAGTTTTTGAATACTAATAAAATTTAAGTATTTCTCCATTGTGAAAGCTTCCCTTTTGTTCTTAGGCTAAGAACTAAATTTTATAGTGTTGGTTCTACTAGCAGGTCGCGGCTAGGATCACGCTTCACTTGATAACTCTGGTTCTACCGGCAGGTCGTGGTTAAGGTCAAGTTCATTTTATTTTCTGCCTATTTCAAGACGATCCATAGCGTTCTATATTAATGTGAGTGTGATCTTCTGTCAGTGTGTGTGTATGTGTGTGTGATATTCTTTGTGTGTGTCTGTGATATTCTCTCTCTGTGTGTGGGTGTGTGTATGATACTCTGTGTGTGTGTGTATGTATAAGATTGTCTTCCTCTTTCTCTGTATGATATTCTCTATATGTGGGTGTGATATTCTATGTTTGTGTGTCTGTGTATGCGATATTCTTTATGTTTGAGCGTGTGTGTGTTTGGATGATATTCAGTTTGTGTGTGTGTGTGTGTGTGATATTCTAATGTGAGCCCACTAAGGAGCATGGATCAAGGAGCACTACAAGGACATAGTGGACCTATGACAAGAGCTAGGACCAAGAAAGCCCAAGAAGTCCTAAATCAAATGGTGACAACTTTAATTGAAGCAAGCCCAAATTCAAGTCTTGATGGAGTAGAGCCCAAATTGGTCACTTATCTCATCCAACTTGAAGACCCATGATGGCTTGGACGTCCACTTCTCTAAAGTAGCATTTTCTAGTTTATTTCTATTAAATAAAGTGTAATAAACATGTGTGTGTGGATGGTGCATGTTTTTGGGAGGGCAACCTTTGGTTTGCATGCCTAGGTAACTCCTATTTTCTAGTTAATGCTTTAATTAGCCACTTCATGGATTAGTTATTACTTTTTATGGGGAATTTGTCACATTATGATGACCATTTTGTATGCATATTCTATGCATCCCATTTTCCTATAAGTATGTGCTTAAAACATGAATGAAAGGACTCTTGGATGTGAATTTGGATTGAATCCATTTGTGAGAATTTCATTCTCTTTAGTTCTTGGTTGAGCAATCTTGGTTCTTATCAAAGGTTTCCTTACCTTTGTGGCGAATCTTCACTTGACTTATCACTCTCTAAGAGTGTGGCTTCTTCTTCCTCTCATTCCTTTTCCTTTTCCATCTTTTTTACTATTCATGGCACTGTTCATGGTACTGTTCATTGTACTGTTCATGTTACTATTCATATTACTATTCATCCTTCATTGTTTTATTCTTGAAAACACGAAATCAACTCAAGGATGATCCGTAAAAATAATATGCATCCAACTTGGATCATATCATGTGGTATCTAGAGCCCGGATTCTAGAGTTGATAGAGTTCTTGTATTTTCTTTTGTACTTGTTCTTATTGTTTTCCAAACATCAAGCACTATTGCTTGAATGTTATAATTATACACAATCTTGATCATCATTGATCTTTGCCATTTTTAAGAATTGGCAACATTCTTTACTTTCTGTTCTTTACTTTTTGCCATTTAAATTCTAGTCCTTTTATTTTCAGCCTTTAGTTTTTGTTTTTTAATTTCTATGCAATATTTACAGCTTTGATCTTATCAACTCTATAACCATTGTTGTTATATGTTTTATAGCACCTTAATCTGAAAGAAAACTCCTAAATACGCAATTGGGCATAACAATTGGAACAAAAATTGCAAGAACTAATTTTTTTTTAAGTGCAAAAAGAGAACAAAGGTGTGAAAAATAGTATTAAAAAAAGGGGAAAAAAAGAGACTGCCCTTGCACTTAACCAAGACTAAGTTTGAATGCCTTGTGAATTTCAATTAAGCGGTGCTATTCTACATACCTTGTGCATTTCTTTTTCTTCTTATTTTTTTTGAGTTCTACCTTTCTTTTTAATTAACTTTTCTTGCTTGTCTTTTAAATTCCTTTGAGTTTTGTCTAGAGTTTCATCCTTTCTTCAACTTCTGAGTGCTTACTCTTATGAGGACCGTTACCTTTGTAAGAGCTTTTGGTAATTGAAACGCGAGAGGGTTCATTTAAGAACTTGTAAAGAGAATTTGAGTGGAAAGAGGCAAAAGTGAAAATTACATTTTGTATGTTAAAAGCCTATTTGAGTGAAATACACATTGTGTGCATACGTGAGGGAGTGTGGTGAGGATTTATACTATCTTGTTATTTTTGATATTGTGTGTTTCAAGTGATGGCAGCCCAAGGTGATAGTCCACCTCTTTCTCTAAGGTCCGCGATTCTTCATGCTAGGATGACTACTCAAATGCAAATCCTTACAAGGCAAATGGAGCAAATGAATGCAAACTTCAATGAACAACTTGCCAACCTCTAAAATCAAGAAGAATCAAATCATGGAAGTAGTTATGAGAGTGAGGACAGACCTAGACATGGACCACGTAGAGGAAGGAGGCATAATAGAGAGGATAGAATTGAAGGGGTCAAAATCAAAGTTCCTACCTTTCATGGGAAGAGTGATCCCGAAGCCTACTTGGAGTGGGAAATGAAGATGGAGCAAGTGTTTGATTGTAACAATTTCAATGAAAGAAATAAAGTGAAGGTAACCACTCTTGAATTCAAAGACTATGCACTTGTTTGGTGGGATTAATTGCAAAAGGAGAGAAGAAGGCATGAGGAGGAGCCTATTGAGACTTGGGCAGAAATGAAATAAGTCATGAGAAAGAGATTTGTTCCAAATCACTACCATAGAGATCTTCACAACAAATTGCAAAGATTGACCCAAGGATCCAAAAGTGTTGATGAGTACCACAAGGAGATGGAGTTGGCCTTGCTTAGGTCCAACATTAATGAAGATAGAGAGGCAACTATGGCTCGGTTCTTGTATGGGTTGAATCAAAACATTCAAGACATAGTGGAGCTTCAAAACTATGTGGAGCTTGAAGATTTGGTCCAACATGCCATAAAGAAAGAGCAATAACTCAAGAGGAAGAAGTCCAAATTTCCTTCTTCTTCCAAGTTTTCATCTTTAAGTTGGAAGGATAAATCAAAGAAGGAGGGTACTTCATCTTCAAAGGAGGCTGTGCCTACATCTCATGGAAAGAAGCCTATGGAAGCATATCCTAGAAACCGTGATGTGAAGTATTTCAAGTGCTTGGGTCATGGACATATTACATTTCAATGTCCAACTAAAAGGACAATGGTATCAAGAAATGGAGAAGTTGTCACACAATCTGAGGCTTCTAGCTAAGAAGAAAGTGGGGGAGAAGTAGTTCCAGAAGGAGGAGATTTGCTCATGGTGAGGAGACTTTTGGGAAGCCAAGCCAAGGAGCATGATGAGAGCCAAAGAGAAAATATCTTCCATACTAGATGCATGATCCAAGGGAAGATATGTTCTTTAATTATTGATGGTAGGAGTTGTACTAATGTTGTTAGTACTAGAATGGTTTCTAAATTGAATCTTGTAACTAAGCCACACCCACGGCCATATAGACTTCAATGGCTTAGTGAAGTTAGTGAGTTGACCGTGAACAAGTAAGTTGAAGTTTATTTCTCCATTGAAAAGTATCATGATAGTGTTCTATGTGATGTGGTACCCATGGAGGCAAGTCATATGTTACTTGGGAGGCCTTGACAATTTGATAGGAAGGCCAACCATGATGGATTCACTAACAAATTCACTTTTGTACATCATGACCGAAAGGTCACTCTTTCGCCCTTGTCCCCAAAAGAAGTAAGTGAGAACCAACTTAAGATGAGAGAAAAGAAAGAGCAAGAGCAAAAGGAAAGAGGGAGTGAAAAGAAGAGTGATGACAAAGTGAAAAAGAATAAAAATAGTGAGAGAAAATAGAGTTAGTTGGCAACAAAAAGTGAGGTGAAGAGGGCTTTGATTTCTAGGCAGCCCCTATATGTGCTTTATTATAAAGAATTCTATTTGAATGCTAATGCTCCTAATGAACTCTCTTTGCCTAGTGGTGTTAAAACTCTTTTGCAGGAATTTGGTGATGTGTTTCCAAAAGAAGTGTCTCACGGCCTACCTCCTTTAAAGGGGATAGAGCACCACATTGACCTCATTCCGGGTGCATTATTACCCAATAGGCCAGCCTATAGGACTAATCCTCAAGAAACCAAAGAAATACAAAAGCAAGTGGAGGAGTTGATACAAAAAGGATGGGTGCAAAAAAATTTAAGTCCATGTGCTGTCCCAGTTATACTAGTACCTAAAAAGGAAGGAAGTTGGAGGATGTGCACAGATTGTAGGGCTGTGAACAACATCACAATCAAGTATAGACATCCTATCCCTAGACTTGATGATTTGCTTGATGAATTATATGGTGCTTGTTTGTTTTCTAAAATTGATTTGAAAAGTGGGTACCATCAAATTAGGATAAGGGAAGGGGATGAATGGAAAACTGCCTATAAAACTAAATATGGATTGTATGAATGGTTGGTAATGCCTTTTGGTTTAACAAATGCACCTAGTACTTTCATGAGACTTATGAACCATGTCTTAAGGGATTTTCTAGGCCAGTTTATTGTTATGTATTTTGATGATATCTTGATATATAGCAAAAGCCTAGATGAATATCATGAACACTTAAGGGCTGTTTTACATGTGTTAAGAAAAGAAAAGTTGTATGCTAATTTGGAAAAATGTACTTTTTGTACGGATCATGTGATCTTCCTTAGTTTTGTTGTAAATTCAAAAGGGGTTCATGTTGACAAAGAGAAAATTAAGGTCATTAAAGAGTGGCCAACCCCCAAAATGTGAGTGAAGTGAGGAGCTTTCATGGCTTGGCTAGTTTCTATAGGAGGTTTGTTAAAGACTTTAGTACATTAGCTGTACCTCTTAATGAAATTGTTAAGAAAAATGTTGTGTTTAGATAGGGGAGAAACAAGAGCATGCATTTAATGAGCTTAAGGAAAGACTTACTCATGGACCAATACTTGCTATGCCTAATTTTGCTAAATCTTTTGAAATTGAATGTGATGCTTCTAATGTTGGTGTTGGAGCTATTTTAATGCAAGAAGGGCATCCAATTGCTTACTTGATGTGATTCCACTTACCGTGGTTTCATTTTTACAGATCTATCTAGGGTGGAATTCGCACAAGCTTAGGAAGCATCCATATCTCATGCTATAGACATCAGAATTGAGTGCATCTAAAACCAGTTGAAAGATCTCTTTCTAAAACACGATTTAGACTCAAGAATCATCGAAAAAGAGTACGTATAACTTGAGATATGAGTGTGAGAAATTTGACACAGAAATTGAGGAAATTACGAAATTAGAGATTCTTGCAAATTGATGCTTGTAACTGAATGGACACAAAGAAAAAATGAAAATAACAAAGGAAAATGGTTAAGACGAGAGATGGAAATGAGAAATGGATTGGTGCCACAATCAAGGATTGATTGATAAACTAAAGTTAGTGATCGTCATAAGAGAAACTCTTGATAAGATCTATGGCTCAGTCAAGAACCTCAGAGAGGAATACTCTCACAATTGGACAAACCAAATTGAACGTCAAATCCTGATTTTTTTTTTATTCATCCAATTCAGGTTTATTATATAGAAAATGGCTAGAGTAGTGCTTACCAAAGGTCACCACAAATCAGCCTAAGGTGACTCTCCTAACCCTAGTAGCCCCGCTAATGCTTACATTAATGCCTTAACTAATTATTATTGATGGTAATTAGTGCATGAAACTTATTATGCTTAAGTGCTATATTAATTCATTCTAAAAGTTACCAATGGCATGTAAGCCAATGGTCACTCTTCTTTGTCATGTTTTTAACAAAGCTAATAAAACAAAATAAACACAATCAACCCCACTAAAAAGCATTAAATTCCCACTAAAGGCAAAACTTAGTGGAACTTAACTTCACCTAAGTGCTTATTAACTTAGAACTATCATGCCTAATGCTTATTTAACTTAAATAGACACTCTAAATCAGCTATACAAACTATAAAATTTGTGCACACACTTGGGCAGCCTAACTTCATTGGTTTTCATCTTGAATCAAGCAATTGACATCTTTAGAACCTATGGTTTTAAGACTTGGGCTTGCTTCCAACATAGTTTCCCCCATTCGTTTCAAGGCTTCTTGGGCCTTCGTAGTTCTTGTTCTTGTCATGGGTCCAATTGATAAGTACCCCCCTTAGGTCCTCATTATCCCCTCTTTCTTTGAGTGAATTTGACCTCAAATTTGAAGGCTTCATCACCCTTCTAGTCAAGTTAGCTATCACTTATTGGCACTTGCATGTCCTTGTTGTTGGCCTCTAGGGCATACACCAATAATGACCACATCTCACGGGTCATGGATATGAGATATCAAGTCTTCACATGGATACATATTAGAGTAATGATGTACTAGACTGACCCACCATGAGAACACTACATGGATCGTCACGTGAGTGTCAAACAATAATACATTAAGACTAGTATGTGCATAGATTGATGACCACATCTCATGGGTCATGGATATGAGATATTAAGTCTTCACATGGGTACATATTAGAGTAATGATGTACTGGACTGACCCACCATGAGAACACTACATAGATCGTTACGTGAGTGTCATAAGTGATTCTCATAGTGACAATGGTGTTTATGGTCCTTTGACCTGAACTCACTATGATTCCTACATGAGGAGTTGTGTGTTTTAATGCCATCAAACATCATCTGTAACAAGGTGATTATAAAGTTAGTTATTGGACATATCATGAATCATACAGAGGGATGTGAGTGACCTAGATGGGATTTGTCACTCCTACATGGGTGAGAGCGATATCTTCGGGCCCCCGATTGAGTGAGACTGCGAAATGCATGGCCATGCTCAAATGAGTCAATATGAGATATTGATCTCATTTGTTGTTACAAAGTCTACTCGAGTATCAGGAAACAAATGATTGGACTATACAAGGGTGACGCATTCCATGCCCTGTGTTCAATCTAGATATCTTGACAAAAGGACTAAACGACACAAAAACATTGGTCACGGAAAGGTTATGTCAAATCACTGACATTCTTATTACTTGGGTAGCAGCAATGTGTTGTTAGATATCACTCACTGCTTGTAATATTAAAATGGGATTTTAATATTACTGCCAACGTAATAAGAACCTGCAGGGTCACACACATAGAGCAGACTAAAATTGGAGCAATGGATCCAAGTTGGACTTGGATTCAAATATAGGCCAGACTCATAACAGATGGGTCTAGGGTTGCACAGCTTACCTTGCTACTGCCCACACTCACTTAAGGCAGTCACTATTATAAATAGTACTGCTAAGGGCGCTGCTAATATAGATAATTTCAGAACTCTAGCCGCACCTACAAAAAAAGTGAGTGAGAGAGAGCGACAGGTTTCTTCTCTTCTCTTCGCAGCTAGCACTGTGTGAGAGATGTGAGGCTCCTCTTTGCGGACATTGGACGTTCGTGAGTCTGTTCGTGTGGATACCGCAGAGACATCATTTCTATTATGGTGTTAGTGATTCACCCTTCAAGAGGTAAATCATTTAAAAACTTGAATTATGGCTTTTTCACATGGATCCTCGGAGGGAATCCCTGTTTTTCGCTGCGTGTTGTATCCGCAATTCCCAACAGTGGTATCAGAGCGTCTTGCGAAACCATGATTTGGTTTTCAATTTTCGTTTACATGAGATAACATGTTTTCTGTTCTTGTTTTTGACAAAAGATATGATCTTTAATATGTTATTTCTGAAAACTGTATGAAACCCTTTGCGAAAACATATTCTGTTTCTTATGTTGTATGCAAAACCGTGATGTTGTTTTCAAAACTTCATGAAGATGTTCATATGTTTTGTGAAAACTGTTTTGTTTTAAGATGTATGTTTTTGCGAAGCTTTCTGGTATGTATGTGATACGTACAGCGTTATGGAATCCTTATTCTTAATGCGCGGTGCAAGGGTTTGGGCAACCTTGTTCTTGGTTTGCGGCAGCAGGGGTTATGGAATCCTTGTTTCTGCACAAGAGGCGCGGCGCAAGGGGTTTTGGAAACCTTATTCTTGTTATGCGACAGCAGCATCAAGTGTTGATGTCAAGCCGTCATGGCCTTCCAAGAAGTATTGTTTCAGATCGTGACACAAAGTTCTTAAGTCACTTTTGGAGGACTTTGTGGGGTAAGCTAGGTACAAAGCTTTTTTTTTTTCACTACTTGTCGTCTCCAAACGGATGGGCAAACTGAGGTAGTTAATAGGACACTTTCTTCCCTTCTTAGGGTTGTAATAAAGAAGAACATTTAAGTCTTGGGAGGAGTATTTGCCTCATCTGAAATTTGCTTATAATTAGGCTGTTCATAGTACTACTCAATATTCTCCTTTTGAGGTTATTTATGGATTTAATCCTCTAACTCCTCTTGATTTATTGCCATTGCCTAACTTTTCAATTTTAAAGCATAAAGATGGCAGGGCTAAAGCTGAATTTGTGAGGAAGTTACATGAACAAGTCAAGGCTCAAATCAAGAAGAAGATTGAAAGCTATGTTAGGCAAGGCAACAAAGGGAGGAGGAAGGTGGTGTTTGAACCTAGAGATTGGGTTTGGGTTCACATGAGAAAAGAGTGATTTCCTTCAAAAAGGAAATCTAAGCTTCAACCAAGAGGAGATGGGCTATTCCAAGTGTTGGCTAAGATCAATGATAATGCCTATAAGATAGACCTTCCAGGTGAGCATGGTGTTAGTGCAACTTTCAATGTGGCTGATTTGTCTCCTTTTGATGTAGGTGATGAAGATTTCAATTCGAGGTCGAATTCACTTAAAGAAGGAGAGGATGATGTGAGCCCACTAAGGAGCATGGATCAAGGAGCACTACAAGGACATAGTAGATCTATGACAAGAGCTAGGACCAAGAAAGCCCAAGAAGTCCTAAATCAAATGGTGATAACTTTAATTGAAGCAAGCCCAAATTTAAGTCTTGATGGAGTGGAGCCCAAATTGGTCACTTATCTCATCCAACTTGAAGACTCATGATGGCTTGGACGTCCACTTCTCTAAAGTAGCATTTTCTAGTTTATTTCTATTAAATAAAGTGTAATAAACATGTGTGTGTGGATGGTGCACGTTTTTGGGAGGACAACCTTTGGTTTGCATGCTTAGGTAACACCTATTTTCTAGTTAATGCTTTAATTAGCCATTTAATGGATTAGTTATTACTTGATATGATCCAAGTTGGATGCATATTATTTTTACGGATCGTTCTTGAGTTGATTTTGTGTTTTAAAGAATTAAACAAAGAAAGGATGAATAGTAATATAAATAGTGTGTGAACAGTACGGTGAACAGTGCCATGAACATAAAAAATGGAAAAGATGGAAAAGGAAAAGGAATGGAAGGAAGAAGATGCCACACTCTTGGAGAGTGATAAGTCAAGCGAAGATTCGTCATAAAGGTAAGGAAACCTTTGATAAGAACCAAGATGGCTCTACCAAGAACCCAAGAGAACTAAGCTCTCAAAACCCACAAAGGAGTGCAATATTATTCTCTAAGTCAAAAAGTGCCAAATACAGTAAACACAAGCCTATTTATAGGCATTAGGTATGCAGCTAGGTCTAATTAAAGGAGGCAGCAAGCTAGCACATTTTAAAACCTAATCCTAGTGCAAATGTGGCCTAGGCCCAATTGGAAATCCTAGCTCTATTATGCGCAAGTTAAGCCCAAACAATAGGCTCTTATTATAAAATTAACCCAAAAAGAAAATAAGAACCAAAATTGAGAAAATTAAAAGGTTCAAATATAAAATTAATTAAAATTGACTAAGGAGAAATCATGTTCCCACATTTAGGCCCTTCATCAACTTGGATCATTTGGACCATCTTGAGTGCTTCTTCTTCTAGAATGGGCTTCAGTGAAAGAAAGTGGTTGACTGCTTTGTCCAAATCCTCCTTAGCCTTCTTAGCTCTTGACCTTGTCAATGGGCCTCCAAGTCCTCGCAGTGCTTCTTTGGGCATTGGGCTCATTGGGGTTCTACTTGAGTTTCCTTGGTCTCCATCATGCCCTCCCCCCTTCGAAAGAATTCGTCCTCGAATTTAATCCTTCATCACCTGTTGGGAATTGCGGATCAAAATATCTCGCAGCGGAATAATAGGATTCCCACACAGGATCCATGCGAAAAGTCCATAATCCGAGTTTTTAAAATTTACGTCTTGAAGCGTGATAAACACAAGCAAGGTGAATCACCAACACCGTAATAGCGACGATGTTTTTGCGGTATCCACACGAATAGACTTGCAAAAGGAGTCACGCCTCTGTTTCGCGGTGCTAGCTGCGAATAGAAGAGAAGAACCTTTCACTGTCTCTCACTCACTTTCTTAGGTGCGGCTAGGGTTGTGATGTAACTCTCTTGCAGCCCCCTTAACAGTACTATTTATAATAGTGGCTGCCTTAAGTGAGTGTGAGCAGTAGCAAGGTAAGCTGTACAACCCTAAAACCCATCTGTCATGAGTTAGGCCCATAATTGAATCTGAGTCCAACTTGGATCCTTATTGCTCCAATTTAGTCTGTTCTAAGTGTGCGACCCTGCAGGTTCTCATGACGTTGTTAGTAATATTAAAATCTCATTTTAATATTACAAACAGTGAGCGGTATCTAGCAACACATCACTTCTACCCAAGTAATGAGAATGTCAGTGATTTGACATAACCTTTTCGTGACCAATGTTTCCGTGTCGTTTAGTCCCTTTGTCAAGATATCTAGATTGAACACAAGGCATGGAATGCGTCACCCTTGTATAGTCCAATCATTCGTTTCCTGATACTCGAGTAGACTTTGTAACAATAAATGAGATCAATATCTCATATTGACTCATTTGAGCATGGCCATGCATTTCGCAGTCTCACTCAATCAGGGGGCCCGAAGATATCGCTCCTGTTATGTAGGAGTGATAAATTCCATCTAGGTCACTCACATCCCTCTGCATGATTTGCGGTATGTCCAATAACCAACTTTATAATCACCTTGTTACAGATGACGTTTGATGGCATTAAAACACACAACTCCTCATGTAGGAATCGTAGTGATTTCGAGTCAAAGGACCACAAACACCATTATCACTATGAGAATCGCTTATGACACTCACGTAACGATCCATGTAGCGTTCTCATGGTGGGTCGGATCCAAGTACATCATTACTCTAATATGTACCAATGTGAAGACTTGATATCTCATATCCATGACCCGTGAGATGCGGTCATCAGTCTCTACACATACTAGTCTCAATGTATTATTGTTGTCCTAATTAACAATAATACTTGACTAGGGACATTTAAGAATAGTGTTGTAACCAAAAGGATCTCACGATCAAGTCATTCACTTGATGTCCTATGGCATCAAACTTACTATTCTAAGGACTTTATTATGTTTATCAAAAAGAACACAATAAATGAAATGCCTCATATATAAAATAGCATAATAGAATATATGTAAATACGAGAAAATGTATTAGCCTCTAGGGCATACACCAACAATCTCCCACTTGCACTAGAGCCAATCGGCATATATCTAATGCCTAAAGACCTAGTGTGACCCTCATGCTTCTGGCTGTGCAAGAGGCTTCGTCGTGGATCAAAGCAATGTTATCATCCGTTGGTACTCGCATATCTTCACATCTCCTCTATCGATGATCTCTCGAATGAGATGGAAGCGCCTAAGTATATGTTTGGATCATTTGGTGAGATCTAGGCTCCTAGCATGTGCAATGGCTCCATTGTTATCACAATAGAGGTCCACTTGGGTCCACAATGCTAGGAATAGTGCCAAGTTCGGTAATGAACTTACGATCCAAACGGCCTCCTTTTGTTGCATTGGAGGCAAAGCAATATACTCGGCCTACGTGGTAGAATCGGTGGACTTTCTCCTGCTTTGAACTCTTCCAGCTCACAGCCCCACCATTTAGGCAAAAAACATAACCTGATTGCGATCTGGAGTCGTCTTTATCGGTTTGAAAGCTAGCATCAATGTAACCTTTTACAACTAGCTCTTCCTCACCTCCATATACCAAGAACGAATCCTTAGTCCTTCTTAAGTACTTAAGGATGTTCTTGATAGCAGTCCAGTGACTTTCACCGGGATCAGACTGGTACCTACTCGTCATGCTTAAAGCATACGAGATGTCTGGTTGAGTATATAACATGACATACATGATAGATCCAATTGCAGATGCATATGGAATCTTGCTCATGCGATCCCTCTCATCCTGGGTGGAAGGGGATTGAGCCTTAGATAGGCTTACACCATGTGACATAGGCAAGAGTCCTTTCTTGGATTCATGCATGTTAAATCGTCTTAACACTTTGTCTATGTATGTACTCTGACTTAGGCCAAGCAGTCTCAGTGATCTATCTCTATAGATCCTGATACCTAATACATAGGTGGCTTCGCCCAAGTCCTTCATAGAGAAGCAGTTCCCTAACCAAGTCTTTACGGACTGTAGGGTAGGGATGTCATTTCCAATAAGTAGTATGTCATCTACATACAATACTAGAAAGACAACTGTGCTCCCACTAACCTTCTTGTAGACACAAGATTCTTCTTCATTCTTGATGAAACCAAACTGTTTGATTGTATCATCAAACGAAGATTCCAACTTACGGAAGCTTGCTTCAATCCATAAATAGATCGTTGCAACTTGCATACCTTTCTAGCATCCTGTGGAGTGGCAAAACCCTCAGGTTGTGTCATGTACACATCTTCGAGAAGATTTCCATTAAGGAAAGCGTTTTGACATCCATTTGCCAGATTTCATAATCATGGTATGCTGCAACAGCAAGCAAGATCCGAACGGATTTAAGCATCGCAACTGGGGAAAAAGTTTCATCATAGTCTACACCATGAATTTGTTTGAAACCTTTAGCCACCAATCGCGCCTTAAAGGTATGCACATTACCATCCATGTCAGTTTTCTTCTTGAAAACCCACTTGCACCCAATGGGTTTTACCCTTCGGTGGGTCAACCAAGGTCCATACCTGGTTGGCATACATGGAATCCATTTCGAGATCTCATGGCCTTAAGCCATTTCTCGATCTCGGGCCAATAATGGCTTCGGTAAGTCACGGGCTCATCTTGATCCATGAGCAATACGTCACCTTGTTGGGTCATGAGAAATCCATATCTCTCGGTTGATGACGTATCTGTTAGACCTACGCGGGTCTTGTGCTACTAGAAGCGAGTTCTTTGTTCCACAACATTTTGTGGAGGTGCTCTATTTCCACCATTGGTTCATTTGCTTTGTGAAACTTGAACTTCTTCAAGTTCTACTTTTCTCCCACTGGTTCCTTTGGAGATAAACTCCCTTTCTAGAAACACACTGTGTCCGTGCGACAAACACTTTGCCCTCGGTAGGATTATAGAAAAAGTATCCCTTGGTTTCCTTTGGATACCCCACAAAGAAGCATTTATCCGATTTAGGTCCAAGCTTATCGAAACTTGACATTTTACGTAAGCTTCGCAGCCCCAAATCTTCAAGAAAGACATCTTGGGCCGTCTCCCGGTCCATATCTCATATGGTGTCTTTTGAACCGTCTTAGATGGAACACGGTTAAGTGTGAAAGCCTGCGTTAACAGAGCATGTCCCCAGAAGGAGCCTGGAAGGTTTGCATGACTCATCATGGATCGGACCATGTCCAACAAGGTCCGGTTCCTCCTTTCAGAGACACCATTCCATTGTGGTGTTCCTAGTGGAGTGAGTTGAGATATTATCCCACACTCTTTCAGATGATCATCAAATTGTTGGCTTAAGTATTCTCCTCCTCGATCTGATCGAACGATTTTAATACTCTTGCCAAGTTGGTTTTGTACTTCATTCTTGAACTCTTTGAACTTTTCAAAGGATTCTGATTTGTGCTTCATAAGATATACAAATCCATATCTACTGAAATCATCAGTAAATGTAATGAAGTATTGAAAACCACCTCTAGCGACTGTGTTTAGTGGCCCACATACATCACTATGTATAAAGCCTAAAAGATCACTAGCCCTTTCACCTTGTCCAGTGAATGGGGCCTTTGTCATCTTCCCTAATAAACAAGATTCACATATCTCATATGATTCGAAATCAAATGAGTCCAAGAATCCATCTTTATGGAGTTTGGAGATGCGTTTCTCATTTATGTGGCCCAAACGACAATGCCAGAGAAAAGTTGGGTTCACATCGTTTGATTTAAACCTCTTTGTATTTATGTTATAAATGGGTGTTTCGAGATCAAGTACATAAAGTCCATTACTCAATTGTGCACTACCATAAAAAATATCATTCATATAAATAGAACAACACTTGTCCTTTATTATAAAAGAAAAACCTTTCTTGTCCAAACAAGAAACAGAAATGATATTCCTACTAATAGCAGGCACAAAATAGCAGTTCTCTAACTCTATTACAAGCCCAAGTGGGAGAGATAATAAATAAGTCCCTACAGCCTAATGCAGCAACTTTTGCTCTATTTCCAACTCGTAGGTCAACTTCGCCCTTCGTCAATAGTCTCTCGCTCTTTAGATCCTGCACATTTACACAAATGTGAGATCCACATCCAAGTATCTAATACCCATGATGCGTAAGTAGATAAATTGACTTCAATAACAAAAATACCGAAGTGGAAGTCTCACTTCCCTTCTTCTTTTGAGCTCCTCTAGGAACTTGGCACGTTCCTCTTCCAATGTCCGGTCGACCGCAATGGAAGCATGTACCTTCCTTAGCCACTCCACCCACCTGGTTTCAAGCTAGAAGTGCTAGGCTTGGACTTGTCCTTGCCCTTGCCCTTCTAGTTGTCCTTGGGCTTTTTCTCGCTATTTCTTGCCCTTATTCTTTTGGACCATCATTATGGCCTTCCCTTTACCTTTGTTGATGTTCGCTCGGCAGTTCTCAACATGCCTAACACTACTGGTAGTGATTTGTCAATCTCATTCATGTTGTAGTTCATGACAAATTGATGAAACTTTCCTAAGCAACGATTGCGGGACTAAGTCGATGGCCAACTCTTGGCCCAAAGGAAAACCCAGTCTCTCTAGGTTTTCAATGTACCCAATCATCTTGAGTACATGAGCACCAACGGGGCTTCCTTCTACTAGCTTGCACCTTTGAAACAAGTGCTTTAGAGACCTCGAATCTCTCATGCCCGGCCTCGCTCTTGATAGAGCTTCTTAAGGTGTACGATCATATCGTATGCATCCATGTTCTCATGTTGCTTTTGGAGCTCAGAGTTCATGGTGGCCAGCATTAGACATCCAATGTCCAAGGCATCATCTTGATGCTTCTTATAAGCATCTCTTTCAGTTCTAGGGGCATTAGCAAGCAGGTGGCTCAGAATAGGTGTTCCAAAACATACAGCTTTTTCTCTTGCTTGAGGACAATCCTCAAATTCTTGTACCAGTCTAGAAAATTTGTTCCAGACAACTTGTCCTTCTCAAGGACGGATCGCAATGATAAAGTACCCGATGTGTTTGTTGCCATGGTTATCTATTAACAGAAACATGCAAAAATATAAGTATCATGCCATAAACATATTTAATGAGGTCTTTTAATTAAATATGCCTCCCACTATTTTATTCAAGTCAATGACCCTTCGCATTGACTCGGAAAATCCCATCGAAAGATTTCCTAGTGGGCCAAGATCCATATTTTACCTAGCTTTGAGTCAGCTTTGGCTGATCGCCCAAAATTCGGTTATTTAGGTAGGAAACTCTTTCCAATTACATCATATGCAACTCTTGGATAGTTGGGTGAATAACACTTATTCTAATTCATCTAATGGACTAAAGCCCAACTTCATGCCTCTAAGCCTTCAATCCTATTGAAATGGCCTAGTTAAGTCAGACCCAATGGTTAGCATTTGGATATTACTCTTATCCCATCGCATCTTACTAATATAGATAAAGGCACCCTACTTTGGCAGACCTACACTTAATCGATATTAGTCTTGATGAGTGCCACGCATTGGAAGGCATCACATAATGACTTAATATTTTCTTTGAGGGAATTTTATTATTAGATCTCACCATTTATTAAACTTGTTTAACATACCATAAACATCATCCATGCATCTCATACATATAAAGCATATAATAAATGTGACATGGTTATGGCCTCTAAGAGATTAGCTTTAAAAATGCCACTTCACCAAGCGTCTCCCACCAACGTCCTCACTTGATGCCATCTCCTTGTCTCCACATGATGATTACATTATAGAAACCTCTTTTACATTCGAGGGGAGTTAGATGAGAAGAGAATGTACAATCGAATGTAGAGAGAAAGGCACGACACGCAGTCGTATTTAAAATAACCAAAATAGCATAAAATAAAGACTAAGGCCATAACCATGCACCATGCATCTCTAAGAATACATAAACACAAAGAAATAACACATTATTATTTTGTGAATTATAAAAACAAAGATTTGAATATCGCTTTCGAATATCACACACCACGCAACGGGGTTCGGGCGGCGCCACTGACGGGGTCCCTATTTGGTTTCTTGGAGAAAAATTCGAGTTGGACCCCTTCGCCTTCATGACGGCTAGGGCAACAACATTTGAACCCTAAGGCCCGCAAACACATGAACGCTTCATGTGCCGCAGGGGTAACTCACAGCCGCCATCACCTATCCAGAAACAGGGTTTCCAGAATTCGTGAAGACATGAACACTTCATGTCACGAGGAAGCTTCATGGCCGTCGCAAAACGGAAACAAGGTTTCCAAAACCTTGTGTCGCGCTGCTGTGTATATCGCATTCATACAGAAAAATGCAGAAACAGAAAGCATTCAAAATCATTTTCGCAGAATCATACATATCACATATATAGATATCAGAAAAACGCAAAAACAGAAAGCATTCAAAATCGTTTTTCGCAGAATCATACATATCACATATATAGATATCAGAAAAAATGCAAAAACAGAAAGCATTCAAAATCGTTTTTCGCAGAATCATACATATCACATATATAGATATCAGAAAAAATGCAAAAACAGAAAGCATTCAAAACCGTTTTCACAGAATTATATGAACATCTCTTGGTTTCAAAAACATCAACATGTTTCGTAAACAACAAATAAAACAGAACACGGTTTCATACAACATTATTTCGATTTCAGAAATAACATATAAAGATCATATCTTTTATGAAAGGAAAGCAACGAATCATATTATCGCATATAACAAGAAAAGCAGAAAAACCGAATCATAGTTTCGCAAGTGGCTCTGATACCACTGTTGGGAATTGCGGATCAAAATATCTCGCAGCGGAATAATAGGATTCCCATACAGGATCCATGCGAAAAGTCCATAATCCGAGTTTTTAAAATTTACCTCTTGAAGCGTGATAAACACAAGCAAGGTGAATCACCAACACCGTAATAGCGACGATGTTTCTGCGGTATCCACACGAACAGACTTGCAAAAGGAGTCACGCCTCTGTTTCGCGATGCTAGCTGCGAATAGAAGAGAAGAACCTTTCACTGTCTCTCACTCACTTTCTTAGGTGCGGCTAGGGTTGTGATGTAACTCTCTTGCAGCCCCCTTAACAGTACTATTTATAATAGTGGCTGCCTTAAGTGAGTGTGAGCAGTAGCAAGGTAAGCTGTGCAACCCTAAAACCCATCTGTCATGAGTTAGGCCCACAATTGAATCCGAGTCCAACTTGGATCCTTATTGCTCCAATTTAGTCTGTTCTAAGTGTGCGACCCTGCAGGTTCTCATGACGTTGGTAGTAATATTAAAATCTCATTTTAATATTACAAACAGTGAGCGATATCTAGCAACACATCACTGCTACCCAAGTAATGAGAATGTCAGTGATTTGACATAACCTTTTCGTGACCAATGTTTCCGTGTCGTTTAGTCCCTTTGTCAAGATATCTAGATTGAACACAAGGCATGGAATGCGTCACCCTTGTATAGTCCAATCATTCGTTTTCTGATACTCGAGTAGACTTTGTAACAATAAATGAGATCAATATCTCATATTGACTCATTTGAGCATGGCCATGCATTTCGCAGTCTCACTCAATCAGGGGGCCCGAAGATATCGCTCCTGTTATGTAGGAGTGACAAATTCCATCTAGGTCACTCACATCCCTCTGCATGATTTGCGGTATGTCCAATAACCAACTTTATAATCACCTTGTTACAGATGACGTTTGATGGCATTAAAACACACAATTCCTCATGTAGGAATCGTAGTGATTTCAGGTCAAAGGACCACAAACACCATTATCACTATGAGAATCGCTTATGACACTCACGTAACGATCCATGTAGCGTTCTCATGGTGGGTCAGTCCAGTACATCATTACTCTAATATGTACCAATGTGAAGACTTGATATCTCATATCCATGACCCGTGAGATGCGGTCATCAGTCTCTACACATACTAGTCTCAATGTATTATTGTTGTCCTAATTAACAATAATACTTGACTAGGGACATTTAAGAATAGTGTTGTAACCAAAAGGATCTCACGATCAAGTCATTCACTTGATGTCCTATGGCATCAAACTTACTATTCTAAGGACTTTATTATGTTTATCAAAAAAGAACACAATAAATGAAATGCCTCATATATAAAATAGCATAATAGAATATATGTAAATACAGAAAATGTATTAGCCTCTAGGGCATACACCAACATCACCTACATCAAAAGGACTTAAGTCAGACACATTAAATGTTGCACTAACCCCATGCTTACCTGGTAGATCAACTTTGTAGGCATTGTCATTGATTCTTTTTAAGATTTGGAAGGGTCCATCTCTTCTAGGTAAGAGCTTAGATTTCCTTTGCAAAGGAAACCTTTCTTTTCGTATGTGTACCCAAGTAACACCCTAGCTCTGACACCAACTAATATAACACCCTAGCTAGGGCATCACATTTTTGACTTCCGACTCATAATCTGAAAATAAGTTCGCACAAAGTTTGAGTTATAAAAGATGGGTTTCAAAATTTCTTCTTTACTGAAACGTAAATTTACTGGAAATATTAGGTAATATTAAAAATCATATTTCAACTATTCATTATGCAATATTGACACCAATTAATAACACAATTTAAAGAGAAATATAAAATTAATAGACTTATTTTTTTTTTGATAGTAGCAAACCCCATGACGGGTCCTACTTAATAGCACGGTACAACACTAACAAGAAACTTTAACATACTTATTCCTTTTTCTGTTCATCTTGATGCATCAGACATCTGTTCCTTTGTCAACACTGCACACCTTTGAGTCCTGAATGTCCACTCCTTATTGTTGTCACCAATCTCAGAGTATTTATCGCCCGTTATGTCTAAGACAACTCGATCCTTCTATTGTTTGATTTTAACAATACAAACACAGCAAAACAACATAACAAAGAGGTGAGATCACCTACACCAATACCAACATGGCAGCACAGAGATAACACACAGCCAACAATATCATACAGACAGATCATGTCATAATCATGCTATCAGCATTAATCAACTATAATCATCTAATCATTTATCAGTTCAATTATCATCCAATCATTTATCAATTCAATTATCATAACCAATAACCAATATTCCTCAATTAATATATCACATAGATATAAATGCTCAGATTTATGCATATGTACAAAGACTCAATTTTTCAAAAACAACTCCATGGAGGTTTTCACAATTTCGAGAAAAATGCTCTGGTTAATTGTCAGCCTTAGCCCAAAGACAATCTCCCAGTCGTTGAAAAGAATCGTGTTCTTGTCGGGTATCGTCAATGCGTTGCAACGGACTACATCGCCAAGTGGCACAGGGTACTCGCCAGCGGTCCACTAGTCGACCGCCGCGCCTCGACGCCCACAAGATCTATCATAGACCTCACTATCAATTCTCATTCCCTCTTCAACCACAAGGGCCATAATAGCTATTAGCTATCTTTTATACAATGCACGAATTTATCAGTGCAAGTCCAACCCCAACGGGCCAAATCTTTTCAATTTCATTTGTACAATGCACGAGTATATCAGTGCAAGTCCAACCCCAACGGGCCAAATCTTTTCAATGCATGTATAATGCACCAAATCCAAATACGGGCATCTCTTTCCAATGCATATAAAATGCACCAAATACCAATCATAGGCAAAACACGTCACTCTCTCATACAGTGTCCATACACTGGTTAAACAGTAATTATACTGTATTTTCAACACAAAATCATGTTATCATGTTTTCATAGTTATAAAACACTTTCGCTGTATTTTCACAAGATTGCGCAACACTTTTATTATGTTTTCACAATTCCAAAATGTTTCTGTTATGTTTCAAAATATCGTAACACTTCTGTTACGTTTTCAAAATTCTGAAACGTTTCTATTATATTTTCACAATACTGTAAAAATATTCTATTACTTTTAAATCA
Source organism: Ormosia semicastrata (assembly GCA_029884595.1). NCBI lineage: Eukaryota > Viridiplantae > Streptophyta > Magnoliopsida > Fabales > Fabaceae > Ormosia > Ormosia semicastrata. Next base: position 46,699,640 of record JAQQTO010000047.1, read on the forward strand.
CATAGTGATTTTTCAACAGTACGTAAAATATTTAAACTCACGTAAAATATTTAAACGTAATTCAAATCACATAGAAATATTTTAACATATTTTAAATCGCGTAGGAATATTTTACTATATTCTAAATCATTTTTAAGATACATAAATCATTTTTCACCACAATTCTATTACAAAAAATATTTCTTAACCTTCAAAAATTCCATTTCATCCTTTCTCAAAATATTATGACTTTGTACTTCATTTTTCACATTTTCTTACTCAAGAAAATCTTTTTCCACGTTTCTTTACTCAAGAAATTCTTTTTCAAATATAATCCACAAAATTACCTTTCCATTGATATAAATCAATGTTTCAAATCTTAAAATTTCTAAACGTATTTCAAAACTTGAAAATAAGTTATACTTGAGTAAATTCTCAAAATACCATTATATTCTCTATTTTTCCCCAAATCATTTCCAAATTAACCTATTTCAAAATAAATTGAAGTTTGAAAACATTTTCGTTTACAAAACTTAATTTTTCAAGTGAGTAAAATACTCTGATTCCCTTTTCAAATTTCTTGTATTAAATCAATTATATTTCTACTTGAAAAATTATTTTGTTTCATCAAAATCTAGGCATTACTATTTGAAAAATTATCAAAACATTTTTCCTTTTAAATTGATATGATTTTACACAAACAAAACCATTAAAACTTTATTTTCAAAACCAAAGTACTGATTAGTCATATAACAAACCCATTTGTTCAAATTCATTTTCATTTTCTTTGCAAATCCTTTTTCATTCTTAGTCAAAAATCTTTTCCTTAATATATATTTTCTCAAAATCACTTTTTATTGATCTAGTCTTACAAAATCATATTGAGTTGTTTTAATTATTGTTTCTTAACTTTAAATTTTCTAACGTTTTCCAAAACCCAAATAAATTCTTCGTGAGTAAATTTAAGTTACAAACATTTTCTTTTAGATTTCTAAATCACTTCTAAAAATTGATTCTTTTTAAATTAATTTGAAATTCAATACTTTCAATCTTCTTTTTCTTTTATTTACGAAAATTCCACTTCACTTAATTTGTAACACTTAATTCCCTTTTTAAAAATCCTTATTTGAAAATTCTTGTATTTCATAGCATCAAAATATTTTTCTAAATTATCAAAACCTTATAGATGGTCATTGGAACCATGAAATATTTTTCTTCTAACTTAAATAAATTTCATTCTTGTTTCTACACAAATAAATCAATAAAATTTCATTCTAAAATTTGTGTTCATGTTTTCTTAAAAAAAAATAAACCTTTAGTTCTCTTTCCATACTCCTCAAATCAATCCAATTTTATTCTTCCATAAACATATTAATTTGTAAACACCTATTTTGAGGTGTCTTGGCCGAAATTCTCATTGTTCTAGGGATCAAAATTTAATTTCCTTGTTCTTGAAAAATTTCAACATTGACCCTCATCAAGGGCATCAAAACCGTAGCTCTTCCTTGGCCATTGGAACCAAGATCAATTTTCTTTCCATCCACACATCATGGCATACATATATATATTTCATCATAAATATCACAAACATGCTATATACTCATCATGCATATTATAAGTATACTATCAAAGCCATAAAATCATGCAAAGCATATTAAGCATAGACAAAAATAATCAAAGCACAAGAAAATAAAGCAAAGCTCATAAATACACAATTAATTATTACATGACCATGGATTGGAATTCTCACATGAATTCACAATCCATCAAATATAAGACCATCTCCCACCACCATAATTGGTTGGTGAGATGGATCTCCCTCTTACCTCTTGAAGATCCTCAAAGCTTCTTGATTTTGCTTCTCTTTCCAAGTCCTTCAACACCAAGGGCTTCTCGAATTCAAAACAAAATACATAGAAATTAGTATACTAAGCCTGATTAAGAGGAACCATGGATCAAATATGGTTTAGATCATGAAAAAGAAGAGAAGAAATGAAGTCTTCTTATACTTCACCTCAAAAACCCCATAACTTTGTTCTTGAAGAAAGTCCATGAAGATGAATGATTTAGAGAAAGTCTCCAACATGAAAGTGTTTTGAATTGATGAAATGATTCAAGATATGTAGCTAGATAAAATTATGAAAGATTGGAAGTGGTTCTATGGGTGGTGACCGAATAGCTCAAATAATAGAGAAAATGGTGTTCTTTGTATTTGTTCTTAGTATTCTTGAACAATTGGAAGAGAGAGAAGAGAGAGAATGGTCTTTGTGTTACTAAGTGTGATAGAAAATCAAAATAGAGGGCTGAATTGAAGTGGGTAACCGTAGGAGTGAAAGAATGGAGAGATAGAAATTTGTTTAGCATAATTGAAGGCTATCACATGCATGCAAAAGTCTTCCACTTTGTCATCTTTTTCTTTGGCCTAAAAAGGCTACTCCAACATGTCTCAACATGTCTCTTCTTCTTTCTTACTTCTCCAACCGTCCCCCCTTCATCATGCACTCCAAAGTTGTCATAATTACTTGCTAATTGATTAGTTAATTCATTAGATTAAGTTTCCTAATCAATCTTAACTAATTTTCTAATTACATAACTAATTAATTAGACATATTATTTCATATATTATATTCTCTAATTAAAATTAGGATATCTAATTAAGAATTAGATTATAACAATTTGACATTTAATTTAGTTTACTTGGCTTGTTAATTAGGCCATTATTTGAAGCATTTCTAGCCATTGATTAATTCAATGGTTAGGATTTAGGTAGACTTTTAATTTTTAGAAGACTAAATCTAAGCCATTGGATCTTTTTCCTTTAAATTCTAGCCATTAGATGTGTCTCCAAAATAAAGGGTCAAGATTGCTTCTTCTTACTTTTAATCCAAGGGTCATAATTAGTCTTTGCTACTTTTTAAAACCAAATCTCCACCCTTGATTAATTCTTCATCCAATGGTCATAAATGGTCTTTGTCACTTTTTAAGACCAAATCTCCACCCTTGATTAACTCTAAATCCAATGGTTGTAAATGATCACTTTATATAATTAATTTTACACCGTTGATTAAATCTACGGTTGATATTGAAGCTTGCCTAATTAAGTTTATTCTCACACCATTGATTAAATCAATGATGATTATCTTATGTTTCTTTATTAAATTTATTTCTTAACCGTTAATTGAATCAATAGTGGATATCCAAACCACCAATGTTGACTTAAGCAATATAATTTCTATTTTTATCTACTAAAAATCCCACGAAAGAATATATTTACTGTATTTTTATCTTCCGATAAATAAATACAGTACAAAACAAATTTTCTAAAACTGTTTCCGGATTCAGGTTTAGTAAGATCCCCTGTCTCCGTCTAAACAGTACAAATTTTTCTATGCATAAAAATTTTTTTCACTGGACCCACCTAGGCCCACGTAAGGTCACCTGGGCCCACCTAAGACTACCTGGGCCCATATACAGTCAAAAAAATTCATAATCATCCATAAAATCACAAATATTAGAAAATGTATGAAAATCAAGTCAGATTGTTAAAAATAATTAACAGTCAAGAGAAATAAATACAGAAAGATTTTCCCCGGCGAAAATTTGTTATTTTCCTGACACGGAGTAAATCACTCAAAACGATCAAATACGCTGACGGAATAAACAAAATAATTTTACAGTATTCAGAAATTACTAAACAGTAAAATTCTATTAACTGTCAAAATTACTGTTTAAGAGATGAAAAATTTGAGGTGTTACAATACTCCCCCTCTAAAAAGAAATTTCGTCCTCGAAATTTCATGACCATGATTTCACACCCTCGAAATAAATACGGATATGGTGCTTTCATCTTATTTTTCAATTCTCATGAAGCTTCCTCTCTTACATCTTGCTATACTATTCTAATCCCACAAAATTTCTTTGCTGATGTTCAACTTCTCCTGATCAAACAGATATCTCAGACTCCTATCATAGAGATTTTGTTGGTTATTACTGAAGATGTTGAATGTTACTCCAGAAAGAAAGAATCTCCATATCTCTAATACCAACATAACAACAACCGATCTTCATTCATGCCTAGAATAGTTTTTCTCAAATAACTTCCAACTAATGTAATGAAATGTTCAGCTAATGTAATGTATTATTTAAAATTTCCTTATCCTCGTATCACTACATATTCTAGATTTTTGCTTTTAATAGGAAATGTCTCACTAACCGAGTTCTCCTTTCCACAACACGATACCAGATACTTCCATAAATTTTTTTTTTTACAGTTTTTCCATTACCGTCTTAAATTTTCCCATAGAAGAATTGTTCCAATCTTTTGAAAAATTCACCATGCTTTTGCTGCGTTACTCAGATACGTTAACATGGATACAAATATAGAAATATCCTTTCTTGTAAGATATTCCTTCAGTTGCAGGAGATGAAAGAAAACATTATGGAAGATAACAAAACGAATCGAACCTGTTATTGAACATATCCAGCAAAGAATTGGATGTAACTCGATTTTTAAAAATGATTTTTCTCTGGATTACTCACACTGTTGAAATAATCTCATTGGATATGGTTGGAAAATAACCAATCCATTTTCAAAGACCATGTCTATTTATGAAATAGATCAAACTAACACAAAAATTTTGAACAACAGATCAAACTAACACAAAGTTTTGATCTATAACAACAATTTGAATAACTTGAATAGCTCGATCAGCTAAGAATAGAAACAGAAGTAAACAAATCAGAGGATAACGAATAACTCTAACATATAATTGATCTACTCAATCATATGTTATAAAGAATAGGTCACTCACAGAAATATTCAGTATGGTTTATAGGATTAGCTCCAATGACGCAATCTCCATTGTTTAAATCTTCTATTTAGAACACTCCCGTTCCATTCAGAGTAACAACTTCCCTTACTATCTAAAATTTTTACTAATAGAAAACTCTATTTTCAAAGAACACATCAGAGATTATACTCTTTGGAAATGTGTCCAACTTTTTCGCAAATTATTTTCTTGACGTACATTCCTTCATTTAAGTACTTTCTTTCACATCACTTACTGCTTTTGGTTTCCTCAATGGTTGTAAATTCATCTTCCGTCGAAATCAATTACTTTCTCAATATCCTAAAAAAATACCAGGTTCCAAAATTACGAAATCTTATATTCCAAGACTGATTCTCTTCCATCAGATCCTAAACTTCAACTTCCAGTTTCCACTGAACAGCGGTCCTTTGTTCGTGCATTCGTCTTTCCACATTGCTCACATTGCTCCCGTAGCTGCAACTGCATTACTAGTAACATGTTCCACTTCTACACAAGTATAACTATCCCGAGCCATTCCCCCTTTTTTTTTAAGGCGTGCGGATCGAAATACAATGGATCTAATATCCATTATAAACAACATTATTTTCTTTCGGAAAAACAAACACAGAGAACACAACACAAGCACAATAGACCTAACCACAAATCCCAAAAGACTCAAACCGTGCTCTGATACCAACTAATGTAACACCCTAGCTCTGATACCAACTAATGTAACACCCTAGCTAGGGCATCACATTTCTGACTTCCGACTCATAATCTGAAAATAAGTTCGCACAAAGTTTGAGTTATAAAAGATGGGTTTCAAAATTTCTTCTTTACTGAAACGTAAATTTACTGGAAATATTAGGTAATATTGAAAATCATATTTCAACTATTCATTATGCAATATTGACACCAATTAATAACACAATTTAAAGAGAAATATAAAATTAACAGACTTATTTTTATTTTGACAGTAGCAAACCCCATGACGGGTCCTACTTAATAGCACGGTACAACACTAACAAGAAACTTTAACATACTTATTCCTTTTTCTGTTCATCTTGATGCATCAGACATCTGTTACTTTGTCAACACTGCACACCTTCGAGTCCTGAATGTCCACTCCTTATTGTTGTCACCAATCTCAGAGTATTTATCGCCCGTTATGTCTAAGACAACTCGATCCTTCTATTGTTTGATTTTAACAATACAAACACAGCAAAACAATATAACAAAGAGGTGAGATCACCTACACCAATACCAACATGGCAAAGACACGTAGAGATAACACACGACCAACAATATCATACAGACAGATCATGTCATAATCATGCTATCAGCATTAATCAACTATCATCATCTAATCATTTATCAGTTCAATCATCATCCAATCATTTATCAATTCAATTATCATAACCAATAACCAATATTCCTCAATTAATATATCACACAGATATAAATGCTCAGATTTATGCATATGTACAAAGACTCAATTTTTCAAAAACAACTCCATGGAGGTTTTCACAATTTCGAGAAGAATGCTCTGGTTAATTGTCAGCCTTAGCCCAAAGACAATCTCCCAGTCGTTGAAAAGAATCGTGTTCTTGTCGGGTATCGTCAATGCGTTGCAACGGACTGCATCGCCAAGTGGCACAGGGTACTCGCCAGCTGTCCACTGGTCGATCGCCGCGCCTCGACGCCCCCAAGATCCATCATAGACCTCACTATCAATTCTCATTCCCTCTTCAACCACAAGGGCCATAATAGCTATTAGCTATCTTTTATACAATGCACGAATTTATCAGTGCAAGTCCAACCCCAACGGGCCAAATCTTTTCAATTTCATTTGTACAATGCACGAGTATATCAGTGCAAGTCCAACCCCAACGGGCCAAATCTTTTCAATGCATGTATAATGCACCAAATCCAAATACGGGCATCTCTTTCCAATGCATATAAAATGCACCAAATACCAATCATAGGCAAAACACGTCACTCTCTCATACAAAGTTGTCCATATTAATGGTTAAACAAGATAATTATACTATATTTTCAACACAAAATCATGTTATCATGTTTTCATAGTTATAAAACACTTTCGTCGTATTTTCACAAGATTGCGCAACACTTTCATTATGTTTTCACAATTCTAAAATGTTTCTGTTACGTTTCAAAATATCGTAACACTTCTGTTATGTTTTCAAAATTCTGAAACGTTTCTATTATATTTTCACAATACCATAAAAATATTCTATTACTTTTAAATCACATAGTGATTTTTTAACAGTACGTCAAATATTTAAACTCATGTAAAATATTTAAACGTAATTCAAATCACGTAGAAATATTTTAACATATTTTAAATCGCGAAGGAATATTTTACTATATTCTAAATCATTTTTAAGATACGTAAATCATTTTTCACCACAATTCTATTACGAAAAATATTTCTTAACCTTCAAAAATTCTATATCATCCTTTCTCAAAATATTATGACTTTGTACTTCTTTTTTCACATTTTCTTACTCAAGAAAATCTTTTTCCACGTTTCTTTACTCAAGAAAATTTTTTTCAAATATAATCCACAAAATTACCTTTCCATTGATATAAATCAATGTTTCAAATCTTAAAATTTCTAAACGTATTTCAAAACTTGAAAATAAGTTATACTTGAGTAAATTCTCAAAATATAATTATATTCTCTATTTTCCCCCAAATCATTTCCAAATTAACCTACTTCAAAATAAATTGAAGTTTGAAAACATTTTCGCTTACAAAACTTAATTTTTCAAGTGAGTAAAATACTTTGATTCCCTTTTCAAATTTCTTGTATTAAATCAATTATATTTCCACTTGAAAAATTACTTTATTTCATCAAAATCTAGGCATTACTATTTGAAAAATTATCAAAATATTTTTCCTTTTAAATTGATATGGTTTTATACAAACAAAACCATTAAAGTTTTATTTTCAAAACCAAAGTACCGATTAGTCATATAACAAACCCATTTGTTCAAATTCATTTTCACTTTCTTTGCAAATCCTTTTTCATTCTTAGTCAAAAATCTTTTCCTTAATATATATTTTCTCAAAATCACTTTTTATTGATCTAGTCTTACAAAATCATATTGAGTTGTTTTAATTATTGTTTCTTAACTTTAAATTTCCTAACGTTTTCCAAAACCCAAATAAATTCTTCGTGAGTAAATTTAAGTTACAAACATTTTCTTTTATATTTCTAAATCACTTCTAAAAATTGATTCTTTTTAAATTAATTTGAAGTTCAATACTTTCAATCTTCTTTTTCTTTTATTTACGGAAATTCCACTTCACTTAATTTATAACACTTAATTCCCTTTTTAAAAATCCTTATTTGAAAATTCTTGTATTTCATAGCATCAAAACATTTTCTAAATTATCAAAACCTTATAGATGGTCATTGGAACCATGAAATATTTTTCTTCTAACTTAAATAAATTCCATTCTTGTTTCTACACAAAATAAATCAATAAAATTTCATTCTAAAATTTGTGTTCATGTTTTCTTAAAAAAAAACAAACCTTTAGTTCACTTTTCATAATCCTCAAATCAATCCAATTTTATTCTTCCATAAACATATTAATTTGTAAACACCTATTTTGAGGTGTCTTGGCCGAAATTCTCATTGTTCTAGGGATCAAAATTTAATTTCCTTGTTCTTGAAAAATTTCAACATTGACCCTCATCAAGGGCATCAAAACCGTAGCTTTTCCTTGGCCATTGGAACCAAGATCAATTTTCTTTCCATCCACACATCATGGTATACATATATATATTTCATCATAAATATCACAAACATGCTATATACTCATCATGCATATTATAAGTATACTATCAAAGCCATAAAATCATGCAAAGCATATTAAGCATAGACAAAAATAATCAAAGCACAAGAAAATAAAGCAAAGCTCATAAACACACAATTAATTATTACATGACCATGGATTGGAATTCTCACATGAATTCACGATCCATCAAATATAAGACCATCTCCCACCACCATAATTGGTTGGCGAGATGGATCTCCCTCTTACCTCTTGAAGATCCTCAAAGCTTCTTGATTTTGCTTCTCTTTCCAGGTCCTTCAACACCAAGGGCTTCTCGAATTCAAAACAAAATACATAGAAATTAGTATACTAAGCTTGATTAAGAGGAACCATGGATCAAATATGGTTTAGATCATGAAAAAGAAGAGAAGAAATGAAGTCTTCTTATACTTCACCTCAAAAATCCCATAACTTTGTTCTTGAAGAAAGTCCATGAAGATGAATGATTTAGAGAAAGTCTCCAACATGAAAGTGTTTTGAATTGATGAAAGGATTCAAGATATGTAGTTAGATAAAATTATGAAAGATTGGAAGTGGTTCTATGGGTGGTGACCGAATAGCTCAAATAATAGAGAAAATGATGTTCTTTGTATTTGTTCTTGGTATTCTTGAACAATTGGAAGAGAGAGAAGAGAGAGAATGGTCTTTGTGTTACTAAGTGTGATAGAAAACCAAAATAGAGGGCTGAATTGAAGTGGGTAACCGTAGGAGTGAAAGAATGGAGAGATAGAAATTTGTTTAGCATAATTGAAGGCTATCACATGCATGCAAAAGTCTTCCACTTTGTCATCTTTTTCTTTGGCCTAAAAAGGCTACTCCAACATGTCTCAACATGTCTCTTCTTCTTTCTTACTTCTCCAACCGTCCCCCCCTTCATCATGCACTCCAAAGTTGTCATAATTACTTGCTAATTGATTAGTTAATTCACTAGATTAAGTTTCCTAATCAATCTTAACTAATTTTCTAATTACATAACTAATTAATTAGACATATTATTTTATATATTATAATTTCTAATTAAAATTAGGATATCTAATTAAGAATTAGATTATAATAATTTAATATTTAATTTAGTTTACTTGGCTTGTTAATTAGGCCATTATTTGAAGCATTTCTAGCCATTGATTAATTCAATGGTTAGGATTTAGGTAGACTTTTAATTTTTAGAAGACTAAATCTAAGCCATTGGATCCTTTTCCTTTAAATTCTAGCCATTAGATGTGTCTCCAAAATAAAGGGTCAAGATTGCTTCTTCTTACTTTTAATCCAAGGGTCATAATTAGTCTTTGCTACTTTTTAAGACCAAATCTCCACCCTTGATTAATTCTTCATCCAATGGTCATAAATGGTCTTTGTCACTTTTTAAGACCAAATCTCCACCCTTGATCAACTCTAAATCCAATGGTTGTAAATGGTCACTTTATATAATTAATTTTACACCGTTGATTAAATCTACGGTAGATATTGAAGCTTGCCTAATTAAGTTTATTCTCACACCATTGATTAAATCAATGATGATTATCTTATGTTTCTTTATTAAATTTATTTCTTAACCATTAATTGAATCAATAGTGGATATCCAAACCACCAATGTTGACTTAAGCAATATAATTTCTATTTTTATCTACTAAAAATCCCACGAAAGAATATATTTACTGTATTTTTATCTTCCGATAAATAAATACAGTACAAAACAAATTTTCTAAAACTGTTTCCGGATTCAAGTTTAATAAGATCCCCTGTCTCCGTCTAAACAGTACAAATTTTTCTATGCGTAAAAAAATTTTTCACTGGACCCACGTAAGGTCACCTGGGCCCACCTAGGACCACCTGGGCCCACATACAGTCAAAAAAATTCATAATCATCCACAAAATCACAAATATTAGAAAATGTATGAAAATCAAGTCAGATTGTTAAAAATAATTAACAGTTAAGAGAAATAAATACAGAAAGATTTTCCCCGGCCCGAAAATTATTATTTTCCTAACACAGAATAAATCACTCAAAACGATCAAATACGCTGACGGAATAAACAAAATAATTTTACAGTATCCAGAAATTACTAAATAGTAAAATTCTATTAACTGTCAAAATTACTGTTTAATAGATGGAAAATTTGGGGTGTTACAACCCACACCCAATCTCCTGGTTCAAAAACAACTTGTCTCCTTCCCTTATTTGCTTGCTTAGCATATTGCTCCATCTTCCTTTCAATTTGAGTCTTGACTTGTTCATGGAGCTTCCTCACATATTCAGCTTTTGCCTATCCATCCCTATGAATTAAAGAAGAAACATTAGGTAGAGGCAATAAATCATGGGGGGTGAGGGGATTAAAACTATATACAATCTCAAAAGGAGAAAAACTAGTAGTAGCATGCACAACCCTATTATAAGCAAATTCAACAAAAGGTAAACATTCTTCCCAGGTTTTGATGTTCCTCTTGATGATTAATCGCAGCAAGGTCGATAGGGTCCTATTCACTACCTCAGTTTGCCCATCGGTTTGTGGGTGGCAAGTGGTAGAGAAGAGTAGCTTAGTCCCAAGCTTGTTCCAAAGGGTCCTCCAAAAATGGCTTAAGAATCTTGAGCCCCTATCTGAGACTATGCTTTTGGGCATTCCATGAAGCCTCACCACTTCTTTAAAGAACAAGTCCGCCACATGAATGGCGTCATCCACCTTATGGCAAGGGATGAAGTAGGCCATCTTGGAGAATCTGTCCACCACCACAAAAATGGAGTCTCTTCCTTTTTTTTGAGCGGGGCAAACCTAGCACAAAATCCATAGACAAGTCAGTCCAAGGGGAATCAGGAATAGGTAGGGGGTATAGAGTCCATGAGGCATTACCTTTAATTTGGCTCTTTTACAAACAATGCACCTATCACATATTTTATGCACATCATGCTTTATGCCAGGCCAATAAAAATGCTCATGCAACACACCTAAAGTCTTTTGGATCCCAAAGTGACCCATTAATCCCCCCTCATGAGCTTCCCTAAGCAATAATTCACGTAATGAGCTCTTAGGCACACACAAATGTTTTTCTTTGAATAAATACCCATCTTGCCTAAAGAACCCCTTATGCGCCCCTTTTTCACATGCAGCATACATCTTGGAGAAATCATCATCATGCACATACAACTCTTTTATGTGTTCAAAACTAAGCATTTTTGTTTCAAGAGTAGCTAATAAGGTATACCTCCAGGAAAGCGCATCAGCTACTATGTTTACCTTCCCTTGCTTGTGGTTGATCACATAAGGAAATTGTTCAAGGTATTCCACCCACTTGGCATGCCTATTATTAAGCTTACCTTGCCCTTTTAAATATTTTAGTGACTCATGATCACTGTGAATTACAAACTCTTTTGGCAAAAGGTAGTGCTGCCAAGTGTGCAAAGCCCTTATAAGTGCATACAATTCTTTATCATAGGTGGAGTAATTTAAAATAGCTCCATGCAATTTTTCACTAAAGTGTGCAATGGGGTGACCCTCTTGTAATAAAACAGCCCCAATCCTAACATTTGATGCATCACACTCAAGTTCAAAAGACTTAGAAAAATTAGGCAATGCAAGTATGGGTGCATGAGTGAGCCTATCTTTGAGTGTATTGAAACTTGTCTCTTGATCCTCCCCCACCTAAAACTGACATTTTTCTTAACAACTTCATTTAAAGGGGCGGCTATGGTGCTGAAATCTTTTACAAACCTTCTATAGAAGCTAGCTAACCCATGAAAGCTTCTTACCTCACTCACAGACTTAGGGGTAGGCCACTCCCTAATAGCTTTTATCTTTTCTTCATCTACTTGCACTCCCTTGGCACTCACAACAAAGCTTAGGAACACTACATGGTCGGTGCAAAATACACACTTCTCTAAATTAGCATACAACTTTTCTTTTCTAAGCACACTCATCACAGCCTTAAGGTGTTCTAGGTGCTCTTCTAAGGTTATGCTATAGATTAGGATGTCATCAAAGTATACTACTACAAACTTGCCTAGAAACTCTCTCAACACATGGTTCATCAACCTCATAAAGGTACTAGGCGCATTTGTAAGCCCAAAAGGCATCACCAACCACTCATACAATTCATGCTTAGTCTTAAAAGCTATCTTCCACTCATCCCCTTCCCTTATCCTAATTTGATGGTACCCACTTTTTAAATCCACTTTAGAAAAGTAACATGCACCATGCAATTCATCAAGCAAATCATCTAGCCTAGGGATGGGATGCCTATATTTTACAGTTATATTATTTACAGCCCTACAATTAGTACACATTCTCCAAGTGCCGTCCTTTTTGGGGACAAGTATGTCAGGCACGGCACAAGGACTTAAACTTTCCCTTACCCATCCTTTTTGCATCAAATCCTCCACTTGTTTTTGAATTTCCTTAGTTTCCTCAGGATTTGTCCTATAGGCGGGCCTATTAGGCAAAGAGGCTCCCGGGATGAAGTCCATTTGATAATCAATCCCCCTCAAGGGTGGTAGTCCGGGAGGGACACTCTTTGGAAAGACATCTTCAAAGTCTTGTAAAAGAGAATCAACTTCACAGGTAGAGGGTTAGAGTTACAATTTAAGTATAAGTCCTTGTATACGCAAATGTACATCTCTTGCTTTGCAAAGCAAGCCCTCTTAATCTCACTCTGCCTAGCAATTAAACATTCATTTTTTTTCTCATTTACAAGTTCTTGGTCCCTATTCTTCGCTTCCCCCTTTGATTTTATTTTTATGTCTTCCTTCTCTTGCTCCCTTCTTAGCTTCAAGGCTACTTGATCTTCACAAACCTGTTTGGGAGTAAGAGGTACAAGGGTTACCTTTAAGGAATTATGAACAAATGAGTACTTGTTAGTGAAACCATCATGAATAGCATGCTTATCAAATTGCCAAGGCCTTCCAAGCAAAATATGGCCGGCCTCCATTGGAACAACATCACACAAAATATCATATTTATACTTACCAATTGACAAACTTACCATCACTTGTTGATTCACTATCAACTCATCATTCTCACTTAGCCATTGAAGCTTGTATGGTCGGGGGTGAGGAGTAGTTTTAAGGTCAAGTTTTCTTACCAAGCGAGTGCTTGCCACATTGGTGCAACTTCCCCCATCAATAATCAAAGAGCACACCTTCCCTTGAATGAGGCATCTTGTATGGAAAATGTTCTCTCTTTGGCCTTCATCCTTCTCTTTAGCTTGACTTCCCAACAATCTTATTACCATCAATAAGTCTCCCTCTTGTGGAATAACCTTATAATCACTTTCCTCCTCACTTGATGAAATAGAAGAAGATTCACTAGTGATGCTCCCATTGTCCCTTATCACCATTGTTTTCTTATTTGGGCATTGAGAAGCTATATGTCCCCTTCCCAAACACTTGAAGCATTTAATGTCCTTATTTTTGGAAGTAGAAGATGAAGTGGAAGTAGTAGGCAAGGTGGCCTTAGGGGCAGCCACGGGTTCCTTTGGACCGAAAGAGGATCCCTTCTTCTTTTGCTTGTCCTTCCAACTTGTTATGTTGAAGTTGGAAGAAGCCTTCTTCAAAGTACCCTTCCTCTTGAGTTGTTGCTCCACCTTCATGACTTGATGCACTAAGTCTTCAAGCTCAACATAATGTTGCAACTCCATAATATCACTAATGTCTCGGTTGAGACCATGAAGAAACCGAGCTATGGTTGCCTCCCTTTCTTCAACAATGTTGGCTCTTATCAAGGCAACCTCCATCTCTTTGAAGTACTCATCCACACTCCTACTCCCTTGAGAGAGCCTTTGTAACTTATTATGTAGCTCCCTATGATAATAAGATGGTACAAACCTCCTCCTCATCAAAGTCTTCATTTCATCCCAAGTAATGATAGGATGCTCTCTATATCTTGCCCTTTCTTTTTGAGCTTGATCCCACCAAATCAATGCATAATCTGTGAACTCAAGTGCAGCCACCTTCACTTTCTTCTCTTCATTGTAGTCATGGCATGAGAAGATTTGCTTAATTTTCATCTCCCACTCAAGATATGCTTCCGGATCATTCCTCCCTTGGAAGGAAGGTATTTTGATATTTACACCCCCAAGCCTCTCATTTTCTCTATCTCTCTTCTCATTTTCTCTATCTCTCCTCTCATGTCTCCTTCTTCCTCCTTGCCTCCTATCATCTCTCCTTTCTCTTTCGAATTCATGGGATTCTTCATCATGGTTGGAAGTTCTATCCCTCTCTAACATGTCAATCCTCTCATGGATTTCATTACTTTGTCTTTGAAGAAGCCTTTCCAAATGTCTTGTTAGGGCTTGCATTTGTAATGTCATTACAGCTGTCCTTGGGGAAGGAGGGGGACTTCCACTTGGGTCTCCTTCCTTAGACATTGTACAAAATCAATAAGTTAGTGAACACAATAAAACAAGGTCCTCACTCACTCTTCTCACATGTATACACTCTTAGATTGATTCCACTCGTTTTTCACACAATTAGGCTTTTGTTTAACGAAAACGCTCTTGTCTTTTACCACTCAAGTTCTCTTTTCAAGTTCTTAAATGAACCCTCTCGCGTTTCAATTACCAAAAGCTTTTACAAAGGTAGCGGTCCTCATAAGAGTAAGCACTCAGAATTTGAAGAAAGGATGAAACTCTATACAAACCTCAAAGGAAATTAAAAGACAAGCAAGAAAAGCTAATTAAAAAGAAAGGTAGAACTCAAAAGAAATAAGAAGAAAAAGAAATGCGCAAGGTATGTAGAATAGCACCGCTTAATGAAATTCACAAGGCATTCAAACTTAATCTTGCTTAAGTGCAAGGGCAGTCTCTTTTTTTTCCTTTTCTTTTCTTTTTTTTCCTTTTTTTAATACTATTTTTCACGCCCTTGTTCTCTTTTTGCACTTAAAAAAATTGATTCTTACAATTTTAGTTCCAAATGTTATGCCCAAATTGTGTATTTAGGAGTTTCCTTTCAAGTTAAGGTGCTATAAAACATATAACAGCAATGGATATAGAGTTGATAAGATCAAAGCTGTAAATATTGCGTAGAAATTAAAGAACAGAAATTAAAAAGTAAAATAAAAAGACTGGAATTTAAATGGCAAAAAGTAAAGAACGGAAAGTAAAGAATGTTGCCAATTCTTAGAAATGGCAGAGATCAATGATGATCAGGATTATGTATAATTATGACATTCAAGCAATAGTGCTTAATGTTTGGAAAGCAAAAAAGAACAAGTACAAGAAACAAAACAAGAACTCTATCAACTAAAGAATCCGGGCTCTAGATACCACATGATATGATCCAAGTTGGATGCATATTATTTTTACGGATCGTTCTTGAGTTGATTTTGTGTTTAAAGAATTAAACAAAGAAAGGATGAATAGTAACATGAATAGTGCATGAACAGTATGGTGAACAGTGCCGTGAACAGTACCATGAATAGTAAAAAATGGAAAAGATGGAAAAGAAAAAGGAATGGAAGGAAGAAGACGCCACACTCTTGGAGAGTGATAAGTCAAACGAAGATTCGCCACAAAGGTAAGGAAACCTTTGATAAGAACCAAGATGGCTCTACCAAGAACCCAAGAGAACTAAGCTCTCAAAACCCACAAAGGAGTGCAATATTATTCTCTAATTCAAAAAGTGCCAAATACAGTAAACACAAGCCTATTTATAGGCATTAGGTATGCAGCTAGGTCTAGTTAAAGGAGGCAGCAAGCTAGCACATTTTAAAACCTAATCCTAGTGCAAATGTGGCCTAGGCCCAATTGGAAACCCTAGCTCTATTATGCGCAAGTTAAGCCCAAACAATAGGCTCTTATTATAAAATTAACCCAAAAAGAAAATAAGAACCAAAACTGATAAAATTAAAAAGTTCAAATATAAAATAAAATAAAATTGAATAAGGAGAAATCATGTCCCCATATTTAGGCCCTTCATCAACTTGGATCATTTGGACCATCTTGAGTGCTTCTTCTTCTAGAATGGGCTTCAGTGAAAGAAAGTAGTTGACTGCTTTGTCCAAATCCTCCTTAGCCTTCTTAGCTCTTGACCTTGTCAATGGGCCTCCAAGTCCTTGCAGTGCTGTTTTGGGCATTGGGCCCATTGGGGTTCCACTTGAGTTTCCTTGGTCTCCATCATTACTTTTTATGGGGAATTTGTCATATTATGATGACCATTTTGTATGCATATTCTATGCACCCCATTTTCCTATAAGTATGTGCTTAAAACATGAATGAAAGGACTCTTGGATGTAAATTTGGATTGAATCCATTTGTGAGAATTTCATTCTCTTTGGTTCTTGGTTGAGTCATCTTGGTTCTTATCAAAGGTTTCCTTACCTTTGTGGCAAATCTTCACTTGACTTATCACTCTCTAAGAGTGTGGCGTCTTCTTCCTCCCATTCCTTTTCTTTTTCCATATTTTTTACTGTTTATGGCACCGTTCATAGTACTGTTCACATTACTGTTCATGTTACTATTCATCCTTCATTGTTTTATTCTTGAAAACACGAAATTAACTCAAGCACGATTCGTAAAAAAATAATATGCATCCAACTTGGATCATATCATGTATTTAGAGCCCGAATTCTAGAGTTGATAGAGTTCTTGTATTTTTTTTAATACTTGCTCTTATTGCTTTCCAAACATCAAGCACCATTGCTTGAATGTCATAATTATACACAATCCTGATCATCATTGATCTCTGCCATTTCTAAGAATTGGCAACATTCTTTACTTTTCGTTCTTTACTTTTTGCCATTTAAATTCCAGTCCTTTTATTTTCTGTGTTTAGTTTCTGTTCTTTAATTTCTACGCAATATTTACAGCTTTGATCTTATTAACTCTATATCCATTGCTGTTATATGTTTTATAGCACCTTAATTTGAAAGGAAACTCCTAAATACACAATTGGGCATAACAATTGGAACAAAAATTGCAAGAACCAATTTTTTTTAAGTGCAAAAAGAGAACAAGGGTGTGAAAAATAATATTAAAAAAAAGAAAAAAAAAAGAGACTGCCCTTGCACTTAAGCAAGATTAAGTTTGAATGCCTTGTGAATTTCAATTAAGCAGTGCTATTCTACATACCTTGTGCATTTCTTTTTCTTCTTGTTTCTTTTGAGTTCTACCTTTCTTTTTAATTAGCTTTTCTTACTTGTCTTTTAAATTCCTTTGAGTTTTGTCTAGAGTTTCATCCTTTCTTCAACTTCTGAGTGCTTACTCTTTTGAGGACCATTACCTTTGTAAGAGCTTTTGGTAATTGAAATGCGAGAGGGTTCATTTAAGAACTTGCAAAGAGAATTTGAGTGGAAAGAGGCAAGAGTGAAAATTACATTTGCATATTATATTTTCTGTGTGTGTGTGTGGTATTTTGTGTGTGTGTGTGATATTCTGTGTGTGTGTGTGTGTGATATTCTATGTGTGTTTGAGTGATATTTTATGCGTGTTTGTGTGATAATCTCTCTCTCTCTCTGATGAGGACTTCATGGGAGAAGCCCAAGTCCAGAAAGAAGTTCAATATCCAATACAAGGTCTAGGAGGGCCCATGACAAGAGCAAGAGCTAAAAGGGCCTAAGAAGAACTTAAAAAGATGGTGAACAACTTATTAGAGGCCCAACATCATATTGAAGCCCAACACGTGGAGCCTAGGGTTTACACATGCAGAGCCCACTTAGAATGAAAGGAGAAGAGCCAAAAGAGTCAATCTGAACTTTCAAGACCTTTATATATTTTTGGGGCTATTTTTATTTTTTATTTTTTTTCTATTGCGTTCTAGTTCTATTTGGTGTATGGCTGTGTTCAAAAAAATATATTTTGTCCACAGCAGGATTAGAACCCAAGCACTTGAAGCTGAATATGTCTCCTTAACGACTGGAACATATCAGTGATGCTTATGCTAAGGGGTTTTGTTTTTATTTTTTTTAAGTCCTAAATGGGCAAACCTCTAAACTGAATTGTACTAAAACATTTGGAGATCATTAGAGAGGGGAACACACATTTTGGAATATACAAAACTGAAAGTTTTGCTCTGCTAGGGCTCTTCCTTGCATCATTTGATCTTATCAAGAATTAACTAATTCTTGTGGCGATCCATCTTATCTTATCAAATTAGGTTTGTGGCGCCATTCTTATCTTATTTCTTTTCATCAATTTCGTATCTAGTTCTTCCTTCTAATTTTGCAATTTCCTCAATTTTCGTCTCAAATTTCTCACACTCATTTCTCAGGTTATACGTACTCTGTTTTAGTGATTCTTGAGTCTAAATCGTGTTTCAGAAAGAGATCTTTCACCTCATTTTGGAATCACTCAATTCTGATGTCTATAGCATGAGATATGGATGCTTCCTAAAAAATGGACAGAATCAGTTCTTTTCTTTCTTATTCTTCCTTTCAATTTCATATTCCAAATTATGTTTGTTCTAGTCCTAGTTAGGTCCGAATTTAAGAGGCTTAAGGAAAACCTCATCATTTGGTATCAAAGCTAGTCATTAGGTCTAGTGTTTGAGTGTGAATTGGAGCCAAAAGAGGGCTGTTTTTGAAGCTATGTTTGGGGTATGAGAGCATAACCTTGCTGTTAAAAATTAATAGTAATATTTGAAGAGAAACGACAAGGATTAAGAGGCTGTTTTGCTGCACGAAAACTGTGATTGTGTCGGATAATTTGGAACCATTCCAAGCTTGAAAAAATTGGGGGAACCAAGGCTGCACACAGAGGTGTACAGTGGCTGCCAAGTAAGTGAAAATGACACTTAATTGTGATTTTCTGAATTTCTAGAATTGTACTAAGATTGTAGAGGCTGAATTTGAGTGTTGAATCTTAAAAAATAAAAAGAATTGGAGTTTAAAAGAAAGAAAGAAAGGAGTTTGGGAAGTGCTTGAACTTTTGGTTTGAGGGGAGAATGATTCTGGACCTAAACCTTGTTCTTGTCTCTTGTTTGAATTTGTAAATCATTTGTCTTTCTAATTGTGAGTAGTGAACTTGTTCTTTGCTACTTGTCTTGTGATATTAAAAGCCTTGTGATTGCTGCAAATTAAAAATTCATTTCTTGAAGAGATTGTTTGATTTTAGTAAGAGCTTTTAAGCAAGAGAAAGAGTGGAAAAAGGCAAGAGAGATACATTAGCTTAAAAACCAAATTTGTGTGAAACACTTTGAGTGAAATAGTTTTGGAGAGGACTTCTTTACCTCAAATCTATTCAAGAGAAGGACCTTCATCCTCTACTAGGGAGCATAGGTTATTGTTAGATGCCATAACTCAAAGGATGAATGAGGTGTTGAGGGAGCATACGAAGGGAATTTATGAGAGGCTTGAAACTTTAGAAAACCAAATCCAGAATGGGGAGAATGACCAACATAGAGATAGGAGGAGACATGAGAGGCATGAAAGGAGAGAACATGAGGGAGAACAAAGGAGAAACCGAGAGGAGGTTGTGAAAGTTATCATACCACCATTTAAAAGAAAAAGTGATCTTGAAGCCTATATTGAGTGGGAGCTGAAGGTAGAACAAATTTTCTCATGCCACAACCTAGACGAGGAGAGGAATGTCAAGCTAGCTACCTTGGAATTCACTGACTATGCCTTAGTTTAGTGGGATCAGTTCCAAAAGGAGAGGAGGAGGTATGGAGAGCCTATGTTAGAGAGTTGGGAGGAGTTAAAAAGAGTGTTGAGAAGGAGGTATGTTCCATCCCACTACCATAGAAAGCTTCTCAATAAACTCCAAAGAATGACCCAAGGGAGTAAGAGTGTAGATGAGTTCTTCAAAGACCTTGAAATAGCCATAATCCGAGCCAATGTAGAGGAGGAAAGGGAGGTTACCATGGCTAGATTCCTTAATGGGCTGAATGGAGATATAAGAGATGTTGAGCTTCAAAATTATGTAGAAATGGAGGACTTAGTTCACTATGCCATGAAAGTGGAACAACAACTAAAAAGAAAAAGTGTGAGAAAGAGTGTATCAAACTATGATAACTCTAGATGGAAGGATAGGTTCAAGAAGAAGGGTACCTCATCTTCTAGGATTCCCATAATAGCCCCAAACCTAACCCAAAACAAGGGCAAAGAAATGGCAAACAAGTCTCGGTCTAGAGACATAAAGTGTTTCAAATGTTTGGGTAGGGGGCACATTGCATCTGAATGCCCAACCAAGAAGGTTATGGTGTTAAAAGATAATGGAGAAATCACTAGTGAGAGTTCCCAAACTGAATCCTCAAGTGAGGAAGAGAGAGAGGAAGAGGAGGAGATTCCTGAAAGAGATTTGTTCATTGTGAGGAGAATGTTAGGAGGATTAGCCAAAGAGGATGAGGAAAGTCAAAGAGAAAATATTTTCCATACTAGATATCTTATCTAAGGCAAACTGTGTTCCTTAATCATTGATGGAGGGAGTTGTACCAATGTAGCAAGTACAAGGTTGGTGACAAAAATGAATTTGGAAACTAAACCCCATCCTAGACCATACAAGTTACAATGGTTGAGTGAGGAGGAAGAATTGAGGGTGGATAAGCAAGTGGAGATTGAGTTTTCTATTGGAAAATATAAAGATAAAATTTTGTGTGATGTGGTTCCAATGGAAGCTAGTCATTTGCTTCTTGGGAGACCATGGCAGTTTGATAGAAAAGCACACCATGATGGTCACACAAATAAATACACTTTTCACTATGAAAACCGCAAGGTAACATTGTTCCATTATCTCCAAAAGAAGTATATGATGATCAAAATATCATGAGAGAAAAAAGAAAGCAAAAGAGGAAAGAAAGGAAAGAAAATGAAAATGAGAGCAAAAAGAAAAAGGGAAAGAATGCTTTGTTTGTGACGAGTGGAGAGGTGGGGAAAGCTTTAATGGCAAGGAAGTCAATGTATATACTCTATAATAAGGAGATTATTGCACTTGATTCTGACCTTAAACTTCCTAGTGGAGTTAAATCTATTTTGCAGGAATTTCAAATGTTTTTCCAGAAGATATACTACCAGGACTTCCACCATTGAGAGGTATTGAACACCAAATTGATTTGGTGCCAGGGGCTGTGTTGCCTAATAGTCCAGCATACAGGAGTAATCCTCAAGAGACCTAGGAAATTCAAAGGCAAGTTGCTGAATTAATGAGCAAAGGATGGGTTGAGGAGAGCTTGAGCCCTTGTGCTGTACCAGTTATATTGGTACCAAAGAAAGATGGAAGTTGGAAGATGAGTTCTGACTGTAGGGCCGTCAACAACATCACCATCAAGTATAGGCATCACATTCCCAGGTTAGATGATTTGTTAGACAAGTTGTATGGCTCTTGTTATTTATCTAAGATTGATTTGAAAAGTGGATATAATCATATTAGGATTAGAGAAGGTGATGAGTGGAAAACAACTTTTAGAACCAAGTATAGCTTGTATGAGTGGAAAGTAATGCCATTTGGATTGACAAATGCCCCTAGTACTTTCATGAGATTGATGAACCATGTTTTGAGAGAGTTTCTAGGGAAATTTGTGGTTATTTATTTTGATGATATTCTTATATATAGTAAAAATTTGGATGAACATTTGCATCATTAGCAATCTGTTTTACATGTGCTTAGAAAAGAAAGATTGTATGCTAATTTGGAAAAGTGCACGTTTTATAAGGACCATGTTGTGTTCTTAGGATTTTTAGTTAATTCTGGTGGAGTGCATGTAGATAAAGAGAAAATAAAAGCAATCTAAGAATGGCCAACTCCTAAGAGTGTGAGTGAGGTAAGAAGTTTCCATGGGCTTGCTAGTTTCTATAGGAGGTTTGTTAATGATTTTAGTACCATTGTTGCACCTCTAAATGAACTAGCCAAGAAGCATGTGGAATTTAAATGGGGAGAGAAACAAGAGAAAGCATTTGCTATCCTAAAGGAGAAATTAACACATGCACCCATACTTGCTTTGCCTAACTTTGCTAAATCCTTTGAGCTTGAATGTGATGCATCTGGGGTAGGCATAGGTGCTGTTTTAATGCAAGAGGGACATCCCATTGCCTATTTTAGTGAGAAAATGAATGGGGTTGCCCTTAACTACCCTACATATGATAAGGAATTGTATGCTTTAGTTAGGGCTTTGCAAACTTGGCAACGCTATCTTCTGCCTAAGGAGTTTATTATTCATAGTGATCATGAGTCTCTAAAGTATTTGAAAGGACAGGAAAAGTTGAACAAGAGACATGCCAAGTGGGTGGAGTTTCTTGAACAATTTCCCTATATGATCAAGCACAAGAAAGGTAAGTCCAATGTGGTTGCTGATGCTTTGTCATGCAAGTATGCTTTAATGACTACTCTTGAAACTAAATTTCTTGGTTTTGAATATATTAAGGAACTGTATGAACATGATGCTGATTTTTCTCATATTTATCAAACATGTTCTCATACTGTATCTGATGGGTATTTCAAGCATGTTGGTTACTTAATAAAGGACAAGAGACTTTGTGTGCCTAAAAGTTCAATTAGGGAATTGCTTGTTCAAGAGGCAAATGAAGGGGGCTTAATGGGACACTTTGGGGTGCAAAAGGCATATGACATATTGCATGAGCATTTTTACTGGCCCCACATGAAGCATAATGTACATAAGTTATGTGATAAGTGTCTTGTTTGTAAAAAGGCCAAGTCTAGGGTCATGCCGCATGGATTATATACTCCATTGCCTGTTCCTGAACACCCTTAGATTGATATTTCTATGGATTATGTTCTAGGTTTGCCTCGGTCTAAGGGAGGGAAGGATTCTATTTTTGTGGTGGTTGACAGGTTCTCAAAGATGGCGTACTTCATACTGTGCAAGAAGATGGACGATGCATGTCATGTAGCTGATTTATTCTTCAAAGAGGTGGTAAGACTTGATGCAAACCAAGAATAATGTCCAATTTAAGGCCAATTTGATTTTTGCTGAAAATTTTATTTTCATTGGTGATGAACCTATTGACTTGTTTTAGCTATATCTTCTACTACAGATCTCTGATTAGTGCATTCTTTAGTGCGTTAGAAAGATAAGGAACTTATCTACAAATCTTATTTCTAACTTCTTGACCAGATTCGGCTTCTATTATGGTGAAAAATGGTCTGGAATTTGAAGACAAATTTTTGGCCAAAATTTTCTAGTTTATTTCTATTAAATAAAGTGTAATAAACTTTGTGTGTGAATGGTGCACATTTTTATTAAGCTTCTTGGGAGGACAACCTTTGGCTTGCATACCTAGGTAACTCCTTTTTAGAAGTCATGAACCACTTTTATTATCCACTTAATTGTCATTAGTTGCTTTAATTAGCCACTTAGTGGATTAGTTATTGCTTTTATGGGAAATTTGTCACAATTATGGTGGCCTTTTGTATGAATATTCTATGCAGGCCCTAAACTCTATATATGTACACATCTATGATGAATGGAAAAAAGGAAAACCTTTGGATGTTCAATTTAGATTTGTTCTAATTGTGAGAGTGTTTAGCCTTTCTTAGGTTCTTCATTGAACCTACCGCTTTGATCTTATCAAGAGTCCAAGACCCTTGTGGCGATCCTCACCTTGGCTTATCAATTCCCCTTGGAATTGTGGCGCCTACCATTCCATTCCTTATCTTGTCCATTTGATTGTTTTCTTCTTCTTCGAATTGTGGTTGGTTACTCAAGGATAGATTCAGAAATCTTATGTTCCATTTTTGGAGCATATCATGTGGTATCTAGAGCCATCCTTCCTAGAGTGATTTTTTATCTTGTTCTTCGATTTTTTTTTCTGAAAAAAAAAATTTCTTCTTCCCACCACATATCATGGCAACACTATTCCTTAAAATGGAAAGATTGCAAAGACGAATGGAGGAGTTCAATGAGATGCTTGAAAAGTTAGGAGAAATAAAAAGGAGGAGGCATGGAGGAAGAAGATATAAGAGAAGAGATAGAGAAATTGAAAGGGAGAAAAAGGAGAACAAAAAAAGGGTGAGCAAAGAGGAGAGAATGAAAAGACAAATAGAAAGTTTTGAAGCACATGTGAAGAAAATGGTTAAAGACTCCAAAAAAGAAAGTAAGGTAAACAAAACAAACTTGAATGCTTGTTTTGATGCTATTCCTAATACTTTGCCTAGTTGTGTTGATTCTCTTGTGAAGGAGATTGAGCTTGTTGCTCCAAAGGAAGCTTGCAAGACATTCAATGAAATTGAAGATGTTCCTCCAAAGGAAACTTGCAAGATAGTCAATGAAATTGAAGATGAGATTCCAAAAGAAGCTTGCACAATCAATGAAATTCCAAAGGAAGAATACAAACCATTAATTGAAGTTGAATTGCAAGAGGAAGATAAGGAGATGAAGACGACTAGAGAGTGGCTTACACTTAAAGCTAAGAATAAGTCTTTAAATTCACTTGGAAAGTCATGGCAATCTATTACTCTAATACCTACTTCTAGATTAGCTTGTGGAACCAAATGTTGGGATTCTTCTACTTTGGTTCATTTGTCTAACATTTCTCCTCTAGGTCATGAAGAAAAGAATAGTGAAGGCCAAACCAACAAAAGCAAAGAGCAAGAGAAAAACAGTGAGAAGAAAGATAATGAAAAAGATGTTGTGGAAAAAGTAGAGAGTCTCTTTATGAACAAAAGTGAGGTGGAAAAAGCATTATTTGAAGAGGCAAAGGTTGAAAGAAAAATTGAGAGTCTTCCTATAAAAGAAAATAAGGAAGTTGAAGAAACAATTCCAAGAGAGGTGTCCCATGGATTCAAAAGAGTTGTGTTTGAACTCGAAGGATAAAGACAATTCCCAAAGGCAATAAATTCGAGGTCGAATTCTCTTCAAGGGGGAGGGAATGATGCAAACCAAGAATAATGTCCAATTTAAGGCCAATTTGATTTTTGATGAAAATTTTATTTTCATTGGTAATGAACCTATTGACTTGTTTTAGCTATATCTTCTACTACAGATCTCCGATTAGTGCATTCTTTAGTGCATTAGAAAGATAAGGAACTTATCTACAAATCTTATTTCTAGCTTCTTGACCAGATTCGGCTTCTATCATGGTGAAAAATGGTCTGGAAGTTGAAGACAAATTTTTGGCCAGAATTTTCTAGTTTATTTCTATTAAATAAAGTTTAATAAACTTTGTGTGTGAACGGTGCACATTTTTATTAAGCTTCTTGGGAGGACAACCTTTGGCTTGCATGCCTAGGTAACTCCTTTTTAGAAGTCATGAACCACTTTTATTATCTACTTAATTGTCATTAGTTGCTTTAATTAGCCACTTAGTGAATTAGTTATTGCTTTTATGGGAAATTTGTCACAATTATGGTGACCTTTTGTATGAATATTCTATGCAGCCCCAAAACTCTATATATGTACACATCTATGATGAATGGAAAAAAGGAAAACCTTTGGATGTTCAATTTGGATTTGTTCTAATTGTGAGAGTGTTTAGCCTCTCTTAGGTTCTTCATTGAACCTACCCCTTTGATCTTATCAAGAGTCCAAGACCCTTGTGGCGATCCTCACCTTGGCTTATTAATTCCCCTTGGAATTGTGGCGCCTACCATTCCATTCCTTATCTTGTCCATTTGATTGTTTTCTTCTTCTTCGAATTGTGGTTGGTCACTCAAGGATAGATCCGAAAATCTTATGTTCCATTTTTGGAACATATTAAGACTGCGTGGTTTGCCTAAGAGTATTGTAAGTGATTGGGACTCTAAATTCCTTAGTCATTTTTGGAGGACCTTGTGGGGAAAGATAGGCACAAAACTATTATTTTCTACTACTTGCCATCCCCAAACTGATGGGCAAATAGAGGTTGTAAATAAGACTTTATCTACTCTCCTTAGAGAGCTGTTCTAAAGAAAAATCTTAAGTCTTGGGAGGAATGTTTGCCACATGTTGAGTTTGCTTATAATAGGGCTATACATAGTACTACTCAGTTTTTACCTTTTGAAATTGTATATGGTTTTAATCATTTGACTCCTTTGGATTTATTGCCTTTAACAAACATTTCTCAAATGCAAGATAAGTCTGGGCATGTTAAAGCTGATTATGTCAAGAAATTGCATGAGAAGGTTAAGGCCCAAATTGAGAAGAAAATGGAAGGGTATGCCAAGCATGCAAACAAAGGAAGGAAGAATGTAACATTTGAACCAAGTGATTGAGTATGGGTACACTTCAGGAAGGAAAGATTTTCATCTCAAAGGAAGTCCAAGTTTATGCCAAGAGGAGATGAACCTTTTCAAGTATTGGCTAAGCTCAATGACAATGCATATAAGATTTACTTGCCAGGTGAGTATGGTGTGAGTGCTACCTTTAATGTGGCTGATTTGTCTTTTTATGATGCAGGTGATGAATTAATAGATTTGAGGACAAATGCTTCTCAAGAAGGAGGGAATGATAAGGACTTCGACTTCATGGGAGAAGCCCAAGCCCAGGCCCAAGTCCAGGAAGAAGTCCAAGATCCAATACAAGGTCTAGGAGGGCCCATGACAAGAGCAAGAGCTAAAAGGGCCCATGAAGAACTTAAAAAGATTGTGAACAACTTATTAGAGGCCTAACATCAGATTGAAGCCCAACACGTGGAGCCTAGGGTTTACACATGCATAGCCTACTTGGAATGAAAGGAGAAGAGTCAAAAGAGTTAATCTGAACGCTCAAGACCTTTATATATTTTTGGGGTTGTTTTTATTTCTCTCTTATTTTTTTCTATTGCATTCTAGTTCTATTTGGTGTATGACTGTGTTCAAAAAATATATTTTGTCCACAGCAAGATTAGAATCCAGGCACTTGAAGCTGAATATGTCTCCTTAACCACTAGAACATATCAGTAATGCTTATGCTAAGGGATTTTGTTTTTATTTTTGTTAAGTCCTAAATGGGCAAACCTC
The DNA here is from genome assembly GCA_029884595.1 of Ormosia semicastrata. Classification (NCBI taxonomy): domain Eukaryota; kingdom Viridiplantae; phylum Streptophyta; class Magnoliopsida; order Fabales; family Fabaceae; genus Ormosia; species Ormosia semicastrata. The sequence goes on from JAQQTO010000047.1 coordinate 46,727,085, forward strand.
TAAACTGAATTGTACTAAAACATTTGGAGATCATTAGAGAGGGAACACACATTTTGGAATATACAAAACTGAGAGTTTTGCTCTGTTAGGGTTCTTCCTTGCATCATTTGATCTTATCAAGAATTAACCAATTCTTGTGGTGATCCTTCTTGGCTTATAAAACTAGGTTTGTGGCACCATTCTTATCTTATTTCTTTTCATCAATTTCGTATCTAGTTCTTCCTTCTAATTTTGTAATTTTCTTAGTTTTTGTCTCAAATTTCTCGTACTCATATCTCAAGTTATACGTACTCTTTTCGGTGATTCTTGAGTCTAAATCATGTTTCAGAAAGAGATCTTTAACCTCGTTTTAGAATCACTTAATTCTGATGTCTATAACGTGAAATATGGATGTTTCCTATAACATGATGTGTTTCCAAAAGAAGTGCCTCATGACCTACCTCCTTTAAGGTTGATAGAACACCACATTGACCTCATTCCGGGTGCATCATTACCCAACAAGCCAGCCTATAGGAGTAATCCTCAAGAGACCAAAGAAATACAAAAGTAAGTGGAGGAGTTGAAGCAAAAAGGATGGGTGCAAGAAAACTTAAATCCATGTACTGTCCCGGTTATCCTAGTGCCTAAAAAGGATGGAAATTGGAGGATGTGCACAGATTGAAGGGCTGTGAACAACATCACAATCAAGTATAGACATCCTATCCCTAGACTTGATGATTTGCTTGATGAATTATATGGTGCTTGTTTGTTTTCTAAAATTGATTTGAAAAGTGGGTACCATCAAATTAGGATAAAGGAAAGGGATGAATGGAAAACTACCTTTAAAACTAAATATGAATTGTATGAATGATGGGTAATGCCTTTTGGTTTAACAAATGCATCTAGCACTTTCATGAGACTTATGAACCATATCTTAAGGGATTTTCTAGGCAAGTTTGTTGTTGTGTATTTTGATGATATCTTGATATATAGCAAAAGCCTAGATGAACATCATGAACACTTAAGGGCTGTTTTGCATGTGTTAAGAAAACAAAAGTTGTATGCTAATTTGGAAAAATGTACTTTTTGTACGGATCATGTGATATTCCTTGGTTTTGTTGTAAATTCAAAAGGGGTTCATGTTGATAAAGATAAAATTAAGGCCATTCAAGAGTGGCCAACCCCAAAAAATATGAGTGATGTGAGGAGCTTTCATGGCTAGGCTAGTTTCTGTAGGAGGTTTGTTAAAGACTTCAGTACATTGGCTGCACCTCTTAATGAAATTGCCAAGAAAAATGTTGTGTTTAGATGGGGGGAGAAACAAGAGCATGCATTTAATAAGCTTAAGGAATGTTGGGAATTTTTGCAGATACAACACGCAGTGGAAAACAGGGATTCCCACCGAAGATCCATGCGAAAAAAGTCATAATCTAAGTTTTTAAATGATTTACCTCTTGAAGCGTGATTCACCAACACCATAATAGAAACGATGTCTCTGTGGTATCCACCTGAACAAACTCATGAACGTCTAACGTCCGCAAAGAGAAGCCTCACGTCTCTCACACAGTGCTAACTGTGTAGAGAAGAGAATAAACCTGTCGTTCTCTCACTCACTTTTCTGTAGGTGCGGCTAGGGTTCTGAATTATGTATCTTAACAGGCCCCTTAGCAGTACTATTTATAATAGTGACTGCCTTAAGTGAGTGTGAGCAGTAGCAAGGTAAGCTGTGCAACCCTAGACCCATCTGTTATGAGTCTGGCCCATATTTGAATCCGAGTCCAACTTGGATCCATTGCTCCAATTTTAGTCTGCTCTATGTGTGTGACCCTGCAGGTTCTTATTACGTTGGCAGTAATATTAAAATCCCATTTTAATATTACAAGCAGTGAGCGGTATCTAGCAACACATCGCTGCTACCCAAGTAATAAGAATGTCAGTGATTTGACATAACCTTTCCGTGACCAATGTTTCCGTGTCGTTTAGTCCCTTTGTCAAGATATCTAGATTGAACACAGGGCATTGAATGCATCACCCTTGTATAGTCCAATCATTCGTTTCCTGATACTTGAGTAGACTTTGTTACAACAAATGAGATCAATATCTCATATTGACTTATTTGAGCATGGCCATGCATTTCGCAGTCTCACTCAATCAGGGGACCCGAATATATCGCTCCTGTTATGTAGGAGTGACAAATCCCATCTAGGTCACTCACATCCCTCTGCATGATTCGTGGTATGTCCAATAACCAACTTTATAATCACCTTATTACAGATGACGTTTGATGGCATTAAAACACACAACTCCTCATGTAGGAATCATAGTGATTTCAGGTCAAAGGACCACAAACACCATTGTCACTATGAGAATCACTTATGACACTCACATAACGATCCATGTAGCGTTCTCATGGTGGGTCAGTCCAGTACATCATTACTCTAATATGTACCCATGTGAAGACTTGATATCTCATATCTATGACACGTGAGATATGGTCATCATTCTATGCACATACTAGTCTCAATGTATTATTGTTGTCCTAATTAACAATAATACTTGACTAGGAACATTTAAGAATAGTGTTGTAACCAAAAAGGATGTCACGATCAAGTCATCCACTTGATGTCCAATGGCATCAAACTTATTATTCTAAGTTCTTTATTATGTTTATCAAAAAAGAACATAATAAATGAAATGCCTCATATATAAAATAGCATAATAGAATGTATGTAAATACAGAAAATGTATTGGCCTCTAGGGCATACACCAACAATCTCCCACTTGCACTAGAGCCAATCAGGCATATATCTAATTCCTAAAGACCTAGTGTGACCCTCATGCTTCTGCTGTGCAAGAGGCTTCGTCAGTGGATCAGTAATGTTATCATCTGTTGGTACTCTGCATATCTTCACATCTCCTCTATCGATGATCTCTCGAATGAGATGGAAGCGCCTAAGTATATGTTTAGATCGCAGGTGCGATCTAGGCTCCTTAGCTTGTGCAATGGCTCCATTATTATCACAATAGAGGTCCACTGGGTCCACAATGCTAAGAATAGCGCCAAGTTCAGTAATGAACTTCCTGATCTAAACGGCCTCCTTTGCTGCATTGGAGGCAGCAATATACTCAGCCTCTGTGGTAGAATCGGTGACTGTCTCCTGCTTTGAACTCTTCCAGCTCACAGCCCCACCATTTAGGCAAAAAAACATAACCCGATTACGATCTGGAGTCGTCCTTATCGGTTTGGAAGCTAGCATCAATGTAACCTTTTGCAATTAGCTCTTCCTCCCCTCCATATACCAAGAACGAATCCTTAGTCCTTCTCAAGTACTTAAGGATGTTCTTGATAGCGATCCAGTTGACTCTCATAGGGATCGATCGGTACCTACTCGTCATGCTCAAAGCATACGAGATGTCTGGTCGAGTACATAACATGGCATACATGATAGATCCAATTGCAGATGCATATGGAATCTTGCTCATGCGATCCCTCTCATTCTGGGTGGAAGGGGATTGAGCCTTAGATAGGCTTACACCATGTGACATAGGCAAGAGTCCTTTCTTGGATTCATGCATGTTAAATTGTCTTAACACTTTGTCTATATATGTACTCTGACTTAGGCCAAGCAGTCTCAGTGATCTATCTCTATAGATCCTGATACCTAATACATAGGTGGCTTTGCCCAAGTCCTTCATAGAGAAACAGTTCCCTAACCAAGTCTTTACGGACTGTAGGGTGGGGATGTCATTTCCAATAAGTAGTATGTCATCTACATACGATACCAGAAAAATAATAGTGCTCCCACTAACCTTCTTGTAGACACAAGATTCTTCTTCATTCTTGATGAAACCAAACTGTTTTATTGTATCATCAAAACGAAGATTCCAGCTTCTGGATGCTTGCTTCAATCCATAAAAAGATCGTTGCAACTTGCATACTTTTCTAGCATCCTCTGGAGTGGCAAAATCCTCAGGTTGTGTCAGGTACACATCTTTGAGAAGATTTCCATTAAGGAAAGCAGTTTTGACATCCATCTGCCATATTTCATAATCATGGTATGCTGCAACAGCAAGCAAGATCCGAACGGATTTAAGCATCACAATTGGGGAAAAAGTCTCATTATAGTCTACACCATGAATTTGTTTGAAACTTTTAGCCACCAATCGCGCCTTAAAGGTATACACATTACAATTCATGTCAATTTTCTTCTTGAAAACCCAGTTGCACCTAATGGGTTTTACCCCTTTAGGTGGGTCAACCAAGGTCCATACCTGGTTGGCATACATGGAATCCATTTCAGATCTCATGGCCTCAAGCCATTTCTCAGATTCTAGGCTAATAATGGCTTCCTGGTAAGTCACAAGCTCATCTTGATCCATCAGCAATACGTCACCTTGTTGGGTAATGAGAAATTCATATCTCTCTGGTTGATGACGTATCTTGTTATAGCTACGCAGGTCTTGTGCTACCAAAGCAGGTTGCTGTTCCATAACATTTTGTGGAGGTTGCTCTATTTCCACCATTGGTTCATTGTTGCTTTGTGAAACTTGAACTTCTTCAAGTTCTACTTTTCTCCCACTACTTCCTTTGGAGATAAACTCCCTTTCTAGAAACACAGCTGTCCGTGCGATAAACACTTTGCCCTCGGTAGGATTATAGAAAAAGTATCCCTTGGTATCCTTTGGATACCCCACAAAGAAGCATTTATTTGATTTAGGTCCAAGCTTATCAGAAACTTGACGTTTCACATAAGCTTCACAGCCCCAAATCTTCAAGAAAGACATACTGGGCCGTCTCCCAGTCCATATCTCATATGGTGTCTTTTAAACCGTCTTAGATGGAACACGATTAAGTGTGAAAGCTGCTGTTAACAAAGCATGTCCCCAGAAGGAGCTTGGAAGGTTTGCATGACTCAACATGGATCGGACCATGTGCAACAAGGTCTGGTTCCTCCTTTCAGAGACACCATTCCATTGTGGTGTTCCTGGTGGAGTGAGTTGAGATATTATCCCACACTCTTTCAGATGATCATTATACAGTTGGCTTAAGTATTCTCCTCCTCGATCCGATCGAAGGATTTTAATACTCTTATACCTACGCAGGTCTTGTGCTACTAGAGCAGGTTGCTGTTCCACAACATTTTGTGGAGGCTGCTCTATTTCCACCATTGGTTTATTGTTGCTTTGTGAAACTTGAACTTCTTTAAGTTCTACTTTTCTCCCACTGGTTCCTTTGGAGATGAACTCCCTTTCTAGAAACACAGCTGTCCGTGCGACAAACACTTTGCCCTCGGTAGGATTATAGAAAAAGTATCCCTTGGTTTCCTTTGGATAGCCCACAAAGAAGCATTTATCTGATTTAGGTCCAAGCTTATCAGAAACTTGATGTTTCACATAAGCTTCACAGCCCCAAATCTTCAAGAAAGATATACTGGGCCATCTCCCAGTCCATATCTCATATGGTGTCTTTTGAACCGTCTTAGATGGAACACGGTTAAGTGTGAAAGCTGCTGTTAACAGAGCATGTCCCCAGAAGGAGCCTGGAAGGTTTGCATGACTCAACATGGGTCAGACCATGTCCAACAAGGTTCGGTTCCTCCTTTCAGAGACATCATTCCATTGTGGTGTTCCTGGTGGAGTGAGTTGAGATATTATCCCACACTCTTTCAGATGATCATTAAACAGTTGGCTTAAGTATTCTCCTCCTCGATCTGATCGAAGGATTTTAATACTCTTTCCAAATTGGTTTTGTACTTCATTCTTGAACTCTTTGAACTTTTCAAAGGATTCTGATTTGTGTTTCATAAGATATACAAAACCATATCTACTGAAATTATCAGTAAATGTAATGAAGTATTGAAAATTGCCTCTAGCGAGTGTGTTTAATGGCCCACATACATCACTATGTATAAGGCCTAAAAGATCACTAGCCCTTTCACCTTGTCCAGTGAATAGGGCTTTTGTCATCTTCCCCAACAAACAAGATTCACATGTCTCATATGATTCAAAATCAAACGAGTCCAAGAATCCATCTTTATAGAGTTTGGAGATGCGTTTCTCATTTATGTGGCCCAAACGACAATGCCAGAGAAAAGTTGGGTTCAGATCGTTTGATTTAAACCTCTTTGTATTTATGTTATAGACGGGCATTTCGAGATCAAGTACATAAAGTCCATTACTCAATTATGCACTACCATAAAAAATATCATTCATAAAAATGGAACAACACTTGTCCTTTATAATAAAAGAAAAACCTTTCTTGTCCAAACAAGAAACAGAAATGATATTCCTACTAATAGCAGGCACAAAATAGCAGTTCTCTAACTCTATTACAAGCCCAGTGGGCAAAGATAATAAATAAGTCCCTACAGCTAATGCAGCAACTTTGCTCCATTTCCCACTCGTAGGTCGACTTTGGCCCTTCTTCAATGGTCTACTACTCTTTAGATCCTGCACATTTACACAAATGTGAGATCCACATCCAGTATCTAATACCCATGATGCAGAAGTAGATAAATTGACTTCAATAACAAAAATACCTGAAGTGGAAGTCTCACTTCCCTTCTTCTTTTTGAGCTCCTCTAGGAACTTGGCACAGTTCCTCTTCCAATGTCCAGTCTGACCACAATGGAAGCATGTACCTTCCTTAGCCACTCCACCCACTGGTTTCAAGCCAGAAGTGCTGGGCTTGAACTTATCCTTGCCCTTGCCCTTCCAGTTGTCCTTGGGCTTTTTCTGCTGTTTCTTGCCCTTATTCTTTTGGACCATCATGATGGCCTTCCCTTTGCCTTTGTTAATGTTTTGCTCAGCAGTTCCCAACATGCCTAGCAGCTCTGGTAGTGATTTGTCAATCTCATTCATGTTGTAGTTCATGACAAATTGACTAAAACTTTTCGGCAATGATTGCAGGACTAAGTCAGTGGCCAACTCTTGACCCAAAGGAAAACTGAGTCTCTCTAGGTTTTCAATGTACCAAATCATCTTGAGTACATGAGCACCAACAGGGCTTCCTTCTACTAGCTTGCACTGAAATAGTGCTTTAGAGACCTCGAATCTCTCATGCCTGGCCTGCTCTTGATAGAGCTTCTTAAGGTGTACGATTATATCGTATGCATCCATGTTCTCATGTTGCTTTTGGAGCTCAGAGTTCATGGTGGCCAGCATTAGACATCCAATGTCCAAGGCATCATCTTGATGCTTCTTATAAGCATCTCTTTCAGTTCTAGGGGCATTAGTGCAGGTGGCTCAGGAATAGGCTGTTCCAAAACATACAGTTTTTTCTCTTACTTGAGGACAATCCTCAAATTCCTGTACCAGTCTAGAAAATTCGTTCTAGACAACTTGTCCTTCTCAACGATGGATCGCAATGATAAAGTACCCGATGTGTTTGTTGCCATGGTAATCTATTAACAGAAATATGCAAAATATAAGTATCATGCCATAAACATATTTAATGAGGTCTTTTAATTAAATATGCCGCCCACTATTTTATTCAAGTCAATGAGCCTCAGCGTTAACTCAGAAAATCCCATCGTAAGATTTCCTAGTAGGCCAAGATCCATATTTCACCTAGTTTTAAGTCAGCTTTGGCTGATCACCCAAAATTCAGTTATTTAGGTAGGAAACACTTTCCAATTACATCACATGTAACTCTTGGATAGTTGGGTGAATAACACTTATTCAAGTCCATCTAATGGACCAAAGCCCAACTTCATGCCTCTAAGCCTTCAATCCTATTGAAATGGCCTACTTAAGTCAGACCCAATGGTTGGCAGTTGGATATTACCTTTATCCATTCGCGTCTTACTAATATAGATAAAGGCATCCTGCTTTGACAGACCTGCACTTGATCGATACTAGTCTTGACGAGTGCCACACATTGGAAGGCATCACATAATGACTTAATATTTGCTTTGAGGGAATTATTATTATTATTATTATTATTATTATTATTATTATTATTATTATTATTATTATTATTATTATTATTATTATTATTATTATTATTATTATTATTATTATTATTATTACTAGATCTCACCATTTATTAAACTGTTTATCATACCATAAACATTATCCATGCATCTCATACATAAAAGCATATAATAAAAGTGACATGGTTATGGCCCCTAAGATAGTAGCATAAACTAAGCCAGCTTCACCAAGCATCTCCTATCAACGTCCTCAGTTGATGCCGTCTTCTTGCCTCCACATCATAATTACATTATATAGAAACCTCTTTTATATTCGAGGGGAGCTAGGTGAGAAGAGAATGTACAATCAGAATGTAGAGAGAAAGGCACGACATGCAGGTCGTATTTATTAAAACCAAAAGGCATAAAAAGAGGACTAAGGCCATAACCATGCACCATGCATCACAAAAACATATAAACTCATAACAATAATACATTATTATTTTCACGAGTCATAAAATTAGATATAAAATATCACGTTTTTGAAAAACACCCTACGCAGAGGTAGCACGGGGGTCCCGCTGCCCGGTCAACGGGCGGGGGTCAAGGGGAAGCCACCCCTTGTAGGGTGCAGGGCAGTGCCCCGACCTGAAAAATTGGACCAAAAACAAGAGCTGAATCTCTTGCGCCTCCTTAGAGCCTTTGTGCCACGCGAAACCCTAAGCCTGAACAACATGAACACTTCATGTGCCGCAGGGAATCCTTGCGCTGTCGTTCAATACTTCAACCTCAGGCGCCTCCTTGACGGCTTCACATCAACACTTGATGCTGCTGCTGCAAGACAAGAATAGGGTTTCCAAAACCCCTTGCGCTGCGCCTCTTGTGCAGAAACAAGGATTCCATAACCCCTGCTGCCGCAAACCAAGAACAAGGTTTCCTAAACCCTTGCGCCGCGCATTGAGAATAAGGATTCCATAACGCTATACGTATCACATACATACCAGAAAGCTTCGCAAAAACATACATCTTAATGCAAAATGGTTTTCACAAAACATATGAACATCTTCATGGGTTTTTGAAAACAACATCACAGTTTTGCATACAACATAAGAAATAGAATATGTTTTTGCAAAGAGTTTCAAATGGTTTTCGGAAATAACATATTAAAGATCATATCTTTTGTCAAAAACAAGAACAAAAAATATGTTATCTCACGTAAACGAAAACAGAAAATCGAATCATGGTTTTGCAAGACGCTCTGATACCACAGTTGGGAATTTTTGCGGATACAACACGCAGCAGAAAACAGGGATTCCCATCGAGGATCCATGCGAAAAAAGCCATAATCCAAGTTTTTAAATGATTTACCTCTTGAAGCGTGAATCACCAACACCGTAATAGAAACGATGTCTCTACGGTATCCATACGAACAGACTCACGAATGTCCAACGTTTGCAAAGAGAAGCCTCACGTCTCTCACACAATGCTAGCTGCGTAGAGAAGAGAATAAACCTGTCGCTCTCTCACTCACTTTTCTGTAGGTACAGCTAGGGTTCTGAATTGTGTATCTTAGCAGCCCCCTTAGCAGTACTATTTATAATAGTGACTGCCTTAAGTGAGTGTGAGCAAAGAACAAGGTAAGTCAGTGCAACCCTAGACCCATATGTTATGAGTCTGGCTCATATTTGAATTCGAGTCCAACTTGGATCCATTGCTCCAATTTTAGTCGCTTCTATGTGTGTGACCCGCAGGTTCTTATTACGTTAGCAGTAATATTAAAATCCCATTTTAATATTATAAGCAGTGAGCGGTATCTAGCAACATATCGCTGCTACCCAAGTAATAAGAATGTCAGTGATTTGACATAACCTTTCCGTGACCAATGTTTCCGTGTCGTTTAGTCCCTTTGTCAAGATATCTAGATTGAACACAACGCATGGAATGCATCACCCTTGTATAGTCCAATCATTCGTTTCCTGATACTCGAGTAGACCTTGTTACACCAAATGAGATTAATATCTCATATTGACTCATTTGAGCATGGCCATGCATTTCGCAGTCTCACTCAATTAGGGGCCCCGAAGATATCGCTCCTGTTATGTAGGAGTGACAAATCCCATCTAGGTCACTCACATCCCTCTGCATGATTCACGGTATGTCCAATAACTAACTTTATAATCACCTTGTTACAGATGATGTTTGATGGCATTAAAACACACAACTCCTCATGTAGGAATCGTAGTGATTTCAGGTGAAAGGACCACAAACACCATTGTCACTATGAGAATCGCTTATGACACTCACGTAACGATCCATGTAGCGTTCTCATGGTGGGTCAGTCCAGTACATCATTACTCTAATATGTACCCATGTGAAGACTTAATATCTCATATCCATGACCTGTGAGATATGGTCATCAGTCTATGCACATATTAGTCTCAATGTATTGTTGTTGTCTTAATTAATAATAATACATGACTAGGGACATTTAAGAATAGTGTTGTAACTAAAAAGGATGTCACGATCAAGTCATCCACTTGATGTCCTATGGCATCAAACTTACTATTCTAAGGACTTTATTATGTTTATCAAAAAAGAGCACAATAAATGAAATGCCTCATATATAAAATAGCATAATAGAATGTATGTAAATATAGAAAATGTACTGGCCTCTAGGGCATACACCAACACTTACCGTGTCGCCTTACCACCACAACTTTCTAACCTTCATAATGTATTCTATGTTTCAAAACTTTACTATGGAATTTTGAACCTATGCATGACCTTGTAATTGGCATTGACCAAAGTAATGGTTTTGATGATAACAAACAAGAAAGGAATGGAAGTGCAAAGATCAAGTTCCAAGACTCTTCAAGTTTAGTTTATAGGACTTAGATCTTGTGTAAAGGTAAAATCACACTAAACTCAAACAAGTTTTAAACATCTTTATAAGTGTTAAAATGCGTAAATGTCCAACAAATTTTTTTTGGAAAGTTAGCCTTGGTGGTATTTCAAATCTGTGAAAAATAGTCAAGTTTGTGTTTTGCAAAACTGATATTTAGTTAATCTTTTGATCATAACTTTCAAATTACTTTGATTTTTGTTTTGAAAGTTATTGCATATGAAAATAAACTCAAAGATCTTTCCGATGAGTGGTCATTTTCTTTAAACGGATAAGAAATGAAGAAGTTATGACCATTTAAAGTCAGTTTTAAGAAACAGCCAAGTTTGTGTTTTGCAAAATTGACCTTTAGTTACTAATTTGTTCATATCTTTAAAAATACTTTGAATTTTGTTCTGAAACTTATTTCATTTGAAAATATACCCAAAGAGATTTCCAATGAGTGGTCATTTGCTTTAATCGGATAAGAAATGAAGAAGTTATGACCTTTTAAATTTAGTTTTCAAATCCAAAAATTCTGTAATCGATTACACAAGTCCTGTAATCAATTACCACTTTGGCAAAAGCCATGTAATCGATTACCAGAAGTATGTAATCGATTATCAAGTGCCCAGAAAGCCCAAAACGAGTTCTAAGAGCATTGTAATCGATTACCATATCCATGTAATCGATTACCACGAATCTAAAAGTGCCCAACCGTTATAAACGGCTAGTTTTTCATAAAGAAATCTTTCTTTAAAACACCACCAACAGCTCTAAATCTTAATAGGCTATAAATACAAGTGTTTGGGCATCAAAGAAAAGTTATAAAATAATCTGAACAAGTCTCTTGATCATGAAATACCAATTTTCTCTCTTATCTTCTATCATACTCTGTTTTAAGCTTCAAAGTGTGATTCTTTGATACTATTGAGCTTCAATTTGTATTACCTACTCTAGAGAGAGAGTTTCAATTCTTCCATATCTTGTTTAATCTATAAAGAGGGTGAGATATCCCTCAAGAATTGTAAAGGGTGAGGCATCTCAAGGTGTGTTGAGTGTTCTTGGTTATAAAGGTTTTTCGAGCATCTGTGAAACTTGAAGAATTGGAGGCTCTAGCACAAGGGTGAGGTATCCCAATGTGTGAGGAGTACTCTTGCTTGTACAAAAATTTCCCTAGCACCCTTAAAGTCTAGGAGATAGTGAAGAAAATCTCAAGTTAAGCTTGGGGATTGGATGTAGGCCACAAGTGATTGGTGGTTGAACCAAGATAAATTCTTGAGTTTGATTCTCTCTTCCCTACACTCTTTAAATTCAATATTTCATGAAAAATATTTATCTATTGCATATCTTTATGTTTTGATTCTTACAACTTGATATCTATCTTATTCACTTAATTCATCATATATCCCAAATTGTATTTGAGTAATCCTTAATAGTTGTGCCTTTGTTAGACTTATTTTGCTGCATGTGTTAATTGTAAATCTCAAAATGCATAATAAGTCAAAGTTGCATTAAAATTTGTAATCACCCAATTCACCCCTCCTCTTGGGTGATGATTGTCATGGCTAACAAGTGGTATCAGAGTTTCGTGCTCTAGTAAAAGCTTAACCGCTTGGAGTTAAAGATCCTTATTTGTTTGGCAACCATTAAAAGCTTTTCAAAATGGAAGATTTTGAAATTAATAAACCACCGTTCTTTGATGGTGTGAATTTTGTTTATTGGAAAGCTAGAATGAAAATTTATATGCAATCAATTGATCTTGATTTGTGGGATATTATGCTTGATGAATTTACTTACAAATCAAAATATACTTGGAATGCCTATGATAAGAAATTCTTTTCATTGAACATTAAAGCTATGCAAATCTTGAGAAATGGTTTGAATGATGATGCTTATGATAAAATTAAGAGTTACTCGAGTGCTAAAGATATATGGGATGCTATTGATGTTATCCATCTTGCTAACAATGATTTTTTGCATAAAGTTATACATAGAGAGCAAGAAGAGCAAAAGTCATTGAAAGAATCTTGTTGTGAAAAATATCCTCAAAATGATGCTCAATTTGAAGAGGTGGCAAAGCAAAACCAAATGGTATATATTCTTCAATGCTTGATGGACAACAATGAGGAAGATGGTGATTCCCTTAAAAAGGACCTTGAGGTAAATAATGCTAAACCATAATATAGTCCTTCCTATGATGAGCTAAAATATGCATATGATGAATTGCATGATGGTTTGTTGAATTTAGAAAAGAAAAACTCTTCTTGTTTAGAAAACATTTCCTCCATTGAAAATGAAATTGAAATCTTGAAAAAGGAATATATTTTTCTTGATGAGCAAATGCCTTTGAAATATGAAACCTTAACCTCTTGTGAAAAATGCATTGATTTAGAAAATCAAGTTGAGGACTTATATTCTGAATTTGCCAAAGCTAATGATTCTAATTGCTTACATTCTATGCTTGTTAATGAAAGTAAAATTAATATTATGCCACATGAAAATTCAAGCAAGGCCTTAAGTGATTAATTGAATCATGTGTACTTAGTAAAATTTGAATATTATATATAACACATGATTATATTCTTGTTACACCCTTTACTCACTACCTTACTTATTTCTTGATAATAGGATATTTTATAACTATGGATTCTTTCAATGCTTTAAATTTTCTATACATCTGTACATGTGATAATATGCTAGATAAGTTCACTTCTTGTTTGAAGTAGCACATTTGATGAAAATATCTTAAAACTTGACATATTGGATAAATCATAAATCTAACTCTAGCTAAAAATCATAACTTTTGCTGCATAAAGTTATAATCTTCTGCATAATTTGTAATTTTTGCATAAACATGTGTTTTGGATCAAGAACTGGTCAATTTTTTATGCTTACATGATATTTGGAATTGTTTTGGGAAGTTTTGGAACTAATTTGAAAGCTTTAAGATCGGTCCCTTACTGTTTGAAGTGCAAAAACTGAATTCAGCAAGCTTGTAATCGATTACAAGATCTTTGTAATCGATTACAGAGGCTCTGCCAAGCGTTCCAAGAAAGTAAGAAAGTGTGTAATCGATTACACATACTATGTAATTGATTACAACATTTCCAGAACTCATGTAATCGATTACCCTAACACTGTAATCAATTACAAGGTTCACAGAAAGATGGTAATCGATTACACCAAACTTATAATCGATTACATGGATTCCAAAGGACTGGTAATAGATTACACACGCATTGTAATCGATTACATGAGCTTTAAAAATGAGTTTCAGTGCGCAAAAAAGTCATATTTCTTTTGTTACTCACCTTTTCTCTTGGTATGTGCTTAATGATTAATGAAATGAAATATCTTTTGCCCTTGTAAACTCATCTATTATTTTTAATGCTTATTTGCTCATGAGTTTGGTATAATGACTAACCTCTATGGATCCAAAAGTGGTGGATACCAAAGAAAGTTCTTTGAATTATGTTGTAGGGTGACTATTAATTCAAGCATGCATTGAAGTGAAATACAACTACGCCACTTGAGGTTGGAAAAATTTGAAATGGTCCAAGTTCTCCAAGAGTAATGAAAACATAAAAGGATGGCATGGAGAACCACAACATTCTCAAGGAGCCTTGATGCATATAAGTTGGAATCACCTACAAAAACACAAAGAGTACACTTTTGGTGACATCAATCTCTTATCCTCATCTACGCTTTAAATTGAATATTATGTGATATTTGGAGAAGTAGAGAGTTGTTTTTACATGTCTTACATGATCATTGTTTGCCCCAAAATGCTTATATATGTTTTGATGATGATCATGTCATTATTGACAAGCTTGAATCTTGAATTGAAAAGCTTAAATTATGCTTTTGGATTCAAGTGCATATGTTCTTCCTTTATTCTTGTAAAAGCTAACATTGCATGGTTGATAATGTGGTACATGTTTTACATTGTATATCAACCTAAATTATGCTTGTACATAAGTTTAAATGATATTTGATGCTAACTCATGTTTTAGAGAACTTTTGAAATATAGTCATCAAATATTGAAATGTCAAGCATGTGTGGATAAATGAGAAATGTTGAAGGAAGAGGAACATGAGGAGACTTTCTTCAAGTGCAATGGAATGAAATATTTAATGGAACAATGTAACATCTCAAAAATTATCTCATTCATCATAAATAGTCGTTTTATAATATTTGAGATTTTTAGGAATTTTTCTGGATTTTTCTAGAAACGTTGAATATTTTAATATATTTTTCATTTTACTTACGCACTAAGCAGGGTCAGTGCAACACCTCGGAAATGATTCATTTCATCATGAATAGTCATTTCCCAATATTCGTGATTTTTGGAGATTTTTTTGGAATTTTTCGGAAATGCTGAATATTTTAATATATTCCTCATTTTGCATGCGCACTAAGCAGAGTCAGTCGAACGCTCCGAAAAATTATTTATTTCATGACAAATATCCATTTTCTAATATTTGTGATTTTTAGGAATTTTTGTGGATTTTTCTGAAAATGTCAAATATTTTAGTATATTCTTCGTTTTGCGTGCGCACTGAGCGGAGCTGGGATAACGAAACGTTTTCCCTGAGGCTGGTAAACCTTGAACTGTCAACGTGTCGATGGGAGATCTTACTAAACCTAAGGCCGGGTACAGTTTGCGAGATTTGCGTTTTCTAAGGTTTTATCTGATAAATAAAATCACTGTATGATATGATCCAAGTTGGATGCATATTATTTTTACGAATCGTTCTTGAGTTGATTTTGTGTTTTAAAGAATTAAACAAAGAAAGGATGAATAGTAACATAAATAGTGCATGAACAGTACGGTGGACAGTACCGTGAACAGTGTCATGAATAGTGAAAAAATGGAAAAGATGGAAAAGAAAAAGGAATGGAAGGAAGAAGACGCCACACTCTTGGAGAGTGATAAGTCAAGCGAAGATTCGCCACAAAGGTAAAGAAACCTTTGATAAGAACCAAGATGGCTCTACTAAGAACCCAAGAGAATTAAGCTCTCAAAACCCACAAAGGAGTGCAATATTATTCTCTAAGTCAAAAATGCCAAATACAGTAAACACAAGCCTATTTATAGGCATTAGGTATGCAGCTAGGTCTAGCTAAAGGAGGCAGCAAGCTAGCACATTTTAAAACCTAATCCTAGTGCAAATGTGGCCTAGGCCCAATTGGAAACCCTAACTCTATTATGCGCAACTTAAGCCCAAACAATAGGCCCTTATTATAAAATTAACCCAAAAAGAAAATAAGAACCAAAACTGAGAAAATAATAAGGTTCAAATACATAATTAAATAAAATTGACTAAGAAGAAATCATGTCCCCACATTTGGGCCCTTCATCAACTTAGGTCATTTGGACCATCTTGAGTGCTTCTTCTTCTAGAATGGGCTTCAGTGAAAGAAAGTGGTTGATTGCTTTGTCCAAATCCTCCTTAGCCTTCTTAGCTCTTGACCTTGTCATTGGGCCTCCAAGTCCTCGCAGTGCTTCTTTGGGCATTGGGCCCATTGGGGTTCCGCTTGAGCTTCCTTGGTCTCCATCATGCCCTCCCCCTTCGAAAGAATTTGTCCTCGAATTTAATCCTTCATCACCTACATCAAAAGGACTTAAGTTAGCCACATTAAATGTTGCACTAATCCCATACTTACCTGGTAGGTCAACTTTGTAGGCATTGTCATTGATTCTTTCTAAGATTTGGAAGGGTCCATCTCCTCTAGGTAAGAGCTTAGATTTCCTTTGCAAAGGAAACCTTTCTTTTCACATATGCACCCACACCTAATCTCTTGGTTCAAAAACAACTTGTCTCCTTCCCTTATTTGCTTGCTTAGCATATTACTCCATCTTCCTTTCAATTTGAGTCTTGACTTGTTCATGGAGCTTCCTCACATATTCAGCTTTTGCCTGTCCATCCCTATGAATTAAAGAAGAAACATTAGGTAGAGGCAGTAAATCAAGGGGGTGAGGGGATTAAAACCATATACAATCTCAAAAGGAGAAAAACTAGTAGTAGCATGCATAGCCCTATTATAAGCAAATTCAACAAAAGGTAAGCATTCTTCCCAGGTTTTGATGTTCCTCTTGATGATTAATCGCAGCAAGGTCGATAGGGTCCTATTCACCACCTCAGTTTGCCCATCGGTTTGTGGGTGGCAAGTGGTAGAGAAGAGTAGCTTAGTCCCAAGCTTGTTCCAAAGGGTCCTCCAAAAATGGCTTAAGAATTTTGAGTCCCTATCTGAGACTATGCTTTTGGGCATTCCATGAAGCCTCACCACTTCTTTAAAGAACAAGTCCGCCACATGAATGGCATCATCCACCTTATGGCAAGGGATGAAGTGGGCCATCTTGGAGAATCTGTCCACCACCACAAAAATGGAGTCTCTTCCTTTTTTTGAGCGGGGCAAACCTAGCACAAAATCCATAGACAAGTCAGTCCAAGGGGAATCAGGAATAGGTAGGGGGGTATAGAGTCCATGAGGCATTACCTTTGATTTGGCTCTTTTATAAACAATGCACCTATCACATATTTTATGCACATCATGCTTCATGCCAGGCCAATAAAAATGCTCATGCAACACACCTAAAGTCTTTTGGATCCCAAAGTGACCCATTAATCCCCCCTCATGAGCTTCCCTAAGCAATAATTCACGCAATGAGCTCTTAGGCACACACAAACGTTTTTCTTTGAATAAATACCCATCTTGCCTAAAGAACCCCTTATGCGCCCTTTTTTCACATGCGGCACACATCTTGGAGAAATCATCATCATGCACATACAACTCTTTTATGTGTTCAAAACCAACCATTTTTGTTTCAAGAGTAGCTAATAAGGTATACCTCCTGGAAAGTGCATCAGCTACTATGTTTACCTTCCCTTGCTTGTGTTTGATCACATAGGGAAATTGTTCAAGGTATTCCACCCACTTGGCATGCCTCTTATTAAGCTTACCTTGCTCTTTTAAATATTTTAGTGACTCATGATCACTGTGAATTATAAACTCTTTTGGCAAAAGGTAGTGCTACCAAGTGTGCAAAGCCCTTATAAGTGCATACAATTCTTTATCATAGGTGGAGTAATTTAAAATAGCTCCATGCAATTTTTCACTAAAGTATGCAATGGGGTGACCCTCTTGTAATAAAAGAGCCCCAATCCCAACATTTGATGCATTACACTCAAGTTCAAAAGACTTAGAAAAATTAGGCAATGTAAGTATGGGTACATGAGTGAGCCTATCTTTGAGTGTATTGAAACTTGTCTCTTGATCCTCCCCCCACCTAAAACTCACATTTTTCTTAACAACTTCATTTAAAGGGGTGGCTATGGTGCTGAAATCTTTTACAAACCTTCTATAGAAGCTAGATAACCCATGAAAGCTTCTTACCTCACTCACAGACTTAGGGGTAGGCCACTGCCTAATAACTTTTATCTTTTCTTCATCTACTTGCACTCCCTTAGCACTCACAATAAAGCCTAGGAACACTACATGGTCGGTGCAAAAGACACACTTCTCTAAATTAGCATACAACTTTTCTTTTCTAAGCACACTCATCACAGCCTTAAGGTGTTCTAGGTGCTCTTCTAATGTTATGCTATAGATCAGGATGTCATCAAAGTATACTACTACAAACTTGCCTAGAAACTCTCTCAACACATGGTTCATCAACCTCATAAAGGTGCTAGACGCATTTGTAAGCCCAAAAGGCATCACCAACCACT
Source organism: Ormosia semicastrata (assembly GCA_029884595.1). Classification (NCBI taxonomy): domain Eukaryota; kingdom Viridiplantae; phylum Streptophyta; class Magnoliopsida; order Fabales; family Fabaceae; genus Ormosia; species Ormosia semicastrata. The sequence continues at coordinate 46,745,595 of JAQQTO010000047.1, forward strand.
TATACAATCCATGCTTAGTCTTAAAAGCTGTCTTCCACTCATCCCCTTCCCTTATCCTAATTTGATGGTACCCACTTTTTAAATCCACTTTAGAAAAGTAATATGCACCATGCAATTCATCGAGAAAATCATCTAGCCTAGGGATGGGATGCCTATATTTTACAGTTATATTATTTACAGCCCTACAATCAGTACACATTCTCCAAGTGCCGTCCTTTTTGGGGACAAGTATGACAGTGCAGCACAAGGACTTAAACTTTCCCTCACCCATCCTTTTTGCATCAAATCCTCCACTTGTTTTTGAATTTCCTTAGTTTCCTCAGGATTTGTCCTATAGGCGGGCCTATTGGGCAAAGAGGCTCCCGGGATGAAGTCCATTTGATGTTCAATCCCCCTCAAGGGTGGTAGTCCGGGAGGGACACTCTTTGGAAAGACATCTTCAAAGTCCTGCAAAAGAGAATCAACTTCACTAGGTAGAGGGTTAGAGTTACAATTTAAGTACAAGTCCTTGTATACGCAAATGTACATCTCTTGCTTTGCAAAGTAAGCCCTCTTAATCTCACTCTCCCTAGCAATTAAACATTCATTTTTTTTCTTATTTACAAGTTCTTGGTCCCTATTCTTCGCTTCCCCCTTTGATTTTATTTTTTTGTCTTCCTTCTCTTGCTCCCTTCTTAGTTTCAAGGCCACTTGGTCTTCACAAACCTGTTTGGGAGTAAGAGGTACAAGGGTTACCTTTAAAGAATTATGAACAAATGAGTACTTGTTAGTGAAACCATCATGGCATGCTTATCAAATTGCCAAGGCCTTCCAAGCAAAATATGGCCGGCCTCCATAGGAATAACATCACACAAAATATCATCTTTATACTTACCAATTGACAAACTTACCATCACTTGTTGATTCACTATCAACTCACCATTCTCACTTAGCCATTGAAGCTTGTATGGTCGGGGGTGAGGAGTAGTTTTAAGGTCAAGTTTTCTTACCAAGCGAGTGCTTGCCACATTGGTGTAACTTCCCCCATCAATAATCAAATAGCACACCTTCCCTTCAATGAGGCATCTTGTATGGAAAACGTTCTCTCCTTGGCCTTCATCCTTCTCTTTAGCTTGACTTCCCAACAATCTTCTTACCATCAATAAGTCTCCCTCTTGTGGAATAACCTCATAATCACTTTCCTCCTCACTTGATGAAATAGAAGAAGATTCACTAGTGATGCTCCCATTGTCCCTTATCACCATTGTTTTCTTATTTGGGCATTGAGAAGCTATGTGTCCCCTTCCCAAACACTTGAAGCATTTAATGTCCTTATTTTTGGAAGTAGAAGATGAAGTGGAAGTAGTAGGCAAGGTGGCCTTAGGGGCAGCCACGGGTTCCTTTGGACCGAAAGAGGATCCCTCCTTCTTTTGCTTGTCCTTCTAACTTGTTATGTTGAAGTTGGAATAAGCCTTCTTCAAAGTACCCTTCTTCTTAAGTTGTTGCTCCACCTTCATGGCTTGATGCACTAAGTCTTCAAGCTCAACATAATGTTGCAACTCCACAATATCACTAATGTCTCGGTTGAGACCATGAAGAAATCGAGCCATGGTTGCCTCCCTTTCTTCAACAATGTTGGCTCTTATCAAGGCAACCTCCATCTCTTTGAAGTACTCATCCACACTCCTACTCCCTTGAGAGAGCCTTTGTAACTTATTATGTAGCTCCCTATGATAATAAGATGGTACAAACCTCCTCCTCATCAAAGTCTTCATTTCATCCCAAGTAATGATAGGATGCTCTCTATATCTTGCCCTTTCTTTTTGAGCTTGATCCCACCAAATCAATGCATAATCTTTGAACTCAAGTGCAGCCACCTTCACTTTCTTCTCTTCATTATAGTCATGGCATGAGAAGATTTGCTTAATTTTCATCTCCCACTCAAGATATGCTTCTGGATTATTCCTCCCTTGGAAGGAAGGTATTTTGATATTCACACCCCAAGCCTCTCATTTTCTCTATCTCTCCTCTCATTTTCTCTATTTCTTCTCTCATGTCTCCTTCTTCCTCCTTGCCTCCTATCATCTCTCCTTTCTCTTTCGGATTCATGGGATTCTTCATCATGGTTGAAAGTTCTATCCCTCTCTAACCTATCAATCCTCTCATAGATTTCATCACTTTGTCTTTGAAGAAGCCTTTCCAAATATCTTGTTAGGGCTTGCATTTGTAATGTCATTGCGGCTGTCCTTGGGGAAGGAGGGGGACTTCCACTTGGGTCTCCTTCCTTAGACATTGTATAAAATCAATAAGTTAGTGAACACAATAAAACAAGGTCCTCACTCACTCTTCTCACGTGTATACACTCTTAGATTGATTTCACTCGTGTTTCACACAATTAGGCTTTTGTTTAATGAAAACACTCTTACCTTTTACCACTCAAGTTCTCTTTTCAAGTTCTTAAATGAACCCTCTCGCGTTTCAATTACCAAAAGCTCTTACAAAGGTAGCGGTCCTCACAAGAGTAAGCACTCAGAATTTGAAGAAAGGATGAAACTCTAGACAAAACTCAAAGGAAATTAAAAGACAAGCAAGAAAATCTAATTAAAAAGAAAGGTAGAACTCAAAAGAAATAAGAAGAAAAAGAAATGCACAAGGTATGTAGAATAGCACCGCTTAATGAAATTCACAAGGCATTCAAACTTAATCTTGCTTAACTGCAAGGGCAGTCTCTTTTTTTTTTTCTTTTCTTTTCTTTTCTTTTTCTTTTTTTAATACTATTTTTCACGCCCTTATTCTCTTTTTGCACTTAAAAAAAATTGATTCTTGCAATTTTAGTTCCAAATGTTATGCCCAAATTGTGTATTTAGGAGTTTCTTTTCAAGTAAAGGTGCTATAAAACATATAACAGCAATGGATATAGAGTTGATAAGATCAAAGCTGTAAATATTGCGTAGAAATTAAAGAACAGAAATTAAAGGCAGAAAATAAAAAGATTGGAATTTAAATGGCAAAAAGTAAAGAACGGAAAGTAAAGAATGTTGCCAATTCTTAGAAATGGCAGAGATCAATGATGATCAGGATTGTGTATAATTATGACATTCAAGCAATGGTGCTTAATGTTTGGAAAGCAATAAAGAACAAGCACAAGAAACAAAACAAGAACTCTATCAACTAAAGAATCCGGGCTCTCTGATACCACATGATATGATCCAAGTTGGATGCATATTATTTTTACGGATCGTTCTTGAGTTGATTTTGTGTTTTAAAGAATTAAACAAAGAAAGGATGAATAGTAATATGAATAGTGCGTGAACAGTACCGTGAACAGTATCGTAAATAGTAAAAAAATGGAAAAGATGGAAAAGGAAAAGGAATGGAAGGAAGAAGACGCCACACTCTTGGAGAGTGATAAGTCAAGCGAAGATTCGCCACAAAGGTAAAGAAACCTTTGATAAGAACCAAGATGGCTCTACCAAGAACCCAAGAGAACTAATCTCTCAAAACCCACAAAGGAGTGCAATATTATTTTCTAAGTCAAAAAGTGTCAAATACAGTAAACACAAGCCTATTTATAGGCATTAGGTATGTAGCTAGGTCTAGCTAAAGGAGGCAGCAAGCTAGCACATTTTAAAACCTAATCCTAGTGCAAATATGGCCTAGACCCAATTGGAAACCCTAGCTCTATTATGCGCAACTTAAGCCCAAACAATAGGCCCTTATTATAAAATAAACCAAAAAGAAAATAAGAACCAAAAGTGAGAAAATTAAAAGGTTCAAATACATAATTAAATAAAATTGACTAAGAAGAAATCATGTCCCCACATTTGGGCCCTTCATCAACTTGGATCATTTGGACTATCTTGAGTGCTTCTTCTTCTAGAATGGGTTTCAGTGAAAGAAAGTGGTTAACTGCTTTGTCCAAATCCTCCTTAGCCTTCTTAGCTCTTGAGCTTGTCATTGGGCCTCCAAGTCCTCGCAGTGCTTCTTTGGGCATTGGGCCCATTGGGGTTCCACCTGAGCTTCCTTGGTCTCCATCACTGTATCATAAAATTATCCGATGAATAATAAAATATTATTTTCATCAACTGTAACTTTTATTCACTGAGAAAATAATTCTAATAGTGTAATTAATCATCTGTTCAAGAGTATTTAATTTAAGAGACAAACTTACTTTGCACTTTATTGAAAAATGTGCAAAGCTTCTCAAGGAAGCTTATAGGAAATTTCCTCCAAGCTTCCCAAGGAAGCTATGCACTCTCTCTCCTCTCTCCTAAGCCACACGGCTACAACACCCAAAATTGGAGGGAAATTTGTGCTTTTACACAATTAATTATACTACTTTAATTTCAAAAACCTAAAAGTGTTCATTCATTTTCCTAAGCACTTTCTCTCTCTACCTTCATCTTTTTCAAGTTTCTCCTCCTTCTCTCTACCCTCCTCCATAGCTACGAAAATTGCAGCCCCTCCTCCACCATTTCTCTTCATCTTTTCTCCTCCCAAACACCATTTCAATACTCCTCTCAACCTCCTCTACAACTTCTATTTGAAAGGTTTTCTTCAAAAACAAACTTTTCCTCCATTGTCATCCAAGACAAAGCTTCAAACTTTTGGGTAAGGTTCTTAGTTCCTCACCCTTTTCTCTTCATTTTCATGATTCATGGTCACTATGGTGACCATGGATGCCTTTTCAAGCTTTGATTGTGATTCTTGTGAAAGTTTCATGCTCTAGGGTTTTGGTGTTGGTGGAATCCGAAAATTCAAGGGAGCTTCAAGGGAGTTCTATTGTTTGTTTTCTCCTCTAGGTAAGAGGGAGATAATTCTATTCAACCTCTCTTGGTAGTAGGAAGCTTAATTTTGTGATTAATTATGAGAAAACCCTATTGAGGGTTATTCTTTGTTTGTATGATTTGTATGATTTCATATTGTTTCTAATTTGTTTAAGTTATTTAATTGATTGATTATGTATATGTATGTGTTTGGATGGATTAGAATCTTGATTTGGAAGCAAAAATGACTTGGTCCTCTTCCATAAGGCTCACGGTTTTGTGGCTCTAAATTGGGGTTCTTGGTAAAAAAATTTATAACAAGTGGAAGACTTAGCTAACCAAGTGGATAATATTTGATTAATGGAATAAAAATTTAAACCCTAAACCTAGAGTGGCTCACGACCTTCATAGCTAAAAATGGCTCAATCATATGATTTCATATAACTCTGGCATTTAATTAATCAACTAAATAAATAAGAGGATTATGTAATGGAAGGAAATAAATTTAGTAACCTAAAGGAATTCTTTGGACTTTAGGAACAAATAAGGATGTGTGAGGCATTGGTAAGACTTAGAAATAATTTCTTGTAAGTGAATATGACTAGGTTTAAAGTAAGAACGCAATAACGAAAGGAACTTCATAAGAAAAATTAAGTTGAAGTGATACTTAATCAAATGATTAATTAGGAAGCAATTAGGGCTTCATAAAATGGAAAGAACCAAGAATGAAGTTTCATTCAATAACTTATAATAAATTTTAATAAAAGCAAAACCATAAGTGCAAGTAAGAATGATAAATAATTTGACTTGAATCGTTCTAAGGGAGTTATGTTTAAAATTTAATGATGGACTTATGTAATTAAAATAATAATGTTTAAATAAATAATGTGAAAGCCTTTCTCGAAAAGAGAAACTTATTAAGAAAAATATAGAAATTTAGGCGTAATTCCATAATGTACCCTAAAGGTGTAATGCATTATTTAAGAACTTAATAATAATTATTGTGGGTCCATATGAAGGACCAATGAGGGGTTGATGCTTACCTTAGCCAAAATTGTGGCATATTATTGAAAGTATATTATTGATGAATATACATAATATATGAATTGAGTCATCATGCATTATGAAAGTCCAATGGACTATTTGTCAAGGTCATGTTGCCTAGGAGTTGAATCACACCTTAGTGCGGGTGCGAATAGACTAATGTGGGTTCTGCTGTTGACTTTGGGGGCATCGGGGCGGCGCGGGCGTCTCACAGTGGTCAGTCGGTAGCCCCGCTGGACCGTGGGACAAGCCGATACAAACGCACTGACGATCCTGACTGGGCACTGTCCTATATCGCGATCTTGTGAGAATGTCGCTGCATAGAGCCTTTTTGCGCAAAACTGTTGATTATGATTTCTGAAAGCACTTGGTCCTAGGAGGACGAGATACTGGCATGTCTCCCTGATCATTCACTCTGATGTTTGTGTCTAGCTCCATGGAGTAGGAATTTGATATCATGTACATGTGCATAGTGAGTCAATACATTACTTGGTATTTAATTTATATGATAATTGGATCTGCTGTCTTATTAATGATATACTGCCTGAAATTGTTAAACTGCTTAATATTTGCTTCTCGATACTGTTTATTATGTTTGTTATGCTATGTGGGTGTCTTACGCCGTTTATGTTTCTTACTGCCATAATTGGTAATGAAGTAGGGTGTCTCACCTCTTTCTTGTACTGTTCTTGTTCTATGTAATCTCTTGGTTAAAGACTGTTGAGGGGACGTTATTGAGCCGGTAGGAAATCAACAGCATAGTCAGTCCATACAAAGAAGGACGTGAGCTTGATTTCCTATTGATGCCTTGCGTTAGATTTTGGAACGTGAGCTTGTGCAGATAGGAGGAGTAGTAGCGTGTACTTCAAGACAATTGACAACACATGAGAAGAGTTACTCTACACAAAAACTCCAAGTTAGCCATTAGGATTACGCTGAAGATCTAGAAACATTCTACAAGGAATCATGTCCACGTGTATTCTACGATAGATCAAATTTTGAGGACAAAATTTCTTTTTGAAGGGGAGAGTTGTAATATCTCAAAAATTATTTCTTTTTGAAGGGGAGAGTTGTAATATCTCAAAAATTATCTCATTCATCATAAATAGTCGTTTTATAATATTTGAGATTTTTAGGAATTTTTTTGGATTTTTCCGGAAACGTTGAATATTTTAATATATTTCTCGTTTTGCATGCACACTGAGCAGGGTCAGTGTAACACCTCAAAAATGATTCATTTTATCATGAATAGTCATTTCCCAATATTCGTGATTTTTGGAGATTTTTTTGGAATTTTTCAGAAATGCTAAATATTTTAATATATTCCTTATTTTGCGTGCGCACTGAACAGAGTCAGTCAAACGCTCCGAAAATTTGTTTATTTCATGACAAATATCTATTTTCTAATATTTGTGATTTTTAAAATTTTTGTGAATTTTTCTAAAAACGTTGAATATTTTAGCATATTTCTCATTTTGCGTGCACACTGAGCGGAGTCGGGATAACGAAATGTTTTTCTTAAGGCTAGTAAACCTTGGACTGTCAACGTGTTGATGAGGGATCTTACTAAACCTGAGGCTGGGCATAGTTTGCGAGGTTTGTGTTTTCTAAGGTTTTATCTGATAAATAAAATTATTGTATCATAAAATTATCCGATGAATAATAAAATATTATTTTCATCAACTGTAACTTTTATTCACTGAGAAAATAATTCTAACAGTGTAATTAATCATCTGTTAAAGAGTTTTTAATTTAGGAGACAAACTTACTTTGCACTTTATTGAAAAATGTGCAAAGCTTCTCAAGAAAGCTTCAAGGAAGTTTCTAGGAAATTTCCTCCAAGCTTCCCAAGAAAGCCATGCACTCTCTCTCCTCTCTCCCAAGCCACACGGCTGCAGCACCCAAAATAGGAGAGAAATTTGTGCTTTTACACAATTAATTATACTACTTTAATTTCAAAAACCTAAAAGTGTTCATTCATTTTCCTAAGCACTTTCTCTCTCTACCTTCATCTTTTTCAAGTTTCTCCTCCTTCTCTCTACCGTCCTCTATAGCTACGAAAATTGTAGCCCCTCCTCCACCATTTCTCTTCATCTTTTCTCCTCCCAAACACCATTTTAATACTCCTCTCAACCTCCTCTACAACTTCTATTTGAAAGGTTTTCTTCAAAAACCAACTTTTCCTCCATTGTCATCCAAGACAAAGCTTCAAGCTTTTGGGTAAGGTTCTTAGTTCCTCACCCTTTTCTCTTCATTTTCATGATCCATGGTCACTATGGTGACCATGGATGCCTTTTTCAAGCTTTGATTGTGATTCTTGTGAAAGTTTGATGCTCTAGGGTTTTGGTGTTGGTGGAATCCGAAAATTCAAGGGAGCTTCAAGGGAGTTCTATTGTTTGTTTTCTCCTCTAGGTAAGAGGGAGATAATCCTCTTCAACCTCTCTTGGTAGTAGGAAGCTTAATTTTGTGATTGATTGTGAGAAAACCCTATTGAGGGTTATTCTTTTTTTGTGTGATTTGTATGATTTCATATTGTTTCTAATTTGTTTAAGTTATTTGATTGATTGATTATGTATATGTATGTGTTTGGATGGATTGGAATCTTGATTTGGAAGCAAAAATGACTTGGTCCTCTTCCATGAGGCTCACGGTTTTGTGGCCCTAAATTAGGGTTCTTGGTAAAAAAATTTATAACAAGTGGAAGACTTAGCTAACCAAGTGGATAATATGTGATTAATGGAATAAAAATTTAAACCCTAAACCTAGAGTGGCTCACGGCCTTCATGGCTGAAAATGGCTCAATCATATGATTTCATACAACTATAGCATTTAATTAATCAAGTAAATAAATAAGAGGATTATGTAATGGAAGGAAATAAATTTAGTAACCTAAAGGAATTCTTTGGACTTTAGGAACAAATAAGGATGTGTGAGGCATTGGTAAGACTTAGAAATAATTTCATGTAAGTGAATATGACTAGGTTTAAAGTAAGAACCCAATAACGAAAGGAACTTCATAAGAAAAATTAAATTGAAGTGATACTTAATTAAATGATTAATTAGGAAGCAATTGGGGCTTCATAAAATGGAAAGAACTGATAATGAAGTTTCATTCAATAACTTATAATAAATTTTAGTTAAAGCAAGACCATGAGTGCAAGTAAGAATGATAAATAATTTGACTTGAATCGTTCTAAGGGAGTTATGTTTAAAATTTAATGACGGACTTATGTAATTAAAATAATAATATTTAAATAAAAAATGTGAAAGCCTTTCTCGAAAAGAGAAACTTATTAAGAAAAATATAGAAATTTAGGCGTAATTCCATAATGTACCCTAAAGGTGTAATGCATTATTTAAGAACTTAATAATAATTATTGTGGGTCTATGTGAGGGACTAATGAGGGGTTGATGCTTACCTTAGCCAAAATTGTGGCATATTATTAAAAGTACATTATTGATGAATATACATGATATATGCATTGAGTCATCATGCATTGTGAAAGTCCAATGGACTATTTGTCAAGGTCATGTTGCCTAGGAGTTGAATCACACCTTAGTGCGGGTGCGAATAGACTAGTGTGGGTTCTACTATTGACCTTGGGGGCGTCGGGGTGCGGGCGTCTCACAGCGGGCAGTCGGTAGCCCCGCTGGACCATGGGACAAACCGATGCAAACGTATCGACAATCCTGACCAGGCACTGTCCTATATCGCGATCTTGTGAGAATGCCACTATATAGAGCCTTTTTGCGCAAAACTGTTGATTATGATTTTTGAAAGCACTTGGTCCTAGGCGGACGAGATACTGGCATGTCTCCCTGATCATTCACTCCGATGTTTGTGTCTAGCTCCATGGAGTAGGAATTTGATATCATGTACATGTGCATAGTGAGTCAATACATTACTTGGCATTTAATTTATATGATAATTAGATCTGCTATCTTATTGATGATATACTGCCTGAAATTGTTAAACTGCTTAATATCTGCTTCTCGATACTGTTTGTTATGTTTGTTATGCTATGTGGGCGTCCTACGCCGTTTATGTTTCTTACTGCCATAATTGGTAATGAAGTAAGGTGTCTCACCTCTTTCTTGTACTGTTATTGTTCTATGTAATCTCTTAGTTAAAGATGTTGAGGGGACGTTGTTGATTTCCTACCGGATTTTATTTGGTTTGATTCCCTATATTCGGCAATGTCGTCAAGAAGAGGTTCTATCAGTTTTGTTAGGATCATGTTTACTGGTGGCGCCAAGTCATGGTGAGTCGTCTGGGTTGGACAGCGTGTACGATATGTTGGAGACCTGATCCTGACCATAAGGAGGATCCGCGATGGAGATCCTATCCTGACACTTACTACTTCGGTACATCTGGAGTTCGCTTTACCTATCCAGGAGCTATGGGGTGACCCGATTCACACCCCTAGAGAGGACGCGGATTCTATGGCATCAGCTGCTAGGGCACCTGCCCGTGGGACCGCACTTGGTCCTGTCCTTATATCTTCAGACGATCCGGGGGAGGATCCTGACATGGATCTGATGGAGTACCCAACTCCTTAGACATGGATGTCTTATGGGTAGTTTATGTTTTTCCTTCTGCATTAATTATGTTATGATGTATTTTCAATATATTTGCATTTTGAAGTAAAACTTGATGTATTTTATTTTGAGCGGTATATGAAATGAGCCGTGCTATGTATGCTTTTAAATTAACTATTCAGTACTATGAACTATATTTTGCCTTTGGCTTGTTGAATAATATGTGCTAATGTCGGCTTATGTATTATTGCATTCGAGGCTCATATTTCCTTTATATATACAAAAAAAATATATTCAAATTTAGAAAAATATTATGAAGAAGTTGTAGCATGCTAAAAATTTAGTGACCGCGGTAGGATGACGACTGTGCCATGGTTATTAAATCGAATGGTGTTATAAAGAATGTACAAACTCAGAGGACCTATAAATGAAGAACATTCTAAAGGAACATCACTTTCTATCTAACCCAATAAGTATCTCTATCCCTAAACTATTGTGGTATTCTATATGTTATGGATTATATGATACTTGTTGATAAATTAATCTTAAAAAATTAAATGCTTTCCTTACATGAGAAGTATGCTTAGCATTGACAAAGTGCCTAATTGGACATTAAATTGCTAGTTTTGTCATTGCATATGGGGTGGATGACATTAGTTCTATACATATAGCATATTTCATCATGATGAATGTTTGATATCTATGATTCTCTTGATCTATGGTTTCTTAGTAGTATATCGCTTATGAGAATCATGCTCTTTTTGAAAAGAATTTCTTATTTGATTAAAAAGTTTTTTTAAGGCAAAATCTCCTATCATATTTGAAAAAAGCTTTTAAAGTTCCATATCCTTGAGAATCCTTTGAACTTGTCTTAAGACCTTGAAAGTATTATCACCTCCTAATTGTCTTGAAAAATTGGAAATCATTCGATTTGTGCTATAAATATAGTGCTTTCTTCATTGCTTTGAAATGTTTTATTAAATCTTGAGAAAGTATTTAAGAAAGTTTCCAAATAAATTTTTTGAAAAGTTCTATAGAGACCATCTTAACACTTCAAAAGATAAGCCTTGTTCTGCAAAAGTGTTTTATCTTTCCAAGGCTCTTGTTTAATAAGAAAAAGAAGAGATGTACTTTCAAATGTTCCTTTGACTTGGATTTGTTCACTCTCAAGGAATATGTGATTTTAATATAAAACCTATTTACCTTTCTAAAATGCTTTTGAAAATGTAATGTGCTCTTGTAAAATTCTTTTTGAAAGTGGGAGAAGTTTTAAAATGATTTGTGATTGATGGATTAAGAATATGCATATCTTTGCCTTGCTTTACTTTATGATAATGTACTTACATGGTTTTGGCTATTCTATGTCTCTTTATCTATCATGTGCTTAATGGCTATTCTATTAACATAAATAAAATATTGGTTTGATTATCTTACTGCTACAATATTGATTGCATATTTGTTATGTGGCAATGGTTTTGTGTAACTTCTCTTTGTCAAAATCTATATATTGCATACCTTTTTATTATGACAAAAGGGGGAGAAGTTTGAGTCTTTGAGAAAAGGTAAATAGAAAAAGGTGAAATTTCAATGATCTTAGAATTCCAAAATTAAGGGGGAGCTATGCATCTCTAATCTAATCACCTCTTGAAAAATAGAGGGGGAGTAAGTCTCTAACACCTTTTGTGAGTTCCAATTTATTTGAACTAACTCTTTTCTCAATGGGTATTTGTCATCAATAAAAAGGGAGAGAATGTAATTGGCATTAACTAAAGCAATGGTTTTGATGATAACAAACAAGAAAGGAATAGAAGTGCAAAGATCAAGTTCCAAGACTCTTCAAGTTTAGCTTATAGGACTTAGATCTTATGTAAAGGTAAAAAGGAATCACACTAAGCTCAAACAAGTTTTAAACAACTTTATAAGTGTTTCTAAAATGCGTAAATATCCAACAAAATGTTTTTGGAAGGCTAGCTTTGGTGGTATTTCAAATCTGTGAAAAATAGTCAAGTTTGTGTTTTGCAAAACTGACATTTGGTTAATCTTTTGATCATAACTTTCAAATTACTTTACGTTTTTTTGTGAAACTTATTGCATATGAAATATACTCAAAGATATTTCCGATGAGTGGTTATTTCTTTAAATGGATAAGAAATGAAGAAGTTATGAATATTTAAAGTCAGTTTTCAGAAACAGACAAGTTTGCGTTTTGTAAAACTGACCTTTGATTACTAATTTGATCATATCTTTCAAAATACTTTGACTTTTGTTCTGAAACTTATTTCATTTGAAAATAGACTCAAAGATCTTTCCAATGAGTGGTCATTCGCTTTAATCGGATAAGTAATAAAGAAGTTATGACATTTTAAAGTCAGTTTTCAAAATCATAAATTTTGTAATCGATTACACAAGTCCTGTAATCGATTACCACTTTGGCAGAAGCCATGTAATCGATTACCAGAAGTATGTAATCAATTACCAAGTGTCTAGAAAGCCTAAAACAAGTTATAAGAGCATTGTAATCGATTATCACATCCATGTAATCGATTACCACGAATCTGAAAGTGCCCAATGGCTATAAATGACTAGTTTTTCATAAAGAAATCTTTCTTTAAAACACCACCAACGACTCTAAATCTTAATGGGCTATAAATACAAGTGTTTGGGCATCAAAGAAAAGTTGTAAAATAATTTGAACAAGTCTATTGATCATCAAATACGAGTTTTCTCTCTTATCTTCTATCATACTTTGTTTTGAGCTTCAAAGTGTGATTCTTTAATACTATTGAGCTTCAATTTGTATTATCCACTCTAGAGAGAGAGTTTCAATTCTTACATATCTTGTTTAATTTATAAAGAGGGTGAGGTATCCCTCAAGAATTGTAAAGGGTGAGGCATCCCTTGAAAGTAGAGGCTCATGCACAAAGGGTGAGACATCCCAAGGTGTGTTGAGTGCTTTTGGTTGTAAAAGTTTTTCGAGCACCTATGAAACTTGAAGAATTAGAGGCTCTAGCACAAGGGTGAGGTATCCCAAGGTGTGAGGAGTGTTCTTGCTTGTACAATGGTTTTCCTAACACTCGTGAAGTCTAGGAGATAGTGAAGAAAATCTCAAGTTAAGCTTGGGGACTGGATGTAGGCCACAAGTGGTTGGTGGCTGAACCAGGATAAATTCTTGAGTTTGATTCTCTCTTCCCTGCACTCTTTAACTTTAGTATTTGGTGAAATATATTTATCTATTGCATATCTTGATATTTTGATTCTTACAACTTGATATCTAGCTTATTCACTTGATTCATTATATATCCAAAGTTGTATTTGAGTAATCCTTAATAGTTGTGCCTTTGTTAGACTTATTTTGCTGCATGTATTAATTGTAAATATCAAAATGCATAATAACTCAAAGTTGCATTAAAATTTGTAATCACCCAATTCACCCCCCTCTTGGGTGATGGTTGTCATGGCTAACAAGTGGTATCAGAGCTTCGTGCTCTAATAAAAGCTTAACCGCTTAGAGTTAAAGATCCTTATTTGTTTGGCAACCATTAAAAGCTTTTCAAAATGGAAGGTTTTGAAATTAATAAACTACTATTCTTTGATATTGTAAATTTTATTTATTGGAAAGATAGAATGGAAATTTATATGAAATCTATTGATCTTGATTTGTGGGATATTGTGTTTGATGGATTTACTTACAAATCAAAATATACTTGGAATGCCTATGATAAGAAATGCTTTTCATTAAACATTAAAGCTATGCAAATCTTGAGAAATGGTTTGAATGATGATGCTTATGATAAAATTAAGAGTAGCTCGAAAGATATATGGGATGCTCTTGATGTTATCTATCTTGCGACCAATAATTTTTTGCATAAAGTTGTATATAGAGAGCAAGAAGAGTAAAAGTCATTGAAGGAATTGTGGAAATAGGTTTGCCCCAATGATTTAATATGTTAAGTTTTGATGATGACAAATACAAGACAAAAAGAATGATGCTTATGCTTAATAGATGTGCTTTATAGATAACAAATGCATCACAAAAGAATATTGATCATGTTACATAAATGTGCTTAATGAGATATATTATATCATGCATGATTATGTACTTTATCTAGTTATATTTTACTTAATAATCATGCAATGAGATATATGTAACATTCATCATAAAATATATCCAATAATATTTTATATGAGTTATAAATGAATTAATATTGGATATGTCTATGAAAGTCTTGTATGCATGTTAGACTAACTAGAGTTATACATTTATGAATCATGCATATGAAGATATTGAGTTATGAATTTGAACTAACTATGTTTGGTTAAGTGAGCAATACTTTGTAGGATAGTCCAAGTACCAAGAGTGAGCATTGCAACAAGAAAGTAAAAGATCACAACTATGCTCTACTCAAGGAGAATGAAAATGATAAAGGTGTTCCAAGCATTTGCAAGATTTGAAGAGAATGAATTTTTGGAAGCTTGAATTACATCAAGAAGTGATGGTGGCAAAAGATCTAGTCCAACATCTTCAAGAATAGCTTATAGGACTTAGATATTGTGTAAAGGTAAATGAGATTCACACTAAGCTCAAAATATGTTTTAACATCTTTAAAAATGTTTCTAAAATGTTTAAATGCCCAACAAACTACTAGTCATGATGGTAGATCATTTCTATGAAAAATAGCAAAGTTTGTGTTTTGTAAAACTGACCTTTGGTTACTCTTTTGATCATATCTTTTAAAATACTTTGAGTTTTGCTCTAAAGCTTGTCTTATATGAAAGTAGACTCAAAGATCTTTCTAATGAGTGGTCATTTTCTTAAAACAGATAAGAAACGAAGAAGTTATGACCATTTAAAGTCAGTTTTCAAAACCAGAGTGGTTTATTTGAATAACAGATGTGTTATTCGAATAACCAAAGCCTTATTCGAATAACAAAAGTGTTATTCGAATAACACACCCGAGAAAACATTCCAGAATGTGTTTTTTGAAGATTTATTCGAATAATCAAAGTGTTATTCGAATAACACAAGCCTTATTCGAATAACAAATGTGTTATTCGAATAACACAACTTAGAAAAGTTCCAGAACGTGTTTTTGATGATTTATTTGAATAACCAAAAGTGTTATTCGAATAACACAAGTCTTATTCGAATAACAAGTTGCAGAAAACAGTGAAATAAATGGAATTATTCGAATAACGCATGTGTTATTCGAATAACACAATATTTATTCGAATAACAGAGTTTTTATTCGAATAACACTTGATCAGAAACATTCCCAACGGTCATAAAACGGTTAGTTTTCATTATAATTCATTTCCAATCTTTACCCAACGGCTCTAAATATTATTGGGCTATAAATATAAGTGTTTGGACATCAAAGAAAAGTTGGAGAACAATATAAAAATTACTCTTGAGCATTAAATTCGTTTTTCACTCTCTATTTCTCCAAAACTCTGTTTTGAGCGATAAGTGTGTGAATTCTTGATACCCATAGTGCTTCAATTTGTATTATCTACTCTTTGAGAGAGTTTCTATTATTTACATCTTTGTATAACCTATAAAGAGAGGGTGAGGCATCCCTTGAGGGTGAGGCATCCCTCAAAGGTTGTAAAGGGTGAGGTATCCCTATTTGAGGCTCAAGCACAAGGGTGAGGCATCCCAAGGTGTGTTGAGTGCTCTTAATTGTAAAGGTTGTCAAGCACCTGTTGAAGCTTGAAGACATAGTGGAAAATCTCAGGTGGTTCACTTGAGGACTGGACATAGGCCACAAGTGGTTGGTGGCTGAACTAGGATAAATCCTAGTGTTTGCTATTCTCAACTCTATCTCTTTATATTTGTGCTTTTAACTATATATGCTTGAGTTAAATTTGATACCTAGCTTATTTGCATGATTTATCGCATAACCCAAGTTATATTTGAGTAATCCTTAATAATTGTGCATTTGCTATGCATGTTCCGCTGCACTTATTAATTGAGTTATTCAAAATGCATAATTTGTCAAAGTTGCATTAAAATTAATAATTACCCCATTCACCCCCCTCTTGGGTAATGGTTGCCATGACTAACAAGTGGTATCAGAGCTTCATGCTCTGTTAAAAGCTTAACCGCTTAGATTAAAGATCCTTGTTTGTTTGGAAACCATTAAAAGCTTTTCAAAATGAATGGTTTTGAAATTAATAAACCACCATTCTTTGATGGTGTGAATTTCATTTATTGGAAAGCTAGAATGGAAATTTATATGCAATCTATTGATATTGATTTGTGGGATATTGTGCTTGATGGATTTATTTGTAAATCAAAACAAACTTGGAAAGCCCTATGATAAAATATATTTTTCCTTGAACATTAGAGCAATGCAAATATTGAGAAGTAGTTTAAATGATGATGCTTATGCTAAAATTAAAAGTTGCTCTAGTGCTAAAGATATATGGGATGCTCTTGATTCTATCTATCTTGCTAACAATGATTTCTTGCATAAAGTTATGTATAGAAAGCAAGAAGAGCAAAAGGCTTTCAAGGAAGACAATATTGAAAAATGTTCTCAAGAAGATGCTCTTGAATCCTTGAAAGACAATAATGAGGAAGATAATGATTCCCTTAAAAAGGACTTTGAGGTAAATAATGCTAAACCATATTATAGTCCTTTCTATTATGAGCTACAATGTGCATATGATGAATTGTGTGATGGTTTATCAAATTTAGAAAATAAAAATTTATCTTGTTTGGAAAACATTTCCTCAATTGAAAATGAAATTGAGATTTTGAAAAATGAATATGCTTTTCTTGATGAGAAAATGCATTTGAAATGTGAAACCTCAACTTCTTGTGAAAAATGCATTAATTTAGAAAATCAAGTTGAGAACTTATATTGGGAATTTGCCAAAGCTAATTATTCTATTTGCTTACAATCCATGGTTGTTGATAAGAATGAAATTGATGCTATTCCACATGGAATTTCAAGTAAGACTTGTGGCAAAAATAACATAGAATGTAATAACAACCAAAGGCTCAATTTTTTCAAAAATGATCTTCAAAGGACCAAGCCATCATTAAATTCACTTATTTGTAATTTTTGTGGTCATCTAGGACATATTTCTCATTTGTGCAATTATAGAAGAAATTCTTATATGAGAAATAACATGGTTTGGGTTTCTAAAAATCATAAAGGCTCTAGTACTAACATTCAAGGACCCAAGATGAAGTGGGTACCAAAATGTCCTCCTAGCATTTCAATTATGCAGAAAACTTCTCAAAAGGATGGACTAATTGGTCAAAGGAAAGAGGAATCATCAAGGAGAATGCTTCCAAAGCCCAATGGTAGAAATTTTGATCAAAGAAGGAAGATGACTCCAACCAAAGCTTCTCAAGTTCAAAATGTGGAACTTGCAAAGTTCAAAACACCAAAAGAGAAGCAATGGGTAAAGAAAAGAGTTTCCTTGATTACCAAGGCCAAGGTATCAAATGCTTTTACCTCTTATACACATTCACTTATAAAGTCAATGAATTAGAGGTATATTCCTTTTAGGCCTTAGGTAAAGAGTAGAATCATGTGCACTTAGTAAAATTTGAATATTATGTTTAACACATGATTATATTCATTCTTATTATACCTTTTATTCACTATTTTGCATATTTCTTGATCATATGGTATTCTATGACTATGTATGCTTTCTATGCTTTAAATTGTCTATATATCATGAAAATAAGTATACTATTGGCTATGTGTTTAATGACAATTGGTTATTTAATTGGTTCTACTCAATTTACATATTATGAAAAATTGATCTTTATATGCTTACTTGGCATGTTTGCTTAAATGAATCTCTTTGATCATTGGATAAGCTTTTGTTAATCTCTTGGACTTGCTACATATGCTTACTGCTGTGTTTATAATGTGTTTATTTGAATAGAGGAACATTTTATTCGAATAACATTTTCTAGTAGCCACTAAAATCTGCACGTAAATGAATCTTATTCAAATAAAGTAATTTTTTTTAATAACAAAACACAGTAGCCCTGGTATCTATTTTTCTGATTATCTTATTCGAATAAGGGAAACCTTTATTTGAATAACGCTTGGCAGAAGCATTTTAAATCTGTTCTTCGCTGGTGTTATTCGAATAACCAAATGGTTATTCGAATAAAGCTTGGAAGTAAGCCAAATCTGAATGTTGTGTTATTCGAATAACAACAATGTTATTTGAATAAAGCTTAATAGAAAGACATTTCTGAATGCTGTGTTATTCGAATAACAGCACTGTTATTCGAATAAGCTTGACAGACAACCAAGTCTAGTTGTTTTCTATAAGTTTATTCGAATAAATAACATCCTATTCGAATAAACACAGATTAAATGAAAGTTTTTGCTGTTTTTCCCCTTCATTTCTCAAGAATTTGTTGAACATGTTAAATTCTTTTTTTTTTTTGGACTGAAAATGCAAATGCTTAACCAAATGTAATTAGCTATTCTTTTAATGAATATATGTACTTAGCTAAATTGATCAATGAAATGAAATATCTTTTGCCCTTATGAACTCATTTGTTGTTTATTACTTTGAATGCTTATTTGCTTATGAGTTTGGCATAATGACTAACCTCTATGGATCCAAAATTGATGGATACCAAGAAAAGTACTTTGAATTGTATTGTAGGATGATAACTACCTCAAGCAAGCATTTAAATAGAATAAGTTTATTCAGCTGGAGGATAGTAAAGTTTAAAAGGATTTAACTTTTAAAGGAGTGTAAAGAATCTCTATTCCCTCATGAAAACTTGAGGCATGGAAGTTAGAGTCACCTACAAAAAACTCAAATACTACAATTTTGATGATATCAATCTCTTATCCTTATTTATGCTTTAAATTGAACATCATGTGATTTTTGGACAAGTAGAGAGTTATTTTTATGCCTTAACATACTAGATATGCATATGTAAATTCACATTCTCAGAAGTCATTCTAATGCTTTCTCTTTGATGCCTAATTGTCTTATATACTCACTTGGAGATTGGAAAGTAAAATGTTACATGTCTTCTTGTTTGATATGTTAAATTTTGAAAATAAGAAGTAAATGATTTCAAAAGTTATAATTCCATGGCTTTTCAATTCTTTCATTACAATATGGGACTTTTTGTTCTTGGCATGTGTGAGTACTAAAATTTCTTACTTGATATTACATGTCTAACATGATCATCGTTTGCCCCAAAATGCTTATATAAGTTTTGATGTTGATCATGTATTTCTTGATAAACTTGAATCATGCCTTAAAATGCTTAAATCATATTTATGGATTCAAGTGCATATGTGCTTCATGCATTCTTGTTAGAACTAATATTGCATGGTTAATAATGTGATACATGTTTTACATTATATATCAATCTAAATTATGCTTGAATTAGATTCAATGATATTTGATGCTAACCTATATTTTAGAGAATTTTTAAAGTTAGCTTTGTAAGTGTCTCTATGTGCTTCAAATATAGCCATCAAATATTAAAGTGTCAAGCATATGTGGATAAATAAGAAGAGTTGAATGAAAAGGGACATGAGGAGACTTTCTTCAAGTGCAATGGAATGAAATACTCAATAGAAAAAAGTATAAAATCAAAGGACCTATAAATGAAGAACATTATAAAGGAGCATCACTCTCTATCTAACCCAATAAGTATCTCTATCCCTAAACTATTGTGATATTCTATATGCTATGGATTATGTGATACTTATTAATAAATGGATCTTAAATGATTAGATGTCTTCCTTACATAAGAAGTATGCTTAGCATTGACAAAGTACTTAATTAGATATGAACTTACTAATTTTGTCATTGCATATAGGGTGAATGATATTAGTCTATACATGCTTTGATCTCTATAGCATATTTCATCATGATGAATGCTTGATATCTATGATTCTCTTGATCTATGGTTTCTTAGTGATATAACTCTTATGAGAATCATGCCTTTGTTTTTAAAAGAATTTTTGGTTTGATTAAAAAGTTTTTAAAGCAAAATCTCCTATCATATTTGAAAGAAACTTTTAAAGTTCCATATCCTTGAGAATCCTTTGAACTTGTCTTAAGAACTTGAAAGTATTTTCACCTCATATTTGTCTTGAAAATTTGGAAATCATTTGATTTGTGCTATAAATGTAGTGTTCTCTTCTTTTACTTTGAAAAGTGTTATTAAATCTTGAGAGAATGCTTAAGTTTCTAAATAGATCTTTTGAAATGTTCTATAGAGCTCATCTTGATACTTCAAAAGATAAGCCTTGCTCTTCAAAAGTATTTTATCTTTTCAAGGCTCTTATTTAATAAGAAAGAGATGAGATGTACTTTCAAATGTTCTTTTAATTTGGATTTGATCATTTTTAAGGAATATGTGGTTTAATATACAATCTTTCTACCCTTCTAAAATGCTTTTGGAAATGTAATGTGTTATTATGAAAGTCTTTTTGAAAGGGGGAGAAGTCTTAAAAATGGTTTTTGATTGATGGATGAAGAATATGTATCATTGCCTTGCTTTTTGATAATATGCTTACATGATCTTGGCATGCATACTTCCCTTTATCTATCTTGTGCTTCAATAAGGGGGAGCTTATCTTACTTCTCTTACATATCTTTCTTTAATATGCATGACTATGTTAAATTGTTATATTTTGATAACATGCATATTTTGAGGGGGAGCCTAGCTCTTAAATTGGTGCTTATATCTTTTGGCTTACATCCTTACTTGACATGAAGTGTTTTATTGTTAATACTATTAACATGTCAATAAAGATCATCTTTTATTCTCATTCCCTCTATCAATGAAAGAAGGTAAATATTCTTAAACTTCATATCTTTTGATTCTTTCATTAAGAAATGCTTGATATGTGACAAGTTGTATGATCCTTTATTTGAAAACCTCAATTCCATGATCTTACATGAATATTTTGTAACTCTTAACAAGTGATATCAAATAATACTTATTTATCATGTGGTATGCAAAATATTATATGCTAGACATAATTTCTTAAGCTTATTGCTATCATATATTAAATGTTGATGTACTAAAATGTGATAAGTATTGCATGAATAATCTTTTATATCTTGAAAGCATGCTTGTTTCATCTCTTTGACAACATTAATTCTATTTATAAGGGGAGAGAAAAATATTATCTTTCTTTTCTAACCCTTTTTGTTGATGTCAAATAGGGGGAGAGAAAATTGGAAAGAAAAATATGTTCTTGTGCTTATTGTTTGATATGCTTACATGAATATCTATCATTTTACATTGTTCAACATATTTTTCCTTTGTGATTTGTCATCATCAAAAAGGGGGAGATTGTGGAAATAGGTTTGCCCCAATAATTTAATATGTTAAGTTTTGATGATGACAAATACAAGACAAAAAGAATGATGCTTATGCTTAATAGATGTGCTTTATAGATAACAAATGCATCACAAAAGAATATTGATCATGTTACATAAATGTGCTTAATGAGATATATTGTATCATACATGATTATGTACTTTATCTAGTTATATTTCACTTAATAATCATGCAATGAGATATATGTAACATTCATCATAAAATATATCCAATAATATTTTATATGAGTTATAAATGAATTAATATTGAATATGTCTATGGAAGTCTTATATGCATGTTAAACTAACTGGAGTTATACATTTATGAATCATACATATGAAGATATTGAGTTATGAATTTGAACTAACTATGTTTGGTTAAGTGAGCAATACTTTGTAGGATAGTCCAAGTACCAAGAGTGAGCATTGCAACAAGAAAGTAAAAGATCACAACTATGCTCTACTCAAGGAGAATGAAAATGATAAAGGTGTTCCAAGCATTTGCAAGATTTGAAGAGAATGAATTTTTGGAAGCTTGGATTACATCAAGAAGTGATAGTGGCAAAAGATCTAGTCCAACATCTTCAAGAATAGCTTATAGGACTTAGATCTTGTGTAAAGGTAAATGGGATTCACACTAAGCTCAAAATATGTTTTAACATCTTTAAAAATGTTTCTAAAATGTTTAAATGCCCAACAAACTACTAGTCATGATGGTAGATCATTTCTATGAAAAATAGCAAAGTTTGTGTTTTGTAAAACTGACTTTTAGTTACTCTTTTGATCATATCTTTTAAAATACATAGAGTTTTGCTCTAAAACTTGTCTCATATAAAAGTAGACTCAAAGATCTTTCCAATGAGTGGTCATTCGCTTAAAACGGATAAGAAACGAAGAAGTTATGACCATTTAAAGTCAGTTTTCAAAACCAGAGTGGTTTATTCGAATAACAGATGTGTTATTCGAATAACCAAAGCCTTATTCGAATAACAAAAGTGTTATTCGAATAACACACCCGAGAAAACGTTCCAGAACGTGTTTTTTGAAGATTTATTCGAATAATTAAAGTGTTATTCGAATAACACAAGCCTTATTCGAATAACAAATGTGTTATTCGAATAACACAACTTAGAAAAGTTCCAGAACGTGTTTTTGATGATTTATTCGAATAACCAAAAGTGTTATTCGAATAACACAAGTCTTATTCGAATAACAAGTTGCAGAAAACAATGAAATAAATGGAATTATTCGAATAACACATGTGTTATTCGAATAACACAATATTTATTCGAATAACAGAGTTCTTATTCGAATAACACTTGATCAGAAACGTTCCCAATGGTCATAAAACGGCTAGTTTTCATTATAATTCATTTCCAATCTTTACCCAACGGCTCTAAATATTATTGGGCTATAAATATAAGTGTTTGGGCATCAAAGAAAAGTTGGAGAATAATATGAAAATTACTCTTGGGCATTAAATTCATTTTTCACTCTCTATTTCTCCAAAACTCTGTTTTGAGCCATAAGTGTGTGAATTCTTGATACCCATAGTGCTTCAATTTATATTATCTACTCTTTGAGAGAGTTACTATCATTTACATCTTTGTATAACCTATAAAAAGAGGGTGAGGTATCCCTTGAGGGTGAGGCATCCCTCAAAAGTTGTAAAGGGTGAGGTATCCCTATTTGAGGCTCAAGCACAAGGGTGAGGCATCCCAAGGTGTGTTGAGTGCTCTTAATTGTAAAGGTTGTCAAGCACCTGTTGAAGCTTGAAGACATAGTGAAAAATCTCAGGTGGTTCACTTAAGGACTGGACGTAGGCCACAAGTGGTTGGTGGCTGAACCAGGATAAATCCTAGTGTTTGCTATTCTCAACTCTATCTCTTTATATTTGTGCTTTTAACTATATATGCTTGAGTTAAATTTGATACCTAGCTTATTTGCATGATTTATCCTATAACCCAACTTATATTTGAGTAATCCTTAATAATTGTGCATTTGCTATGCATGTTCCGCTGCACTTATTAATTGAGTTATTTAAAATGCATAATTTGTCAAAGTTACATTAAAATTAATAATTACCCAATTCACCCCCCTCTTGGGTAATGGTTGCCATGACTAACAGGAATCTTGTTGTGAAAAATATCCTCAAAATGATGTTCAAATTGAAGAGGTGGCTAAGCAAAACCGAATGGTATATATTCTTCAATGCTTGATGGACAACAATGAGGAAGATGATAATTCCCTTAAAAAGGACCTTGAGGTAAATAATGTTAAACCATATTATAGTCCTTCCTATGATGAGCTAAAATGTGCATATGATGAATTACATGATGGTTTGTTGAATTTAGAAAAGAAAAACTCTTCTTGTTTGGAAAACATTTCCTCCAATGAAAATGAAATTGAAATCTTGAAAAATGAATATATTTTTCTTGATGAGTAAATGCCTTTGAAATATGAAATCTCAACCTCTTGTGAAAAATGCATTAATTTAGAAAATCAAGTTGAGGACTTATATTCTAAATTTGCTAAAGCTAATAATTCTAATTGTTTACATTCTATGCTTGTTAATGAGAATAAAATTAATATTATGCCACTTGAAAATTCAAGCAAGGCTTATGGCAAAAATTGTTTAGAATGTAAAAACAACAAAAGATTTAAGTTTTCCAAAGATGATCTTCAAATGACCAAGCCATCATTAAATTCAATAGTTTGTAATTTTTGTGGTCATCTAGGACATATTTGTCATTTGTGCAATTATAGAAGAAATTCTTATATGAGAAATAATATGGTATGGGTTCCTAAAGATCTTAAATGCCCTAGTACTAACATTCAAGGACCCAAGATGAAGTGGATACCAAAAAGTCCTCCTAGTGTTTCAATTATGCAGAAAACTTCTCAAAAGGATGGACTAATTAGTCAAAAGAAAAAGGAATCATCAAGGGGAATGCTTCCAAAGCCCATTGGTAGAAGTTTTGATCAAAGAAGGAAGATGGCTTCAACCAAAGCTTCTCAAATACAAAATGTGGAACTTGCAAAGTTCAAAACACCAAAAGAGAAGCAATGAGTAAGAAAAAGAGTTTCCTTGATCACCAAGGCCAAGGTATCAAAAATTTCTACCTCTTATCACATTTACTTGTAAAGTTAATGAATTTGAGGTATATTCCTTGTTGGCCTTAACTGATTAATTGAATTATATGTACTTGGTAAAATTTGAATATTATATGTAGCACATGATTATATTCTTATTACACCCTTTGCTCACTACCTTGCATATTTCTTGATAATAGGATATTCTATGACTATGGATGCTTTCTATGCTTTAAATTTTCTATACATCTGTACATGTGATAATATGCTAGATAAGTTCACTTCTTATTTGAAATAGCACATTTGATTAAAATATCTTAGAACTTGACATATTAGATAAATCATAAATCTAACTCTAGCTAAAAATCATAACTTTTGCTGCATAAAGTTACAATCTTCTGTATAATTTGTAGTTTTTGCATAAACATGTGTTTTAGATCAAGAACTGGTCAATTTTTTATGCTTACATGATGTTTGGAATTGTTTTGAAAAGTTTTGGAACTAATTTGAAAGCTTTGAGTTTGGTCCCTTACTGTTTGAAGTACAAAAACTGAATTCAGCAAGCTTGTAATCGATTATAAGACCTTTGTAATCGATTACAGAGGCTCTGCCAAGTATTCTAAGCAAAGTCAGAAAGTGTGTAATCGATTACACATACTATGTAATTAATTACAACATTTTTAGAACTCATGTAATCGATTACCCTAACACTGTAATTGATTACAAGGTTCACAGAAAGATGGTAATCGATTACACCAAACTTGTAATTGATTACATGGATTCCAGAGGACTGGTAATCGATTACACAGACATTGTAATCGATTACACGAGCTTTAAAAATGAGTTTCAGTGCGCAAAAAAGTCATATTTCTTTTGTTACTCACATTTTCTCTTGGTATGTGCTTAATGATCAATGAAATGAAATATCTTTTGCCCTTGTGAACTCATTTATTATTTTTAATGCTTATTTGCTCATGAGTTTGGTATAATGACTAACCTCTATGGATCCAAAATTATGGATACCAAAGAAAGTTCTTTGAATTATGTTGTAAGGTGACTATTAACTCAAGCATGCATTGAAGTGAAATACAACTACACCACTTAAGGTTGGAAAAATTTGAAATGGTCCATGTTCTCCAAGAGTAATGAAAACATAAAAGGATGGCATAGAGAACCACAACATTCTCAAGGAGCCTTGATGCATATAAGTTGGAATCACCTACAAAAACTCAAAGAGTACACTTTTGGTAACATCAATCTCTTATCCTCATCTATGCTTTAAATTGAATATCATGTGATATTTGGAGAAGTAGAGAGTTATTTTTACATGTCTTACATGATCATTGTTTGCCCCAAAACACTTATATATGTTTTGATGATGATCATGTCTTTCTTGACAAACTTGAATCTTGCTTTGAAAATGCTTAAACTATGCTTTTGGATTCAAGTGCATATGTTCTTCCTTTATTCCTGTAAGAGCTAACATTGCATGG
Source organism: Ormosia semicastrata (assembly GCA_029884595.1). Taxonomy (NCBI): domain Eukaryota; kingdom Viridiplantae; phylum Streptophyta; class Magnoliopsida; order Fabales; family Fabaceae; genus Ormosia; species Ormosia semicastrata. The sequence goes on from JAQQTO010000047.1 coordinate 46,771,852, forward strand.
TTGGTAATGTGGTACATGTTTTACATTGTATATCAACCTAAATTATGTTTGTAAATAAGTTTAAATGATATTTGATGCTAACCCATGTTTTAGAGAACTTTTGAAATATAGTCATCAAATATTGAAATGTCAAGCATGTGTGGATAAATGAGAAATGTTGAAGGAAGAGGAACATGAGAAGACTTTCTTCAAGTATAATGGAATGAAATACTCAATGGAAGAAAGTACAAACTCAAAGGACCTACAAATATTGGCATGTCCTGGTTATTTCAAGTATTATTTGTTATATTGATTTTATTATGTATGTATTAATATGGACTATCTTGTAATGTTTGTGATGTGACCATAATCTCAGATGTTTATTAATTTGTATTTAATTTCTCATGGATCTATGTTTTCTACTAACCCTTATTTATGTCGTAGAGAAGATGTTTTTGAAAAGAAAAAGGAAAACATTTTGGGAATTAGAATTTTCCAAAAGCAGAGTTATTTACTTATTTTTCTCAAAAAGCCCATTCCCCTGAAATATCATTAGTTCTGTTTTTACTATTTTTCTTACTGAGAAATTGGTTTCTCACCCCCGTTGATATATGTGTGGTATTTCAGACCCTTAGATATGAGTTCTATTGTGATTTGGCTCGATGAAGGACGGCAACAATATGACCCGAAAGTATAGCTTTTCACCTTCGAGGGGCATGTCACCATCCAAGTACTGGTGTCCACCCACCCGGAATATGGGACGGTCACGATTACTGGCCATTTCACTTTTCAGCTTGTTATGTCTCCTTGGTGATCCCCTGATGCACCTGTTTTCGCCACCCTATTTCCAGTAGTTCCGCATTTGATTCCTCCCCTATGTACTACTTGAAGGGAGGAATTGTTTTATGTTAATAGTTTCAATTTCTTGTGATGACGGCAGTAGTTAACCCTGTGAGGTCAAAATTTTGTTTTGGTTTTTGGGGAAGACTGTAACCTTAAACCGCCATTGTCAAGTTTTTCTTAATGATATTAGTTTTTGCATCTTAAATATTCATCTGTTTAATTCATAATCGTTTAGCTATTGGAAAAGTATTTAAACCTTAAGAGACTCTAATAATAAGTGTTTTCAATCTTAATTATCTCCGGGAAGGAAACCAAGTTAAATGAAAACAAGCTAAATTAAATCTTCGCCTACTGTAGTTGAGTTAGGTTGTTACACTTTGTTTTGTTATTAGAGCAGTTTGTCCTGACACAGCCTTGGGTATGGTCTGACCATGCTTATGAGGATTTAAGGTAAGAATTGGATTATATTTAGCAATATAGTGATAAAAGCTACTTTTCTATGTAGTAATTAATGGCAAGGGGAAATGCCGGCCATAATATGGAGAACCTGGTAGGAACAATTAGAGATATGGCCAACACCATGCAAGCACAAGCAAAAGGTACCAACATAATTCTAGAACAGCTACAGGAGAATCAAAAAGCAAATGCAGCTGTGCCTACACGAGGGAGAGATGAATATTACGGGCTAGAGAAATTCTGAAAGGCCAAACCCTCATCTTTCCAAGGCGATCCTAATTCTATTAAAGCTGAGTTATGGATAAAAGAGATGGAAAGGATATTTAGGGTCATGGACTGTAATGACGCCCAAAACGTATTTTTTGCTACATATATGTTTGTAGTTGAAGCAGAACATTAGTGGAACAGTTCCTGTAGACTGGTGGAAGTGGATGAGTCTAATGTCTTGGGAAATATTTAAAACCACCTTCGTCAACAAGTATTTTCCAAAAAATTTGAGGAATGCTCAAGAGCTAGAGTTTCTATGCCTTGAGTAAGGGGGCATGACCATAGGTCAGTATGTGTCTAAATTTGAAGAGTTGTCTAAATTCTCTGCTTATTATACATATCATCCAGATCATAAATGGAAGTGCATTAAGTTTGAAACCGATTTACACCCTGAAATTCTGAAAGCTGTGGGGTCGATGGAGATTCGTGACTTTACGGCACTCGTTAATAAGTGTCAAATTACAGAAGGGTATAACGCCTGAGCTGAGCCACCTCGGATGAGTTCTTACCAACAGAAAAGGAAATTCATCCCTAAGCAAGGAAACAAAAATGTTAGGTTTACGGCTTCCCAAGAAAGGAACCGCTCATACCAACCACAAAAAAATGGACCACAATGTGGGAAGTGTGGCAAAAGTCATGGAGGAAGACCTTGTCAGAAATGTTTCGAATGCAGAGAAATGGGACACAACCGGTACAACTATCCACGTCTTTAGAAGAATGCTGCTATTGCCTCCAACCCCAAACCTAGGACCACTAGAAGAGTCTTTACCCTTAGTGGTGAAGAAGCGGCGAAGTCGAATGATCTCATACAGGGTAAGTACAAAATTAACAGAAATGTTTTAAACGTGTTATTTGATTTAGGAGCTACTCATTCTTTTATCTCTTGTGACTGTGTGAAACAATCATAGTTACCTGTGTCTTCTTTACCCTATGACTTAATTGTGTCTACTCCTACCCATAAATCTGTGTTGACTTCCTAAGTTTGTTTAAACTATTCTATTGAAATCGAAGACAGGAAATTCATTTAGGATTTTATCTGTTTACGCTTGAGTTATCTTTCTTTCTTCACCCCCTTATCGTTCATCTCTTTCCTATATTGAACCACTGGAGAAAATCGAAGAATACATGTTTTTCTCTTCATCTGTTATGGATTCTAAGCAATCTTTGAATGATATTTCCATGGTAAGGGATTATCCTGATGTTTTCCCAAATGATATTCCAAGATTACCACCTAAGCGCGAGATAGAATTTAGTATAGATTTGGTACCTGGAACAGGTCCTATTTCCATAGCACCCTATAGGATGTCACCTATAGAATTAAGTGAATTAAAGAAACAATTAGAAGAGTTATTAGAAAAACAATTCATTTGTCCAAGTATATCACCCTAGGGATCTCCTATTCTTTTGGTTAAGAAGAAAGACGACAGTATGAGGTTGTCAAAAAGTGAAAATAGAACACCAGAAGCCTTCAGGACCCCTTCAACCTTTAAGTATCCTAGAATGAAAGTGGGATAAGATCACCATGGATTTTGTGATAGGATTACCTAGGACACTAGTAGGTCATGATTCAATCTGGGTTATAGTGGACCAACTTTCCAAGAGTGCTCAATTCCTACCCGTTAGGTCAAACTATTCCCTGGAAAGGTTAGCACGACTCTATGTTCAAGAGATAGTAAGGTTGCATGGTATACCTTGTAGTATTACATCATATAGAGACCCCCACTTTACCTCTAGATTTTGGGGTGCACTTCAAAAATCTTTTAGGACTAGAATTCAGCTGAGTACAACCTATCATCCCCAAACAAATGGATAATCTGAAAGAACTATACAAACTTTGGAAGATATGTTGTGGGCTTGTATTCTTGAACAAACAGGAGTTTGGGATAGGCATTTACCATTAGTGGAATTTTCCTACAATAATAGTTTTCACTCCAGCATAGGAATGGCCCTTTACAAGGCCCTGTATAGAAGGAAGTGTAGATCACCCATTTGCTGGTATGAAACTGGAGAGAGATCTCTGTTGGGACCTAAGTTAGTACAATAGACAACGGAACAAATCAGGATAATTAGAGAGAAATTGAAGACTGCTTAGAGTCGATAAAAGAGTTATGTTGATTGTAGAAGAAAACCCCTAGAATTCTAAGAAGGAGAACATATCTTCATCAAAATATCTCTTGTGATGGGACTTCGCCGAGTTTTGAAATCAAATAAACTAAGTCCTCGATTTTTGGGTCCATATCAGATTTTAAATCGGATCAGACCAATTGCTTACCGTGTCACCTTACCACCGCAACTTTCCAATCTTCATAATGTATTCCATGTTTCAAAACTCTAGAAATACATTCCCGGTTCTTCTCATATGCTGACCCCTGAATCTGTAACACTTACAGAAATTTATCTTATAAAATTCGCCCAATACGAATCATTGGCAGTCATGGAAAGTAACTTCAAGGAAAGACGATTCCCCTGGTTAAGGTGTTATGGGAAGAAGCATATGTTCAAGAAGCCACATGGGAGCTAGAAGCAACAATGAAGAAAGAATACCCTCATTTGTTTCAAGGTATGTAAAATTTTGATGGCAAAATTTTTTATTAGTAGGGGAGAATGTAACATCCCAAGATTTTTAATACCTTAATGTGCAATCATAAGAATTCCTGGCCTAGCTTATTCAAAGAATTAGGTTTACATCAAGACTTAGCAAAGCCAAGATTTAATTTGAGATGGATTGTGAAGTTTTAATTTAATTAAGGTTTCTCAAATAAAACCCTAAGGTCACGGCAATGACCTAGAAGACCAACCTTTGATTTCATAATCACAAGACACTTTGTAAAGCATAAGAAAGGATCTTTAGCAAGTTATGGTTGTTTTGTCAGCAAATCGAAGAAAAACGTGCAAGCCATAGGACAAATGGCAATAAGTATACAAAATATAAAATGTTTAAGTCTTTGGTAAATAAGATTAGAGTAACCAAGAAATTAGCACATAAATAAAATAATTAGTAAACTAATCAAGCATTAGAGATAAACATAGAGATGATGGCACACGACACAACAAGGAAAAGGAAGCAAGATTGACACATGGATGTCATGCACACAAGGTAACACGCACTTGTCAAGAAAAGGAAGCATATTCTCTTAATTTTCTAGAGCAGCTCATGGCAATGACACTTGGAAGGCTGCATGTTTACTTTCAAGCTGAGTGTGTAACATGCACACCTTCTCTTCATGCAACAGACCACGGCAAAACACTTGTGGCAACTCCAAAATAATTGTCCTATGCACATTGACAAGTGGGAGGCTACATGAGTCTAACAAGCATGCAAGATGACACCTCTTTGGTCATCATAAGGTGTTAATGCCAAATGTGCTGCATGCAATCCCTCAAGGCATGTAAAATGCCACACCATCCTTCATAAAAGCCACTCTAAACACGGGAAGGACAAGTGGCTATCCACATGCATCCTTTCAATCCTTTCACACAGCACTTATCCAAACTTTCAAGGAGAGGAGACACATGGGTAGCATGCATCCTCTTTCTCACATGCAGAATGACACTTTATTGAGTACCAATGCAAGTGTGCAAACGTGCACACCTTACTCTATGCAAAGAGCCACGAACCCAAGACACTTTTGCAGCTCCATGAAGAACAATTTGACACCTTTCTCTCGGCTAAGCCATTTGTAAGGTTGCATGCTTCTCATTTCATGTAAAGTGACACTCAAGCCTAGAGAAATCATTACAAGTCTATTATAGAAGGGGGCTTCCGAGCCACTTCTTTCTCTTCACCTCCCATCTTTTCTTTCACTTCGTGATTTGAGAGACCTTGAGATATCTCCCCACCTATCATTTCAAGTCATCATCCATGGATACTCATCCAATCTCTCCAAAAGCCACCTCAAGTCTAAGGCCTACCCTAGCCTCTTAGCCACGATGATAGCCTCGGTTTAGCCTATGAGAAGAGAATTCATGATAAGGGACGTAATATTAAGGAGCTTGAGGTTTCTCAAGCAACTCTTGGGTAGTATATGTTCTAAGCTTGAATCACTCCCTAACCGTAACACTCATAGAAAACCACCTACTTTTCCTTTCCCTCTACCTTTCATCATCTTATTTTTCTTTGTTCATGATCCCTTGAAGGCTAAGGACTAGCACCTTTTCAACAAAGGAGGAAAACCAAGGTAGGAAAACAAGGGCAATCTTCTCTACATCTTTTGCTCATCTTGTAACTTCACCCTTCTTTATACATCTTTATTTCTTTTCTTTTTCTCTTAGGACAATTTCTATTTTGCTTAGATTATCAACTTATCAATGTTCTATATTACTAACTGTGTGATTTTTCTATCAGAAAACAAACTAGAACTCTTACCATGAACTTATTTTCGTAATTTGATAAACAAATTTCAAAAGAACCCTATGCTGTCCAACTTTGAATTTATACTAATCTACACTCTCAAGTTAAAAGATATTTTGAATTGGAACTAAGAAGATATTTTTAAGATTATGGCACGATTAATGTACTCTTTGAATTTGGAAATTTTATGAACTTAGTTACCTATGCATGATTATGGAATTATTGAGTTGTTTGGACTTAGTTACCTATACTTGATTGTGGAGTTATTGACTCTGCTGAACTTAGTTACCTATGCATTGTTTGGAGTTTATTGGACTTAGTTAACTATGCTTGACTATGGAATTTTGAACCTATGCGTGACCATTGCTTGATTTGGAGTTCTTGAACTTGATTATCTATGTTTGAATTAAACATGAGAATCCTTCGACATGTTAATGGGAGAGGCTGTGAGCCTTATGAATTTTTTGAACTCTTTGACTTGATTTCTTGATGATAACTGAGAGCCTTGAGGCATATTGGAGTCCTTGGTAAATGTTTAATTCTAAGATAAAACAAGTTAAAACATTAAAGAAACAATTCCTTGGGATAAACAGACACGAGGATAGGTGAGGAGTAGATTGGGAGGGTGCTGAAACCCTAGGGGAGTAACATGTCATTATGACTTCACGGGTCTCGATAGGACTTGGAATTGGTATTCTAGCCGTGTATGATCACGTCTGGAAATGGCGTTACATTCGACAGACCCTTTTTCTCCAAGGACAATTGGAGAGCATGCAGGTGGAGCATGTGTACTCTCGTCCACCCACTTTCCTAGTGGAGCACTCCATGGAGTAAGAGCAAGTGTAATCAGTAAAAGACTTTCAAACTCTATACTTGTTTCCTTTGTTTTTGGCATGTCCTAGTATTTTGATTATCATTTGTTATATTGATTTGTATCATGTTTGTATTGCTATGGACTGTCTTATAATGCTTGTGATGTAACTATAATTTGCATTTAATTTTTCTTGGATTCTTGTTATCTACTAACCCTTATTTCATATTGTAGGGAAGATGTTTTTGAAAAGAAAAAGGAAAACATTTTGGGAATTGAAATTTTTCCAAGGACAGAATTATTTACTTATTTTTTCAAAAAGCCAATTCCCCTGAAAGATCATTAGTTTTGTTTTTACTATTTTTCCTACTGAGAAATTGGTCTCCCACCCCCTTTGATATACGCGTGGTATTTCAAACCCTTAGATATGAGTTTTATTGTGATTTGGCTTAGTGAAGGACGATAACAATATGTCCAGCAAGTACAACTTTTTACCTTTGAGGGGCAGGTCACCATCCAAGTACAGGTGTCCACCCACCCGGAGTATGGGACGATCACGATAACTGACCATTTCACACTTCAGCTTGTTATGCCTCCTTGGTGATCCCCTGATGCACCTGTTTTCGTCACCCTGTTTCCAGTAGGTCCGCGTTTGATTCCTCCCCTGTGTACTACTTGAAAGGAGGAGCTGTTTTTTGTTAACAGTTTCAGTTTCTTTCTTTCTTTTGTCTATGACGGCAGTAGTTGACCTTGTGAGGTCAAAATTTTGGTTTTTGGGGAAGATTGTAACCTTAAACCGCCACTGTTAAGTTTCTCTTAATGATATTAGTTTCTGCGTCTTAAATATTCATTTGTTTAACTCATAATCGTTTAGCTATTGGAAAAGTATTTAAATCTTAAGAGTCTCTAATAATAACTATTTTCAATCTTAATTATCTCCAAGAAGGAAACTGAGTTGAATGAAAACAAGCTAGATTAAATCTTTGTGTACTATAGTTGACTTAGGTCGTTACATTTTGTTCATAAATCCAAGCTTGCATGAGTTGAGTTTGTGCATGAGGTTTTCTACATGCTTAGTGGCCATTTTTGTGATTGAAAACCACTCAGAACCCATGAATGAGGGTTGAAAAATGAGAGATTGAGAATTTAGTAGTTGAAACTTTATAATTTTCATAAGCTAAATGAAATCCAATTTTAGATTTAAGTTAGGGCTGATTCTACAGAAAACCCAATTCTGACAGCTTGTGGTGTTGGTAGTATAACTTGAGTTGTAGTCATCAAAATGACCTGCTACTTATTTCATTTGAAAGATAAGATATAAGGATTCATGTAGTAAAAATTTCATATTTTTAGGATAACCCAAGAAGCACCAGTTTTGGTTTAAATTTGAGGCAAATTCTACAGAAATAAGCAGACTGGCACCTATTAAATTAGATTGCATAACTTCTTGCTCTGAGATCTAAAATACATGAGACTAGTGGCATTTTGAAGCTAACATGTAAGACTATAAGAAGTAAAATTTTAATAATTTTGCACTCTATAAAATTCCAAAATTTTTGAGGTTAGGATGTATATAGAAAATGTCAAGATATGAGTTTTAATGCTTTTTTTAAAGTAAGGCCGGTAAGTATGAGAAATGTATGAACCTTAGTAAAATAAGTATCTAGTCCCTTAGGCAACATAGTGTTATTTGATATCACATATGTGGTGATTATGATAGGGTATAGTAGATACAAGTAAGGTGAGTTCAATTGGCAATAGTCACTTGTATTTTAGTTTCTATATTTATTACTTAACTTTAGCTACACTTAGTAAAATGAAGTGAGGTTTATTTCATTTGAAAGATATGAGATAAGACTATTTTTTTATAAATAAAATTTAGTGAGAGTACATATTTTGAGGTTAGGATGTACATTTGAGTGCGTTTTCATGAAAATCACATAGTTTCATATTACTTTTTCTAGTAAAGCGATATGCAAACTAGAAAATGTCAAGATATGTATCTTATTGAAATGAAGTTTCCTACTTGTTAGGATCCCTTATACATGCTTTTTAGTGCATGTTAAAAATACTACTAAGGGTAATTCAAGAAAGGAATGACCATCTGGTAAGTATGAGAAATGTATGAACCTTAGAGCATCCAATAGTTACGAGTTGCCATAGGTAAGTATCTAGTCCCTTAGGCAACATAGTGTTGCATTTGATATCACATATGTGGTGATTATGATAGGGTATAGTAGATACAAGTAAGGTGAGTTCAATTGGCAATAGTCACTTGTCATAGTGCATGAGTTGCTCCTAAGAGAGAAAGTGGAGTTTGTGAGGCATGAATGGACTTAATATAGAGTTATTGTGGAAGTTCAAGTCTTTAAGCATTCCATAAGTTAGGAATTGCCTAAAGTAGATATCTAGGACCTTGAGCACACTAGTATGGCATAGGTTACCACTTGGGTGTTATAATAAGGCAAGTTAGATACAAGTATCATAAATATGTATAACTTAACTCGAAACATGGAATATGCTCCTTTATGAGTTAGAATTGAGCTGAGAGTACATATTTTCTAGGTATAGTTACTTCACTTGGTAAGAGAGGACCATGTGATGAGTTATTGTGGTGGTTTTGTATGAGTTAAACATAATGTCACATAGTTTCATATTACTTGCTAATTCCTATGTAGAGTAACCTTAGATGATATGCACAATCATATGGTCAAAGGAGATAGTGGAAAAGTCCAAAAGCCTCTTTGAGTGATGATTTAGCCCTAGATTCTTAGAGTGTCAATGTGTACAATCATTTGGTCAAAGGAGAAAGTCAAAAAGTCCAAAAAGTTCTTTGAACAAGGATTTAGCCCCAGATTCTCAGAGTACCAAGTTACAAATTTATGTAGTGGACCAGTTTACTCATTATGAGGTAGGTTAAGGAGGTAACACATTCCCTCCCTACTAGGTAGTTTGAAGAGTCAATCTTCTTCTTGACTACAAGTTAAAGAGAACATGGAATATGCAAGTGACACACACACAAATCTACACTTACACAATCATATTGCATTTCATAATCATTATCCTCAAACATTGCATAAGTGCGAGCATAATGCATGCATATTCATTTCCAATTCCTTGACAATTGTATGGGGAATTGTCTTATCTTTAAATGAGTTTGGTTCAGGGTTGTGAATTGGCTTAGTGAATGTTTACATAGAATTAGGAAATGTGAATATTCCAATGGTACTAAGTATAGTCTCAATTGCCTACTGAAAATCCTAAATCCAAAGTTAGTAAGTTTATTCATAGAAGAAGGTTATGAATGAACGAGCTGTGTTCATATCATTGAAAAGATGAGCTTACATATATAGATTATATGTTTGCTTAGTGAACCTATACATAAGAGGAATACGTGGATGTTCTAGTTATATTGAGTAGAGATTCAATGTCTTAATGAAACCATAATCTATTATTAGTAAATTTGAGTATTATAATCTTATGTATGATTGGTTTGTTTATTCATTATAAATATTACCAATGCTGGTTTTGGAATGCTTTTACTGATAATTTGTGAATTCTCACCTTGCTATATTTCCATATAAATCTAGGTCAAGACCCTTTTAAGGGAAAGGAGACAAAGAAGGAAAAGAACTAGTGTAGTGTAGTTTTATTTGCTTTTAGGGACAAAGCTTATGTATTTATTTTCATTTGCTTTTGATATGATCCAAGTTGGATGCATATTATTTTTACGGATCGTCTTTGAGTTGATTTAGTATTTCAAAGAATGAAATGATGAACAGTACCCGATGAACAGTAACTGATGAATAGTGATATGAATAGTGCAAGTGAATAGTGATATAAATAGTAAAAAAAATAAAAAAGATGGAAAAAGGAAAAGGAATAGGAGGAAGAAGATGCCACACTCTTAAAGAGTGACAAGTCAAGCGAAGATTCGCCATAAAGGTAAGGAAGCCTTTGATAAGAACCAAGATGGCTCAACCAAGAACCAAAGAGAATGAAATTCTCACAAATGGATTCAATCCAAATTCACATCCAAGCCATCATGGGTCTTTAAGTTGGATGAGATAAGTGACCAATTTGGGCTCCACTCCATCAAGACTTAAATTTGGGCTTGCTTCAATTAAAGTTGTCACCATTTGATTTAGGACTTCTTGGGCTTTCTTGGTCCTAGCTCTTGTCATAGGTCCACCAAGTCCTTGTAGTGCTCCTTGATCCATGCTTCTTAGTGGGCTCACATCATCCCCTCCTTCTTTAAGTGAATTTGACCTCGAATTGAAATCTTCATCACCTACATCAAATGGAGACAAATCAGCTACATTGAAAGTTGTACTAACACCATACTCACCTGGAAGGTCTATCTTGTAGGCATTATCATTGATCTTGGCCAACACTTGGAATGGCCCATCTCCTCTTGGTTAAAGTTTGGATTTCCTTTGTGAAGAAAATCTCTCTTTTCTCATGTGCACCCAGACCCAATCTCCAGGTTCAAACACCACCTTCCTCCTCCCTTTGTTGCCTTGCCTAACATAGCTCTCAGTTTTCTTCTCAATTTGAGCCTTGACTTGTTTGTGTAACTTCCTCACAAATTCAGCTTTAGCCCTGCCATCTTCATGCTTTAAAATTGAAGAGTTAGGCAATGGCAATAAATCAAGAGGAGTGAGAGGATTAAATCCATAAACAACCTCAAAAGGAGAATATTGAGTAGTACTATGAACAGTCCTATTATAAGCAAATTCCACATAAGGCAAACATTTCTCCCAAGACTTAATGTTCTTCTTTATTACAGCCCTAAGAAGGGAAGAAAATGTCCTATTAACTACCTCAGTTTGCCCATCCGTTTGGGGATGGCAAGTAGTGGAGAAAAGAAGCTTTGTACCCAGCTTACCCCACAAAGTCCTCTAAAAGTGACTTAAGAACTTTGTGTCACAATCTGAAATAATACTTCTTGGAAGGCCATGAAGCCTTACCACTTCTTTGAAGAACAATTCAGCAACATGACAAGCATCATCAACTTTTTTACATGGTATAAAATATGCCATTTTAGAAAACCTATCCACCACCACAAAAATTGAATCCTTACCATTCTTTGTCCGGGGTAGTCCTACAACAAAATCCATTGACAAATCAATCCAAGGAAAATCAGGAATAGGCAACGGAGTATAAAGTCCATGAGGCATCACTTTAGATTTAGACTTTTTACAGACAATGCATTTTTCACAAAACTTTTGCACATCATGTTTCATGTGTGGCCAATGAAAATGTTCATGCAACATGTCTAAAGTCTTTTGAACCCCAAAATGCCCCATTAGTCCCCCTTCATGCGCTTCCCTCACAAGCAACTCTCTTATAGAACTTTTGGGCACACATAATCTCTTTTCTTTAAACAAAAATCATTGGTGCCTAAAATATCCATTTTGAGCCCAATGCAAACAATTAGCATAGATATGGGAAAAATCTTTATCATGCTCATACAATTCTTTGATGCATTCAAGCCCAAACAATTTTATTTCAAAGGTAGAGAGCAAGGTATACCTTCTTGAAAGTGCATCCGCCACTATGTTGGCCTTACCTTTCTTATGCTTGATCACATATGGGAATTGTTCAAGAAACTCAACCCACTTGGCATGCCTCTTATTCAACTTTCCTTGTCCTTTCAAGTACTTTAAGGACTCATGATCACTATAGATAACAAACTCTTTGGGCAAAAGATAATGTTGCCATGTTTGCAAAGCCCTCACCAAGGCATACAATTCCTTATCATAGGTGGGATAATTAAATACAACACCACTTAATTTCTCACTAAAATAAGCAATTGGATGCCCTTCTTGCATTAAAACAGCTCCAACACCAACATTAGAAGCATCACATTCAATTTCAAAAGATTTAGCAAAATTAGGCAAAACAAGTATTAGTGCATGAGTAAGTCTTTCCTTAAGCTCATTAAATGCATGCTCTTGTTTCTCCCCCCATCTAAACACAATATTTTTCTTGATAATTTCATTAAGAGGTGCAGCCAATGTACTAAAGTCTTTAACAAACCTCCTATAGAAACTAGCCAAGCCATGAAAGCTCCTCACTTCACTCGCATTTTTAGGGTTGGCCACTCTTGAATGGCCTTAATTTTCTCTTTGTCAACATGAACCCCTTTTGAATTTATAACAAAACCAAGGAAGATCACATGATCTGTACAAAAAGTACATTTTTCCAAATTAGCATACAACTTTTCTTTTCTCAACACATGCAAAACAGCCATTAAGTTTTCATGATGTTCATCTAGGCTTTTGCTATATATTAAGATATCATCAAAATACACAACAACAAACTGGCCTAGAAAATCCTTTAAGACATGGTTCATAAGTCTCATGAAAGTGCTAGGCGCATGTGTTAAACCAAAAGGCATTACCAACCATTCATACAATCCATATTTAGTTTTAAAGGCAGTTTTCCATTCATCCCCTTCCCTTATCCTAATTTAATGGTACCCGCTTTTCAAATCAATTTTAGAAAACAAACAAGCACCATATAATTCATCAAGAAAATCATCAAGTCTAGGGATAGGATGTCTATACTTGATTATGATGTTGTTCACAGCCCTACAATCTGTGCACATCCTCCAATTTCCATCCTTTTTAGGCACTAGGATAACCGGGACAGCACATGGACTTAAGCTTTCTTGCACCCATCCATTTTGCATCAACTCCTCCACTTGCTTTTGTATTTCTTTAGTCTCTTGAGGATTACTCCTATAGGCTGGCCTATTGGGTAATGATGCACCCGGAATGAGGTCAATGTAGTGTTCTATCCCCTTTAAAGGAGGTAGGCCGTGAGGCACTTCTTTTGGAAACACATCACCAAATTCTTTAAAAAGAGTTTTAACACCACTAGGCAAAGAGAGTTCATTAGGAGCATTAGCATTCAAACAGAATTCTTTACAATAAAGCATATATAGGGGCTGCCTTGAAATCAAAGCCCTCTTCACCTCACTTTTTGTTGCCAAATAACTCTCTTTTCTCTCACTACTTTTATTCTTTTTCGCTTTGTCATCACTTTTCTTTTCACTCCCTCTTTCTTTTTGCTCTTGCTCTTTCTTTTCTCTCATCTTAAGTTCGTCCTCACTTACTTCTTTTTGGGACAAAGGGGAAAGAGTGACCTTTCGGTCATGATGTACAAAAGTGAATTTGTTAGTGAATCCATCATGGTTGGCCTTCCTATCAAATTGCCAAGGCCTCCCAAGTAACATATGACCTGTCTCCATAGGTACCACATCACATAGAACACTATCATGATACTTTCCAATGGAGAAACAAACTTCAACTTGCTTGTTCACAGTCAACTCACTAACTTCACTAAGCCATTGAAGTCTATATGGCCGTGGGTGTGGCTTAGTCACAAGATTCAATTTGCAAACCATTCTAGTACTAGCAATATTAGTACAACTCCCACCATCAATAATTAAAGAACATACCTTCCCTTGGATCATGCATCTAGTATGGAAGATATTTTCTCTTTGGCTCTCATCATGCTCCTTGGCTTGGCTTCCCAAAAGTCTCCTCGCCATGAGTAAATCTCCTCCTTCCGGAACTACTTCTCCCTCACTTTCTTCTTCACTAGAAGCCTCAGATTATGTGATAACTTCTCCATTTCTTGATACCATTGTCCTTTTAGTTAGACATTGAGATGCAATATGTCCATGACCCAAGCACTTAAAACACTTCACATCACGATTTCTAGGAGATGCTTCCATAGGCTTCTTTCCATGAGATGTAGGCATAGCCTCCTTTGAAGATGAAGTACCCTCCTTCTTTGATTTGTTCTTCCAACTTGAAGATGAAAACTTAGAAGAAGAAGGAAATTTGGACTTCTTCCTCTTGAGTTGTTGCTCCACCTTTATGGCTTGTTGGACCAAATCTTCATGCTCCACATAGTTTTGAAGCTCCACTATGTCTTGAATGTCTTGATTCAACCCATGTAAGAACCAAGCCATAGTTGCCTCCCTATCTTCATTAATGTTGGACCTAAGCAAGGCCAACTCCATCTCCTTGTGGTACTCATCAACACTTTTGGATCCTTGGGTCAATCTTTGCAATTTGTTGTGAAGATCCCTATGGTAGTGATTTGGAACAAATCTCTTTCTCATGACTTGTTTCATTTCTGCCCAAGTCTCAATAGGCTCCTCCTCATACCTTCTTCTCTCCTTTTGTAATTGATCCTACCAAACAAGTGCATAGTCTTTGAATTCAAGAGCGGCTACCTTCACTTTCTTTCTTTCGTTGAAATTGTTACAATCAAACACTTGCTCCATCTTAATTTCCCACTCCAAGTAGGCTTCGGGATCACTCTTCCCATGAAAGGTAGGAACTTTGATTTTGACCCCTTCAATTCTATCCTCTCTATCACGCCTCCTTCCTCTACGTGGTCCATGTCTAGGTCTGTCCTCACTCTCATAACCACTTCCATGATTTGATTCTTCCCGGTTTTGGAGGTTGGCAAGTTGTTCATTGAAGTTTGCATTCATTTGCTCTATTTGCCTTGCAAGGATTTGCATTTGAGTAGTCATCCTAGCATGAAGAACCGCGGACCTTGGAGAAAGAGGTGGACTATCATCTTGGGCTGCCATCACTTGAAACACACAATATCAAAATAACAAGATAGTATAAATCCTCACCACACTCCCTCACGTGTGCACACAATGTGTATTTCACTCAAATAGGCTTTTTTCACACAAGATGTAATTTTCACTCTTGCCTCTTTCCACTCAAATTCTCTTTGCAAGTTCTTAAATGAACCCTCTCATGTTTCAATTACCAAAAGCTCTTACAAAGGTAGCGGTCCTCACAAGAGTAAGCACTCAGAAGTTGAAGAAAGGATGAAACTCTAGACAAAACTCAAAGGAATTTAAAAGACAAGCAAGAAAAGCTAATTAAAAAGAAAGGTAGAACTCAAAAGAAATAAGAAGAAAAAGTAATGCACAAGGTATGTAGAATAGCACCGCTTAATTGAAATTCACAAGGCATTCAAACTTAATCTTGCTTAAGTGCAAGGGCAGTCTCTTTTTTTATTTTTTTAATACTATTTTTCACGCCCTTGTTCTCTTTTTGCACTTAAAAAAAATGGTTCTTGCAATTTTTGTTCCAATTGTTATGCCTAATTGTGTATTTAGGAGTTTCCTTTCAAATTAAGGTGCTATAAAACATATAACAGCAATGGATATAGAATTGATAAGATCAAAGCTGTAAATATTGTGTAGAAATTAAAGAACAAAAACTAAAGGCAGAAAATAAAAGGACTGAAATTTAAATGGCAAAAAGTAAAGAACGGAAAGTAAAGAATGTTGCCAATTCTTAGAAATGACAGAGATCAATGATGATCAAGATTGTGTATAATTATGACATTCAAGCAATAGTGCTTGATGTTTGGAAAGCAATAAGAACAAGTACAAAAGAACATGTAAGAACTCTATCAACTCTAGAATCTGGGCTCTGATACCACGTGATATGATCCAAGTTGGATGCATATTGTTTTTACGGATCGTCCTTGAGTTGATTTAGTATTTCAAAAAATGAAACGATGAACAGTACCCGATGAACAGTAATTGATGAATAGTGATATGAATAGTGCATGTGAATAGTGATGTGAATAGTAAAAAAATAGAAAAGATGGAAAAAGGAAAAGGAATGGGAGGAAGAAGACGCCACACTCTTAGAGAGTGATAAGTCAAGCGAAGATTCACCACAAAGGTAAGGAAGTCTTTGATAAGAACCAAGATGGCTCAACCAAGAACCAAAGAGAATGAAATTCTCACAAATGGATTCAATCCAAATTCACGTCCAAGCCATCATGGGTCTTTAAGTTGGATGAGATAGGTGACCAATTTGGGCTCCACTCCATCAAGACTTAAATTTGGGCTTGCTTCAATTAAAGTTGTCACCATTTGATTTAGGACTTCTTGGGCTTTCTTAGTCCTAGCTCTTGTCATAGGTCCACCAAGTCCTTGTAGTGCTCCTTGATCCATGCTTCTTAGTGGGCTCACATCAGCTTTGAGTTTGTATAAAGTTGTATCTATAACACTTTTCCCTTTTAAGGCTATGATGTATATATGTATGACCTTTTCTTATGGCTCTCCATAATTATTTATAAATGTTACAAGTTAGTTTGATGTTTAAGTTAGAAGTGACATGACTAATACTGTAACTAAGGTATCTGGTATTAGGATGTTACATAATCCATTTGTCTCTTTTTCTTTCCCATAGAAAGGTCTTGGATTTATATGAAAACATAATAGGGTGAGAATTCACAATTCTCAGAAATAGTATTCCATAACCAATCATTTATAACATTTTAAACATATTCTTAAAAAATAATAAATAAGATATGTTTTAAAAGCTCTTCCATGACTTATCTTTAGTAACTAAAGGAGCCAAGCTAAGTAAACATTCATGGATCAACAAAAGAACTAAGCTAAACTAATTTTCATAGCCCATCAATGGAAACCAAGCTAAGTAAACTTCCATGGTCCAATAAGGAAACCAAGCTAATTTCATTTCCATGGCTCATTAAAGAACCAAGGTCATTTAACTACCATGGGTCAACAAGGAACTAAGCTAACTTAACCATCATGGCTCAACTAGGAACTAAGCTATCATTCTTCCATAGATCATCAAAGTAAAATCTTGACAAATTCTGGAGTTGGCGCCTAGGTACCACTCATCCATGCCTAGGCATGGGCATGGCAAAAACTCTACCTTGTTTCCCAGTCACTGGCATTTAGGCGCACCAAACTAGCACCTAGGTGCCATGCTCTATGCCTTATTAGTATGAAAACTTTATCATTTGGCGCTTAGGCACAAAAAAATGCACCTAGGAACCATGTTCACAACCTGTTGATGTACTGATTCTGATCAGGGGGTGCCTAGGTGCCCAACTCTGGCATGCTCGCAGCCTGTTGCTGTACTGATTCTGATCGGTGGGCACCTAGGTGCCAGAACACCAAAAATAGGTTTTCCTATTCCATTGGTTCTCTAACCAATTTCCAACCATCAATCGTGGGTTCTAAGGGTTTTCCAGACACAAATATGGTCTCTAATCTTGTAATAACCCTCATGCAAACTCTCAACTCATCAAAACATGGATTCATGTTCAAGCTTACATCAATGGATCTCAACTCTTAACTCAGACATACAAATGAGTGCTTCTAAACTCACAAACAATAACCTTGCATAGGTTAAGCTAAAAGCAAACCAAACTCAATCATTGAAGGCACTAGCCAAGCAAGAAAATAACATAAGTCTCTCAAACTCATTTTCATCCAATAACATACACCATGTATAAAATATGGAGATAGGGAGAAATGGTCATGTAAGGTTCAAGCACCCCTACCTCAAGTAGTCTAGATGATCTTCAAACCTTTGATTTTCCTTTGATCCTCCTCTTTTCTTCCTTTTCTTCCTCTTGCTTCCTCTCTTCTTCCTTCCTTTTCTTTTTTCTCTCTCTCCTTTTTCTCTATTTTTTTGACTGGTTGCACGTACAAATGAGAGAGTGAGAATGAGGAAAGTCAAAGAAAGTGGCCAAGAGAGAAAGAGAGATAGTGGAAACCAAAAGAAGAAAGGTAGGAACTTAATATTTAGCTATAACTTTATATCTGTTAAAGTTTCCTAACTTCCATAAGCATTATAGAAAATCCTAGGATTCTTCTAAACCCTAGTTTTATAATTTCTATAAATTTTCATATATCAGTCAAGTCAATTCAGTATCAAAACACTGACTCAATGTACTCAAAAATACCAAACTAACTCAATTTATCCTCAAATTTTAACTACATCACATTTCATACATTTGTGACTTAGAAATAAATTATCCATATTTATTTCCTTTAACTAAGAATTTTATGCCATTATATGAGTCATTTTAAGTTATTTTTCACATTCAGTGTTGCAGCAAAGTGCCTAATCTAACTTAGAATGTCAAAAAACTAAATAAGCATGTCATGCAAGTATTATGATACCTCTATAACTATATGCAAGTCTAACATGTCAAAGAAATGTTACATAATGAGTATTAAGTTAAGTGGGAGCCATTGAAAATTATCAAGTATTGAGATCTGACCTTCTCATGTCTAAAGTAGAAATGACAAAACTTCTTAACCTTTTCAAGTTTCATTTAAAATTTTCAAATAGTTTCTCATTATAAAAAGGGAAGAGAAGGTAAGCTCCCAAGCCCTTTCGTAGTAATATTTCCTATTTTGGTTTTGATGCTAATAAACCATGTTGAAAATTTTAGTTTATAGCTCTAATATTCCTAAGTGGATTAATGCATTTCTATGGAGCTTTTCTTTGAGTTATTGATGTGCAAGACCTAAAAGTCATACATGAGAAAGATCTCTGGATGGTTGGAATGACTTGAGAAAGTTCATAGAAGATTGGTTGTGAAAAAGCTCACATCAAGTTGAATAAAGAATGAAGAACTCTCCCAAAATATATTTGAAGATTGAAGCATGTTAGAATGGCATATCCACATACAATGACAATTCAAATTCAATCAAGTGGAAGAAACCAATCTTGAGAAGATTGAAGACTTGAGAAAGTTAGATGAGAATGTTAAAGTTGAGAATAATCTTTAAGAATCCCTCTCAAAGTCTCTAAAGAACAAATCTGGAAAGTAAAGCTAATAAAGATGATTGAGATAAATTTTTAATCGAGCTATTAAAGGTGAAAGATGAAGCTAAAAATGATTAGCACCAGATAAGAAGCATTAAAATAGAAGTTTTGAATATGTGCTTACAAGTTGAGAAAGGTCGAATACAAGATGAAATAGTTTGAATCCTTTTTGAACAAGATTACAAGCCTAAATGAGATAAGATGTGTAAAGTCTACTTTGAAGAAATCAAGTTCAAAAGGATAAGCATGAAAGATTCTAGCAAAGTAAAGTCAAAGTTGAGCCTAGCAAAAGTTGAGAAAGTTTAAGCTAAGAAACTTTGGGATGAGAAAATTCAAGCAAAGAAAGTTCAGTGTCAACAACCTTCTCACCTATATCAGAAAAGGACAAACATGTGTAGGAAAGTACTACAACAGCTAGTAACGACTAGTTTCTACATGGAATCACTTGGGAATTGTCCCCAATGGCTAGAAATACATTTCTAAGTATAAATACAACTTACCCATGAAGATTAACAAGAGCTTTGCATGGATTAACATTAGATTAAGTCATAAAATCAAATTTGAGCTCAAACTCTCTTTTATGCTCTCTTTGAAAGAAGAAATCTAGTTTACATACATCTTAGAAACTAAGGGCTACTGAGCTTAAAAGAGATATACACTCCTTGAGTGATTAGAGAGCCTACCCATGAAGATTTGAAGATTAGAAGCTTGAGCCTCAATAGCATAATGAACTTATAGTTGAACTTCCTCATCTCTGCCTACTTTATCTTCATTTGTTTAAATTCATAGTAGGTGTACTGTGAGCTCTGCTAAACTGTGTTGATCCACTTTTTTAGTGATTTCAAGAGCTACTTAGTAATTTTAAATACTTAAATCCTTGTATTGATCCTTGAGTATTGGAAGTAAGCTTGTGGGTTGTACTAGTCACTTGAAGCATTTGTTGAGCCTGAAGAGGCTGTGGTAAAAGAATACTTATGTTGAAGCATGGAGAGATTTGGTTAACAAAAAGTACTCTGGCTGAGCTTGAAGAGGCTATTGTAAAAGAATACTTGTTGTTGAGCTTGAAAAGGCTACTTTGGAAGAATACTTGCTATGAGCCTAAAAAGACTGTGGTTAAAGAATACTTGTATTGAAGCATGAAGAGGCTTGGTTGACAAAGAATACTCTTGATAGTGGAAAATCCTAGTGGTTGCTAGGTACTGGATGTAGCCTTACATGGGTGAACCAATATAAATACTAATGTTAAGCTTCTCTTCCCTTCATCTCTATTAATTTAATCTTTACACAGTATTTCAAGAGTTTTTCAACAAGTGTAAAATCATAAAGTTAAGGTAAATTCAGTAACAACAACTGATAAGTAAGTTAGTTGAAAGCTCAAGAGTTTTAAGAAGGTTAAACTTACTATTTTTAAAGTTACTCTTGACAAATAATATGAAACATTACAAGTTGAATATTCTGAAAAATTTAGTTTGATATGTATAAGTCTACCCATTAAGTTGCACTAGTTTGAAAAAGAAAATTTGATAAATGTAAGTTATTTTTCAGTAAACACCATTGTTGAAGAGAAATGTTAATCATCTATATTTTTAATGTGAGAAAGTTCCTTTAAATTCAACCATTTGAATATTCTCAGAACTTTCTCTCTAGAACTACTCATATATTTTGAACCTTCTCATTAAACTTTTGTTTCAAGTTGCAACCTTCTCACCTCCGAGTTTGAACCACTCGAGAAAGGTGTGAGAAGGTTGATATTTCAGGAAAAAAAGAACACAATTCAACCTCCCTTCTTGTGTTACTACCAACTTTAGAAGATTCCTTTACACAGTTATGTCATATGCATCTTGGCCGCTTGAGTGAGAAGGGACATAGTATCCTTTCCAAAAAGAAATTCGTATCCATGAATGGTACATCTTTGAAAACTTGTACTCATTGTTTAGCTGGTAAGCAACATAGAGTAGCTTTTCATAGTTCTCCTCCAAAACAGAGATATGATATTTTATATATTGTTCACACTGATGTTTGTTGTATGAATACAAGAACTATTGGTGGTGCCAATTATTTTGTTACTTTTACTGATGACCACTCTAGAAAAGTTTAGGCTTTTGCCTTGAGATATAAAAATTAGGTGCTCGATGTCTTCAAGCACTTCCATGCAAGTGCTGAAAGATAAACAAGTAAAAAATTGAAATATGTCCGAGCAGATAATGGTGTTGAATACAGGGGACCATTTTGAGCAGTATTACAAAGAATATAGCATAAAGCTTAAGGAAATAGTACCAAAGACACCCTAACACAATGGGGTTGCAGAGAGAATGAGTCATACAATTAATGATAGGATCTGTTACATGCTCTCTCATGCTAAATTTTCTAAAGCCTTTTGGGGTGAAGTAATGAGAACTGTAGTAGATTTAATCAACCTTTCTCCTTCAATCCTTCTTGATAATGATGATCTATAGAGGGTTTGGATAGGGAAAGATGTCTCATATGATCACTTATGAGTGTTTAGCTACAGGGCATTTGTTCATATTTTGAGAGATGAAAGGTCCAAGCTTGATGCTAAATCCAGACAGTGTATATTCTTGGGTTATGAACATGAAGAGTTTGGTTACAATTGTGGGATTCGACAAACAAGAAAATTGTTAAAAGCTGAGATGTAGAGTGTCTTGAAGACCAAACCTTTGAAGACCCAAAGAAAGTTGAGAAGCCAAATCCAGCAAATGATCAGTACACTGATTTGGGTTTAGAATCTCTTATCGTGGTGAATGATGATTATAGGCGAGATGTACAAGCAGATGTTGAGATTATAGTTGAAAAACCTATTAAGCCAACTAACCTAGTTCCCCCTAAACCACTGGTTAAGCCTCAACTGAGAAGATCCACTAGACATATTAGTCCTTCTTATAAATATTTCCCCCTTGAATATGTAATGCTCACTGACGGGGGAGAACTAGAAATTTATTTAGAGGCTATGTCTAATGATCACAAGAAAGAGTGGTTATAAGCCATGCAAGATGAAATGAAATCCTTGCATGAGAATAATACTTTTGAGTTGGTGAAGTTGCCTAAAGGCATGAGAGTACTCAAGAATAAGTGGGTGTTCAAGCTGAAAACTAAGGAGAATAAATTACAACCAAGGTATAAAGTAAGGCCAGTTGTGAAAGGCTTCAGTCAGAAGAAAAAGGTCTTCAATCCGAGTTGTGCTTGGGCTAGTAGCATGACTCAACCTAGAGGTTGAGCAACTCGATTTGAAGACGACATTCCTCCATGGAGATTTAGAGGAGGAAATTTATATAGAACAACCAGGGGGTTTTGTGGTTAAAGGAAAAGAAAATCTTGCGTCCAAATTGAAGAAGAGCCTATATGGACTCAAATATGCACCAAGGCCTCTACTTCCTTTATGACATGTTGATTGTTTGTCACAACACTTTGAAAATTTAGAACCTAAGAAAAGATTTGAGTCAGTCCTTTGTCATGAAGGACATAGGACTTGCAACGAAAATCCTTGGCATGAGAATTTCTGGTGATAGGAAGAACCATAAATTGCGGTTATCTTAATTTAAGAGAGGTACATTGAGAAGGTATTGGAAAGGTTTAGTATGTACAATTCCAAACCTGTTAGCACTCCACTAACAGGTCATTTCAAGTTAAGTTCTCAACAATGTCTTACAAGTGAGAATGACAGAGAAGAGATGAAAAAAGTTCCTTATGCATCTGCAATTGGTTTCTTGATGTATGCCATGGTATGCATAATTCTAGATATAGCTTATGCAGTTGGTGTTGTTAGCCATTTTCTCTCTAATTTGTGTAAAGAACATAGGCAAGCGGTCAAATGGATACTTATGTATCTTAGATGTACTTTTCGATTTTGTCTGTGTTTTGGAAATGGTGAAACCGTGTTGAATGGCTACACATATGCAAACATGGTAGGTGAGGTTGATTCTAGAAAGTCTATTTCTAGTTATATGATGACTTTTTCAGGGGGAGTAGTTTTGTGGCAGTCTAAGTTGCAGAAATGTGTTGTATTGTCTAGTACAGAAGCTAAGTATATTACAATCATAGAAGTTGGTAAAGAACTCTTGTGGATAAAAAATTTCCTACAAGAGTTAGGCCTTTGAGCAATAGAAGTATGTCTTTTATTGTGACAACTAGAGTACTATTCATCTCAGAAAGAATCTAACTTTTCATTCCAGGTCAAA
Organism: Ormosia semicastrata; assembly: GCA_029884595.1. Lineage (NCBI taxonomy): Eukaryota > Viridiplantae > Streptophyta > Magnoliopsida > Fabales > Fabaceae > Ormosia > Ormosia semicastrata. The sequence goes on from JAQQTO010000047.1 coordinate 46,795,411, forward strand.
GCACACTGAGGTGCAGTATCATTGGATTCGTGAAGCACTAGATATGAAGCACTTATTAGTTTAGAAGATCCATTCATTGAGAATGGTTTCGATATGATGACAAAGACCTTGCCTGCAAATAAATTAGCCACTTGTAGAAAGAAAGTGGGCATGATTGAGCAACGCCCAACTTAGTCATGAGGGGGAGATTTGTCAACTGGTGACACTTACTAATTAGGGCTTACCTTAACTTTAAAAAAAGTAATAATAATAAAGAAAGCAGAAAAGAATAAGAATAAAATATATATATATATATATATATATATAGAGAGAGAGAGAGAGAGAGAGAGAGAGCATATCTAGTGAGAGGAGTATTTATTGTAAGAGATAAGATGAGTGAATCTTGACCATTAGATCTTACTTGAATGGTCAATATTAGAACAAAAATGCATATGACATTTTTAAGTGGTCATATGACCTTTAAGTAACTTTTAATCTTGACCATCCATATATAATTGTATAGTCAAGATTTACTCCTCTCACCCTCTCACAAGATTAAAACATAAATGAATATGACTTTTTTAAATGGTCAGATGACCTTTAAGTAACTTTAATTTTGGCCATCTATATATAATTGTATGATCAAAATTTACTTCTCTCACCCTCTCATAATAAAAACTTTTCTCACTATGCCTCACATGAGACAGTGCTACAAGAGAAGCTTTTAAGAACTAAATTCGTTATTCCTTATCTGCCCTTACAACGTGGGCAGCAAGTCAATCTTTTGGCTTTTTAAAAGCATTACATGCAGCCCTAGTCGCAGGTGTGTGTGAGTGCAAATTTGAAACACAGCAAAGGGAAAAATTAGTTCGTGTGCGGCGCCGAACAAGAGAGGAAGAATTTTAGGTTCAACTACTAAAAGATATTGGCTGAATTCTGATATGGACCACATTTAGAGTGGTTTATGGATGGATCAAGCACAAAATAGTCATTGATGTATTATTCAAATAAATTAATGACTGAAATTAAAAGGTTAAATTCAACTAGTAACATTTAAATTCATACAGAAATTTAGTCAAATCACTCTTTTTTTATGAATAACTGTACATACAAATAATTTACTGATTTTAATTAGTAATTTTTATATATACTCAGATCTGCATATAAAAATTGTCAAATAAAAAAAATGATTCATCCATAGACCAAACAAAATGAGTCCATCATAACCTTCTCCAAGATATTGTGTCTAGTAATATGAATTATTTTTACACGATTAGAATTCTATTTTGTTTTTTTTATTGGTTAGGTTTTTTTTTTTGTTGATTTGTTGAGAGTTACTTTGTTGTTATCTATTTTTGAGTGTGAGTATTTTATTTCTTAATGCTATTAGAAAGATTTTTGGTGTACCCATTAATTTGATTAGTAAAAAATTTTCTAGACTTGGTTCTATGGTTTTTTGTCCCTCACATTAAGAGTTTTTCACGTTAAAAATTATTGCGTATTGATTTAGTTTTCTTCTAGTTTATTCTATCTACAATTATTTATCAATTGATTTTTTTGAGATTTTTAGTAATCTTATTTAATTGACAAGAGATGGAAAAAGAACATTTTTCTATTACGCAATCCATTTTCCTAACAGAATATACATCAAAGTTCGTGCTTACCATAATATGGTGTAATAATTTTATGTTACTCTTTTTTTATGTGAAATTATAAAAATAATTAATTAAATTTATTTTGTATTATAGTTTTAGATAGCTAACGAAGATATAAGATGCACATAGCTATTTTTGCAAGTGTACATTACCACTTAAATTTAACATGTCAAAATTATTATTTCTTTTACTTTTTCCCTTAAAACTTGATATATTACATTTTGAATAAACAAATTTAAATATTGTCCAAAACAATAATTATAAGAATTTTCAGTAATGAAGGAGCAAGAGATTTTTGGTTAAAAAAGGAAAGATAAATATTAATTAAACAATGAAATAGGCAATAAAAATTAAAAAGGGTAGTATTGGAAGATAAATTTATAATTCACACAACTCTATTATTTACCATCTTGGCTTCCACACAATGGAGAGGGGTTCCTTTACTCCTTCTGTGAAGCTTCCAAACAATGGAGTGATGTTCCTTCACATTTTCACTCTATTATTTACCATCTTGATTCCCTTTGCTCCGTCACTAACCATTTTCCCCATGAAATTAATGGGGAAGATCCCACTGCAAACCAATCTAACAGTTATGCATGCTTCCCACCAACCCCCCCACCAAATGGGGCAAGGATTATTAATAGTAAATGATGATTAAAACTTTCCAACAGTGGAGTGGTATTCCTTTTTATTTCTACTTCATTCAATCCAAACCACTCCATTATGAACCACTCCATTTCATCTTCTTAAAAGCTCCTAAACATAGCCTTACTTTTCTACTTCATTCCATTTGAAACCACTCCATATTCTTAAAAACTCCCAAACAAAGCCTATATTTATTTAGGTTCTATTTGAATTTAAAAAAACCCATGCAATACACGGGATACTTGCTAGTATATTGAATGCATGTACAACATCACTTGCATTGTGTTTTTTGCAAGGATGTAATAGTTGCTACTGAAATGACTAACAAATAATATAATTATACAGCAAAATCGTTGTGTAATGTTGAAGTGTATAATATGAATTAGCATTGAGTAATCATCTCAGTACAGATATGGAGATTTCAAGTTCAGAGGGGAGTAACAAAACATCGAAAAAGAAAGAAGAAGATACGGAGAAGAGAGATAGAGGAAGATAACGTAGAGAATTTAGAGGGAGGAAGAAGGAAGAAAGAGAAAAAAGGTCAGATTCATCGTAATTCTTCATCTATTCTCCATGCCTTCTTTTCCTTTTCTCTCATTTGGTTTCCTTTACTATGCAGCCCTTAGTTTACTGCATAAACTGCCTCCTGTCCTTCATTTTCACAACTTCAATTGATGTAATAGCTGGTGTGACTTGCCCTTTGGTAATTTAGTTAATTCATTAGCCGGGTCCATGACATTGCCACCTCCATTGAGACAGACAATGTCCTCAAGGTTGATGGTTATTTCAACTAATATCTCTTGAGTTAAAAGATCAAGATTAATCCAAATAAGCAACTCATGGTTAGTCACTTGGGTTTCTATAAAAACAGGCAAGAGATCCTTAAGGCCTAGGATGTGAGACATGGATTATGTTGTTGTCTTCCCATTTGAGAACCTTTTCATTGAAACTGCTTGCTGAAAATCATGACTATAAAGCACCCAAGCTTTGATATTTAGCTTAGATTTGGCTGATATTTCAAATATATGGATTTTGCTTCTCTCCTTGCTTTCTCCTAGGATTAAAAGTGGCACAAATGGCTGTATGTTTGTCTCATCGACATATCCCTTGCTAATACACATATTGACCAACCCATTACAAAATGGAAAGTCTAGCAAGTCACAATATTGCAATGTGTCAATTTGCCCACAAAATTTTATATTATATGCTACAACTCGAGGATCCACATGAACAAGGAATTCTCTGTGCAAAGCCACGAACCAACGTTCTTCATAGAGTCATAAGCTTTGTTTATAGGGATTAAGTCTACCAACATGTCCAACAAACCACCAGATAACTCTGTAATCACGAAAAAGAATTGTGCACCAAAGATTTTTGCCTGGCCAAGTTTAGTTATTGCAGCAATGTATGTTAGTGCAGGCATGAGAAAGGATGTCACTTGCACTGCCTAAACACATATACATATTTTCTCCAGAACCAAAGCACAATACATGCCACCCTTGAAGTAACTTTTTTCAATTTAGGGACATCCAAAACCAATCTGAACAAAGAAAGCAGGGGTTGAACTTGACATATGTGTCTAAAAAGTAAAGTAGTAATATTGCCACATGCCACTACCTTATCAAACTATAGTTCATTTGGACGCTTCATCACATTACCTAACTTTGAAAATGCCGCACAAGTTTTTATAGAAAGGAAGCCATTGATTACTCCATCAACATCTCGTACAACCTCTTGCAAGTCTGGCACAATATTCATAGAGCATAAAAAGACATCAACATAGGATCTCATATTTGAAACAAACTCATTCACTAGAGGATTTCTGGTATGCTTCAACAGGACTCCCTCTTTGTTGCCAAGAACTTTATGAATCACATCAACCCAATAGTTATCATTGTAAAAAGCATCAACTTATTTGAGAAGATTAAATCCATAAAAAACACAAGTAGGTTGATGAGATTGTAGATGCAATGTAACATCCTCTTTTTAGCATGTTAGACATGTATATGATCATAGAGGTATCATAATACTTGCTTGATATGTTTGCTTAATTTTGTGATAAACCGAGTTAGTTTAGGTACTCTACTGCAACACAGAATGCGAAAAGTAACTTAAAATGACTCAGAAAGTAGCATAAGTTGCTTAGTTGAGAGAAATAAATAAATAAAATTTATTTCTAGGTCACAAATATGTAGATGAGGATGTAGTTAAATTTTGAGAGTAAATTGAGTTAATTTGGTATTTTTAAGCACACTGAGAGTGTTTTAATATTGGATTGACTTAGTACAGACATAGAAATTTAAGAAAATGGTGAAATAAGAATTGAGATGAATTTTAGGATTTATTTTAATATACTTGGAAGTTAGGAAACTTGATTTAGTAATATCAAAGTGTTCCTAAGATATATAAAGTTTCTAGTGGAATTTCAAAGTCATTTGATGACTCATGCTCCAAACTGTTTCTCTTTGACTTTTGAGTCATTTTCCTCGCTTTTCTCACCAACTTTCTCACTTTCTCTCACGACCACATAGTTGGAGCAGCAGAAAACAAAGGAAACAAAGAGAAGGAAGAGGAAAAGGAGAAAAACGAAAGGGAAAGTAAAAGCTTGAAGTTCACCATTCAAATACCTTGAGGTAGGGGAGCTTACTTACTCATCTTATTTCTTCTTGTTTCATCTTATGTGAAACTAGTTGATATGATTAGAGAAAATGAGTTTTGGGAAGCAAAAATTGTTTTCTTTGATTAGTTCTTGTTCCCAATGGTTGAGAACAGTTAGTTTCAACCTAGTGGATGCAAGAGAGTCATTTGGGACTTATGAAATAACCATTTGGCTCCTTAAGTATGGAGTTAGAAAATGGGTTTTAGAGAGATGAGTTTGAAAGAAGAAATCATATATTTATATTCAAATTGATAGTTAGTGATTGATTCTTATTGTTTCTTTCACTTAGGTCTTGGTTTGAATATATTATATGATAAGTTTTAAAGTGTAAAAGTAAAAGAGTAAGAAAGCATGGAAGAGAAGTGAGATAAGGCCCTGTTTCTAGTGCAACTCTGCTCCAGATAACTTATTATCACATAAGGATAATCAATTATTGTGTGATGGCAGAGAGTATGTTATCACACTAGATAGCAGATAATCGATTAGCCTACTAGGATAACCAATTATTTGTTTATGGCAAAGAGTATGATAGAGCAATAACTGGTTGGCCTAATTGGCTAATAGGTTATTCACATATGACAGAGAGTTATGGAACTCCATATCTGATTAGCAAAAGAAGGCTAACCGATTATGTAATTCCTCAAAACAGATTTTAGGCAGTCATAACCAATTATTCAACATAATAACCGATTAGGAACTTAGGTAAAACAAAATTTTCAAGGGTCCAACCAATTATCTTGATAGAGTAACTAGTTATAGGCCTAGGAAAAATAGAGTTTTATACTTCTAGGGTTGAAAGTAACCCTAGTAAAGCTATGTATTAGTGATTAGTGATCCAATAAAAATAAGTTATGAGTAATAGAAGCTCTCTAGTTACACCTTTATGGTTAAAGAGAAGCATGTACACAAAGAGTTACTCATTTACTTTAAATAGTTTAAGTTAACATAGTAAGTATATGCTAGTTTTAGAGAAATGCTCTATTATCTCATTAAGTTGGGTTGAAATGGAGTGCTTAGTAAAAGTTGATTCCTTTATTTATTAAAGATGAACCATAACACACAACTATCTTGACTAAGGGAACGAGACAAGCCCCTTGACCTTGCAAAGGAGTGAGAAAAGCACTTTGCTAAGGATGAAGTTGTGAGGCAAGGGAGTGAGAAAAGCACCTTGTCATGGTAAAGGAGCGAGAGAAGCACTTTACCAATTATAGTAGAGGAGTGAGAAAAGCACTCTACCTAGGACAAAGTAGTGAGTTAAGCTCTTTGTCAGATAACATGAGGAGTGAGAAAAGCACTCATGTAAATGGTAGTAAAAGTGAGTTAAGCTCTCTACCAAGGGTAGTAAAGTGAGAAAAGCTTATTATTACCCAGAAAAATAAGATGAGTTAAGTCCTATGCTAGGCAAAGAAGTGAGATAAGAAATTTGCCAAGTGAAATTGATATTCTACAATTATATAGGCAGTTGTTTAATATCGAGAGTGAAACACCCTCCGAAGGGCATTACATTTCAGACTAACTTTTTTAAAACTTTACCCAAACTATAAAAGATTTAATAATATAATATACTGATTTCAAAATTTCTTTTTCACGGATAACATGAACTTAATAAAATAAAAGAACACAGATCATAAAGAACTTAATAATGCACTTTACATATATAAACATCGTTTATCAAAAGCATAAATACATAAGACTACATATCCAAAGGCATATGTACAACAACTAAACAACACCTATTTAAGCCCAAGTTCAATACACCTAATGGGAAGGGTCCTCCTCAGGATCCTCCTCCTCCTCAGAAGACAAGTCCCCCAGCCGGGGCATGTCTCGTCGAACAGGAGTTCGAGCAGAAGATATCTCGGAGTCCTCCCTAGGAGTATAGTAAGTATCACCCCACAAATCCTGTATAGGCATATCAAACTCTACATGTGCAGTAACATTAAAAGAAAAAGTAGTGACCCCATGGCGGGTCCTACTCATAGATAGAGTAATGTCACCAAAATACTCTATACGCTCCGTGTCCCAATGGACACGCTAGGCATCAGTGCCTCCAAGGAACTGTACTCTAACAAAACCTAGCAGATCCCTCTGAGCCGTCATTGCAGTCTTCATAGATATAAACATAAAACAGAAACAGACAGAATAATAACATAAAGAGATGAGATCCCTTACATCATATACTAGTAAGGCAACAGAGAAACAGAAATAAATAGTAAAGTCATACAAAGTAGATTTAACAATAACAGTCATGATATCTCTTAACAGATAGCTCAACAAATATTTATATATATATATATTTCACAGCAGTATATCTATAGACTATGCATATGTATAATGAACAGACCCTTTCTCCATGGAGCTAAAAACCAAACATCGGAGAGAATGATCGGGGAGTCATGCTTGTATATCGTCAACCTCAATTCAAGTACTTCAAAAATTATCAGCGTACTCGTCATGGCTTATACAAGACATTCTACACTGGATCAGGAATAGAGTAGTATCTCGTCGAGATCATCGGTGCATTTGCAACAGTCACCATGGCATAGTAGAGCTACTAACTGGCCACTTGTGGTATGCCCGCGCCCCGACTCCTCCAAGGTCATTCATAGACCTTCACTAACGCAATTCGCACTCACACGAAGGTGTAATTCATCTCCTAGGCATATAGCCTTAACAAACAAAGTCACTACGACTTTGACAATACATGTTCAAATGAGTTAATAAATCAATAATTGATAACTACGTGACTCTCACGTAAAACCAAGCCACCACTAGGCTAAAACCATCAACTGAGGTCACCGGGTCCAATACGTTGGCCTGACAGTAAAATACTATTTTTCTCAAACGCGAAGTACTTTTTCTGTATTTTCACAAATGTGTAACACTATTTGTTACGTTACAAAATCACGTAACATTTTTACATCATTTTTCAAACGCATAAAACTTTTAAAACATTTTTTTAATCACGTAGCTAAAAATCATCATTTTTAAATCGCGTAAAGGCTTTTCTATATAGTTTTAATCGCATAAAACATTTTATTGATATTCTAAGCTTAATTTTAAATTTTTCTCATTTAATATAAAAGTTAGACTTTAATTCCAACATTTTCTCACTAAACCTCCTCTAATTAATATTTCCTAACATTTTTCATAAAGACTTATATCGTTTTAATTAAATCAAGATATTTCAAAAATCCTTCTCCATTACTCTTATTACACTCTCTTAAATGAAATACTTTAATTTTCAAAACATCCTTCTTAACTCATTTCCACTACTAAGGCCGAAAATTAATTCCTTTTTGAGTACTAAAATTTGTTTCATCTTCTTTTTAACTTGTAAGCCCTTAAATCTTATTTTAATCTCCTAATCATCTAAGTTCACTACTAACAAAGTATTTTTCTCATGGATGTCCATTCCTAGGCCAAAAGGCCGTGATCTTGAAATGGTCATTGGGACCAAAATTTTTTCCTTTTTCACATGATTCATAGCATACAAGGCATATTAATCATCAATCCCGACTATATCCATCTCATGCATACTATAACAATAATATAAATATATATAATCAAGCACACATAACCCACGAAATTCACACAAACAAGTGAATAAATCCTTACATGGATTTTTCACCAACAAACCATAAATCATTTCTCACCACCAAAACATGGTTGATGGGGATAATCTCCCTCTTACCTTAAGGTGATGATCAAAGCTCCTTTGATGTCCTCTTATAACAAGTTCTACCTCCAAGAAAACCCTAGAATCTTCAAACTTTGAGCTTGAAGAAATAAATTGAAGATGAATGATTTTTATGAAACTTACAACTAGAGAGTGTCTTGAAATGGTGTTTGGACTCAAGATAAGTGGTTATTTGGAATTGATCAAAATTTGAGAGTGAGTTTAGGGTGATGGCCGTGAGCTTCAAGGAAGAGAAAAAGAGAGAGTTTTATGATAGCTTTTGATATTTGCTTCTTGAAACTAAACAAGATAAATATAAGAGTAAGAAGTAATCAAATAGATCACTTAAGCTTCTCCTAGAAGCTCCTCAAAACTGTGAACTACATCAAGGGTGGAGATCAAAACTTCTCCTCCAAGCTTGCCATCAATTGGTGCAACACACAAAGTCCAAGTCATTAATGTTGACTCCATTAAGCTTCTCATGTAAGCTTCTTTCTCATTGGCTCACCATAAAGTTGTCATAACCATCAAACTTGACTAGCCATCAAGATATTTACCAGTAGCTATTATCCAATGGACAAAGGCTACTACTAGAAAACCAGTGGTTATTGTCCAATGGATAATAGAATGTACCTAGATTTTATCAGTCAGATAAAATCTCAGAAAAAGAAAAACTTTGAAATCTGTTCCCGGTTTCGGGTTTTGTAAGCCTCCTCAACCTCGCATGAACAGTCAAAATTTTTCTGGCCCCAAAACTTTTATTTTTCCAGCCCCGCTTTCAAACACACAGAAGTCCAAAATAATAATAAAATAATCAAAATAATTCAAACAATTCACAAAAATTAGAAAAACACATATAACAGAGAAAGAAAAAAAATTGGGGTGTTACAGATAGCAAGTTAATAAGTTTATAGTTTATAAATTTACTTAAGTGTATTTTTATAACAGTACTAAGAGATATATGTTTTATTACTAAGAATTTTTATGTTCTCTCTCCATTTTATATTTTATGGCAAAGTAAGTCAAGACCCTCTTGAAGGGAAAAAGAAAAAGGAAAAGAAGAATAAGCATCAAGAATAGATAGTTTCAGTTTATGTTTTTATGAGCAACTCTTATAAATTTTGTTACTTTGAGTTGTATAAAGTTGTATGTATAACATTTGGCCCTTAAGGCTTTTGATGTATATATGTATGACCTTTTAGTTATGGCTCTCCATAATTATTTGTTTAAATATTATGAGTTAGAATGTTGTTTAAGTTAGTAGTAGCATAACTAATACTATTTATCTTTTTATATGACGAATATATCGAGATATTTGTATTAGGGTATTACATGCAGGATATCAATCATCTCTCTTAAAAACTTGAAATCATCAGTAAGCAACAAGCTCTAGCATTTAACAAGGAATTTGTTCATTCCTATTACTTGATCAATAGTGGCAGAAAACCAATCCAATGTACCCATCCCTATGATCATCATCATTCCATATCACACCAAAGGAGTTAATCAATACAATAAGTAGAAAAGCACTAACAATTTTCTCATCTCCATTGTTCTCTTCTAAAACCAATAAATTATAGCTAAGGGAAAGCATGCAACTGACTCCTTTAGACTTCCTTATTAACATACAAAAAATTGATAGCTCCACAAGATTGATTACAATGAACAACCCCACTATCATGCCCATGAAAATGCATATTTTCACTTAGAAACAATTGTTTTATTTGACACACCCAAATTTAGATCAGATGCCATTTTGTTGTTGCGAAATAAATCAAAACTTATGATTTTGAATTTAAGAGCAGTTGCCACATCGATATTTTGCACCAAGTTAAGACCCTTGCTTGTTCCAAGCTCAAGACAAGGGGAAAATATAGTATCATTATAGACATTATTTTGTCCATTAGCGAAATCAATCCCAAAATTTCCCAACTCTTGCTTCACCTCCATGAGGAAATATGCCAGATATAACCATCATTCCATTTAGTGAAGTGGATCCAGTCAATAAGATTCCCAATAATTGGTTGTTAGTTACCACCAAAAGCATATCAATCTTCGATCTTTGAAGCGACAAAGGAGATGGTGTCAGCCATTGTCGTTTGCATCCTTGATCATCAATTCAGTTGAGAGAACTAGGGCTACGAGCTCACCCCCAAGATCAAAGACAACGAAGTTATTCTCCCATCTTTCTTGTTCAACCCATATGCATCAACAATTTCCTTTGCTATGGCCAAAATTTGATGCCACTGTTTATTCCCCTCAGTTTCAAACTCATATTAAACACATCCTTGATGTCGTTATTTTTAGTCTTCGATAGTGGAACTTGGAGGAAATTTTGAGATCATAATTGAGTTGCATAAGCCACTAATTCATTTTCTTTCTTATCCTGATCTCCTTTTACTATACTGATACCAATTTTAGCATTTATGCAGGAATTCGAATTTTGTTTTGGGATTTTTACTATATGCTTCTCATTACCCTGACTTAGGGATTCCATTGTTTCAAGCATTGCCCCAACTATTTTTTCTGGTCTTTCTGAGTGGTTTTTGTTGAAGGAATTCATTTGCTTCACAGTGTCTGAGAATAACATAATCTTTGTTGCCTGATTAGGGAAGACCAAATAAATGGTTGAAGCTACCTCCACCATGCTTGAGTCCTTCTCTCTGGCTGAGGTGTGGTGGTAGATCTGATCCAACTTATTATCTAGGTTTGTCACAAATTTAGAGAGCTTGGCTAGGGCTCGATCTAAACGACCAAAGTGAGTCATGTCAAGCATATTGGCAATCCATAACCTAACAAATACTTTTGACTTGAGCTTCCAATTTATCGAGATCCTTTGATGTGAAGTCGTTAGGCATGCGAGATTGATGAAAGCACCAATGTAATAATAGCTACTGAAATGACTAACAAATAATATAATTATGTAGTAAAATCATTGTGTAATATTGAAGTGCATAATATGAAATTAGCATTAAGTAAGCATCTCAGTCAAATATGGAGAATTCGGGTACAAAGGAGAGGAACATAACATTGAAGAAGAAAGAAGAAGATACAAAGAAAAAAGATAGAGGAAAACAACCCACAAAACTTAGAGGGAAGAAGAAGGAAGAGAGAGGAAGAAGTCTAGATTCATCATAATTCCTCACTTCTTCTCCATTCCCGCATGCCCTTTTGGTTCCCCTTACTATGTAGCCCCCCAGTTTACTGCAATGACTGCCACCTATCATTCATTTGCATAACTTCAGCTGATGCAATAGCTAGTGTGACTTACCCTTTGGTTACTAACTAAATTGATTCATCAGTAGGGTCCATGGCAAAGGACTTCAAAATTTTCATGCAAGCTACCTTCGTGCTTGTTTTCTTATCAGCAGAACCCCTATAGTCATACTCGTGAATGACCCCATTGGCTTGTGGCTTGATTCTAATAGAAGTAACACCATCATTATAGGATATGGTCTCTATCATAATATACTTTTCTTTTTGGCATAGCTCGTTCAACTCTCTAATGGGATCGAGCTTTAATGTTTCAAGTGTGATAAGGGGTTCGAAAAGAGGCCTTATGCTTTGCCACACAACCTCCTTATTGTTCCCTGACTACACAAGAATTGCTCCAGCCAGAGACTCTATAATGTCTCCAAGTACCTTCAATAATAGGAACAATCTCATGGGTCAAAAGAATCTCACCATTGTATCATCAATCCTACTTATTTGGATAATATTATTATTCACTTGAGGTCATCAATGAACTCGGTAAAGTTGTAGGCAACCATGATCATATTAATTTTTGAACAGAGATTGAATAGTGTTTTGAACAATGTTCAGAGGGTTACCTGAGTAGGTGGTTGAAGGGGAAACCTTTGTGGCATGGCAATAGCAGTGGTGGTGTGAGGGGGTAGGTACTAACAAAAGGTATTACAATGCTCAAGTTAGACCGTGCACAAGGAAGGCAATATGTAGTATTGGATTAGATCCATACCTTTGAGACCTTGTAAGGTATTTATAGGAGCTTCTTGTGTAATAAGAATCGTAGTTCAATCTGTATTGAGTGCTATTATTTAGGATTAGAATCCATAAGATATTATGGTATCTTTTAATTAATTTCCCTATTTAAATGAGATGTAATTAGTGTTTAAATCAATCAAGGATTCTGTGAGAGATTTATGCCTCATAAATAGGATGATGTAATTATCAAGATAGCACGTAATAATATCTGGATACTATTCTGGTGGACCAGGCTACTCTTGATCTAGGGACTCATAACCTGGTCAAGAACAGTTGCTCCCAACTTGGCTCTTAGATGGGACAGCTAAGTGTCAAGATATCTGAGTTCAATAGGAGCACACAACATGTGATGGACAAAGGGATCCAAGTGATAATGTTAACATTAGATCTCACGATATTTCTTTCCAAAGGGTCGAGGCCCATGATGTATCATTGTATGTCCCCGATGTTAATGAGTAAAGTCAGGATCTGAAATGGATCACTTTGCTTAAGTCATAATACCATTATCTGGGAAACGTAGTAGGTTTCTCCCATGTGGAGTTGGTAGGGCATATCTAATGAATGTAATATATTCTGGGACCGAGATTTGTGTTATGGTTTTACCATGGTGCTTTGATGAAAGTTCGTAATATGGCTTGTAGGTCCTTCAGAAATGTTACGCGTCATTTCAATTCTGAATGTTTTGAGCATTGTCATTCTAGTTGCTTCTGTTAAAAAATAGTACGTCACATGGTCAAAGAACAATGGAAGCCATCGTTTGGGATTCGTAACATAATGATTAGCTATTTCCAAATTTTGAAATGAAGGCATCATGATTTGCCATTTTCAGTTTTCCAAAATGAAGAGACATTTCTACCCCTATTAATGACAGCGGTTGGGGAGGTTTTTCCTCGCTTATAAATAGGAGAGGGATTTATTTCTTCCCACTTTTTACCTTCCCACACTTTCCAAATTCTTTTCTTTGGTGAACCAGAGAGATTTTCAACTAGATTTTGTGATGTTTGTTGGTGGCTTTAAGCTTTTCCCAAGCCCTTTTTCATCATTTAATGTTCTTTTCACTATCCAATCTTTAAGGTACTCTTCATTTTCACCCTTTTTCTTTTTTGTAAACACCATTTAGTGGGGGGTGTCAGGGAGTGAAGAGACAGTGCAAAATAATGGCCTGTCAGTGGAGATTTTGAGTTCTCCATCGTCCCCATCACCTCAGCCACGGTGGAGGCTTCAAGCCCACAGTGGAGACTCTGACGATGGCCTGGATTCCTTAACAAGGATGAGGATTCTGGTGACTATTCAAAGAGTGGATCAAGCTAGAGAGCTAGTAAGATAAGTTCCAGCCCATCCGCTTTCCAAGCTTATGGTAACATTAGGAAACATGGATGATTCTTCAGAATCTAATACGAGTGTGTTCTCTGAAGGTATTGTCATGGCACAAACCCAAAGGGCAACACCTGCAGATCAAAAGGAACTCATTTGCCCCTAAGATATCAGCCTGTATCAATCGATTGACTGGGAAGTTCTAGGTGCCCCTTCACGCGTAACAAGTGCCATGGATGCTCACAAGAAGTAGCAATATCTACAATTGACCCTAGACAGGATATCAGATAGGGAATATACAGTCCAGCACCCACTTGAAGAGGAAAGGGCATGCTTTGTGTATATGGAAGGCGAACATTTTATGTATATGTACAAGGCACACTTCACGAGGATAGGAGTTTGGGTTCCAATCTCTAACTTCGAGATTGGTGTCTTTAATCGCTTACACATGGTGCCAACCCAACTTCATCCTTGCGTGGGGATTCTTCTAGGCATTCAAGCTTGTGTGTCGAGTTTTTGAATGGCCCTACAAAAAGGATGGGTTACTCTAAGGGCACAATCCGGTTGTAGAGTATTCAAACCATACCTAGAGTCCTTTAAAAATTTCAAAAAGGACTTCTTTAGGATAGAAAGGGCTTTGGGGACAGCTCCTTTTTTTGTTACCTCGGATAGCTAACCACGTCTCTTTATGTACTAGACTCTGTCAGTCTGGGAACGTCAGAGTGAAGAAATTAAGATTCTGATGTCCAAATTCTTTAATTCTAAGGTCGAGGTCCTATATTTCTTTATAGAGTGGGATGATGAAAAAGGGGCTACCTATTGTAAAGACATCTTGGATGAGTCCTCTGACTCTGTAAAAGCGTTACTAAGTATCTTGTCTTGCACATAGTTCATTTTCTTGCATTTAATATTTTTGTAAGTGTTGTAACACTTTGCTTTTTTTTCAGAAAGCATGGCATCTCAAAACGAACTTCAACACCTAGTCCAAAGGTTTGTGGCCAGGAGGGCCGGGACATCCGGATCCTGAGCCTTGTCCTCTACCCCAAGGGTGACCATTCTAGTCCCTTTTCCTTCAAACACTACAGTCCCCCTGCCTTCGATCGAGGTTTGAGATGCTGAAACCAGTTCTCCTGTGCAGCCATTGTAATCCCAGAAAAGGAGGGCTGAAAATAGAGGGGATCAAAGGGGGAAGAGGCCAGTTATTGAGGTAATTCTGGAGGCTACCAAGGTATCGAAAATTCCAAGTGGTCTGGAGTTTGCCATCTCGGAGGGTGCTCTGCTACACTTTCTATTCATATATATATGGACTCGTGAGTCCTGCTGACATCGACATATTAATTGAGCATGACATGGCAGAGCTCCTTTAGGAAGCCCAACTCCAGAGTCTGCGCAACGCCTCTTTCCTCTAATTTATGGAGGGGGTTGGGAGTTTGTGCAAGAGGCTTTAAGCTTAGAGAGGGATCTTAACACCCTTCGGGGTTAAAAGCAAAGCCATGAGTTGACCATTGCCCAAAGGGATGGGCAGTTGGCTCAAGCAGCAAGAGAGCTCAAGTTACATGAGACCAAATTTGCTAGGCTCTGGGTTGAGGTCACCCACCTTACTACGGATGTAGCCAAAGTAGCTTTTCTCCAAGCTCAAGCTGTCATGGTGGCTACACTCCTAGCTCAGGCCGTTGATGTAACATCCTCTAAACACATGTTAGACTTGTATATGGCTATATAGGTAGCATAATACTTGCTTGACATGCATGTTTAATTTTGTGACTTTCTAAGTTAGTTTAGTCACTTTGCTGTAACACTATATATGAAAAATAATTGTTATTAGCTCAAGAAATGACATAAACTACTTAATTAATGGAAATAAATATGGAGAATTTGTCTTTACATAAAAAATGTGTGGAATGTGATATGATTAATTTTTTAGAGTTAACTGAGTCAGTTTGGTACTTTTAAGTATAGTGAGTGAGTGTTTAAGTATTGGTTTGATGAATCACAGATATAAAAATATATGGTATTGATAAAATTGGGGTTGAGATGAATCCTAAGATTTATTATAATACCTAAGGAAGTTAGAAAACTTGTTTCTGTAAGATTAAAGTGTTCTTGATAAATATAAAGTTTCAGCAAAATATCTTAAGATATTGTTAGGTTTTCCTTATGTTCCATGACCTTCCTTTCTCCTATTTCATTGACTTTTCTCTTGTTCTCACACTCATCTCTCACGTTCAAGCAGAAAATAGAGGAAAGAAAATTGAGGAAGGGAAAAGAAAGGAGGAAAAGGAGAAGGAAGAAGAGGAAAAGAGAAGGAAGGCTAAAGGCAAAGCAAAAGCTTGAGTTCATCATCCATACTACTTGAGGTTGGGATGTTTGCTCATTTGACTTCATCTTTTTCTTTCAAACTCTTGATACACGAGGTATGCATGGGTTGTTAGAAATAGGTTTTTGAGAGTTTTCTCAACGGTTGGAGTTGGATGAACATGATCCAAGGTTTTTGGTGTTGTGGTTATGTTCTTGGAACTCCTTTAAGCTTGTTTTGAAAGCACTTGGGTTGAGGAGTGTTGTTCTTGAGTTGAGAGGAGTTTTGGGTTAAGTTTCTAAGTGAGAAAAGTTTGTTTTATGCTGAAAATGCACTAGATAACCGGTTATGGCAGTGGCCTAACTGATTATCTGGGTTATGCATCCTACTGTTGAAGTAGATTGTAACATCCCGAAAATTATTTATTTCATTATAAATAATCATTTAATAATATTTATGATTTTTAGGAATTTTTGTGGAATTTTCTGGAAACATTGAATATTTTAATATATTCTTCGTTTTGTGTACCCACTGAGCGGAGCCGGGAAAATAAGATATTTTCCTAAGGCTGATAAACTTTGGACTATGGAAACGTCGACGAGGGATCTTACTAAACCCGAGGCTGGACACAGTTTACGAGGTTTATATTTTACGAGATTTTATCTGATAAATAAAATCACTGTATCATAAAATCATCTGATGAATAATAAAATATTATTTTTATCAACTGTAACTTTTATTCACTGGAAAAATAATTCTAACAGTATAATTAATCATTTGTCAGATGTATTTAATTAAGAGAACAAGCTTACTATGCACTTTATCGAGAAACGCGCGAAGCTTCTCAAGGAAGCTTTGAGGGAAGCTTCTAGGAAGCTTCCTTCCCAACCACTTTTCTCTCTCCTCCCTTTTTGGTGCTGCACGGTTGGCTAAGAGGGATATTACATTTTCATTCTCCCATTTCTTTCTCTCTTCCTCTCACTTTCTTCCTCTCTTCTCCATACAGCTACACACCCACAAACACCATTGTTGATTTTCAAGCTTCCCATGCCCAAGCCAAACTTAAACCATTGTTTCCCCTCTCCATCCTCAAGCTTTCCTCTGTGTGAAAGTCCTCCTTTCTCATCCATTTTTGTGGTTAGCAGACCAACACCAAAGCTTCAAGCTTTAAGGTAAAGCTCTCAACTTTTTTCTCCTTTTCTCCTCATTTTCGTGTTCCATGGTCATATTAGTGACTATGGATACCATTTCCACTCTTTGATCTTGATTTTTGTGGATTTGAACACCAAGGTTTCTGTGGTGGTGAAGCACGAAATTCCTAAGCAAAAAGGAGCTTGCTTTTCCTTGTTCTTCACTAAGGTAAGAGGAAGATTATTCTCTTCAACCTGTTTTGGTAGTGAGAAACATTTTGTTTGCATGTTGTTTATAATCTGTTGTGCTATTAGATTGTCTGTTTGTGTATATTGATGTATCTAAATAGAATGGAATGTATGACATAGAAGAAAATGATGTCGGATTGATTCTCGGATGGCCACGGCTTTGAGGTCAAAATTTGGGGATTCTTTGTGAACAATTGTAACAATTAGAATTTCTGACAATATCTATCAAATTTGATCTTCTGACCATTTAGTCTAATGTCAATATCCGTCGAATTTGATCTTCTGACCATATCCATTGAATTTGATCTTCTGACCATTTAGTACAATGTCAATATCCGTCGAGTTAGGATGTCAATATCCGTCGAGTTAGAATTTCTGACCATTTAATAGAGAAACTTCTCCAATGTCAATACTTGTCGAGTTAGAATGTCAATATCCGTCGAGTTAGAATTTCTGACCATTTAGTAGAGAAACTTCTCCAATATCAATACCCGTTGAGTTAGAATGTCAATATCTGTCGAGTTAGAATTTCTGACCATTAAGTAGAGAAACTTCACCAATGTCAATACCCGTCAAGTTAGAGTGTCAATATCCGTCGAGTTAGAATTTCTGACCATTTAGTAGAGAAACTCCTACAATGTCAATATCCGTCGAATTAGAACTTCTAACCCTTTAGCACTTTCGTCGGTTCAACACTTGGAAGATTTCTCCAACGTCAACACCCATCCGTTGAATTAGGATTTCTGCTGGCCTTCTAGTATATTCGACAACTCTATACATCATTCGACAGAGCTAACCTTCTAGTATATTCAACAGTTTTTTATCTCCATTCGACAGAAATTAATTTTTAGCCATTCTTGTCAAAATGGTAACTCAGCCATTTTCGTCACCAAATCACCTTATGACTGACATCTTTCATCACTCTGTCATGTTATTTTTCATCGAAAGGTAGCCTCACATTGTAGACTAGAGGCATTTTCTCCGTCGAATCCCAAACCAAAAATTTATCACTTACACCGAGTGATTAAATTAATGGTAATAGGATGCAAGGATTAGTAAATTGGAAAATTTAATTGTACTTTGAGATTCATAAATTTTAAAGAACAAAGAATGATAGTTTGCCTTATAGTTTTGAGCAATTTTTGGAATAAAGGAAGAACAAGAGTGTGAGAAGGGCTGCGAGGAGCTTAAACTAAATATTCTAAGAGAGTTAACGCGAGAACATAATGGAATTAAAGCATAACTTTCATAGTAACTTTGAATAGTATGTGTTCACCTATGAGATTTTAGTATTGATTTGTCGTGGCGTGTGAATTTGAATAAGTTATGCTATCATTGTGAATCTATATATATATATACATATATATGCATTGAATCCATATGCATTGGAGCATGCATTGTCATTGTGATATTGGGCCGACGAACTGGACCCTGGAAATATCTGATAGACTACTAAGTTTGATGTGATTTGATTTCATTGCATATGCATTTGAGCATTATACAGTTATGGTGTATTATGCTTAGGAGTGGACGAGGACTTGCAGGATAGTGGGGTCTTTTTAAACCTAGGGGACGTCAGGGCGCAGTGTTTCACCTGTGATCCGGTTATCACCTTATATATATACCTCTGGCCATGAACACTGTTGTAATGCACTGGCAGCCTGACATAGCACTATTACTTTCCATGGCCCGGCGTAGACTGTCTATTGAGGGGGGACAGATCTTCTGGGGCGTTCATCTCCGAAAACTTTGAGTTTAGCTCCATGGAGTAGGAAATGAGTACATTGTACATGAGAATAGTGAGCATATGCATTGTGCATATGCATGGCTAGTCCATATATTATCATGGCATGGCTAATATACATATTGTGGAAACATAAATACTTGTTATATATCTATAGTGAATACTTGTTGTTATAGTGCTGTTGATGATTGTATTATCGTGGTATATGTTTTCTGAGAATATCTATGAAATTGATAACTTGAACATATTTGTAATATTTGTATGTGTGGAATGACTTCGTCATTCGTGTTATGTTTATTTGCTGCTATCATAGGTAATGAAAGTAGAATGGCTTACCTCTTTTCTGTATTTGTTGCTATCTTGTGTGGTTTTTGGTTAAAGTCTATAAGGGGGCGAGGTCGAATCTCTTAGATTTCGCTATGGTTTGATCTTTTGCGTTCGGTAGGGACAACACGAAGGGATCCCATTGGTTTCGTCGTATTTGAGTTCACCGAAGGTGCCAGGGCTTGACGAGTCGACTGGACTGACAAGCATACGTGATTTGTTGGGAATCTGACCTTGACCGTGAAGAGGACTGCGATTGAAGACCTTATCCCGTAATTTTTACTACACCAGTGTGCTTGGAGTTGCATCACGTATTCGGGATCCAAGGGAGTGCCCAACTCTTTAGTCGAGGATATGTTGTGGGTAGTTTATACTTTATTTTGCATTACCTGCATAAAGTGTACTTTTGGGTATATGTATGTTTTAAGATGATTATCTAGTCCTAAATGTTGTAAATTTAGTACATCTTATAATTCATATTTTAACTGGTTATATATGTAACTATTCATTCGTGGCTCTTATTTTCCTCATATGCGAAATGATTAATAAGTTTTTGGAAAATTTGTTGTTTGACAATCGTAACGCGCCGAAATTTAGTGACCGTGACATAATGACGATTGTGCCGTGGTTATTAAATCGAGGGGTGTTACATTAAGGTGGTATCAGAGCTCAGTTCATCCTGTTGAGCCGGGGTATGGACTGACTATGCTTAGACATGTTAGAAGTTTTTGTATGTTGTGTACTTCCTTATCTCTTGAATTGAGATGTTGGGAAAGGAAGGCATGACTTGCCATAGGTTGAGTGTAGGTAGCTACTATTACACAGTTACGTGATATTGAGTACTGGCCCACTCAATGTGTAATGTTCTGTGTCTACGGGAAACTATGACTTCACTTAGGCGTATTAAGGCAATAGGAGTTCTTTAGAAAGAAGCTCAACTGGTATGACTGAACTTGCTTAGGATTTGTTTGCATTTATACCCTTACTATGTTACCTCTAGAATTGTTTGAGCCATCGGGTTAGAAAAGGGGTAATCGAATAAGACTTGCAAGGTTTGTGGACAGAGATGTCCAAGAGGTTTCGGACAACTGATTTTCTTTGGAAAAGAGTATCTGGCGTAAGTTTGGTTCGAGGAGCTACATAGGAGTCAAAGACTTACAGGAGATCGCGCTGCGGAAGGCAGAATGAAGGAGCTCAAGTTAGAGTCTTTTGGGTTTGTCTTGTTGAGTTGTGTGACTTTTGTGTTTGGTTTCCGAGAGGAGACAATATTGTTTGGACTGAATGCTTTTGATTTTCCTTATGGTTTGATCTGTTTGTCCTTGAAGGAAGACAATGACTCGAAGTAGACGTGAGTGTGTGAACGCGGGGAGTGACAATGATGGTACGACTGCGGTAGCTAAAGAAATGCAAAGATGGTTGATATAACAACACATTAGGATTAGAGGGCCGCACAACAGTAGGAATTGGAAGTTGAGGTCCATAATTTAATGGAAAAAAGTTGACTTTGGGGTAACTCCAGATTACCTAAGTTCTAAAGGAGGAACAACAGGAAAGTCAACCAGTTTAAGCAGAAACCGTATACACTACGACCGAAGGAGCAACAGCGACAGCAAACGCATCACGGAGGTGCGAGTGGTAGCAAGTCCAATACAACCGTGGTGCCGTTACCAAAATGTAAGAAGTGTGGCAAGGGCCACTTAACAAGGCATTGCATGATCGAAGGAATAATTTGTTTCAAGTGCGGAAAGCAAGGACATGTGTCAAGGGATTGTGCTTTGCATGGGACGAAGCCTCCATATGCCATCAAGAGGGCAATCTGCCTCAAGTGTGAAAAGAACCACTTAACAAGGGACTGTAAGATTGAAATAGTAATCTGTTTCAAGTATGGGAAGCAAGGACATGTGGCGAGGAACTGTACTTCGCAAAGGATGAAGCCTTACGTCGGAGATGTACGTACTTTAAAATCTCATGAAGAAGGGAAAGTTAATTGCTCCACCCAGACTGAAGATTGAAATGAAGAAAGGGACTGTGCTACAGTGGATGACCCTGTGACTTCATTATATAATTCTGGGGATGGCCCATTACTTTATGACGCATGACTGTATGAGTATATTAGGGTCGTATGTACCTCTGACATCTTTTGACTAAGTTATTCTACTTCTACTGCTAAGAACTTGTTAATGGTAGCCAAGTTGTTTAAATTGTCCTATGACCTGTTAAAGACTAAATCTTTTTGTTAATCTGATTTGTGTACTTCTCTTACAAATTAGATGTAATGTTAACGAAGGGATTAGTTATCTTCCAACCACATTTTGTTGAAATGTTCCAATGAAATTCTAAGAGTTCATTTCTAGAATTGGGTTATCTGTATATTTACTTCCCTTCAACCCGAATGATACTATTCACATTTGTAAGCCTGCTCTCATTACAACAAGTTTACTTAAAACTATCCTATTGTTGTTAAAAAAAATCGAAACCATTTTACCAATTCAATTATCCACTCTCTTCATGAATAGGCTTGATCTCAGGAAGGAGATTAATCATTTTCTAAACGGGTCTCATCATTCAGTTTCAATAGAAACTTAGTGTTTCTTGAGATAGAAATTTCCTAGATGTGAATCCATGAAACTCACTCCTAAGTTTTATTGGACCAAATATCATACTCTTCATTAGGCGGGTCCAGTGGTAAATCAAGTGACTTCCCTATTTTTCTTCCTAACCTTTATAATGTTTCTAGTATACTTCGATTGAGTAAATGTGTTCCCGAATCTGAACCATAACAATGTGCTAAGTATAGCACAATTAGGTGAGAACTTACCCTATGAGACATTTGTTCGAATCAAGGAAAGATGGTTTGGCAAATCAATTGAAGGACGCCGCTATTTTCTCCAAGATCAACTTGTATTCTGGACTATCATCGAGTTCGCTCAAAGATTTGTCGTTGTCCTTGTTGGCGACATTCTAATCTATTCTTGATGTTTGGAGGAACGTACCGAATCTCTCGGAATGATTCTTAAAATCTTGAAGAAGAAGAAGAAGTTATGCGTAAAGTTGTCTAAGTACGAATTCTAGTTGGAGGCAGTTCAACCTTTGGGTTACGCGATCTCAAGGGAAGGAATTACTATGAACCCAATGAAACTCGAAGCGTTTCTTTAATGAGAAAGACCGACGACCGCAATGGAGATTCGTAGCTATATAGGATTAGCTGATTAATATGGGAGACTCGTCACAGAATTCTCTAAAGTGGCAAGATTTCTCGTTAAACTCATGCATGAGAGTCAAGTTTGTAGGATAGGTGCATATAAGGAAAGATTTTCAAGGATTGAAGAGACACTCGACTACCTTGCCGACGATGATTCCGCCCAAGTCCTAACGAACCTTTTTGGGATGCCTAGTGATGCTTCGCATTGGAAGTTTAGAACGTGTGCTTGATCAGAATAGAAGGAATGGTAACGTACACTTAGGGACAATCAAGAATACATGAGAAGGATTACCTTACACCAACTCAGAGTTAGCTTCGTAGTTGCATTGAAAGATCTGGAAGTATTTCTACAAGGAGAAATTCTCAATGCCTATGGTAATCTCAAGAATCAGAAGTATTTTGTCCTATTGGAATGAGTTGAATATGAGGTAGAGACGATGATTAGAAGTTTCGAAAGATTTCAATTTTTCGTTTTAGTATAATCCCAGAAGAGGCCAATGTCGTAACGGATGCCTTAAGAAGAAAGTAAGCTTAGTTGTCTACTACAGTAAGTAAGGAGAATAAGTTCGATAGAGCCACTCAGTGATGTACAGTTTGTTTGGAGAGTTGGCTGCTGGATGGCTAAAGACTCAAGGAGTGTAGAATCTTTTATTGATCGGCCTATGATGTCAACATGCAACACCCCTCAATTTAATAACCACGGCATAATCGTCATTATATCACGATCACTAAATTTTGGCGTGCTAACATTGTCAAATAACAAACTTTACAAATATATTAATTATTTCGCATATGAGGAAAATTGGAGCCACGGATGAATATTACATATACAACTAATTAAAATATGAATTATAGAATGTACTCAATTTACAACCTTTAAGTCTGGATAATCACCTTAAAACATACACATACCCAAAATACATTTTTATATAGGTAATGCAAAATAAAATATCAACTACCCACACCCTATCTACAACTAAGGAGTTGGGCACTCCATCGAATCTCGAATGCGTGAGGCGACTCCGGGCTCACCGGTGTAGTGAGAAATATAGGATAAGGTCTTCAATCGCAGTCCTCTTCATGGTCAAAGTCAGATCCTCAGCATGTTAAATACGCCTTGTCGGTCCAATCGACTCGCCGCGCGTTGACACCACAAGTGAACACAATTCGAACGAACCCAATAGAACTCCCTTTGCGATGACATCACCGGATACAGTGGGTCAAACCAAGAAAATCCAAAAGAATCCAACCTCGTTCCCACTTACAGTCTTTAACCAAAAATTGACATAGAGCAAGAAAAGTACAAGAAAGAGGTAAGACATCCTACCATCATTACCAATTATAGCATCGAGAAACCAAACGGCGCAAAGCGCCCACATAGCATTTATGACAGCAATAATGGTAATAAACATTCCATAGCAATTATGATCAACTAAACAGTTCCAGGCAAGTCATATACATATAGATATATCAGAAGTACAACAGTTCCAATTATAATAACAATGTATGCCAGATAATTCATGGACTCACTATGCACATGTGCCCTCAATAGTCAAAATCCTACTCCATGGAGCTAGAAACAAAACAGTCGGAGGGAACGATCAGGAGGTATGTTTGTATTCTTGGCTGCCCAGGCCCTCAAGTGCTAAAAATTCTTAATTTATCATTTTGTACAACATGACATTTTACAAGACATTCTACACAGATCTCGACATAGGACAGCGTCTCGGTCCGGATCGTCAGTGTGTTTGCATCGGTCTGCCCCACAGACGAGAGAGCTACCGGTGCCCATTGTGAGGTACCCGCACCCTGACGCCCCCAAGGTCAACAAGTAACCTACACTTGTCTATTCACACCCGCACAAAGGTGTAAGTTCAACTCCTAGGCTACCGGCCTTAACCAAGTCCAACGGACAATCTCTTTCTTTTTGTTCAATGCATGACACAATCATACTCCTCATGACCAACTAGGCCCATCATGCTTCACATGCATGTCATATCATTTATCACAAGATCTGATCCCATTCACGGGTATACAACAATCCAATAGTACATTTTAAGGACATTCACAATTTTCATTTCATAGTCATGATAAAAGTCAACCATTAAATTCATTATGTGCCTATAAAGCTCACCCATACTCAAGTTCTTCCCTGTTTATGAATCCCTACTTAATCTCTAATCATCCAATCATTTATGATTTATGTACTTTCATTAATCCAAGGGTTTTGAATTCAGGAAGATACATGACGTAATCACCAACAACATCACAGATTTAATTGCTAGGTATGGGGTGATAAACCATGGTTGTGAATTCGATGGATACTATGCATTTAGTGGAAAATTGAGGCTGCCATTCGACGAAGACTAACATGGCAAAAGGATGAAAAATGGGAGAACATTTTATAACAAGATTGGATAAAAACCAATTTCTGTCGGATGGGGGTTCTGTCGAACAGAGGTCAGAACTGCCGAATTCTTTCCGGAAGGTCAGCAGAAGTCCAATTCGACGGATGTGGGTGTCGACGTTGGAGAAATCTCCCAAGTATCGAACTGACGAAAACACTGTGGTCAGAACTCTAATTCGACGGGTCTTGACGTTCTACTCGACGAATATTAACTTTGGGTAGCTTCTGATAAATGGACAGAAGATCCACTCGACAGGTATGTCTCTCAATGGGTATTGGCATTCTAACTCGACGAACATTAACTTTGGGAAGCTTCTGATAAATGGACAGAAGATCCACTCGACAGGTATGTCTCAATGGTTATTGGCATTCTAACTCGACGAACATTAACTTTGGGAAGCTTCTGATAAATGGACAGAAGATCCACTCGACAGGTATATCTCAATGGTTATTGGCATTCTAACTCAACGAATATTTCACTCGATGGGTGTGGTCATTCAAATTCGATGGATTTTGCATTGGAGGAGTTTCTCTCCTAAGTGGTCAGGAGTTCATACTCGACGGATATTCGACGGGCATGGCCAGGGGTTCATACTCGACAGGTTTTGACTTTACTGAGTGATCATGACATCACATTCGACGGGTTTGGCCAGAAGTTCATACTCGACAGATTTTGATAATGCACTAAATGATCAGAAATCAAATTCGACGGGCATCACATTCGATGGGTTTGGCCAGGGGTTCCTACACGACAGGTTTTGACATTGCACTAAATGACCAGGAATCAAATTCGACGGGCATCACATTCGACGGGTTTGGCCAGGGGTTCCTACACGACAAGTTTTGACATTTCACTTAATGATCAGAAATCAAGTCATTACCACTTCTCACCAATAATCCCAAAATTTTAGTCTCAAGGCGTGGCCATCCGAGAGCCAGCCCGACAGCGTTCCTTTTAGATTATACGTTCCAAACATATACATCACCAGCAGCATTCAAACAGAGATGAATTACAGTGCCAATCACAAACAACGTCCCTAAATGCTAAAAGAGGTTGAGGAGGAGTGTCTTCCTCTTACCTGGGAGAAGCACAAAGAAAGGTTGCTCCTTTTGGTCGAAGTTACGTTTTCAGCTTCCAGGAGATCCTTGAACATTCAAACTTACCAAAATCAGAATCAAGTATTGAAATGGATACCCATGGTCATCAAAATGATTTGTGGGTTACGAAAATGGGAGGAGATGAGGAAAAAGCTAAAAGCTTTACCGAAAGTTCCAACCTTTAAGCTTCAAACGGTGGAGAAAAATGAAGATGAAGAAAATGTAGAACTTTGAAGATGATTTCCTCAATGATGGTGGTTCTCCAAACACGAAATGGTGCTAGGAGTGTGACGTTTTGGAAGATAAAAATATAAATGTGGGTGGATGGTGTGCTGTTGTGGAGTGAAATGAAAAGAGAGAAAGATGAGTGAATAGTGAGTCTTTGCGTACGGGAGGAGGAAAATGTGAGAATGAAAAATGAATTAGACCCCTTAATTTCAAACGTGCAAAGCCAAATTTGGGAGGAGAGAGAAATGATAAAATAATGGTTGGAGGAAGCTTCCTTGAGAAGCTTCGCGCGCTCCTCGATAAAGTACATAGTAAGCTTATCTCCAAATTAAATACATCTGATGATGATTAATTACCTTTGTGGAATTATTTTCTCAGTGAATAAAATTTACAATTGATGAAAATAATATTTTATTATTCATCAGATGATTTTATGATACCGAAATTTTATTTAACAGATAAAACCTCAAAAAATGTAGATCTCGTAAATTGTGCCCGGCCTCGGGTTTAGTAAGATCCCTCGTTGACACGTTGACAGTTCAAAGTTTACCAGCCTCAGGAAAAATATTCTAGTTTCCCCGGCTCCGCTCAGTGTACACGTAAAACGAAGAATATATTAAAATATTCATCATTTTTAGAAAAATCCATAAAAATTCTAAAAATCATAAATATTATAAAATGATCGTTTATAATGAAATAAAGAATTTTCGAGATGTTACAACACTCCCCTTCTAAAAAGGAATTTCATCCTCGAAATTCATCATATCTTAGGACAAACGCAACTGTGTTTCTTTCATTTTGTCTCCTAGTTCTCGTATTATATCTTCAGTTGCATCAATCCAAATCACTGGCAATAAGGTTGCTTCCTTCCACTTAGCATCTTATATAATCGAGCAAAACGTGTTGACGTCATAGGCCGATTAATAAAAGATCCTGTGCTCCTTGAGTCTTTAGCCATCCAATACCCAACTCTCCAAGCATTTGTACACCGCCGTGAGTGGCTCTATCGAACTTATTCTTCTTGCTCACTGTAGTAAACAACTAAGCGTACTTTCTTCTTAAGGTATTCGCTACGACGTTCGCCTCTTCCGGGATTATACTAAAATGGAAAAGTTGAAAACTTTCGAAACTTATAATCACCGTTTCTGCCTCGTGTTCAACTCATTCCAATAGGCCAAAATACCTTTGGCCCTTAAGATTACCATAGGTATTGAGAATTTCTCCTCATAGAAAATGCTTCTAGATCTTCAATGCAACTACAAAGCTAACTCTGAGTTGGTGTAAGGTAATCCTTCTCATGTATTCTCAATTTGTCTCTAAGCGTACGTTACCATTCCTTCTATTCTGGTCAAGCACACGTTCTAAACTTCCAGTGCGAAGCATCACTAGGCATCTCAAAAAGTCCACTAGGATTTGGGCAGAATCACCTTTGGCGAAGAAATCGAGTGTCTCTTCAATCTTTGAAAATATCCCCCTGTACACATCAGCCCATACAATACTTGACCCTCATACATGAGTTAGATGAGAAATCTTGCCACTTTAGAGAATTCTGTGACGAGTCTCCCATATTAATCAGCTAATCCTATATAGTTACGAATCTTTGTTACAGTCATCGGTCTTTCCCATTGAAGAACTGCTCCAACTTGCGACTGATCTCCAATAGTTCCTTCTTTTAAAGATCACTTGACTCAAAAGTTAAACTGCCTCAAACCGAAATTCGTACTTGAACAGCTTCTAGCGTAACTCAAAGGTTGAACTACCTCCAACTAGAATTCGTACTTAGATAAGTTTTCGCATAACTTCTTCTTCTTCTTCAGGATTTTAAGAATTATTCCGAGAGATTTGGTACGTCCCTCTAAACGTCAAGAATAGATCAGAATGTCATCAACAAGGACAATGACAAATCTTTGAGCGAACTCGATGATAGTCCAGAATACAAGTTGATCTTGGAGGAAATAGCGGTGTCCTTTAATTGATTTGCCAAACCATCTTTCCTTGATTCGAACAAATGTCTCATAGGGTAAGTTCTCACCTAATTGTACTACACTTGGCGCATTGTTATGGTTCAGATTCGGGAATACATCTACTCAATTGAAGCATACTAGAAACGTTATAAAGGTTAGAAAGAAAAATAGGGAAGTCACTTGATTTACCACTAGACCCGCCTAACGAAGAGTATGATACGATACAATAAAACTTAGGAGTGAGTTTCATTGATTCACATCTAGGAAATTTCTACCTCAGGCAACACTAAGTTTCCATTGGAATTGAATGACGAGACCCGTTTAGAAAATGATTAATCTCCTTACTGAGATCAAGCCTATTCATGAAGAGAGTAGGTAATTAAATTGGAAAAAGGGTTCCAATTTCTAACAACAATAGGATAGTTTTTAAATAAACTAGTTGTAATAAGAGCAGGCTTATAAACGAGAATAGTATCATTCGAATTGAAAGGAAGTCAATACATAGATAACCCAATTCCAGAAACGTACTCTTAGAATTTCATTGGAATATTTCAACAGGATATGGTTGAAAGATAACCAATCCTTTCGTTAACATTATATCTAATTTGCAAAAGAAGTAAACGAATCAGATCACCAAAAGACTCAGCCTTCAACAGGTCATAGGACAATTTTAAACAACTTGGCTACCATCAACAAGTTCTTAGCAGCCAAAATAGAAATAACTTTGTCAAAAAAAAAAAATAACGAAGGTACGAACATCCCTACTGGATTCCTACATTCATACATCATAAAGAAACGGGTTACCCCCGGAATTATATAGTACAATCACAGGGTCATCCATCGTAGTACAAGCTCCCTCGTTCAGGTCTTCAGTCTTGGACATTTCTACTCCACTTGAGAAATTTACTCTCCTTTCTTCGTGAGATTGTGAAGTGCGTGCATCACTGACAAAAGGCTTCGTCCTTTGCGAAGTACAGTTCTTAGCCACATGTCCTAGCTCTCTGCATTTGAAACAAATTATCCCACCGTTCGTACAATCCTTGGTTAAATGGTCATTTCCACACTTGAAGCAGATTGCCCTTTTGATCGCATATAGAGGCTTTGTCTCATGTAAAGCACAATCCCTCCACACATGTCCTTGATTTCTGCACTTGAAACAAATTCTTTCTTCGATCTTATAGTCCCTCGTGAAGTGGTCCTTTCCGCACTTCTTACACATTGATAACGGTACCACAGTTGGATTGGACTTACTACCACTCGCACCACCATGATGCGTTTGATGTCGCTGCTGCTCCCTTGGTCGTAGTGTATACGGTTTCTGCTTAAACTGATTGGCCTTTCCACGGTTCCTCCTTTGGAACTTCGGTAATCCAGAGTTACCCCAAAATTGACTTTCTTCCTTCAAATTTTGAACCTCAACTTCCAATTCCTGCTGTTGTGCAGCTCTCTGATCTTGGCGTGTAGGTACATTAACCATTCTTTGTATTTCTTCGGTTACCGCAGTCGTGTCATCATTGTCACTCCCCGCGTTCACGCACTTATATTTACCTCGAGTCATTATCTTCCTTCAAGAACAAACAAGTCAAATAATAAGGGAAAATCAAAAGTATTCATTCCAAACAATATTGTCTCTTTCTGGAAACCAAGCACAAAAGTCACATAACCCAATCAAGACAAACTCAAAAGACTATAACTTGAGCTCTTTCATTCTGCCTTCCGCGGTGTAATCCCCTGTAAGTTTTTGACTTCTGCGTAGCTCCTCGAACCAACACTCACGCCAGATACTCTTTTCCAAATAGTATCAATTTTCAAAAATCTCTTGGACACCTCGGTCCACAAACCTTGCAAGTCTTATTCAACTACCCTTTTTCTAACCCATAGGCTCAAACAATTCTAGAGGTAACACAACAAGGGTATAAATGCAAATAAATCCTAAGCAAGTTCAGTCATACAAGCTGAGCTTCTTTCTAAAGAATTCTTATTGCCTTAATACGCCTAGGTGAAGTCATAGTTTCCTGTAGACACAGAACATTACACATTGAGTGGGCCAGTACTCAATATCAGGTAACTGTGTAACAGTAGCTACCAACACTCAACCAATGGCAAGCTATGCCTTCCTTTCCCAACATCTCAATCAAGAGACAAGGAAGTACACAACGTACAAAAACTTCTAACATGTCTAAGCATAGTCAGTCCATACCCCGGCTCAACAGGATGAACTGAGCTTTGATACCACCTTAATGCAACACCCCTCAATTTAATAACCACGGCACAATCGTCATTATATCACGGTCACTAAATTTCGGCGTGCTAACATTGTCAAATAACAAACTTTACAAATATATTAATTATTTCGCATATGAGGAAAATAGGAGCCACGAATGAATATTACATATACAACTAATTAAAATATGAATTATAGAATGTACTTAATTTACAACCTTTAAGTCTGGATAATCACCTTAAAATATACACATACCCAAAATACATTTTTATATAGGTAATGCAAAATAAAATATCAACTACCCACACCCTATCTACAACTAAGGAGTTGGGCACTCCATCGAATCCCGAATGCGTGAGGCAACTCCGGGCTCACCGGTGTAGTGAGAAATACAGGATAAGGTTTTCAATCGCAATCCTCTTCATGGTCAAATTCAGATCCTTAGCATGTTAAATACGTCTTGTCGGTCCAATCGACTCGCCGCGCGTTGACACCACAAGTGAACACAATTCGAACGAACCCAATAGAACTCCCTTTGTGACAACATCACCGGATACAGTGGGTCAAACCAAGAAAATCCAAAAGAATCCAACCTTGTTCCCACTTACAGTCTTTAACCAAAAATTGACATAGAGTAAGAAAAGTACAAGAAAGAGGTAAGACATCCTACCATCATTACCAATTATAGCATCGAGAAACCAAACGGCGCAAAGCGCCCACATAGCATTTATGACAGCAATAATGGTAATAAACATTCCATAGCAATTATGATCAACTAAACAGTTCCAGGCAGTCATATACATATAGATATATTAGAAGTACAACAGTTCCAATTATAATAACAATGTATGCCAGATAATTCATGGACTCACTATGCACATGTGCCCTCAATAGTCAAAATTCTACTCCATAGAGCTAGACACAAAACAGTCGGAGGGAATGATCAGGAGGTATGTCTGTATTCTTGGCTGCCCAGGCCCTCAAGTGCTAAAAATTCTCAATTTATCATTTTGTACAACATGGCATTTTATAAGATATTCTACACAGATCTCGACATAGAACAGCGTCTCGGTCCGGATCATCAGTGTGTTTGCATCGGTCTGCCCCACAAACAGAGAGCTACCAGCTGCCCATTGTGAGGTACCCGCACCCTGACGCCCCCAAGGTCAACAAGTAACCTACACTTGTCTATTCGCACCCGCACAAAGGTGTAAGTTCAACTCCTAGGCTACCGGCCTTAACCAAGTCCAACGGACAATCTCTTTCTTTTTGTTCAATGCATGACACAATCATACTCCTCATGACCAACTAGGCCCATCATGCTTCACATGCATGTCATATCATTTATCATAAGATCTGATCCCATTCACGGGTATACAACAATCCAATAGTACATTTTAAGGACATTCATAATTTCCATTTCATAGTCATGATAAAAGTCAACCATTAAATTCATTATGTGCCTCAAAAGCTCACCCATACTTAAGTTCTTCCATGTTTATGAATCCCTACTTAATCTCTAATCATCCAATCATTTATGATTTATGTACTTTCATTAATCCAAGGGTTTTGAATTCAGGAAGATACATGACCAGAATCACCAACAACATCACAGATTTAATTGCTAGGTATGGGGTGATAAACCATGGTTGTGAATTCGACGGATACTATGCATTTAGTGGAAAATTGAGGCTGCCATTCGACGAAGACTAACATGGCAGAAGGATGAAAAATGGGAGAACATTTTATAACAAGATTGGATAAAAACCAATTTCTGTCGGATGGGGGTTCTGTCGAACAGAGGTCAGAACTGTCGAATTCTTTCCGGAAGGTCAGCAGAAGTCCAATTCGACGGATGTGGGTGTCGACGTTGGAGAAATCTCCCAAGTGTCGAACCGACGAAAACACTGTGGTCAGAACTCTAATTCGACGGGTCTTGACGTTCTACTCGACGAATATTAACTGTGGGTAGCTTCTGATAAATGGACAGAAGATCCACTCGACAGGTATGTCTCTCAATGGGTATTGGCATTCTAACTCGACGAACATTAACTTTGGGAAGCTTTTGATAAATGGACAGAAGATCCACTCGACAGGTATGTCTCAATGGTTATTGGCATTCTAACTGGATGAACATTAACTTTGGGAAGCTTCTGATAATTGGACAGAAGATCCACTAGACAGGTATGTCTCAATGGTTATTGGCATTCTAACTCGATGAATATTTCACTCGACGGGTGTGGTCATTCAAATTCGACGGATTTTGCATTGGAGGAGTTTCTCTCCTAAGTGGTCAGGAGTTCATACTCGACGGATATTCGACGGGCATGGCCAGGGGTTCATACTCGACAGGTTTTGACTTTACTGAGTGATCATGACATCACATTCGATGGGTTTCGCCAGAAGTTCATACTCGACAGATTTTGATAATGCACTAAATGATCAGAAATCAAATTCGACGGGCATCACATTCGACGGGTTTGGCCAGGGGTTCCTACACGACAGGTTTTGACATTGCACTAAATGACCAGGAATCAAATTCGACGGGCATCACATTCGACGGGTTTGGCCAGGGGTTCCTACACGACAGGTTTTGACATTTCACTTAATGATCAGAAATCAAGTCATTACCACTTCTCACCAATAATCCCAAAATTTTAGTCTCAAGGCGTGGCCATCCGAGAGCCAGCCCGACAGCGTTCCTTTTAGATTATACGTTCCAAACATATATATCAAATCACACAAAAATCAAATTGCATGTACAAATACATCACCAGCAGCATTCAAACAGAGATGAATTACAGTGCCAATCACAAACAACGTCCCTAAATGCTAAAAGAGGTTGAGGAGGAGTGTCTTCCTCTTACCTGGGAGAAGCACAAAGAAAGGTTGCTCCTTTTAGTTAGAAGTTACGTTTTCAACTTCTAGGAGATCCTTGAACATTCAAACTTATCAAAATCAGAATCAAGTATTGAAATGGATACCCATGGTCATCAAAATGACTGTGGGTTATGAAAATGAGAGGAGATGAGGAAAAAGCTAAAAGCTTTACCTTAAAGTTCCAACCTTTAAGCTTCAACAGTGGAGAAAAATGAAGATGAAGAAAATGTAGAACTTTGAAGATGATTTCCTCAATGATGGTGGTTCTCCAAACACGAAATGGTGCTAGGAGTGTGACGTTTTGGAAGATAAAAATATAAATGTGGGTGGATGGTGTGCTGCTGTGGAGTGAAATGAAAAGAGAGAAAGATGAGTGAATAGTGAGTCTTTGCGTACAGGAGGAGGAAAATGTGAGAATGAAAAATGAATTAGACCCCTTAATTTCAAACGTGCAAAGACAAATTTGGGAGGAGAGAGAAATGATAAAATAATGGTTGGAGGAAGCTTCCTTGAGAAGCTTCGCGCTCCTCGATAAAGTACATAGTAAGCTTGTCTCCAAATTAAATACATCGACAGATGATTAATTACACTTGTGGAATTATTTTCTCAGTGAATAAAATTTACAATTGATGAAAATAATATTTTATTATTCATTAGATGATTTTATGATACCAAAATTTTATTTAACAGATAAAACCTCAAAAAATATAAACCTCGTAAACTGTGCCTGACCTCGGGTTTAGTAAGATCCCCGTTGACACGTTGACAGTTCAAAGTTTACCAGCCTCAGGGAAAATATTCTAGTTTCCCCAGCTCCGCTCAGTGTACACGTAAAACGAAGAATATATTAAAATATTTATCATTTTCAGAAAAATCCACAAAAATTCCTAAAAATCATAAATATTATAAAATGATCGTTTATAATGAAATAAAGAATTTTTGGGATGTTACACAACATGTTTTTGCCCGTTAATATAAGATACTCAGTGGAAGGAAGCAACCGTATTGCCAGTGATTTGGATTGATGCAGCTAAAGATACAACACGAGAACTAGAAGACAAAATGAAAGAAACACAGTCGCATTTGTTTTAAGATATGATGAATTTCGAGGACGAAATTCCTTTTTAGAAGGGGAGTGTTGTAACATCCCGAAAATTATTTATTTTATTATCAATAATTATTTTATAATATTTATGATTTTTAGGAATTTTTGTGAAATTTTTTGGAAACATTAAATATTTTAATATATTCTTCATTTTGTGTGCCCACTGAGCGAAGCCTGGAAAATAAGATATTTTCCTAAGGCTGATAAACTTTGGACTGTAGAAACGTCGATGGGGGATCTTACTAAACCCGAGGCTGGACACAGTTTACGAGGTTTATGTTTTACGAGATTTTATCTGATAAATAAAATCAATGTATCATAAAATCATTTGATGAATAATAAAATATTATTTTTATTAACTGTAACTTTTATTCACTGGAAAAAAATTCTAACAGTATAATTAATCATCTGTCAGATGTATTTAATTAAGGGAACAAGCTTACTATGCACTATATCGAGAAGCGCGCGAAGCTTCTCAAGGAAGCTTTGAGGGAAGCTTCTAAGAAGCTTCCTTCCCAACCACTTTTCTCTCTCCTCCCTTTTTGGTGCTGCACGGTTGGCTAAAAGGGATATTACATTTTCATTCTCCCATTTTCTCTCATTCACGCTGCTCTTTCTCTCTTCCTCTCACTCTCTTCTCCATATGGCTACACACCCACAAACACCATTGTTGATTTTCAAGCTTCTCTTGCCCAAGCCAAACTTAAACCATTATTTCCCCTCTCCATCCTCAAGGTTTCCTTTTTGTGAAACTCCTCCTTTCTCCTCCATTTTCGTGGTTAGCAGCCCAACACCAAAGCTTCAAGCTTTAAGGTAAAGCTCTCAACTTTCTTCTCCTTTTCTCCCCATTTTCGTGTTCCATGGTCACATTAGTGACTATGGATACCATTTCCACTCTTTGATCTTAATTTTTGTGGATTTGAACACCAAGATTTCTTCGGTGGTGAAGCATGAAATTCCTAAGCAAAAAAGAGCTTGCTTTTCCTTATTCTTCACTAAGGTAAGAGGAAGATTATTCTCTTCAACCTGTTTTGGTAGTGAGAAACTTTTTGTTTGCATGTTGTTTATAATCTGTTGTGCTATTAGATTGTTTGTTTGTGTATATTGATGTATCTAAATATAATAGAATGTATGACATGGAAGAAAATGATGTCAGATTGATTCTCGGATGGCCACGGCTTTGAGGCCAAAATTTGGGGATTCTTTGTGAACAATTGTAACAATTAGAATTTCTAACAATATCCATCGAATTTGATCTTCTGACCATTTAGTCCAATGTCAATATCCGTCGAATTTGATCTTCTGACCATTTAGTACAATGTCAATATCCATCGAGTTAGGATGTTAATATCCGTCGAGTTAGAATTTCTGACCATTTAGTAGAGAAACTTCTCCAATGTCTATACCCGTCGAGTTAGAATGTCAATATCTGTCGAGTTAGAATTTCTGACCATTTAGTAGAGAAACTCCTACAATGTCAATATCCGTTGAATTAGAACTTCTAACCCTTTAGCACTTTCGTCAGTTCAACACTTGGAAGATTTCCCCAACGTCAACACCCATCTATCGAATTAGGATTTCTGCTGGTCTTCTAGTATATTCGACAACTCTATACATCATTCGACAGAGCTAACCTTTTAGTATATTCGATAGTTTTTTATCTCCATTCGACAGAATCTTCATTCGACAGAAATTGATTTTTAGCCATTCTTGACAAAATTGTAACTCAGCCATTTCCGTCACCAAATCACCTTATGACTGACATCTTTCATCACTCTGTCATGTTATTTTTCGTCGAAAGGTAGCCTCACATTGTACACTAGAGGCATTTTCTCTGTCGAATCCCAAACCAAAAATTTATCACCTACACCGAGTGATTAAATTAATGGTAATAGGATGCAAGGATTAGTAAATTGGAAAATTTAATTATACTTTGAGATTCATAAATTTTAAAGAACAAAGAATGATAGTTTGCCTTATAGTTTAGAGCAATTTTTGGAATAAAGGAAGAACAAGAGTGTGAGAAGGGCTATGAGGAACTTAAACTAAATATTCTAAGAGAGTTAACGCGAGAACATAATGGAATTAAAGCATAACTTTCATAGTAACTTTGAATAGTATGTGTTCACCTATGAGATTTTAGTATTGATTCGTCGTGGTGTGTGAATTTGAATAAGTTATACTATCATTGTGAATATATATATATATATATATATATATATATATATATATATATATATATATATATATATATATATACATATGTATGCATTGAATCCATATGCATTGGAGCATGCATTGTCATTGTGATATTGGGCCGACGAACTGGACCCTGGAAATATCTGATAGACTACTGAGTCTGATATGATTTGATTTCACTGGATATGCATTTGAGCATTATACAATTATGGCGTATTATGCCTAGGAATGGACGAGGACTTGCAAGATAGTGGGGTCTTTTTAGACCTATGGGACGTCAGGGCGCGGTGTCTTACTTGTGAACCGGTTATCACCTTATATATATACCTCTGGCCGTGAACATTGTTGCAACGCACTGGCAGCCCGACATAGCACTATTACTTTCCATGGCCCGGCGTAGACTGTCTATTGAGGGGGGACAGATCTTCTGGGGCGTTCATCTCCGAAAACTTTGAGTTTAGCTCCATGGAGTAGGAAATGAGTGCATTGTACATGAGAATAGTCAGCATATGCATTGTGCATATGCATGGTTTGTCCACATATTATCATGGCATGGCTAACATACATATTGTGGAAACATAAATACTTGTTATATATCTATAGTGAATACTTGTTGTTATAGTGCTATTGATGATTATATTATTGTGGTATATGTTTTCTGAGAATATCTATGAAATTGATAACTTGAACATATTTGTAATATCTGTATGTGTGGAATGACTTTGTCATTCGTGTTATGTTTCTTTGCTGCTATCATAGGTAATGAAAGTAGAATGTCTTACCTCTTTTCTGTATTTGTTGCTATCTTGTGTGATTTTTGGTTAAAGTCTATAAGGGGGGCAAGGTCGAATCTCTTAGATTTCTCTATGGTTTGATCTTCTGCGTTCGGTAAGGACAACATGAAGGGATCCTATTGGTTTCATAGTATTTGAGTTCACTGAAGGTGCCAGGACTTGGCGAGTCGACTAGACTGACAAGTGTACGTGATTTGTTGGGAATCTGACCTTGATCGTGAAGAGAACTAAGATTGAAGACCTTATCCCATAATTCTTACTACACCAGTGTGCTTGGAGTTGCCTCACGCATTTGGGATCCGAGGGAGTGCCCAACTCTTTAGTCGAGGATATGTTGTGGGTAGTTTATACTTTATTTTGCATTACCTGCATAAAGTGTACTTTTGGGTATATGTATGTTTTAAGATGATTATCCAGTCCTAAATGTTGTAAATTGAGTACATCTTATAATTCATATTTTAACTGGTTATATATGTAACTATTCATTCGTGGCTCCTATTTTCCTCATATGCGAAATGATTAATTAGTTTTTGGAAAATTTGTTGTTTGACAATCGTAACGCGCCGAAATTTAGTGACCGTGACATAATGACGATTGTTCCGTGGTTATTAAATCGAGGGGTGTTACATAGATAACCAGTTATGGAAGTGTCATAACTAATTATCTAGCCTTGGCAGACACTCAGGCCAAGCAATAACTGATTAGGCAATAGGGCTAACAGGTAATTGACTCATGGCAGAGAGTTGTATAGCATGATAATGGATTAGCCAACTTGCTAACCTATTATATGTGCGACTAGAAAATAGAATTGAGGGGTCCTAACCAATTACCAGAAGGTGATAACCAGTTATGGGATGCTTAGAAATAGAAAAATAGTGGTCCTAACTGATTAATCAAGAGGGTAATTGGTTAGAAACCTTTGAAAAACAGTGCTTGGTACTCTTTGGAGTAAGATTAACATGAGTTAGGTTATGTATTCGTTATCTATAATCTAATTGAATTAGTCTATGGAAGTTAAGAACCCTAAAATTTTTAGTTTCTTCTTTAACTGTTAAAGTTGAACTAATTTCTTCCTTTTTGGGTAGAGTTGAGCTTTATTGGGATGTGGACCATGTTTTGCTCTCTTATTTCTTAAGGTTGAATTATGAGAATATGCTAGGGGCATGGGTTGGTTCCTTTATGAGATAAAGTTGAGCCAATAGTGCATGTTTCTAGTTTTTTCTCTTTCACTTAGTCAAGGTGAACCTTTTGAAAGGTTTATGTTATGTGAGCACTTTGCATGTTTTTGCACTTTCTATTCCTACGTATTGTGACCTTATATGGTGTGCACAACCATTTGGTCAGAGAATAAGGACTAGTCCTAAATTTTCATAGCTAGAGAGCTATTATGGTCAGGGTTACTAGTACAATGGGTGGTAGAGGTACTCTTACTATAGTGAGGGGAAGGAATCCACTGATGACCAGGTAGTATAAGGGCTCTTTTACCAATCCTACTCAAACAAATACAAGGGAACGTGGTTCTTGGGAATAAGTGAGTATCATGTGTTTTCTATAACAAAAAGCTACACAAGCATTGCATAAGCATACTTTTAGGACATTTCTTAGGCATAATCATATTACATATTATACATTGCATTATTGGACAATTGTGTGGGTAGTTGTCTCTCTTGTGGGTATCGAAGTGTGATAGGGTTATGGTTTGCTTTATGAGTATTACATATTGAGTATGTATATATATTCTTATAGTGATGAGTAGAGTCTCATTTATCTATTGCAAATATAATTTATTGCTGTTAATAGTTATATTCATAGAATTTGGTTAATTGTGTGATGATTAAACCTTACTTGTAAAAGAATGAACTTATTGCCTCGGGAAGAGAAAGGATTATTTTTTGCTTATGCCACCTTTTTAGTTATTTGTATTTAACTTGTTTTTCCCCAAAGCAGCTATACTTATTATGATGACATGTTTTAAACTAATTACTGAGGATTACGAATTCTCACCCTGTTTACTTATTTCTGTGATAAATCTAGGTCAAAATTCTTTCAAAAGGAAGAAGAAGAAGCAAAACACTTAGAGTAGTTTATTTTGCTTCTTTTGGCACAAAGCATGTATTTATATATATCTCTTTGAGTTTGTGTAAAGTTTGTATATAACAATGAGCCCGTGGCCAATAGTGCATATATTTAACTTTTCTCCTCTCTTGGTTCTCCATAATAGCATATGTAGTTATTATGGATTACTTTATCATGTTGCTAAAGTGGAAGTGACATGCTTAATTCTCTTTACTCTAGTATATTGTGAATATACTATTATTTAAGGGTTAGGGTGTTACATTATGTATCAGAGTAGTTCATCCTATTGAGCTGGGGTATGGACTGACTATGCTTAGGTGTGTTAGGAGTTCCTTTGCTTGTATGTTGTGCTTTTCTTGTCTCGTTATGAGATGTTTTAATGGAATTGCATGACTTGCCTTTGGTATGTTTGTTCTTAGCTACTATTGCACTGTTATATGATATTGAGACTGATCAACTCAATATGTATTATTCTATGTATACAGGAAACTATGGCACCTTCGAGGTGAACCCAAGGGACTAAGAACTCACCAAATGAAGGCCTAGATATGACTGAAGCCTTTATGGTTATTATAGATGCTATGAGGGAGCTGACTGCTATGAAAGTGAGGATGCTCAAGAGGATGGGGGCAACTCCACCTCTACCATCACAACCACCTGTCTAGCCAGAGCAACTAGTCCAAGAGGTACCAGTGGGGCAAAATCAAAATTTTTGAGACCTTTCAAAATTCAGGAAGTCTAATTCATCATCCTTCAAGGGGGAGTACAACTTGGCGAGAGTTAAGGGTTGGCTAGAGGAGATGGAGAAGATTTTTACTATTTTGGCTTGCTCAAACTAGCAGAAGGTGCTCTTTGCTTCCTATATATTGGAAGGGGAAGTAGAAGATTAGTGGATGGATGCTAAGAGATTATTTGATGCTTCGGGGACTCTCGTTACGTGGGAGATCTTCAAAGGTTCATTTCTGGAGAAGTATTTCCTATAAAATTTGCAAAATGCAAAAGATATAGAGTTCCTGAGATTAGAGCAAAGTGATATGTGTATTGGTCAGTATGTGTCCAAGTTTAATAAATTGTCCAAATTATCATCCTATATCAGATTCAACACTGATGAGAGATGGAAGTATGTGAAATTTGAAGAAGGATTGTGAGAAAATGCCCAGAAAACTATCAGACCATTTGAGAACCGAGACTTTGCAACGTTGGTGAACAAATGTAGAATAATAGAAAGGCGCGATGGGAAGCCTTCTTAGAAGAGGAAGCATGGTGATGAAAAGTTCAAGAAGGGATCCTCTAAACTTAACTTTCCTCAGGGTAAAGGCAACCAGGTTCAGAAGGAGTTTGTGGGGCCTACGTGTCCCAAGTATGGAAAACAACATGAAGATAGACTTTGTTCGGTGTGCTTTGTGTGTGGATAACCCAACCAATTTGCTAAGGATTGTCCTCAGAGGAAAAAAGCTACGTCTACCCCGAGACCTCAAGCCAAGGGAAGAGTTTATACTCCAAGTGGTGAAGAGGTGACTCAGTCTTCGGACCTTATCCAAGGTAAAAGCATAATTCACGATCATCTTTGAACTGCGCTATATGATTTGGGAGCATCCCACTCCTTTGTTTCTTATGATTATGTCAATATGATGGATTTACCTGTATCTAAACTTTCATATGACTTATCTGTGTCTACTTCCATCGATAAACCAGTTGCCACTTCAAAAATGTGTCTTGATTGTTGTTTAAAAGTAGAAGATAGAACTTTCTTCGTAAACCTTATTTGTTTACCCGTTGTAGATATTGATGACATTCTTGGCATGGATTGGTTGTCCTCCAACCATGTAGTTTTGAATTGTTCAGATAAAACTCTTGTGTTCTTGTCAGAAATACCTTCTAGAGTCATTTCTTCTGAATCAATGTATCTCAATGCGAATCAGGTGAATCACTATTTAGTGGAGGAAGGTCTAGGATATGTTCTCCTTTTCTCTCTAAGTGTTGAAATAGATCAGAGTTTAGATGATATACCTGTGGTGAGAGAATATTCTGAGGTATTCCCGAGTATGATAGTTGAGTTGCCACCCGAGCGAGAAATAGAGTTCACTATAGATTTAGTGCCTAAGACGAGACTTATATTTATAGCACCCTATAGGATGGCATCGTTAGAGTTAGCAGAACTCAAACAGTAAATCAAGGATTTGTTAGACAAATAATTCATTAGACCAAGTGTTTCCCTATGGGGAGAACCTGTGTTATTAGTGAAAAAAAAGGATGGTACCATGAGGCTTTGTGTTGATTATAGGAAGTTGAACAAGGCAACCATAAAAAATAAGAATCTATTACCTAGGACAGATGGTCTAATGGATCAACTAAGAGGAGCTTTGGTTTTCTCAAAGATCTTAGATCTGAGTATCATCAAATAAGGGTTAGGTAAGAAGATATCCCTAAGACCACTTTTAGAACTAGGTATAGGCATTATAAGTATTTCGTGATGTCCTTTGGGTTGATGAATACACCAGCGGTGTTCATGAATTACATGAACAGGATCTTTAGACCCTACCTAGATCAGTTTGTAGTAGTGTTTATAGATGATATCCTAATCTATTCTAAGATAATGGAGTATTATGAGCAACATGTGAGGATAGTTTTGGAAACACTTAAGGAGAAGAGGTTGTTTGCCAAGCTATCTAAGTGTGAGTTTTGGCTTACGCAAGTGTAGTTTTTGGGCCAAGTGATTTTTCAGGGTAGGATTTCAATGGACCTAAGTAAAGTTGAGGCAGTGTTACAGTGGGAGAGACCCACCACTGTGACCAAGATCAGAAGCTTCATAGGCCTTGTGAGGTACTATAGAAGGTTTATAAATAGGTTTTCTCAGTTAATGCTACCTTTGACTAGATTGACTAGGAAAAGTAGTACTTTTAATTGGACTCAGAGTTGTGAGAATAGTTTCCAAGAGTTAAAGTTGAGGTTGACCACTACACTGGTGTTGGTAATTTCGGATCCTTTGGAGAACTTTGAGATGTACTATGACTCTTCAAAGATAGGTTTAGGGGTGTGTTGTAATGCAATATAGGAGAGTAGTTGCCTATGCATTAAGGCAGTTAAGGCCGCATGAGGAGAACTACCCTACACATGATCTAGAGTTAGCCACAGTGGTGTTTGCCTTGAAGGTTTGGAGACATTACTTATACAAAGTCCAATTTGAGTGTTCAATGATCATTACTTATTGATTAGAAAGAGTTGAACATAAGGTAGAGAAGATGGATGGAGTTCTTAAAGGACTATGACTTTAAGTTGAAGTACCATCCGGGTAAGGCCAATATAGTGGCCGATGCACTAAGTAGGAAATCCCTACATGTGTCTCGGATGATGATCCAGGAGAGTGAACTTCTTGAGAGTTTTTTGCAGTCAGTGTGTTACGACAGTCTCTGTGTGAGTAA
Organism: Ormosia semicastrata; assembly: GCA_029884595.1. NCBI lineage: Eukaryota > Viridiplantae > Streptophyta > Magnoliopsida > Fabales > Fabaceae > Ormosia > Ormosia semicastrata. The sequence continues at coordinate 46,838,686 of JAQQTO010000047.1, forward strand.
AGTGTACATAGTTAATGACTTGAGGACTCAGATCTTAGAAGCTTAAAAGGAAGATGAGACTCTAGGGGATGTGCTTGAGCAAATCTTCTTAGGGAACCCGAAAGAGTTTGATGTATCAGATGAAGGAATAATTAAGTTTAGAGGTAGACTTTGCATTCCAAGTGAATCCAAAATCAAGGAACGGATCCTTGAAGAGGCTCACAAAAGTCATTACACCATCCATCCCAGGATCACTAAGATGTATCAAGATTTGAGGAAGATGTTTTGGTTGTCTGGAATGAAGAAGGACATAGTAGGGTTTGGGTCTAGGTGCCTAATTTGTCAAAAAGTCAAGATAGAACACCAGAGACCCTTCGAACCTCTACAGTCCTTAGGAATCCCTGAGTGGAAATGGGATAACATTACAATGGATTTTGTCATGGGGTTACCCAAGACTCAGCCAAGTTTTGATGCGATTTGGGTCATTGAGGATAGACTAACCAAGTCTGCCCACTTTTTACCCATTAGAGCTAACTACTCCTTGGATAGTGTAACGACCCGGGACTACTTGCAGGATTGATGAGTGTCTCCACAAACCAACACGGGTCTTTTCAGCGTGCTTTGTCCTCACTCACACGCATCCTAGGAAACTTCCCAGGAGGTCACCCATCCCACAATTGCTCCAGGTTAAGCACGCTTAACCATGGAGTTCTTATGTTCTAGGTTCCCAAAAAGAAGTTACAACTTGTTGATATGGCTACACCAAATCAATTCCTTTAAGTCATCCTCAACTATGCAGTCCCATACCTGCACAGTCTCTGAATCCCTCTCATTCCGGTGCGTATTCAGTTCATTCATGTAGACCCTCCGCCTAGAAGCCTACCAGGAGCCGCTCCTTGTCCGTGCTTCATTGCACCGGCGATCACTCCCCGCCCTCTTCGGCCCCGGGACGCCACATGCACTAATGTAACACCCTCCTTAGGGCGTCACACTTCTTGTTACTCAAATACCAAATTACCCCTTCATTGGAAAATCGTGCTTGTAATATAAATACGAGTTGTAAAATTTCTTGATGATAATAAGATAAACCTAGCGGAAAATAAAAACATTGCAACAACATCATAAATTAATATGCATCATATATATACAAGTCATAGTACTGTCGTATTTTAATATTTACAAACTAGACTCTCAAAATATTTAAACTTTAATTTAAACTAACATACTACCCAAGTATTACTACACAGTAGAACCCTCAGACGGGTCCTCCTCGACTCCTCGAAAATAGAAGTCCAACTTGACACGAAGTCCTACGAACAGTGTCCGCATAGACGACACTATACTAATCGCACTAGGAGCACGATAGTATACTTCCCAATACTGTCTAATTGACAATGGGAACTCTAAGTATTAATATTCACTCTAGCGTCCAAGAATGTAGTCTACTCAATCATATATATACCCAAGGAAACGAGACTCCTCCATCACTTCAAAACTCAGCGTCCTCTACCGAAATCTGCTCTTCCTCAGCTTCTTGCTCAAGTTCTTGCTCAACATCTTTAAAATTATAAATACAATATAGAAAAGACATACAAAGAGGTGAGATCACCTACGCCAATACCAATATGGTAGCAATGAAGATAAACACATACAATATCTCATACCAGCACATCATACATAATCATGATTACGTCATCACATCAATCATCATCATATCACAAGTAATAACCAACAATCACAATCATGACATTTCCAATATTCAACTATTCAATATTTCAATTATCATAAATAATATTTACGATAATACCCTCAATATCTCTGCATACATACACTTAGACTCAATTTTCTACTCCATGGAGGTTTCCACTATTTCGAGAAGAATGCTCTGGTTAATTGTCCAGTCTTAGTCCATAGACAATCTCCAGTCTTCGAAAAGAATCGTGTTCTTGTCGGGTATCGTCAATGCGTTGCAACGGACTACGTCGCCACGTGGCACAAGGTATTTGCCTTTGCTCATTGGATCGACTGCCGCGCCTTGACGCCCCCAAGATCCATCATAGATCTCACTTTTCAATTCTCATTCCCTCTTCGACCACAAGGGTCTTAATAGCTATTAGCTATATTTTATACAATGCACGAATATATCAGTGCAAGTCCAACCCCAAAGGGCCAAATCTTTTCAATTTCATTTGTCTCATATTCGGGGTCCTCATATAGGCCCAACAGTGTTATTACTGTAATTTTATCGCGAAACCATATTTTTCGCATTTTCTCAGTCGCACAACAGCTTCTGTCGCATTTTCAAATCACGTATCAATTTTTCATCGTTTCTCAATCGCGTAAAATACTTTTCACACGTTTTAAATCAAAAATACTATTTTCCTCATTTAACACCAAAATTCAACTTCATTTTTCATATTTGCATAATAATCCCTCAAAACTTAATATTTGCTTTATAATCCTCATTTAAATAATATTTTCACAACAGTCCCTCATAAAATTCACCTTTACGAAATAGTCCCTCGTAAATTTCATATTTACGACATTGTCCCTCATAAAATTCATATTTCCAAAATAGTCCCTCATAAAATTCATATTTCCAAAATAGTCCTTCCAAAACATAATATTTACGTTTTAGGGCCCTCAAAAATTATTATTTACAATATGGCCCTATTAAAAATAAAAATGACTATTTTGCCCCTCTAAAAATCATATTTACAATATTGCCCCTTTTAAAAATGAAAATTACAATATTGCCCTTTTAAAATCATATTTACAATATTGCCCCTTTTCAAAAATGAAAATTACAATATTGTCCTTCTAAAAATCGGTATTTGCATTGTTTCCCCAAAAATGTTATTTCTTTCATTTACTTCATATATTACAGCTCAATTTTTACAGACGCACCTCTAAACCCGTAGGGTGAGCCATACGTCAATAAACTTCAAGTATTGATACCCAAATAAATTTCATAATTCATTTATTAAATCAAATTGTTTTCTCAAAATCATTATACTTTACTATACTCAAACTTTTCCAAATTCATTTAAATCTCTCAGTTCTCATTTTAATTCATCAATTTAATTATATCCGATGATTTTCCCACAACCTCCAAACTTGTTCAAATTCATTTCTTTTTCATTTAAATCCTTCATTTTCAATTGAATTTCTCATTTTCAGGACTTTGGTCCTTTCTAGCCTATTATGGCCGTAAGCCTCAAGCTCTTTGGAGCTCTCATAAAATCGGTTCATCATATTATTCACATCTTACTTTACTCATATATTTTCATGCACACAATTTCATACATACAAATATATATTAAAACAATAGACATAATATCACACATGCAAGCACAAAAACACAATCATACACAACACAAACGGATCCCGCTTCTCTCCAGCACTCCCTTGTCCAGCAACCTCCTCCAGCACCCATCTACGCCCTTCATTTCATCCAATGGCCAGCATCAATTTAACATTAAAAATTATTTTTAATATTAAAAAGTTAAAAAAACAACAGATATCAGAAGCGGGAAATGGATCCCCTTCACACCCTTCACCACTCATCACCGCTCCTTGCCCACCGCTGGCCACCGAACGCCGCCGCCGTCAGCTTCCTGCCTTCCATCTTCCTTCCCCGCGGCAGCACGAAGGAGCATTGGTCTCCTCTTCTTCCTTTCTGGGTCGTCGCTGCTGCCCAGTCGGCCACCGCCTGCTCTGCCGTCGTTGCTGACTTTCCGGCCACCGTCTACTCTGCCTTCTGTAAACTTATATGTAATCGAAAATTCCTTTTTTGAATAACAAGTGACTATGCTTACTTATTTGCATCATTGGAAATAATTAGAAATAAGAGAAGGGGATAGAATATACAAGTGTGGAGCTGACATGAATTTTCAGAACAAGTAGCAAAAGTCTTGGGAAAGTGGTTCGTTAGTGTCATTCATGCAATGCAATCTGATAAATAGGTTCAAGCAATCTGCAACATTAGCACCATCAATATATTTGCCATATTATGGCTTGTAAATGACTATGAACTATAGAAAAAGCTGGAAAGACATCACTCAACATATATGCAGAGTTGAGAATTGTTGCTTTTATATATATATAAACAGTGCTTTTAATTTCAACACACATTGAATAAATTAAACTAGTAGTTGGAGACTAATGTAGAGCACACAAGATAAGAATAGGTGCTTTTATATATATATATAAAACTTATAAAATCTACCTTCTATATGTATGTAATTGCTTGCTGTTGCCCTTTATTAGGATTGGAAGCAAGAAGATGCAGGAAGATTCGAAGCCAAAAGTTGGCATGACTTTTGATAGTTATGATGATGCTTGGAGGTTCTGGCTTGATTATAGTGGAAGAGTTGGGTTTGGAGCGAGGAAAGAATATAGGCACAGGAGAAAAGATGGTTCAACTTCTTCTTGCAGGTTTGTTTGCTGTAAAGAAGGCTTGCGAAAGGCAGACAAGCGGGATTTTAAAATAATCAATCCAAAACCGGAGACAAGAACTGATTGTAAAGCAAGGTTAGGACTGAAAGATAAGGGTGGAAAATTGACAGTGCATGAATTTGTGGAGGAACATAACCATATTTTACAACTACCAGAAACAACTCATTTGTTGTCATCTCAAAGAAAACTTTCAGAAGTTCAATGTTATCAAATTGATCTAGCTGATGATGCTGGCCTACAACAAAATAAGTTATTTGATTTGATGAGTAAAGAAGTGGGAGGTAGAGCGAATTTGGGATATACTCGTGAAGATCAAAAGAATTATCTTTGCAAAAGAAGACAAAGGAGTTTGGCAAATGGGGAAGCTGGTTATGTAATGCAATACTTTCAGAGAAAGTTGGTTGAAAATCCAACTTTCTACCATGCCTATCAAATAGATGCAGAAGATCAAATCACCAATGTATTTTGGGCAGATGCTAGGATGCTAATTGATTACGGGTATTTTGGTGATGTGGTTTCTCTTGATTCAACATATTGCACAAATAGTTCGCATAGGTCGCTAGCTGTGTTTTCAGGATTTAACCATCATCGAAAAGCAGTGGTCTTTGGGGCTGCATTATTGTATGACGAAACAATAGAGTCATACAAGTGGCTTTTTGAAACATTTCTAGAGGCACATAAGCAAAAAATGCCTCTTACGGTTTTTACTGATCAAGATCAGGCGATGGCAAGAGGACTAGTTGAAGTTATGCCTGAAACTTACCATGGCCTTTGTACGTGGCATTTGATGCAGAATGGCATCAAACACTTAGGCAACTTAATGAAAGGTGACTCTCATTTTCTCAGTGACTTTAAGAAGTGTATGTATGGCTATGAGGATGAAGCGCAATTTGAAGAAGGTTGGAGAACCCTCCTTGAAAAGTATGATGTTAAGGAAAACACTTGGTTGCAAAGAGTATACACTCTGAAGGAGAAATGGGCATCTTGTTACATGAAGAAGGCATTCACATTAGGAATGCGAAGCACCTAACTTAGTGAAAGTGTGAATGCAGATATTAAAAGTTTTATGAAAGTAGACTTGGATATTGTCAAGTTTTTTAAGCGTTTTGAAGACGTGGTAGAAGAAAAGCGATATAATGAATTGAAGTGAGAATATGAAGCACGCCAAAAAATTCCAAGACTCAAGAACCCATATTCTGATATCTTGCAACAAGTGTCACAGCTTTATACTCCCACTATTTTTGATCTATTCCAACAAGAGTACAACTTATTTGAAGCATGTTCTGTGAAGAGCGTGAACAATCAAACATCAACACTTGATTTTGTTATTGCCATGGCAAGGGATTTGGGAGAGTGGCATGTGTCTTTTGATTTGGATAAGAGGTCAATTTGTTGCTCTTGTCTTAAGTTTGAGAGTTATGGCATACTTTGTTGTCATTGTATAAGAGTCTTTATTCATATAGATGTTAAATCAGTTCCTGAGCAATATATCTTGAAGAGGTGGACAAAGTTAGCAAGAAGTGGTGCTTTACCTAATATTGGTGTTAGTCATGGAGTTGAAGATGTTGATTTGTCCCCAATGCAGCGCTATAAGGAGATTTGTCCTCGCCTTATAAGGATAGCCACAGAAGCATGTAGAAGTCAAGAAACATTCATGTTCCTTAGCAAAGTCACCGATGAATTGGATAGGCAAATACTAGAGTTTCAAAATAAACAAGTAAGTAGTGCTCAAGAGAATGGGTTCCTTAAAGAGATTGCAAGCATCAATGATGGTTCAACACAAGTAAAGGGTTTCAAGAAAAAAGAAGGCAAAAAGGGTTCAAAACGTATCAAAGGTTGGGTAGAGCGCCAACTTACCAAAAGAAAGAAAAATGATGGCTCAAGTACTTCACAAAGTCAAGAACCTACTATGGTGGCTCAAGTGCTTCAGCCAAACCCTTCATGGCTCAATGATATTTTGAATCAACCATCCATGGTAAGCTAATAGCATCTTGAGTTTGTTAATGAATTGAAATTTTTTAGTAATTAAACGGTTTTCCCTTTTGTGTAGGAGACCAATGACACTTTACGCCAATTTGGTGTCACTAGTTTTACTAGTTTATTGAAGGTAAATTTTATATTATGCCAATTCATTTCATATCTATATTTGAAATATTAATTTATGTATTTGAAATTATAGGCGGAACATGACGAGGATGAGACATTACCCATGAAGTCTTGAAGTAAATGTTTTGTATCAAGTATTTCTTTTTTGGGTTAATATTGCGGTACTTTTTTGGTAGCAGTGGACATGTTTTTTGGGTATAGGTTATTGGAACCGTATAGGAATTTTTTGGGATATATGTTGTAAAGTGGTGAATTGGCATTTTGACTAGTCTATTGGATATGATTTTTGGGTATAGGTTTAGCATATATATTGGGGTACACATGTGATTTTGCTTCAAATTACATACAAGAAATGTTCACAAGACAGAATTCAAATATCATTTTATTGCAATCAAAACTTTTGTTACATTATTTTAGAACTATTGAAATTCAATGGTACATGACAATAAATACATAAGTATGATACATAAGTTCTTCACACTTGACAGCAGCACTTTGGTTCCAAGCCTCTAGTCCACATTACATAGAAGTCTGGTTCATTTGCGGTCGAACTGAAGACTGGTCTATACACAAAGAAGCTGTTAAGATTATATGTTTCATCTGCTCTTCATCATAGGCATCAGTCAAATATGGATCAACAAGCTCTTTGATGTTATTTGTAGATAGCAGAGGTTTTGCCTGCAATAAATTTTTTAAAGGAAGGCTAGATTAGACTTGATATGTTTACTATCAAGAAGATCAGTAAAATATTAGTTTGTGCAATAACAAACATACCCACATCACTATAAAAAGGATTATAAATACTGAACACAGGAAACTTGTGAAGTTGTTAAATATGCAAACCCGAATGTGCCTTCAAATTTGGAGACAGTATGGTGAGTCCATTGGTTAGGTAACCATTTTGCAAGCCCAAAATCAGATATCTGGAGTAAGATTCAAGTTAACTTTGTACAATAATATGGTATTCTCAAGCAGTCCTGGAGTGCATCTCTAGGAGAGCACTGAGATACACTGCCCTCCTCAATGTCTAAACACCCCAATTCTAATATGGTATTCATTCCAGCATTAGTCCAATAAACAATGATCTTAAAACAGTAAGATTCAACATGTTTAGAGCAAAGCTCCTGCACACCCAAACTACTGGGAAAAAAGAAGAAGAAAAGAAAAGCAATTTTACCAATTCTTGAAAGTGAATCAGAGAATCCAGTACAAGGTTCCCTGCCTCTTAAAGGCGTCTCCTTTCCTTCTATTTGCTCTCTTTCAATAGAAGGGTGACTGCATCAAAGAAACCCTGAAGAACTGATGCTAAAATGAGCTCATTTTCATCATCACCACCAGTGACAAAGAAATGCAGGTCTTGTACAAATTTGTAAATAATGATATTGTTCTCAAGTAATGCTACGTCAGCTGCAAATAATTGTAAACAACATTTCAGTTTCAAAAGAAACATGATAAACATGAAGGGTGACAAAAGTGTGTTCTTTTCTGCAATAATAACAACAGATACCAGTGTTAGTGTGGTATATTGAAAAGTACTTTTGTTGGCTGCATTTCGATTGCCCAAAAGGGAAACAAATGAAAGAGCAATCATGCCTAAGGTTGTTAGGGATGTTTACCATCATATGATGGAAGACTACTAACAGACTATTGGTACCACTACTAGTTACAGGCTAATCAACATTGCAATTTATCGTTTATCAATTAATATAAATAACAAGGACAAACCAAAATATTACATGTTTAGTAGTATGGCTGACCTGCATGAAAAATTTGATACATTCAAACACAAAGGCTTTTTATAGTTTTTTTTGGGGGGGCGGCGCTAATATAGTAGAAAGGTGAAATTCCCTGCCCTCAATGAAGAAAAATCTAACAGTGAGACAGAAAATTACTTACCTCGAGGAAGCTTGGAGACAAAGGAGAAGGGGGGAACACGTCTTCGCAGCAGGAGGGTGACGGCGATGTAAGGGAAGATGGAGGTGGCGGAGTAGACGGTGGCCGGAAAGTCAACAACGATGGCAGAGCAGGCGGTGGCCGGCTGGGCAGCAACGACGACCCAGAAAGGAAGAAGAGGAGACCAATGCTCCTTCGTGCCGCTGCGGGGAAGGAAGATGGAAGGTAGGAAGCTGACGGCGACGGCGTTCGGTGGCCAGCGGTGGGCAAGGAGTGGTGATGAGTGGTGAAGGGTGTGAAGGGGATCCATTTCCCGCTTCTGATATCTGTTGTTTTTTTAACTTTTTAATATTAAAAATAATTTTTAATGTTAAATTGATGCTGGCCATTGGATGAAATGAAGGGTGTAGATGGGTGCTGGAGGAGGTTGCTGGACAGGGGAGTGCTGGAGAGAAGCGGGATCCAACACAAACACAATCAAATAGCATCAAACAATCGGTGAAGAACCCTTATGGATTTTTCCACCGTACACAACCATCCCCACACCACCAAAACATGGTTGGTGAGGTAAAATCTCCCTCTTACCTCTTGTAGACAATTTTAATCGGTTTGTTCTCCTTCCTTCCTTCAAATTTGTGCTATCCACCAAACAAATCCCTAAAATTCTTAAACAATTAGTAAAAACACATACAAGGTACAATATGGAAAAACCATGGAACAATCATGGTTAGAAAAATTAAAAATTCAGTTTTGAACTATAGAAACCAAACTTACCCTTAAGTAAGTAAGCAAGAAGTGGAATTTTAGGCAAGATAGAGTAGGAATTTGGGAAAACTTTGTGAATGAAATATGCTTAGAATGGTATTTGGCTTTAGGAAATATGATAGGAAAAAATTATAGAGGTTTGGTAGTATATGTAAGGTGCATGGCGAATACGAGAGAAAAAGAGAAAGGAAAGTTTGCTTGGCTCTTGGTAGCTTTTTGAGAGAAAATAGATGCTTTGATCTGTGATAAGTGAAAGAAATGAAAGTGAAATGGAAAGATGAGTGCAGCTGCCGTGTATGAGCTTTGGGTGAGGTTGAGTGAATGAATTTGCATGCTAAATATCCTAAAGTGTTCACACTTGGTGCACATGGCTTATGTCATGTTGGATGGTTCTTGAACCTTGTAGATTCAAGCCACTTGCCTCCTTATTTCAGCCCCAATTTCGTGCAGCCCCTCATCCATTTAGTGACTTAATTATTTCCAAATTAGTCCTAATTACTTGCTAACTAATTAGGGAATTTGTTAGGTTAAATATCCTAACCAATTTTAATTAACATAACAATCATATAACTAGTTAATTTAATATATATTAGCATATATTATAACCTTTAATTAATATTAGGATATCTAATTAGTATTTAGATTATAATTAATTTAGAATTAAACTAGTTCACTTAGTTTGCTAATTTAGTAATTAGATTAGTTAAATTAAGCTTAATTAGGTTACTAACCAAATTTAAGCCTACAATTGTTGACTTAATCCTAACCCTTGGTTCATCTTTAATCCTTAGCCATAGATCACATCTAGGGTAGATATCAATTAGTCATAAAACTATCATTCTAATCTCACCATTGATTAGATCAACGGCTAAGATTAAAGCTTCTAAAGTAAGCTTTATAATCCAATGGCTCACAAAGAAGTCAATGCTTCTTTTGTTGACTCTTTCTAATTGGCTTAGAAAGTCAAGCCATCTATTTTGACCATTTTCTATTGGTTTAGATTTCTATACAGTCAGCACAGTTGACTGCTACACTAAACGTGGGCCCCACGAACTTTTTCGGGTCCACAAATAATTTTTCTACTGTTTTTGAGACAGTAGGTACTATTGAATAAAATAATATTATAAAAATATAAAATTATTTTATTGCACAGTTAAATTCTAAAAATTACGAGATTAATATTTATATCAATCAGAATTGGGTTTAATAAGATCCCCCAGCTCCAATTAATTAAAATAAGAATTTCTCCGACCTGAAAATTATTATTTTCCTGACCCGGAGCAAATCACACAAAACAATCAAAAACAGTATCGGAATAATCAAATTATTTTTATATTGCACAGAAAACACAAAACAGTGTAATTCTGTCAGTTCTGTAACATAGTCTAAAATTTGGGGTGTTACAATACTCCCCCTCTAAAAAGAAGTTTCGTCCTCGAAACTTGACGCACTTAAAATAAAAACGGATACTACTTTCTTATCTTATCTTCCAATTCCCATATTGCTTCACCACGTATATCGTTCCAAACTACTTTAACCAATGCGATTTCTTTACCTCGAAGTTGCTTTGTCCTTCTATCTTCAATCTTGACTGGAAATGTCTCATAGGTTGAATTCTACTTCATTTATTCGATCTCCAACAGAGTATCCGATATGATCCGATAAACTTCAGAGTGGGTTTCCTCGACTTAATCACTCGTCCAAATTTAGTCATAAACGTCACACGTAGAAATACATAGTCACCTTCTTCAAATTCCAACGGTCTCTGTCTTTTATCAGTATAACTCTTTTGTCGGGTCCGAGTTATCTTCATATTGCCTTGGATCATCTTCACTTTCTCAATTGTCTGCTGCACAAATTTTGGTTCTACAATCTTACTTTCACTAGCATGATACCAATGCACTAGCGTTCTACAGCGTCTCCCTTACAATGCCTCACAGGGTATCATTCCTATGCTCGAACGTAACTATTGTTGTATATGAACTCTATCAATACTAGAAATTCATCTCAACAAGTCTTTTGAAAATTCTAACTATTCGTCTCTTCTCGATATTCAAGCCTTTCTTGATTGAACAGGTACTTCAAGCCCTTGAAATTATTATGAATTTTATAGGATAGAAAACGTCTTTAGATTTTCCTTGCAAAACAACTATCGCGTATCCTAAAACGTAACTCGAATAATTCTTTTCATGCACGTTCCACCGTCTTGAAGTATACGCCACCACCTTTCTATTCGGTGTCAATACTCAATCTAAATCCATGAGTTGAACTTCTTCTAACGGAATTTACGTTTGACTAATTTTACACACAACTCCTTCTTCTTCTTCAAAATTGAAGAACTGCATTGAGATTCTTCAGCATGTTCCTTTGAATTTCGAGAATAGGTCAAAATATTGCCAATAATGACAAATTTTGGCTAGATGAAAAAGAAAGATCCTATTTATAGAATTCACGGACACCGTCAAAACATTCCCTACCTCGAATGGTAGTACTGAATATTCATAGTAGTATTGAATATTCATAGTTCTTGCATCGCATCTGAAAAACTGTCTTGGAACATTCTCTACCTTTACGCGAATTCGATAACAACCAGCACACAAGTCGATCTTGGAGCAAACAGTAATTTCCTTCATTTGGTCTTCTAGTTCCTCTGTCGTTGCATCATTCCAGATTTTCTTCATCAAGAGAAGTAGTTCTATTTTGCTTATTTTTAATCTTAACAGAAAATGTCTTATAGATCAAGTTTTCTTCTAATTGCACTGTATTTGGTACTATAACATAAGTTGGATCAAGAATAATCCTTCTTAATTGAAATACATGAAAGATACTATGAAGGTTATAAGGAAAAGTAATAAGACTATTCAATAGGTTACTAAATGAGTCCAACAAAGAATTCGAGATGGTCTAATAGACTTCGAAATGAACATAGTCCAATAATTTTGGAAATGGACTTTCTGGATTCAAATCCAAAAATCTCAGGTCAAGGAAACATTAAAGTTACATTGTAACAATCTAATAGGATATAGTTGGAAAATAACCAATCCATTTATAAAGTCAGGTTCTCAAATAGTTGTAATTTGAGTTAAACAAATCAAATCAACAGAAAAGATTTGATATTCAATAGACATAGGGTAGAGTTAGAAAACTTGAGTATAAACAACAAGTTTAACAAGAAGAGTAGAAATACTCCGATCACACTATAACAAAGACATGGATAAGTCAACTTGATCTACTCAGTCATTTGAGAAAGAAATAGACAAACCAGATCAACAGAAAAGTTTCAAACTCTGATAATAATAAAATAGTTTCAAACAGACTCGAATAGTTATAACAAGTTTAGAAGTTGAAGTAGTTTATGAAAAGAACAAAACACGGATAACCCCTAAAGATTTTACACAGTCACAGATCACAAGAGACTAGGTTACCTTATGCATTATACAGTACAGTTTTAAGATTATCCTCTATGGCACAATTTCCTCGCTCCTTAAGTTTTTGTATTTGAATGTTCTCACTACACTCTCTACACCGGTTCTTTCTTCTTCTTGAGATTTTGAAATACGTGTATCACTAATGGAAGGTTCCATCTTCAGTTGATCACAATCTCTAGAGAAATGTCCAGGCTTCCCACATCTATAACAAATAAACCCTTTATGCTGACAATCTTTGGTGAGATGATTTTTCCCACACTTGAAACATTTCATGGTTGATGCCACAGTCTGACCAAAATCATTGCCACTAGTACTCCCCCTCTTTGCTCGTTGTTGCTTCCCCAATGGTCGTACATACGACTTTTGCTGAACACGATCGACTTTACGCTTCCTCCCATCTTGGATTATCGAAGGTTCTAAGTTACAGCTTCTCACATCCGATGGCTGCTCCAATCCTAGTAAGCTATGAAGTTCGATTATCAGTTCCTGCTGCTGAGTGATTATCCATCTCTGTTGTACCGCTACTTCAATCATCTTTTGCATTACACTTTTAGCTGCGGCTATACGATCTTCATCACGTCTCGCGTCAACATGCTCATATTCGCTGCGTTCCATTATCTTTCTTCAAAGATAAATAAAATCAAACACGACGAACTAAACGTAACTATTTCACACAACATCGTCTCCTTTCGGAAACGAAAACATATCTCTGTGTTCAACATCAGAGATTCACACAGCACAAACAAGACAAGCCTACCCACAAACTCAAAAGACTCTAACTTGGGCTCTGATACCAACTAATGTAACACCCTCCTTAGGGCGTCACACTTCTTGTTACTCAAATACCAAATTACCCCTTCATTGGAAAATCGTGCTTGTAATATAAATACGAGTTGTAAAATTTCTTGATGATAATAAGATAAACCTAGCGGAAAATAAAAACATTGCAACAACATCATAAATTAATATACATCATATATATACAAGTCATAGTACTGTCGTATTTTAATATTTACAAACTAGACTCTCAAAATATTTAAACTTTAATTTAAACTAACATACTGCCCAAGTATTACTACACAGTAGAACCCTCAGACGGGTCCTCCTCAGACTCCTCAGAAAATAGAAGTCCAACTTGACACGAAGTCCTACGAACAGGTGTCCGCATAGACGACACTATACTAATCGCACTAGGAGCACGATAGTATACTTCCCAATACTGTCTAATTGACAATGGGAACTCTAAGTATTAATATTCACTCTAACGTCCAAGAATGTAGTCTACTCAATTATATATATACCCAAGGAAACGAGACTCCTCCATCACTTCAAAACTCAGCGTCCTCTCTAGAAATCGCTTCTTCCTCGCCTTCTTGCTCAAGTTCTTGCTCAACGTCTTTAAAATTATAAATACAATATAGAAAATACATACAAAGAGGTGAGATCACCTACGCCAATACCAGTATGGTAGCAATGAAGATAAACACATACAATATCTCATACCAGCACATCATACATAATCATGATTACGTCATCACATCAATCATCATCATATCACAAGTAATAACCAACAATCACAATCATGACATTTCCAATATTCAACTATTCAATATTTCAATTATCATAAATAATATTTACGATAATACCCTTAATATCTCTGCATATACACTTAGACTCAATTTTCTACTCCATGGAGGTTTCCACTATTTCGAGAAGAATGCTCTGGTTAATTGTCCAGTCTTAGTCCATAGACAATCTCCAGTCTTCGAAAAGAATCGTGTTCTTGTCGGGTATCGTCAATGCGTTGCAACGGACTACGTCGCCACGTGGCACAAGGTATTTGCCTTTGCTCATTGGATCGATCAGCGCCTTGACGCCCCAAGATCCATCATAGATCTCACTTTTCAATTCTCATTCCCTCTTCGACCACAAGGGTCTTAATAGCTATTATCTATATTTTATACAATGCACTAATATATCAGTACAAGTCCAACCCCAAAGGGCCAAATCTTTTCAATTTCATTTGTCTCATATTCGGGGTCCTCATATAGGCCCAAATGTCATTATTCTTGTAATTTTATCACGAAACCATATTTTTCGCATTTTCTCGATCTAAAGCAATATCATCGCATTTTCAAATCACGTATCAATTTTTCATCGTTTCTCAATCGCGTAAAATACTTTTCACACGTTTTAAATCAAAAATACTATTTTCCTCATTTAATACCAAAATTCAACTTCATTTTTCATATTTGCATAATAATCCCTTAAAACTTAATATTTGCTTTATAATCCTCATTTAAATAATATTTTCACAATAGTCCCTCATAAAATTCACCTTTACGAAATAGTCCCTCGTAAATTTCATATTTACGACATTGTCCCTCATAAAAATCATATTTCCAAAATAGTCCCTCATAAAATTCATATTTCCAAAATAGTCCTTCCAAAACATAATATTTACGTTTTAGGGCCCTCAAAAATTATTATTTACAATATGGCCCTATTAAAAATGAAAATGACTATTTTGCCCCTCTAAAAATCATATTTACAATATTGCCCCTTTTAAAAATGAAAATTATAATATTGCCCTTTTAAAATCATATTTACAATATTGCCCCTTTTTAAAAACAAAAATTACAATATTGTCCTTCTAAAAATCGGTATTTGCATTGTTTCCCCAAAAATGTTATTTCTTTCATTTACTTCATATATTACAGCTCAATTTTTACAGACGCACCTCTAAACCCGTAGGGTGAGCCATACGACAATAAACTTCAAGTATTGATACCCAAATAAATTTCATAATTCATTTATTAAATCAAATTATTTTCTCAAAATCATTATACTTTACTATACTCAAACTTTTCCAAATTCATTTAAATCTCTCAGTTCTCATTTTAATTCATCAATTTAATTATATCTGACGATTTTCCCACAACCTCCAAACTTGTTCAAATTCATTTCTTTTTCATTTAAATCCTTCATTTTCAATTGAATTTCTCATTTTCAGGACTTTGGTCCTTTCTAGCCTATTATGGCCGTAAGCCTCAAGCTCTTTGGAGCTCTCATAAAATCGGTTCATCATATTATTCACATCTTACTTTACTCATATATTTTCATGCACACAATTTCATACATACAAATATATATTAAAACAATAGACATAATATCACACATGCAAGCACAAAAACACAATCATACACAACACAAACACAATCAAATAGCATCAAACAATCGGTGAAGAACCCTTATGGATTTTTCCACCGTACACAACCATCCCCACACCACCAAAACATGGTTGGTGAGGTAAAATCTCCCTCTTACCTCTTGTAGACAATTTTAATCGGTTTGTTCTCCTTCCTTCCTTCAAATTTGTGCTATCCACCAAACAAATCCCTAAAATTCTTAAACAATTAGTAAAAACACATACCAGGTACAATATGGAAAAACCATGGAACAATCATGGTTAGAAAAATTAAAAATTCAATTTTGAACTATAGAAACCAAACTTACCCTTAAGTAAGTAAGCAAGAAGTGGAATTTTAGGCAAGATAGAGTAGGAATTTGGGAAAACTTTGTGAATGAAATATGCTTAGAATGGTATTTGGCTTTAGGAAATATGATAGGAAAAAATTATAGAGGTTTGGTAGTATATGTAAGGTGCATGGCCGAATAAAGAGAGAAAAAGAGAAAGGAAAGTTTGCTTGGCTCTTGGTAGCTTTTTGAGAGAAAATAGATGCTTTGATTTGTGATAAGTGAAAGAAATGAAAGTGAAATGGAAAGATGAGTGCAGCTGCCGTGTATGAGCTTTGGGTGAGGTTGAGTGAATGAATTTGCATGCTAAATATCCTAAAGTGTTCACACTTGGTGCACATGGCTTATGTCATGTTGGATGGTTCTTGAACCTTGTAGATTCAAGCCACTTGCCTCCTTATTTCAGCCCCAATTTCGTGCAGCCCCTCATCCATTTAGTGACTTAATTATTTCCAAATTAGTCCTAATTACTTGCTAACTAATTAGGGAATTTGTTAGGTTAAATATCCTAACCAATTTTAATTAACATAAGAATCATATAACTAGTTAATTTAATATATATTAGCATATATTATAACCTTTAATTAATATTAGGATATCTAATTAGTATTTAGATTATAATTAATTTAGAATTAAACTAGTTCACTTAGTTTGCTAATTTAGTAATTAGATTAGTTAAATTAAGCTTAATTAGGTTACTAACCAAATTCAAGCCTACAATTGTTGACTTAATCCTAACCCTTGGTTCATCTTTAATCCTTAGCCATAGATCACATCTAGGGTAGATATCAATTGGTCATAAAACTATCATTCTAATCTCACCATTGATTAGATCAACGGCTAAGATTAAAGCTTCTAAAGTAAGCTTTATAATCCAATGGCTCACAAAGAAGTCAATGCTTCTTTTGTTGACTCTTTCTAATTGGCTTAGAAAGTCAAGCCATCTATTTTGACCATTTTCTATTGGTTTAGATTTCTATCTGATCAAGACTGATTGATTTGCTACACTAAACGTGGGCCCCACGAACTTTTTCGGGTCCACAAATAATTTTTCTACTATTTTTGAGACAGTAGGTACTGTTGAATAAAATAATATTATAAAAATATAAAATTATTTTATTGCACAGTTAAATTCTAAAAATTACGAGATTAATATTTATATCAATCAGAATTGGGTTTAGTATGATCCCCCAGCTCCAATTAATTAAAATAAGAATTTTCCCGACCTGAAAATTATTATTTTCCTGACCCGGAGCAAATCACACAAAACAATCAAAAATAGTATCGGAATAATCAAATTATTTTTATATTGCACAGAAAACATAAAACAGTGTAATTCTGTCAGTTCTGTAACATAGTCTAAAATTTGGGGTGTTACAGATAGACTAGCTCAGTTGTACCTACAAGAGATAATTAGATTGCATGGTATTCCCCTTAGTATAATTTTTTATAGAGACCCTAGATTTACATCTAGATTTTGGGGAGCCTTATAGAAAGCTTTTGGGACAAAGCTTAGTTTGAGCACAATATATCATCCACAGATTGATGGTCAATCGGAGAGGACTATCCAAACCATCTTGTTACGGATGACGTTTGATGGCATTTAAAACACACAACTCCTCATGTAGGAATCGTAGTGATTTCAAGGTCAAAGAACCACGTACACCATTATCACTATGAGAATCACTCATGAGGATATGCTTAGAGCATATGTGCTAGAGCAAAAAGGTTGGATAAGTTCTTACCTTTAGTGGAGTTTGCTTATAATAATAGTTATCATTCCAACATAGGTATAGTACCGAATGAAGCACTTTATATGGTAGGAAGTGTAGGTATCCTTTATGTTGGTATGAGGTTGGAGAGAAAACCATCCTAGGACCTGAGTTAGTATAGCATACCACAAATCAAATTAAGATGATCAAGGATAGGTTAGTTATAGTTCAAAGTAGGCAGAAGAGTTATGTTGATAGAAAGAGGAGACCTCTAGTGTTCAAAGAGGGAGAACATGTTTTCTTGAGAGTCACTCCTACAACAAGGATAGGTAGAGCATTGAGAACACGAAAGTTAAGTCCTCATTTAATTGGTCCCTACCAATTCTTAAAGAGAATTGGACTAGTAGCCTATCAAATAGCCCTTCCCCCCAGTTTACCAAACCTTCATAACATCTTTCATATGTCATAACAAAGAAAGTACAATCCAAATCCTTCATATGTCATAAGGAATCAATCTATCCAGTTAAGGGATGATTTGTCTTATGCAATGCAATCGGTAAGGATTATGGACGGAGGGGTCAAAGAGCTTAGAGGTAAACAAATTCTTCTGGTGAAGGTTCTTTGGGATGGAGTAGGTTTTGAGGAAGATACGCGGAAGTTGGAGTCCCACATGCAACATGTAACACCCTAATACTAGTACTAAAGACATGCCCAGGATCATGCCTAAGTAACTAGCATTAGTAATGTCACTTTCATACTAATATTAAATTCGTGAAAATAAATATAACATATATGAAAATCTTGATTCAGATATAATAATATAAATATATCGAAAGAATCTTTATACAAATTTAAACAACTTACTATGTAATCTACAATATATGTCTTCATAGCAATACTTTTACAATTTTCTTCACCATATTCTTCTAATCTCTACCACCAAAATCTTTCTTCATGCCTCTGATCTCCTGTTCTGCTTGATGAAGTCTTGTACACACCTAGAAATAATATGGAAATACAAAATACGCGAGAATGAGAATTTAAAGAATTCTCAGTAGGTTATAAAAACATGTCATCATACTATTTCTAGCTATTTCGGGGAAATACACATTCTTTTAAAATTTAAGTTTAGTGCATGTATATATATATATATATATATGTAGGAAGGTGACAAACTGCCAAATTTGGTCATTCCTCTTCCCAAAACGGAATTCCATTTAATAGTTTACAAAAATATACGTTATCAATAGTACAAAATACTCACAGATAATTTTCATAAATCATTTTCCATCACAATATCATAATGCCAAATTCATTCAAAGAATCAAACACATATTCAAATAATAACATAACATATAAATTCAATTCAATAGTTAAAGTCCAAAATACGTACTCATCTCTCAAGTATTCAAAAATACTTATACTCATAGATTAATCCAAAGTTATATTATAATATTTATTTTTAAGATATATCCTTCAAATACAAGGACTTTAAACTACCCCCAAGTACGAGGTTTAGATTATATCCTTCAAGTACAAGGATAATTAACTGAATATCATTCTCTTATTATCTTCTCTAGGTAGAAGAAGTACTCTTATAATCTCTCATACAGTATCAAATTTATATTCAACTCCAAATATGAATATCATGTCCAATACACAATGAGAGTAATTAATACAATATCCATCAAGTACATGGATGTTCTCCACATTATCCATCAAGTACATGGGTATTCAATACATTATCCATCACGTACATGGGAATTCAGTATAATATCCATCAGATACAAGGATATTCAATACATTATCCATCAGATACATGGATATTCAATACATTATACATTAGATATATGGATATTCAATACATTACTCATCATATACATGGTTTTTCAATACATTATCCATCAGATACATGGATATTCAATACATTATCCATCGGGTACATGGATATTCAATACATTATCCATCAGATACATGGATATTCAATACATTATCCACCAAGTACATGGATATTCAACACATTATCCATCAGATACATGGATATTTAATACATTATCCATCAGATACATGGATATTCAATACATTATCAATCAGGTACATGGATATTCAATACATTATCCATCAGGTACACGAATATTCTAGGTTACTCCCTACCCGGAGTATATTCAACTCTATCTCATATAATATTAATCAAGTTCAACACTAGCTCAACCTTAATAACTTAAGAGAGCATATTCTCAATTTCATGATTTACAAGCACATTTTTATGTTCTCAAATATACAAACTAAATTCAAGTTTCACTATAACAGGACTATACTAATACAAATTCCAATTCTAGCTCCTCTTAGTTATCAAGGAGTTATTACTCAATCCATATAGAGTACATACCATAACTCACTTCATAATTAATTTTATTCCACATTCATTCTCAAATCATAACATAATTCTTTTCATAAAGCAATATATCATTTCAATATTTCAAACAAGATACATAAACATAACATTATGCTTCATATTATCCCTTATTATATACACATATCCAAATACTATTCATTCCTTTTCACATCCTTATTTTATAGATAATCATTTCACAATTCTTAGGATTCGTTGTACACTCATGCATGTTCATACTTTACATAGCATCACATATGCTTATCTTTGCCTAATACTTCTTAAAATAGCATTTCATTGTGTTAGAAATCATATTTTCAGCTAATAACATCAAAATTCACTCTCTGTCCTGTTCTGTTCTGCGGCTAACACTCAAGTGCTAGCCTTCCAGTGCTTCAACGCTAGTTGCATGCTCAGGCACCCAACAATGGACTCTCTAGTGCCCAGCATGCATCAGCACACTGAAAATATCTGGGCACTAGGCGCTCAAGCACCCAACAACCAGCACCTAAGTGTTGGTGCCCAGAACTTTGCCTCTGTTCTCTATTTTAGTTGTTTTCCAAGCTAACATCCACAACCCACATCATGATTCTAACCGATTTCCCTTAACAATAATGATCATTATATCATTCAGAAACATTTCTAACATTCTCAAATCATTTCTACACAAATCACCAATCAAAATAAAAAATCAATAGCTAATCCTTTCAAACACAAATCCATATCTATGGAAAACCAACCAAGATAAATCTTCAAAGTTTCATCTTTAATCCAAGAAATCAGATTGAAACACACAGAAAATGAAAAGAAACAGAGAATAATCCCCCTACTTTCCCTCCATAGCTCCTTGAAGCTTGACTCTTTCTCTTCTTCCTTTTCTTTCCTTCCTTTTCCTTTTCTCGTTGACTCCCTTCCTCTCCTTTTCTTTCTTTTCTCTTGTTTTTCTTCGGTGGTTTCTGGATGGCCATGCGTGAAAATGAAGCAAAAATAAGAGAAAGAGAGGGTCAAACAAACAAAAATGAAAAGAGAAAGATAAAGGCAGTGGGGGGAAAAGAATAAAAGAAACGTTATGTTGGAACTTTCGTATTTGCTATATACATTTCATTCTTTAAAAATCACATTTTCTAACCTCCACAAGAGTTCCAGAAAATCATACATCTCAAATAAATTCTTATATTCAAATTTTCATAATTTTCCTTACACTACTTTTCATCAAATGACTACTCTATTTTTCTTAAATTAAATCAAACTTGTAAGGCAAGTAAGCATACCTGCCTCAACTTATTTTTTATACCAAAATATTCTTCATATTTGACTTATCATTCGGAAGCAGTTTCATAATTTTTCAAGTTGTCTAGCTATTTTATCTAATCGGTAAACACTTTCTTAGTGTTATTAAAAATACTAAACTAATTCATTTGGTCCTCCGGAATTTACTACAATTCATACTAATTATCACCATCCTGGGAATACATTTTTCCATATTTATTTCCTTCATTTTAACTATTTATCTCAAAATATGAGCTATTATTCACTTTCTTTGTTATAAAATTATGTTCAATCTTATCCAAAAACACTTCCAAATTATTATCCAGTGTATATTCAAAATATTGAGCTTCTATAACACTAATTAGAATTTATTAAGTCAGGGAAGATGGTACAATTTCCCCTCCTTTTAAAAGTTTTGTCCTCAAAATTTGATCACTCACTATGAGTGATACCCAATAATTTCACAAATTCATATCATACTATGACATATAAATTTCAATCTTATTTCAATGTTCATTCACCTACTCACTTACCATCATCCAAATGTTTAAGAATATACACTATTATCTCCTTTTGACTCGGCTGGCGAATCATATGCCGTTATATCTCTTCGCCATGGCGAGACAGATCATATGTCGTTATATCACTTCGCCACAGCAGGGCGGAACATATCTGGATACTCTTCTACTCAAGTTTGTATCCAGTTCCCATAAACATGGTAGTACACTTTTTTCAATTCTATCTTCAACTCTGTTCTTTTCATAATATCCTTGTTGTGACCTCACTTTCAAACTCGACGATTCAACATTTATCTACTAAGGTGTGAAAGTCCTTGATCACCAAAAGTTTTACTATTCTCTTTATTTCATCTCTCAATCCTTCTTCAAACTTGATACATTTTCATTTCTCATCTGGGTTATATTGGAAGTAAAAAGAGAACTTTGACATTTCATCAAACTTTACCACATATTATTTCACTATCATCTTCCTCTGGTACAATTTTAAGAATTCCAACTCTTTGGCTTCTTGCAATTTCTTTAGAAAATACTTGTCTAGGAAAATAGTCTTAAATACATCCCAAGTTATCTGAATGCTTGTTACTCCCTTTAATATTCTAATGTCATTCCACCAATATTTAGATTACTCCATTAACATATAGGAAGCAAACCACATCTTTTGATCATTCTACATCTCATTACTGCAAAATTATTTCCAATTTTTTCCATCATTCCTCCACTTTTAATGGGTCATACTCACCTTGAAATGATGGAGGGTTGACTTTTTTGAATTCAGACAAATCATGGAAATCTTGATTCTCCACCGTACTACATTATTCACTGATGCTCATTGCACATTAGCTCCTATTTCTTACCATTTCCTGTATGTCACGGTTGCTTGCTTCCTTATTGCAAAAACTATGCCTTTAAAAGACTTCAAACATATCTAATGTGTTATTTCTATCACTAACGGGGCTCTAATGCCTCAAGTACGCCTGGTTGATGCCATAGTTTCTGCACACACAACACATTACATATTGAGTTGATCAGGCTCAATATCATATAACAGTATGACAGTTAACTATGAACATGCAAACTCAAGGCCATTATGCAATTCTACCGCTGCATCTTAACGCTAGAATAAGATAAATGCATAACAAACGTAGCTAGTCCATAGCCCACCTCAACAGCATGAACTGCTCTGTTACCAAAATGTAAAACCCTGATACTAGTACTAAAAACATGCCCAGGATCATGCCTAAGTAGCTAGCATTAGTAATGTCACTTTCATACTAATACTAAATTTGTGAAAATAAATATAACATATATAAAAATATGAGCCTGATTCGGATATGATAATATAAATATATCGAAGGAATCTTTATACAAATTTCCTCCAAGTTATCTAAATGCTTGTTACTTCCTTTAATATTCTAACATCATTCCACTAATATTCAGTTTCCTCCATTAACATATAGGAAGCAAACCACATGTTTTGATCACTCTACATCTCATTACTACAAAATCTTTTCAAATTCTTTCAATCATTCCTCCACTTTTAATGGGTCATACTAACCTTGAAATGATGGAGGGTTCACTTTTCTAAATTCAAACAAATCATGGAAATCTTGATTCTCTACCGTACTACATTATTCACTGATGCCCATTGCACATTAGCTTCTATTTCTTACCATGTCCTGTTTGTCACGGTTGCTTGCTTCCTTATTGCAACAACTATGCCTCTAAAAGACTTCAAACATATATGGTGTGTTATTTCTATCACTAACGGGGCTTTAAAGCCTCAGGTACGCCTGGTCGATGTCATAATTTTTTGCACACACAGCACATTACATATTAAGTTGATCAGGCTCAATATCATATAACAGTACAATAGTTAACTATGAACATGAGGCCATTATGCAATTCTACCTCTACATCTTATTGCTAGAATAAGACAAATGCATGACAAACGTAGCTAGTCTATAGCCTAGTTCAACAGGATGAACTGCTCTGATAAAAAAATATAACACCTAGATACTAGTACTAAAGATATGCCCAGGATCATGGCTAAGTAACTAGCATTAGTAATGTCACTTTCATACTAATACTAAATTTGTGAAAATAAATATAACACATATAAAAATATGAGCCTGATTCGGATATGATAATATAAATATATCGAAGGAATCTTTATACAAATTTCCTCCAAGTTATCTAAATGTTTGTTACTTTCTTTAATATTCTAACATCATTCCACTAATATTAAGTTTCCTCCATTAACATATAGGAAGCAAACCACATCTTTTGGTCATTCTACATCTCTTTATTGCAAAATCTTTTCCAATTCTTTCCATCATTCCTCCACTTTTAATGGGTCATACTCACCTTGAAATGATGGAGGGTTGAGTTTTTTGAAATCAGACAAATCATGGAAATCTTGATTCTCCACCGTACTACATCATTCATTGATGCTCATTGTAACACCCCGAATTTCATTTTTTTTCTGAATATATATGATTTTTATAATTTTTATGATTTTTGTGGATTTTTCTGAATTTTTTATTATTTTAATATTATTTTAGGCTTGTGGGCCAGGAAATATAAAAATTTTTCAGGGCCGAAAAGTTTCATACAGTTGATGTGGGGCCGGAGGAACTTAGTAAACCCGAAATCGGGAACAGTTGACAAAAATTTTATTTATCTAAGTTTTATTATTCATTGGGTAAAGTTATTATCCATTGTGTACTATTATTATTCTTTGGATAATAACTAGCAGTAGCTATTATCTATTAGGTAATAGTATCTAAAAATAAATGTTGGAAAATATCTGTTGAAAAATATCTTTTGAAAAATATCTGTTGGAAAATATCTTGGTTGGTCATGGAAGGTGACTGACACCTTTATAAACAACCAATAGGAAGCAAGCTTAGTGTGGAAGCTTTGCATATCCACCATTGATCTAATCAATGGTTGTGGGAGCAAGCTTAATATTGAAGCCTTGGATGTCCACCATTGATTAAATCAATGGTTGTGATAGCTTGTAGTAAATCAAATATCTCTTTCTCTCTGTTCATGGAGGCTCACGGCCATATGGCTTTCGTGTGACTAAAATTCATTTTTCTTTCACATGCAAAAAGCTATCAACTTTTCTCTCAAGATCTAAACACATTTTCTCTCACTTTCTTTCATTTGCTCTCTTCTACCTCACGGTTTCCTTCACCCAAAATACATTCCAATCACTCATAAATTAAACAAAGCTTACTACTTAGTCCTAAACATCATTCCAAACAACTTTGAAGTTGTGATCAAGCCTTGATTCCATCATCTTCAAGCTTGATTTTTGGATTCAAATTCTAAGGTTTCAAGGTAAAATTCTTGAAACTTGGTTTCTTAATTGATTCTTAAAATTCCAAGACCATATTTGATCTATGGTTATCTTGCTCTAACCTTAGATGTTAATTTTTTTTGTGTTTGCTTTGGTTTTTAAGAATCACTTGGTGAAGAAAGTTGATAGAAAGAATCAAAACAAAGAGCTTGGAAGCTACATACAAGGTAAGAGGGAGATTAACCTCATCAACCATTTGTGGTGGTGAGGGACACGAAATTTGATGTGCTTGTGTGATTATAATTATTTATCCTATGTGATTTATTGCTTTGATATTATGCATGAACTTCTTAAAGTACAATTTTTGATGTTTAAACATGTTGTATGCTATGATTTAAGCTTGAAAGGAAAGGAATTTTAGCTCCAATGGCCAAGTGAGGCTCACGGCCTCTAAGCTCTTCAAAGGGGTATCCATTTCAAAATGTTTTATTAAATGGTAATTTAGAGGATTAGTGATAATAAACCTAATTAAGGATTTATAAAATAAAAATGAATATGAATATATTTTTATCACTAATTAAGAAATTGATTTTCGGCCACATAGTGGATTTAGGACAAAAATGTAATTTGGAGACTTTAAAATAATTTATTTGTGATAATATAAATAAATTAAATGGAAAAGGATTTTATTTAAAATTAAGATAATATGGATTTTTAGAAAAATGGTAGAAATATTGTTTTAAGGGGATTTAATAGGGAAATAATGGAAATAAAGTTTAATTTTAATATTAAATAAGAAAAGTTGTAATTTGAGCTTAGAATATTCAGAAAATATTTTACGTGATTGAAAATACGTAGAAAAACTTTTACGCAATTTACAAATGGTAATTTTTAGATACTTGATTAAGAAAACATTTTAAAATCCCTACACGATTGAGAAAACATTGAAAAACTGTTACGCGATTTGAAAATGTAATCGAAGTTTTTCGCGATTGTGAAAACGCGATAAAAATGTTACGTGATTGAAAGGAATAACAAGTTTTGCTGTTGGGCCAATATAATGGACCTGGATATATCACTGTGTTTATAGCCAATAGTGGTCTATATTGTGTATTAAGTCATTGGACATGCATTTGTCAAACAGACGGTGTCTGTTAAGGCTATTGTTACCTAGGAGTTGAATTACACCTAAGTTTGGGTGCGAATTTGCGTAGTGTTGTTCACTTGTTGAACTAGAAGGCGTAGAAGCATAGGAATTCCATAAATGCACAGTAGGTAGCTCCACCGGGCCGTGGTAGCTAAGCAATTATTCGACATTATTGACAAAACACTATTCTATTCATGATTTGACGTAGAATGTCGTGTATAATACCTGATGTGCACTTTGAGAAATTATAGCACTTAGTCTGAGGTGGGCGATATACCGACATATCTTCTAGATCATTCTCTCCGAAATTGAGTTTAGCTCCATGAAGTAGGAAATTGGTTCATCATACATGTGCATAGTCAATTATCATTCTGCTGTGATATATATATATATATGCATTGTGTTAATTATTTGCTATTTGATACTATGATCATATGTTGCCATGAATTTATTCGTTAAATGTTGTGTATGAATAGTAGGTTATTTTATTATCTTTTACTGCCATGATGGTATTGATGTAGGGGATCTCACCTCTTTGCTATGTTATTCTGTTTATTTGTATGATTGTTTTAGAGGGTGAAGAAGAAGAGGACGATTTGCCTCATTTCTGTCTGGGTTAGTTTGTATTTTGTTGTTATGGCGTCGAGGGCTTTTCTGGGATATGTGAAGGAAAGGAAAGTGACTTACGCTACTTTCATGCTCGTGGGAGACGAAGAGGATTGGTGGACTAGAACACAACAACTATTAGAAGCTGAAGGAAGAGTGATTACATGGGGACTCTTCAAAAATAAGTTTCTGGAAAAGTATTTTCCAGCAAGTGTAAGGCATGCTAAGGAGACAGAATTTCTTAGTCTGCGTCAGGGAGGAATGACGGTTGGAGAATATGCCACAAAGTTTGAGAGCCAGTCTAAGTTCTCGAGGTACTTCCAACTTCAGCCTGACGAAGAGTGGAAGTGCAAAAAGTTTGAAGATGGTTTGAGGCACGATTTGAAGCGTGTAGTGCTGTCTCTGGGGATTAACCAGTTACTAGTTTTGGTTGACAAGTGTCATAGAATAGAGGAGATTGATCAGTCTCGCGACACCAGGAATCTTAACTTTGGACTAACTAGGTTCCAAAGAGGAGGAAATAACAGCAGCCGATTCCAGCGAAAGCTATTTTCACGGCCAACGGGGAGTCAGTTTCAACAAAGATCTTATGGAGGAAGTTCAACCAATAACAAATTCGGTCAGATAGTGGCGTCCACATCAAAATGCTTTAAATGTGGGAAAGACCATTTGACAAAAGACTATACAATCAAAGGCATCATTTATTTTCGATATGGAAAACTGGGGCATTTTTCAAAGGACTGTGATCAACCTAAGATGGAGCCCTCAGTCAGTAATGTTTGAGCTACCAAGTCGTAGGTAGGAGGACGAGTGTACACTATGAGTAGGGAGGAAGCCTCACATTCGGAGGATCTAATTATGGGGGAATGTGCCATAGAAGGTAATTCTTTAACTGTACTGTATGATTCTGGAGCGATGCATTCTTTTATTGCGTATGACTGTGTGGATCGTTTAGGATTATCTGTGTCATTATTGCCTTTTGATTTAGTTATTTCTACCCCTACTAATATGCCTGTTGTCACTACAAATTTTTGTTTAAACTGTCCTGTTTGTGTTAAAAATTGAATCTTTTCTGTTGATTTGATTTGTTTGCCTCTGTCCGAAATAAACATAATCCTAGGAATGGATTGGTTATCTTCTAACCATATCCTATTAGATTGTGTCAATAGGACTTTAATCTTTTCTAAACCTGAGAATTTTGGATTTTTAATGGCAAGCCAAGTTGAAGCTTGCTTGAGGGAAGGAGCTCAAGGATACATGCTGTTATCTTCCTTAGAGGTCAAAAGTGAAGGATATGTGAATGCTATTATGATAGTAAACAAGTTTCCATAGGTTTTTCCTGATGACATTCTTGGACTACAACTGGATAGAGAGATACAGTTCTCTATTGATCTTGTACTAGGTGCTGGTCTTATTTCGATGGCACCATACCGGATGTCGCCTGCAGAGTTAGTTAAACTTAAGAAGCAATTAGAGGAACTGTTGGGGAAATAGTTTGTGAGACCTAGTGTGTCTCCATGGGAAGCTCCAGTATTGTTAGTAAAGAAGAAAGATGGAACTTCACGATTGTGCGTAAATTATCGTTAGTTAAATAAGATCACAATTAAGAATAAGTATCCACTTCTGAGGATAGACGACTTGATGGATCAACTGAAGGGAGCTGTTGTTTTCTCAAAGATCGATTTACGTTTTGGTTATCATCAGATTCGCGTGAAGGTTGAGGATGTTCCTAAGACAGCTTTTCAGATGCGTTATGGGCACTACAAATATCTAGTAATGCCTTTTGGGACAACAAATGCTCCTGTGATATTCATGGATTACATGAATAGGATCTTTCATCCCTATTTAGACAGATTTGTTGTTGTTTTTATTGATGACATTCTGATCTATTCTCAAAGTCCGGAGGAACATGCTGAACATCTTAGTGTGGTTCTTCAGATTTTGAAGGAGTTGAAACTATGCGCAAAGTTGTCCAAATGTGAATTCTGGTTAAATGAAGTTCAGTTTTTGGGGCATGTGATCTCAAAGGATGGGATTACAGTGGATCCAACAAAGGTAGAGTTAGTTCTTCAGTGGGAAAGGCCGAAAACAGTGATGGAGATTCGTAGTTTTGTTGGTTTGGCCGGGTATTATCGCAGGTTTATTAAAGGGTTTTGAAAGATAGCAGGACCTCTCACTCAACTCACATGGAAGAATCAAACTTTTACATGGACGGATGCATGTAAGGAGAGTTTCCAAGAACTGAAGAGACGTTTGACTACTGCACCGGTGTTGATACTGCCCAATCCTAACGAACCGTTTGAAGTGTATTGTGATGCTTCATATTTGGGTCTAGGTTTTATGTTGATGCAGAATAGAAATATTGTGGCGTATGCTTCAAGGCGGTTAAAAGTGCATGAGAAGAATTATTCTACTCATGATTTGGAATTGGCGGCAATGGTGTTTGCGTTGAAGATATAGAGGCATTTTCTTTATGGAGCAACCTTCAATGTTTACAATGACCACAAAAGTCTGAAGTATCTGTTCGATCAAAAGGAGTTGAATATGAGGCAGGGAAGATGGCTACAATTTTTGAAGGACTACAATTTTCAACTTCAGTACCACCCTGGAAAAGCGAATGTCTTAGCAGATGCTTTGAGCAGAAAAGTACTTAGTATATCTGCTATGATGATTAAAGAGAATGTATTGATAGAGCAATTCAAGGATATGCGGTTGTCAGTGGATTTGAAACCAGGAAGGATTTGTTTGAATATGATGACCATTTCGAGTAGTCTGATGGAGGAAATTAGAGAGGAACAGGAAGGTGATGAATTTTTACAGAATGAAAGAGAGCTTGTAAGGCAAGGTGCTTAGACATCGTTTAACGAAGGACTTGATGGGATTCTAAGATTTGGAGATAGAATTTGTATGCCAAGCAATTCAGAACTTAGAAGATTGATTCTCGATGAAGCCCATAGAAGCAAGTTGAGTATACACCCTAGAGCGACTAAGATGTATCAAGATTTGAAGAGATTGTATTAGTGGCAAGGGATGAAGAGAGATGTTGCAAAATATGTATCGTCTTATTTTATCTGTCAGAAAGCAAAGGTTGAGCATCAGAGACCATCTGGAATATTGTAACCTTTGGCTATTCCCGAATGGAAATGGTATAGCATCGCTATGGATTTTGTTGTTGGATTGCCCAAGACTCGAAAGGGTTATGACTCTATTTGGGTAGTGGTTGATCAACTTACAAAGTCAGCACATTTCTTGCCTATTAATATAATATATTCAATGGAAAGGTTGGCTCAAGTGTACATTGGCGAGATCATTAGACTTCATGGCGTACCCTCCAGCATTATTTCTGATAGAGATCCGAGGTTTGCATCGAGGTTTTGGCAAAGTCTACAAGAAGCAATGGGGAGTAAACTTCATTTAAGTTCTATATATCATCCGCAAACAGATGGCCAGTCAGAAAGTATGATTCAGTCACTGGAAGATCTGTTATGATATTGTGTTCTAGAGTAGACTGGAAGTTGGGATGAATTCTTGCCTTTGATAGAATTCACTTACAACAACAATTATCACTCAAGCATAGGGATGGCACCTTATGAGGCATTGTATGGGCGACGATGTCAAACTCCTTTGTGTTGGTTTCAAGATGGGGAGAATCTTGCCTTAGGACCTGAACTTATGCAACAGACGACAGATAAGGTGAAGATGATTCAAGAAAAGATGAGGACAACTCAGAGTCGACAGAAAAGTTATGCTGATAAAAGGAGGAGACCACTTGAGTTTGAGGAAGGCGAACATGTATTTTTAAGAGTTATACCAACGACTAGGGTCGGACAGGTTATAAAATCCAGAAAGCTCACTCCTAAATTTATTGGACCATATCCCACCCATGTTATAGCTCCGGATAAGGTACAATTAAAAAATAACTTAACCTATGAGATGTTTCCTATAACGATTGAAGACAAAAGAGTGAAGCAACTTAGAGGAAAAGAAATTGCCTTAGTAAAGATGATCTGGAATGACATGACCAGAGATGTGACATGGGAGCTGGAAGACAAGATGAATGAACAATATGCTTATTTGTTTTAAATGTAAGAGAAATTTCGAGGACGAAATTTTTATTAGAGTGGGAGAGTAGTAACACCCCGAATTTCATTTTTTCTGAATATATATGAGTTTTATAATTTTTATGATTTTTGTGAATTTTTATGGATTTTTTTGAATTTTGATTATTTTAATATTATTTTGGGCTTTATGTGGGCCCGGGGTGGGCCCGAAAAAAAAAATTTTCAGAGCCGGAAAGTTTCGGACTGTTGATGCAGGGCCGGGAGAACTTACTAAACTCAAAACTGGGATCAGTTGATGAAAAATTTATTTATCTGAGTTTTATTATTCCTTAGGTAAATTTATTATCCGTTGTGTAATGTTATTATTCATTGTATAACAACTAGCAATAACTATTATCCATTGGGTAATAGTATATGAAAATATCTGTTGGAAAATATCTGTTGGAAAATATCTGTTGAAAAATATCTTGGTTGGTCATGGAAGGTGGCTATGACACCTTTATAAACAACCAATAGGAAGCAAGCTTAGTGTGGAAGCTTTGCATATCCACCATTGATCTAATCAATGGTTGTGGGAGCAAGCTTAATGTTGAAGCCTTGGATGTCCACCATTGATTAAATCAATGGTTGTGATAGCTTGTAGTAAATCAAATATCTCTTTCTCTCTCTTCATGGAGGCTCACGACCATATGGCTTTAGTGTGACAAAAATTCATTTTTCTTTCACATGCAAAAAGCTATCAACTTTTCTCTCAAAATCTAAACACGTTTTCTCTCACTTTTTTTCATTTTCTCTCTTCTACCTCACGGTTTCCTCCACCCAAAATACATTCCAATCACTCATAAATTAAACAAAGCTTACTATTTAGTCTTAAACATCATTCGAAACAACTTTGAAGTTATGATCAAGCCTTGATTCCATCATCTTCAAGCTTGATTTTTGGATTCAAATTCTAAGGTTTCAAGGTAAAATTCTTGAAACTTGGTTTCTTAATTGATTCTTGAAATTCCAAGACCATATTTGATCTATGGTTGTCTTGCTCTAACCTTGGATGTTAATTTTTTTTTTGTGTTTGCTTTGGTTTTTAAGAATCACTTGGTGAAGAAAGTTGATAGAAAGAATCAAAACAAAGAGCTTGGAAGCTACATACAAGGTAAGAGGGAGATTAACCTCATCAACCATTTGTGGTGGTGAGGGACACGAAATTTGATGTGCTTGTGTGATTATAATTATTTATCCTATGTGATTTATTGCTTTGATATTATGCATGAACTTGTTAAAGTAGGATTTTTGACATTTAAACATATTGTATGCTATGATTTAAGCTTGAAAGGAAAGAAATTTTGGCTCTAATGGCAAAGTGAGGCTCACGGCCTCTAAGCTCTTCAAAGGGGTATCCATTTCAAAATGTTTTATTAAATGGTAATTTAGAGGATTAGTGATAATAAACCTAATTAAGGATTTATAAAATAAAAATGAAAATGAATATATTTTTATCACTAATTAAGAAATTAATTTTCCGCCACATAGTGGATTTAGGACAAAAATGTAATTTGGAGACTTTAAAATAATTTATTTATGATAATATAAATAAATTAAATGGAAAAGGATTTTATTTAAAATTAAGATAATATGGATTTTTAGAAAAATGGTAGAAATATTGTTTTAAAGGGATTTAATAGGGAAATAATGGAAATAAAGCTTAATTTTGATATTAAATAAAAAAAGTTTTAATTTGAGCTTAGAATATTGAGAAAATGTTTTACGCGATTGAAATAATGTATAAAAACTTCTACGCAATTTAAAAATGGTAATTTTTAGCTACGCGATTAAGAAAACGTTTTAAAATCCCTACGCGATTGAGAAAACGTTGAAAAACTGTTACGCGATTTGAAAAAGCAGCAGAAGTTTTCTGTAATTGTGAAAACGTGATAAAAACATTACGCGATTGAGAGGAACAACAAGTTTTGCTGTTGGGCTAATATAATAGACCTGGATATATCACTATGTGTTTATTGTAACACCCCGAAAATCGTTTATTTCATAATATATGTTTGTTTTATAATATTTGTAATTTTTGTGAATTTTTTTGAAATTATTTGAATTGTTTAATTATTTTAATATATTTCTCAATTACGTGCACACTGAGCGGGGCCGGGAAAATGAAATATTTTTCCTGAGCCCAAAAAACTTTGAACTGTGGAAGCATCGAAGGGGGATCTTACTAAACCCGGGACCGGGCATAGTTTACGAGGTTTTCATTTTTTGAGATTTTATCAGATAAATAAAATCACAGTATATTTTATTATCTGGGACAATAAAATATTATTTCTATTAATTGTAACTTTTGTGTACTAGATAATAATTCTAGTAAATTATTTCTTTCTAGTTACTTTTATGACATCATCTAAGTGACATCATCACCCATCACTTTATCGAGAAGTGTGTAAAGCTTCTCAAGGAAGTTTTAAGGAAACTTCTATGAAGCTTCCTACCAAGCATCACACACACTCTCTCCTCTCATTTGGGCATGACTAAAGTCATCATCTTTTTCCCATTTCCCTATCACATTTTTTTTCAAATACATTTCATTTTCTCTATTTCTCTTTTCTTCTTCTCTCTCTCACGTCCTCTCCTCTCTTCCTTTCTTCTTCCACACGGCTGCACACTACCATGGATGGCCACTCAAGCTCATTTGCTCAAGCCAATCAAGAATCTTGGCTCCTCTCATCATCTTGAAGCTTTCTTCCTTGGTGATCACCCCCTAAATCTTCCTTTTTTCATCTTCCACCATTAAAGCCCTAACTTGAAGCTCTAAGGTAAAGTTCTTGACTTTTCTTTTCATTTCTCCTGTTTTTCGTTTTCTTGGTCACCTATGTGACTAAGAACTCCTCTTTTCATGGTTTGAGTGAGGATTGTAAAAGTTTGCTCAGCTTGGGGTTCTCTTGAAGGTGGAGGATGAAAATTACAACTAAAGAATCAAGAGGCTTACTTTCTTGTGTTGTCTTCTATAGGTAAGAAGGAGATTAACCTCATCAACCACTCATGGTGGTGAGGAACACGTTTTTGGGTTGATGGTGAGGAATCCATTTGTGGGTTGCTCACTTTGTTTTTGTGATTTGGATGTGTTGTATGATTTTCTATGCTTGTTATTATGTATTTTGATGGATTTGAAATGCTTAAATGCTTGGATATGTATATGGATTTGTACCCATTTGATTTGGAGGCTCGGGGAAGCACATTATCAGAATTCTGGGCAAGATCAACGGGCCGTGTGGCTTTACACGGCCCAGGCCGTGTTTCCCACTGGAAATACAGCTCACACGTCACAGGACAGAGGATTACACGGCCGTGTAATTGGGTAGTTCAGATTTTCAGGTCCTTCTAGAGGAGTACATGGCCCAGGCCGTGTAATGTGCCACGGCCGTGTAATCTAGGCCATGTAATAGGTCACGGCCATGTAAGTCAGGCCGTGTAATGGGACTTAGCCGTGTAACTGAGATTGATGAGAAATGGTTGGGTTTTCTAGTCCCTTGGAGGCTCATGGCCTCATTAGACACTCAATAGGAGACTTTGTATTAAGTTAGAACTTAGTTAATTGAATGAGTAGACGCTTAATTAGGAGTTCACAACATGGAAAGAATAAAGAACATAACTTTATCCTATAGCCTAGAGTGAGGTTTGGACAAAGAAAGAACACGAGTGTAGGTGAGCTAGTGAGGAACTTAAAACAATTAATTTAAGTGGGCTATGTTCAGAACTAAGAGAATATTATCATAATGTTATGGTTTGAGGAGTAACAACTTTTAGAAATATTGATGGGAATAAATTAAGAATAATTGGAATAATGGGAGATGAATCATTAGTGGTGAATCTGGTTGATTGGATGATCGAGGAGTTCAATTAAGGATCTATAATATTAAGGATGGAAAGGGGCTTCATTAAAATGAGAACAATGCAAATATTGGGATAAATGTTAGTTAATGAAGGTATCTTATAATTGAAAATAATAGTAAGATTACTGTATCACATGAATGATGACTTTTGAATTCTGTTAGAAAGCATGCTTCTTATGAATTTGATAATGATCCTTGAATTTGCACAAGTGAGATATCGTGTGAAAGCATGCATTCACATTATGCTATTGGACGAACAAACTGGACCCCAGAAACATCAGATAGACGATTTAGTCAGATGTGGTTTACTTTTATAACCAGAAACATCAGATAGACAGTTGAGTCAAATGTGACTTGTTATCATAAGAAACCCGGATATATCAGTAATATTATGTAGTTGTATGGGCGGCTATATAATATCATTGATATTAATGGTATTGAACAATTGTATGGGCAATTGCTTTAATATCATTGGGAACAGTTCAACGATGGTTTGATTTCATTGAATATGCATTTGAGCATTATACAGTCATAGCGTTTTATGCCTAGGAGTGAATGAGAACTTACAAGATAGTGGGATCTTTGATAGATCAAGGGGGACGTCCAGGGCGCGGTGATTCACTTGGTGATGATGCAATCACATTATATACCCCTGGCCGTGAACATCGTTGCAACGCAGTGGTAGCCCGACAATACACTATTGCTTTTCGTGGCCTAACATAGACTGTCTTTTGAGGGGGGACAGATCTTCTGGGACGTTCATATTTGAATCTTGAGTCTAGCTCCATGGAGTAGGAAATGGTCACATTGTGCATAAGGATTGATCAGCATACATAATGTGCATATACATAGTCAACATATCTGTTATTATGATATGATCTAGATATATATGTATACGTTGATGTACACTGCTGAATAACTTATCAGTTGATAATATGATTATGTTGTTGCTCTATAATGATTTTGTATTGACATGATTATGTTTGTTATTCTATGAATATTCTATACTGATATGCTTATATCTGCTATTATTTGATGTTGTTGTGTGTGAAAGGCATTACTATCTTTCATTGCGTTCCTTGCTGCCTGATGATATTGATGTAGGGGATCTCACCTCTTTCATTATACTATTCTGTTTTGCTTCTATCTTATACTCATGTCTGTAAAGACTGCGATGACGGCAAGGCAAGATCCATGAAGTTTCACTCGACTGCAGTTTCACAGGACCGAAGCGTGGAGTGTGTATTAGGATGATTATAGAGCTCTATCTAAGGAGGACTTCATGGAGGCGACTGCTTGGACTTCTGTCTGTTGTGACGTGCCCGACTGGGGGCTTTGTCTGTTAAGGCTTCCGAAGGGGATTTGGTTGAAGATTGGGTGCAGAACCCTGTTCTTCAGGTGTTGAGACTTGGACTGGGTTTAGTTTTCATTTGGTAGTCATATACATGTATATTCATTTCTTGGAGTACTTGAGTTTTATATTTTTGGAACATGAAATAATGTACGTAAGGATATAATGAACTTTATTTTATGAAAAGTCTGTTTTCCAGTTCTTATGCCTTGTGTCTTTATTATTTGTTAAGTCGATAACAATCATTGAAAAGAGAATTTTAAAACTCATGGTTTATAATGTCAATCTTTTTGTAACTTGTGTTAAAGATTGGTTTTGAAAAAGGAGTCAGTTTTAAATGTAACACCTCTTTTCGGAGGGGGTGTTACATTAGGTGCATGTGTGTCTCGGGGCTGACGAGGGGCGGGAAGTGATCGCCGATGCAATGAAGCACGGACAAGGAGCGGCTTCTGGCAGGCTTCTAGGCGAAGCATCGCATGAATGAACTAAATACGCATCGAAATGAGAGGGATTCAAAGACTGTGCAAGTATGGGACTACATAGTTGAGGATGGCTTAAAGGAATTGATTTGGCGTAGCCATATCAACAAGTTACAACTTCTTTTTGGGAGCCAGGACCATAAGAACTCCATAGTTAAGCATGCTTAACTTGGAGCAATTATGGGATGGGTGACCTCTTGGGAAGTTTCCTAAGATGCGTGTGAGTGAGGACAAAAGCACGCTGAAAAGACCCGTGTTGGTTTGTGGAGACACTCGTCAATCCTGCAGGCAGTCCCGGGATGTTACAAATGGTATCAGAGACGGGACCTCTCCTAGTACGGTGTGGTTCAAGGACGAACCAAGCAGAAGTTGGTGGGCATGTGTGTCCAGGGGCCAACGAGGGCGGGAAGTGATCATCGGTGCAATAAAGCACGGACAAGGAGCAGCTTCTAGTAGGCTTCTAGGCGAAGGGTTGCATGAATGAACTGAATACGCACCAGAATGAGAGGGATTCAGAGATGGTGCAGGTATGGGACTGCATAGTTGAGGATGACTTAAAGGAATTGATTTGGCGTAGCCATATCAACAAGTTACAACTTCTTTTCGAGAGCCTAGAACATAAGAACTCCATGGTTAAGCATACTTAACCTAGATCAATTATGGGATGGGTGACCTCCTGGAAAGTTTCCTAGGATGCGTGTGAGTGAGGACAAAAGCACACTGAAAAGACCCGTGTTGGTTTGTGGAGACACTCGTCAATCCTGCAGGCAGTCTTGGGATGTTACATTTATGGCCAATAGTGGTCTATATTGTGTATTAAGTCATTGGACATACATTTGTCAAACAGGCGGTGTCTGTTAAGGCTATTGTTGCCTAGGAGTTGAATTACACCTAAGTGCGGGAGCAAATTGCGTAGTGTTGTTCACTTGTTGAACTAGGAGGCGTAGGTGCACAGGAATTCCATAAATGGATAGTAAGTAGCTCCACTGGGCTGTGGTAACTGAGCAATGCTTCGACGATCTTGACTAAACACTATTCTCTTCATGATTTGGCGTAGAATGACATGTATAATGCCTGATGCGCACTTTGAGAAATTATAGCACTTGGTCTGAGGCGGCCGATATACTGGCATATCTTCTGGATCATTCTCTCCGAAATTGAGTTTAGCTCCATGGAGTAAGAAATTGGTTCATCATACATATGCATAGTCAGTTATCATTCTACTGTGATATATATATATGCATTGTGTTAATTTTTGCTATTTGATACTATGATGATATGTTGCTATGAATTTATTTGTTAAATGTTGTGTATGAATAGTAGGTTATTTTACTATCTTTTACTGCCATGATGGTATTGATGTAAGGGATCTCACCTCTTTGCTATGTTATTTTGTTTATTTGTATGATTGTTTTAGAAGGTGAAGAAGAAGAGGACGATTCGCCTCATTTTTGTCTGGGGTAGTTTGTCATTTGTTGTTATGGCGTCGAGGGGTTTTTTGGAATATGTGAAGGTTCTGTTTAGAGATGGTACAAACGCCTGGCGCTATGATATTGACAAGGACCGTGTAGTGTATATCAGAGCAGTATCTATGACTGTTAGTTGGACTTTCCATGGGGATCCTATGTTTACTTTTAATGCTTTTGTGCATTTACGTTTTACTATGCCCATAGAATTTTTGTGGAGTACTCTTCGTACCACTCTTACGAAGGATTTGGTTGTTTCTTCCACGCGGACTCCTGTCCGTAGCCCTGCAACACATCAGGGGTTGTTGTCTTTGGAGGAGTCGGAGGAAGATCCAGAGGAGGATCCGGATGAGTACCCTTCTAACTAGATGTGGGTACTAGGTTAATTTATATTTGGGCTGTAGTACTTATATAGTTATTTTGAGAAAAAAATTGGATGTCTTAAAGTTTTAGATCTTGGTATATATGTAATGTAAATTATTTTAATTTGGTATATTTTGTAATTTATTTAATTTGTCAATTTTAATTATCCACAAAGAAAAATATTTGAAAATCATATAAATAATATTAATAAAATTTTATAACTTGGTAAAATTTGGTAAGTGAAAATCCGTAAATGTGATGCCCTAAAGGGGGTGTTACATTAGTTGGTATCAGAGCCCAAGTTTGAGTCTTTTGGGTTTATGAGTAGGTCTGTCTAGTTTGTGTTGTGTGATTTTCTATGTTTAGTTTCCGTAAGGAGACAACATTGTTTGAAATAATTTTCAAATGATTTTATTTAACTTTAATTTTGTATTGTTTAGTTTAACTTCAAAGAAGTACAATGGTGCGTGGAAGAGGTTCAAGTGTGGAGACAGGACGCGAAAATGAGAGCATGGCTGTAGCTACAGAAGCTATGCAAAGGATGGCGGATGTCATCATGCAGCAAAACCAAAGAGCTGCCTAACAATATGCCGACAATGCCGAAGCTCAGAATTTATCAGAGTTTCATCGTAACAACCCTCCACAGTTTAAAGGAGAGTTTGATCCTGAGAAGGCGAATCTCTGGATCAAAGAGTTGGATAAGATGTTCCGAGGAATGGGTTGTGCTGACGAAAGGAAGGTGACTTACGCTACTTTCATGCTCGTGGGAGATGGAGAGGACTGATGGACTGGAACACAACAACTGTTAGAAGCTGAAGGAAGAGTGATTACATGGGGACTCTTCAAAAATAAGTTTTTGGAAAAGTATTTTCTCGTAAGTGTAAGGCATGCTAAGGAGACAAAATTTCTCAGTCTGCGTTAGGGAGGAATGATGGTCAGAGAATATGCCGCAAAGTTTGAGAGCCTGTCTAAGTTCTTGAGGTACTTCCAACTTCAGCTTGACGAAGAGTGGAAGAGCAGAAAGTTTGAGGATGGTTTGAGGCACGATTTGAAGCGTGCAGTGCTGTCTCTGGGGATTGACCAGTTCCCAGTTTTGGTTGACAAGTGTAGTAGAATAGAGGAGATTGATCAGTCTCGTGACACCAGGAATCGTAACTTTGGACCAACACAGTTCCAAAGAGGAAGAAATAACAGCAACCGATTCCAGCGAAAGCCGTATTCACGGCTAATGGGGAGTCAGTTTCAACAAAGATCTTATGGAGGAAGTTCAAGCAATAACAAATTCGGTCAGACGGTGGCGTCTACATCAAAATGCTTGAAATGTAGGAAGGACCATTTGACAAAAGACTGTATAATCAAAGGCATCATTTGTTTTCGATGTGAAAAACCGGGGCATTTTTCAAAGAACTGTGATCAACCTAAGATGGAGCCCTCAGTCAGTAATGTTCGGGCTGCCAAGCCGTAAGTAGGAGGATGAGTGTACACTATAAGTGGGGAGCCTCACAATCAGAGGATCTAATTACTGGAGAATGTGTCATAGAAGGTAATTCTTTAACTGTACTATATGATTCTGGAGTGATGCATTCTTTTATTGCATATGACTGTGTGGATCGTTTGGGATTATCTGCGTCATTATTGCCTTTTGATATAGTTGTTTCTACCCCTACTGATAAGCCTATTGTCACTACAAAAGTTTGTTTAAACTGTCCTGTTTATGTTGAAAATCGAATCTTTTCTGTTGATTTGATTTATTTGCCTTTGTCCGAAATAAACATAATCCTAGGAATGGATTGGTTATCTTCTAACCATATCCTATTAGATTGTGCTAATAAGACTTTAATCTTTCCTAAACTTGAGAATTCTGAATTTTTAACGGCGAGCTAAGTCGAAGATTGCTTGAGGGAAGGAGCTTGAGGATACATGTTGTTATCTTCCTTAGAGGTCAAAAGTGAAGAAGATATGAATGCTATTCCAATAGTAAATGAGTTTCCAGAGATTTTTCCTGATGACATTCCTGGACTTCCACCAGATAGAAAGATAGAGTTCTCTATTGATATTGTACCAAGCGCTGGTCCTATTTTGATGGCACCATACCGGATGTCACCGATAGAGTTGTTGAACTCAAGAAGCAATTGGAGGAACTGTTGGGGAAACAGTTTGTGAGACCTCGTGTGTCTCCATGGGGAGCTCCAGTATTGTTAGTAAAGAAGAAAGATGGAACTTCATAGTTGTGCATAGATTATCATCAGCTGAATAAGATTATAATTAAGAATAAGTATCCACTTCTGAGGATAGACAATTTGATGGATCAACTGAAGGGAGCTGCTATTTTCTCAAAAGATCGATTTGCGTCCTGATTATCATCAGATTTGCGTGAAGGTTGAGGATGTTCCTAAGACAGCTTTTCGGACACGTTATGGGCACTACGAGTATCTAGTAATACCTTTTGGGGTAACGAATACTCCTGCGATATTCATGGATTGCATGAATAAGATCTTTTTTCCCTAGTTAGACAGATTTGTCATTGTCTTTATTAATGACATTCTGATCTATTCTCAAAGTCAGGAGGAACATGTTGAACATCTTTGTGTGGTTCTTCAGATTTTGAAGGAGTTGAAGCTGTACATGATGTTGGGAATTGCGGTTACATCACGCAGCGAAAAAATTAGGATTCCCACCGAGGATCCATGCAAAAAGCCATAATTTGAGTTTTTAAATTATTTACCTCTTGAAGCGTGATCAAAAGGAAGTACGTGAATCACCAATACCGTAATAGAAACGATGTCTCTGCGGTATCCAGATGAACAGACTCACGAACGTCCACCGTCCACAAAGAGGAGCCTCACATCTCTCACATAGTGCTAGCTGCGAAGAGAAGAGAAGAAACATGTCGCTCTCTCACTCACTTTTCTGTAGGTGCAGCTAGGGTTCTAAAATTGTGTATCTTAGTAGCCCCTTAGTAGTACTATTTATAATAGTTACTACCTTAAGTGAGTGTGAGCAGCAGCAAGGTAAGCTGTGCAACCCTAGACTCATCTGTTATGAGTCTGGTCCATATTTGAATTCGAGTCCAACTTGGATCCATTGCTCCAATTTTAGTCTGCTCTATGTGTGTGACCCTGCAAGTTCTTATTATGTTGGCAATAATATTAAAATCCTATTTTAATATTACAAGTAATGAGCGGTATCTAGGAACACATCGCTGCTACCCAAGTAATAAGAATGTCAGTGATTTGACATAACCTTTCCGTGACCAATGTTTCCGTGTCGTTTAGTCCCTATATCAAGATATCTAGATTGAACACAAGGCATGGAATGCGTCACCCTTGTATAGTCCAATCATTCATTTCCTGATACTCGAGTGGACATTGTAACAACAAATGAAATCAATATCTCATATTGACTCATTTGAGCATGACCATGCATTTCGCAGTCTCACTCAATCAGGGGGCCTGAAAATATCGCTCCTGTTATGTAGGAGTGACAAATCCCATCTAGGTCACTCACATCCCTCTGCATGATTCGTGGTATGTCCAATAACCAACTTTATAATCATCTTGTTACAGATGACGTTTGATGGCATTAAAACACATAACTCCTCATGTAGGAATCGTAGTGATTTCAGGTCAAAGGACCACAGACACCATTGTCACTATAAGAATCGCTTATGACACTCACGTAACGATCCATGTAGCGTTCTTATGGTGGGTCAGTCCAATACATCATTACTCTAATATGTACGTATATGAAGACTTGATATCTCATATCCACGACCCGTGAGATGTGGTCATCAGTCTATGCACATGCTAGTCTCAATGTATTATTATTGTCCTAATTAATAATAATACTTGATTAGGGACATTTAAGAATAGTGTTATAACTAAAAGGATCTCACGATCAAGTTATCCACTCGATAACCTATGGCATCAAACTTACTATTATAAGGACTTTATTATGTTTATCAGAAAAGAACACAATAAATGAAATGCCTCATATATTAAAATAAGCATAATAAAATGTATGTAAATACAGACAAATGTATCAGCCTCTAGGGCATACACCAACAATCTCCCACTTGCACTAGAGCTAATCAGGCATATGTCTAATGCCTAAAGACCTAGTGTGACCCTCATGCTTCTGCTATGCAAGAGGCTTTGTCAATGGATCAGCAATGTTATCATCTGTTGGTACTCTGCATATCTTCATATCTCCTCTATCGATAATCTCTCGAATGATATGGAAGCGCCTAAGTATATGTTTGGATCGTTGGTGAGATCTAGGCTCCTTAACTTATACAATGGCTCCATTATTATCACAATAGAGGTCCACTGGGTCCACAATACTAGGAATAGCGCCAAGTTCAGCAATGAACTTCCTGATCCAAATGGCCTCCTTTGCTGCATTGGAGGCAGCAATATACTCAGCCTCTATGGTAGAATCGGCGACTGTCTCCTGCTTTGAACTCTTCCAGCTCACAGC
Organism: Ormosia semicastrata; assembly: GCA_029884595.1. NCBI lineage: Eukaryota > Viridiplantae > Streptophyta > Magnoliopsida > Fabales > Fabaceae > Ormosia > Ormosia semicastrata. The sequence continues at coordinate 46,881,895 of JAQQTO010000047.1, forward strand.
CCCACCATTTAGGCAAAAAACATAACCCGATTGCGATCTAGAGTCGTCCTTATCGATTTGGAAGCTAGCATCAGTGTAACCCTTTACAACTAGCTCTTCCTCGCCTCCATATACCAAGAAGGAATCCTTAGTCCTTCTCAAGTACTTAAGGGTGTTCTTGACAGCAGTCCAATGACTCTCACTAGGATCAGACTGATACCTACTCGTCATGCTCAAAGTATACGAGATGTCTGGTCGAGTACATAATATGGCATACATGATAGATCCAATTACAGATGCATATGGAATCTTGCTCATGCGATCCCTCTCATCCTGGGTGGAAGAGGATTGAGCCTTAGATAGGCTTACACCATGCGACATAGGTAAGAGTCTTTTCTTGGAATCATACATGTTAAACTGTCTTAACATATTGTCTATGTATGTACTCTGACTTAGGCCAAGCAGTCTTAGTGATCTATCTCTATAGATCCTGATACCTAACACATAAATGGCTTGCCTAAGTCCTTCATAGAGAAGCAGTTCCCTAACCAAGTCTTTACGAACTGTAGGGCAGGGATGTCATTTTCGATAAGTAGTATGTCATCTACATACAATACCAGAAAGACAATAATGCTCCCACTAACCTTCTTGTAGACACAAGATTCTTCTTCATTCTTGATGAAACCAAACTATTTTATTGTATCATCAAAACGAGATTCCAACTTCTGGAAGCTTGCTTCAATCCATAAATAGATCGTTGTAACTTGCACACCTTTCCAGCATCCTCTAGAGTGGCAAAACCCTCAGGTTGTGTCATGTACACATCCTCGAGGAGATTTCCATTATGGAAAGCAGTTTTGACATCCATTTGCCAGATTTCATAATCATGGTATACTGCAATAGCAAGAAAGATCCGAATAGATTTAAGCATCGCAACTGGGGAAAAAGTTTCATTATAGTCTACACCATGAATTTGTTTGAAACCTTTAGCCACCAATCGTGCCTTAAAGGTATGCACATTACCATCCATGTCGGTTTTCTTCTTGAAAACCCACTTGCACCCATTGGGTTTTACCCCTTCAGGTAGGTCAACCAAGGTCCATACCTGGTTGGCATACATGGAATCCATTTCAGATCTCATGTCCTCAAGCCATTTCTCAGATTCTGGGCCAATAATGGCTTCTTGGTAAGTCACAGGCTCATCTTGATCCATGGGCAATACGTCACCTTGCTGGGTCATGAGAAATCCATATCTTTCTGGTTGATGACATATCCTGTTAGACCAACGTAGGTCTTGTGCTACTAGAGCAGGTTGTTGTTCCATAATATTTTGTAGAGGCTACTCTATTTCCACCATTGGTTCATTACTGCTTTGTGAAACTTGAACTTCTTCAAGTTCCACTTTTCTCCCACTGGTTCCTTTGGAGATAAACTCCCTTTCTAGAAACACAGCTGTCCGTGCGACAAACACTTTGCCCTCGGTAGGATTATAGAAAAAGTATCCCTTGATTTCCTTTGGATACCCCACAAAGAAGCATTTATCTGATTTAGGTCTAAGCTTATTAGAAACTTGACGTTTCACATAAGCTTCGTAGCCCCAAATCTTCAAGAAAGACATACTGGGCCATCTCCCAGTCCATATCTTATATAGTGTCTTTTGAAACGTCTTAGATAGAACACAGTTAAGTGTGAAAGCTGCTGTTAACAGAATATGTCCCCAGAAGGAGCCTAGAAAGTTTGCATGACTCATCATGGATCGGACCATGTCCAACAAGGTCCAGTTCCTCCTTTTAGAGACACCATTCCATTGTGGTGTTCCTGGTGGAGTGAGTTGAGATATTATCCCACACTATTTCAGATGATCATCAAACTGTTGGCTTAAGTATTCTCCTCCTCGATCTGATCGAAGGATTTTAATACTCTTGCCAAGTTGGTTTTGTACTTCATTCTTAAACTCTTTAAACTTTTCAAAGGGTTCTGATTTGTGCTTCATAAGATATACAAATCCATATCTATTGAAATCATCAGTAAATGTAATGAAATATTGAAAACCGCCTCTAGCGAGTGTATTTAGTGGCCCACATACATCACTATGTATAAGGCCTAAAAGATCACTAGCCCTTTCACCTTATCTGGTGAATGGGGCCTTTGTCATCTTCCCTAATAAACAAGATTCACATATCTCATATGATTCGAAATCAAACGAGTCCAAGAATCCATCTTTATGGAGTTTGGAGATGCGTTTCTCATTTATGTGGCCCAAACGACAATGCCAGAGAAAAGTTGGGTTCAGATCGTTTGATTTAAACTTCTTTGTATTTATGTTATAGACAGGCGTTTCGAGATCAAGTACATAAAGTCCATTACTCAATTGTGCACTACCATAAAAAATATCATTCTTATAAATGAAACAACACTTATCTTTTATAATAAAAGAAAAACCTTTCTTGTTCAAATAATAAACAGAAATGATATTCCTACTAATAGTAGGCACAAAATAGCAGTTCTTGTAACACCCCAACTTTTGGGATAATTACAATATAGTCCCAATTTGTACTGTTTTGTGAATTCTATGAGCAGTAAATTTAATTTGACTATTCCATGAGTGTACTTGACTGTTGTGTGTGATTTGCTCCTAGCCAGGGAAATAATAATTTTCTGGCCGGATAAATCTTATTTTAATTAATTAGAGCTGTGGGATCTTACTAAACCCAATTCTGATTGATATATATATTAATCTCGTAATTTTTTGGATTTAACTGTGCAATAAAATAATTTTATATTTTTATAATATTATTTTATATTACAGTACCTACTGTCTCAAAAATAGTAAAAATCTACTTCGATTTGACCACAGATCTTTAAAAGTCTTTGTGGGACCGCGTTTAGGAAAAACAGTCAACTGTGCTGACTGGACAATTTTTAACCAATGAGAGTAAGTCAACGAAAGTAGGCTTGACTTTCTAAACCAATAGGAAAAGGTCAACAAAAGAAGCATAGACTTTATTTAGGACCGTTGGATGAAAAGCATAATTTAGATGCTTTTGATCTTAACCGTTGATCCGATCAATGGTGTAAAACGAATCTAGATAAAATCACTAAGCAATATCCATCGTAGATGAGATCAATGGATAGGAAATCAAGATGATTTCAATGGCTAAGATGAAGTCAAACTTAGTGGCTTGGACTTTAGTATGAACCGTTGGATGAAGACTTAGTTAGGAAGCCTTTGATTTCAACCGTTGATCTAATCAATGGTGAGATTAGAATGATAGATTTATGACTAAGTGATATCTACCTTAGATCTAATCTAGGGCTAAGGATTAAAGATGAACCAAGGGTTAGGATTAAGTCAACAATTGTAGGCTTGAAAATGGTTAGTAACCTAATTAAGCTTAATTTGACTAATCTAATTGCTTAATTAGTAAACTAAGTGAACTAGTTTAATTCTTAATTAATTATAATCTAAATACTAATTAGATATCCTAATATTTATTAAAGATTATAATATATGCTAATATATATTAAACTAATTGATTATATGATTAGAATATTGATTTAGTTTTAATAGGATAATTAACCTAACTAATTGTCTAATTTATTAGCATATAATTAGATGTAATTGGAAAGCAATTAATTCCCTAAATGGATGAAGACCACACGGTTTTGGCAGCAGCAAGGAGCCTTAGTTGGCTTGGTTCTACAAGGTTCAAGAAGCCTCCAAGTGTCATAAATCATGTGCACACCATGTGAACACATATTAGGATATTTACCTAGCAAAATTCAACACTCAACCTCACCTAAAGCAATCACACGGCAGCAGCCCCTTGATATTCATTCTTCACTTTTTATTTTTACACTTATCTTTGTTTAAGCTATTCATCTTCTCTCCAAAAATACCAAGAACCTATGCATATTTTTCCTTCCATTTTTCTTCTCTCTATTCAGCCAACACCCTTACATACTCAACCAAACCTTCATAATTTTATCCAATCACATTTCTTGAACCCAAATCCCATTCTAAGCATCTTTCATTCACAAAGTTTTCCCAAATTCCTACTCAATCTTGTCCAAAATCCCACTTTTTGCTTACTTACTTAAGGGTAAGTTTGGTTTCTATAGTTCAATATTTGATTTTTAATTTTTCTAACCATGATTGTTCCATGGTTCTTCTATTTTATACCTTGTATGTGTTTTTACTAATTGTTTAAGAATTTTAGGAATTGTTTTGGAGTTTGTACAAAATTTAGAGGAAAGGAGGAGATCTTACCGATTAATTTGTCTACAAGAGGTAAGAGGGAGATTTAATCTCATCAACCCTAAGTGGTGATGGGAAAATGGATTTGTATGTGTGTGTAGAATCCATAAGGATTCATTTGTGTGATTGTTTTATTGTTTGTATTATTATTGTGTGATTGTTTATGGTTTATTATTTTTGTCATTGTTTAAATGCTTTCTTATTTGTGATTTATTTTGCTAATGCATGATTATAGTTTTATTATTTTTGCTATGCATATTTATGGTTTTAAAATATATTGTATGTATATTGTATGTGATTATATAATTGCATGTATTTATAATTGTATACTTATTAAAGTAGGATGTGAATAACATGTACTATTTGCATGAGTGTTCCAAAGAACACACTATGAGGCTTACGGCCTTACACCAACTAGAGAACCAAAATGTTCTCAGCAATTTTCTAAATCACTGATTTAAAGGATCTAAGTGTAATAATGGATTTAATAAAGATTTAAGTTAATTATGGCCAACATGTATAATTTGCCATTTTATTTTTAATTTCAAATGCCATTTTATTTTCTAAGATAGGTAAGGTAATGGATTTACAAAATAAATTGATTCCAATGAATCATTGAGAAAATAAAAGGAATAAATTCAGTTCTAGAATTTTAACTTAGCAGAAATTAGTTTAAATAAGAATTAAATCAGACGCTTGAAAAATACTAACGAAGAGCTCATTTTATAAATTTTGAAGCGCGTTAGTGAGTTTCAAAGTGAAATTATTGGGTAAAAATAAAATAAACTATATTTAGAGGAAAACGTTAAAAATACCTTATACCGATTTTATAGGCAAAATGCTGTCGAAATTTAATAAAATCAGACGTTTAAAATGAAAAGATTCCATACTATATTTAGAACACAAGGAAAATACTCTACGTATTTTAAAAGTACTAGATATAGTTTTACACATGTTAAAAATAATGATTCTAAGCTATTCGGTTAAGAAAATGAATTAAAAATCCTACGCGATTGAGAAAATAATTTTATGATGTTTAAAAATGTCAAAACATATTTACACGATTTAAAAACGTTTGTGAAAATAACGAGATTGTGAAAATGCGATAAAATTCCTACGCGATTGATCGATACAGTGAGTTTTTCTGTCGGGCCAAAGTGGTGGACCCGGACATGTTGTGGTGTAGTACTGTCAGGTGGGACGTACTATACTTTGGTATTTTGTTAGTACTGTCAGGTGGGACGTACTATACTTTGGTTTTTGGTGACAAAGGGTATTTTGGTAATTTTTTGTAATTATGGTAAAATTTGGATAATAAGGGTATTTTTGTAATTTTAGATCATGTTTAAGTGTTGTGCCAATTTGGTTTATAATTGGCGATTGATTGATGAGGTAATACACACCGTAATTGGTGTGATAAGCGTAGTGTGGTTCATTTATGAACTTGGAGGCATTAGTGTGCGGAGGATCTCATATGTGGACAAGTGGTAGCACCTCCGGGCCGTGGTAGCGGCAACACACTAATGATCTTGACAAGCACTATTCTTAATCGAGATCTTGAGGAGATTAATAAGTATTATGCCCGTGGTACACGATGTTTGGATTGTGTCTTGCTACACGATGTTTTGGACTGTGGGCTATAGACACGACGTTTGGAAGTGCAATAGTTTGGTTGGGCAGCCATAAAGTATTATTAGTTTCTATTCGGATCATTCTCTCGGATATTCGTGTTTAGCTCCATGGAGTAGGAACGAGTCGGTGTGTGTTCATGCATTACCCGCATTTTCTTGTTCATGCATCATCTCGCACTTTACTTCTTATCATATTCTGTGATATAATATATGATGTACTATTTTAATATATTATGTATGATACATGTTATTTTAATATATATTGCTTTAATATATTATGCATGATATAATGGTATGTGTTAATTTAATGTGTATTACTTTGTTATATTATGTATGTAATGTTGGTATGTACTGTTGTGATATTTGTTTGTATTGTCGTTTTCTTTATTGCCATGCGGGTAATGGTGTAGATTGTCTCACCTCTTCATTGTATTGTTTTATCTGTTTCTATTTTATGTTTAAATCATCAAAGACTACAATGGCGGAAAGAGGAGGACAGCTAGGTTTCTTTAGGCTACAATTTCTCGAAGGCACTGAGGCTTGGTATATCCACTGGGACACCGGACACATAAAGTATAGTGGTAACGTGACTTTATCAGTAAGTAGGACTCGGCAGTGGTTGGTTACTACATGTTACACGGTTGCTTTTGTAGAGTTTATTTTACCTATTAGGGAGTTGTGGGACGAGTTTCCCTATACTCCTAGAGAGAACTTCGATACACTTTTGGGTCGAATTTCTATCGGTCAAGACATTCCTAACTAAGGAATTTGTCTTATGACGAGGGCTCATATCTTAGGTGTTATGTTTTAGTAGTATACTGTCTTTTACTGTTTTTATTAAATATTAATAGTTGTAAATTAGTTGTATACTTCAGACAAGAATCATATGTATATTATGGTGAATTTATGTTTGTTATATTTTGTGTTTCCGCGTTAATTTATTTAATATTATAATTATAAAAGGAAAATATATATATATAGATATCACAAATATTACTTAAGTATCTAATATTTTTATAACTTGGGTAAGGATTTTATTTATTTTATTTTTCTGCATCATAAATGTGACATATCCAGAAAGGGTGTTACAGTTCTCTAACACTATTACAAGCCCAGTGGGCAAAGATAATAAATAAGTCCCTACAGCTAATGCAGCAACCTTTGCTCTATTTCCCACTCGTAGGTCGACTTCGCCCTTCGTCAATGGTCTACTGCTCTTTAAATCCTGCACATTTACATGAATGTGAGATCCACATCCAGTATCTAATACCCATGATGCAAAAGTAGATAAATTGACTTCAATAACAAAAATATCTGAAGTGAAAGTCTCACTTCCCTTCTTCTTTTTGAGCTCCTCCAGGAACTTGGCACAGTTCCTCTTCTAATGTTCGGTCTGACCACAATGGAAGCATGTACCTTCCTTAGCCACTCCAACCACTGGTTTCAAGCCAGAAGTGCTGGGCTTGGACTTATCCTTGCCTTTGCCCTTCCAGTTGTCCTTGGGCTTTTTCTGCTATTTCTTGCCCTTATTCTTTTAGACCATCATTATGGCCTTCCCTTTGCCTTTGTTAATGTTCTGCTCAGTAGTTCTCAACATGCCTAGCAGCTCTGGTAGTGATTTGTCAATCTCATTCATGTTATAGTTCATGATAAATTGACTAAAACTTTCTGGCAACGATTGCAGGACTAAGTCAGTGGCCAACTCTTGGCCCAAAGGAAAACCAAGTCTCTCTAGGTTTTTAATGTACCCAATCATCTTGAGTACATGAGCACCAACAGGACTTCCTTCTACCAGCTTGCACTGAAACAGTGCTTTAGAGACCTCGAATCTCTTATGCCTGGCCTGCTCTTGATAGAGCTTCTTAAGGTGTACGATCATATCGTAGGCATCCATGTTCTCGTATTGCTTTTGGAGCTCAGAGTTCATGGTGGCCAGCATCAGACATTCGATGTCCAAGGCATCATCTTGATGCTTCTTATAAGCATCCTTTTCAAGTCTAGGGGCATTAGCAGCAGGTGGCTCAGGAACAGACTGTTCTAGTACATATAGTTTTTTCTCTTGCTTGAGGACAATCCTCAAATTCATGTACCAGTCTAGAAAATTTGTTCTAGATAACTTGTCCTTCTCAAGGACGGATCGCAGTGATAAGTTACTTGATGTGTTTATTGCCATGGTAATCTATTAACAGAAATATGCAAAATATACGTATCATGCCATAAACATATTTAATAAGGTCTTTTAATTAAATATGCCTCCCACTATTTTATTCAAGTCAATGACCCTCGGCATTGACTCAGAAAATTCCTTCGTAAGATTTTCTAGTGGGCCAAGATCCATATTTCACCTAGTTTTGAGTCAGCTTTGGCTGATCACCTAAAATTCAGTTATTTAGGTAGGAAACACTTTCCAATTACATCTCATGTAACTCTTGGATAGTTAGGTGAATAACACTTATTCAAATCCATCTAATGGACCAAAGCCCAACTTTTTGCCTCTAAGCCTTCAATCCTATTGAAATGGCCTAGTTAAGTCAGACCTAATGGTTGGCAGTTAGATATTACCTTTATCCCATCGTGTCTTACTAATATAGATAAAGACATCCTACTTTGGCAGACCTGTACTTGATCGATACTAGTCTTGACGAGTGCCACACATTGGAAGGCATCACATAATGACTTAATATTTACTTTGAGGGATATTTTTTTATTATTATTATTATTATTATTATTATTATTATTATTATTATTATTATTATTGTTATTATTATTATTATTATTATTAGATCTCACCATTTATTAAACTGTTTATCATACCATAAACATTATCCATACATCTCATACATAAAAGGCATATAATAAAAGTGACATGGTTATGGCCCCCTAAGAGAGTAGCATTAACTAAGCCAGCTTCACCAAGCGTCTCCCATCAACGTTCTCACTTGATGCCATCTTCTTACCTCCACATCATAATTACATTATATAGAAACCTCTTTTATATTCGAGGGGAGTTAAGTGAGAAGAGAATGTACAATCAGAATGTAGAGAGAAAGGCACGAGACGCAGGTTGTATTTATAAAAAAAATAAAATAGCATAAAAAGAGGACTAAGGCCATAACCATACACTATGCATCACAAAGAACATATAAACTCAAAACAATAATACATTATTATTTTCATGAGTCATAAAATTAGATAGAAAATATCGCGCTTTCGAAAAACACACTACGCAGGGGTAGCACGGGGGTCTCGTTGTCCGAAAAATTAAACCATAAACAAGAGTTGAATCTCTTGCACCTCCCTTGACGGCTAGGGTATCAACACTTGAACCCTAAACCTGAAAACACACGAATGCTTCATGCACCGTGGGGAACCCTTGTGCCGCTGTTCAACACTTGAACCCTTGCGCCTCCTTGACAGCTTGACATCAACACTTGATGCTACTGCCGCAAAATAGGAGTAGGGTTTCCAAAACCCCTTACGCTGCGTCGCTTATGCAAAAACAAGGATTCCATAACCCTTGATGTCGCAAACCACGAGCAAGGTTTCCTAAACGTTGTACGTATCACATACATACCAGAAAGCTTCGCAAAAATATACATCTTGATACAAAACAGTTTTCACAGAACATATGAACATTTTCATGGGTTTTTGAAAACAACAGCACAGTTTTGCATACAACACATAAAACAGAATATGTTTTCGCAAAGGAGTTTCATTCGTTTTCTAAAATAACATATTAAAGATCATATCTTTTATCAAAAAATAAGAACAGCAAACATGTTATCTCATGCAAAAATGAAAATAGAAAACTGAATCATGGTTTCACAAGACACTCTGATACCATTGTTGAGAATTGTGGTTACATCACGCAGCGAAAAAATTAGGATTCCCACCAAGGATCCATGCGAAAAGCCATAATCCAAATTTTTAAATTATTTACCTCTTGAAGCGTGATAAAAAAGAAGTACGTGAATCACCAATACCGTAATAGAAATGATGTCTCTACGGTATCCACACGAACAGACTCACTAACATCCAACATTCGCAAAGAGGAGCCTCACGTCTCTCACACAGTACTAGCTGCGAAGAAAAAAAAAGAAACCTGTCGCTCTCTCACTCACTTTTCTGTAGGTGCGGCTAGGGTTCTAAAAATGTGTATCTTAGCAGCCCCTTAGCAGTACTATTTATAATAGTGACTGCCTTAAGTGAGTCTGAGCAGCAGTAAGGTAAGCTGTGCAACCCTAGACTTATCTATTATGAGTCTGGCCCATATTTGAATCCGAGTCCAACTTGGATCCATTGCTCCAATTTTAATCTGCTTTATGTGTGTGACCCTGTAGGTTCTCATTACGTTGGCAGTAATATTAAAATCTCATTTTAATATTACAACCAGTGAGTGGTATCTAGCAACACATCGCTGCTACCCAAATAATAAGAATGTTAGTGATTTGACATAACCTTTCCATGACCAATGTTTCTGTGTCCTTTAGTCCCTTTGTTAAGATATCTAGATTGAACACAAGGCATGGAATGCGTCACCCTTGTATAGTCCAATCATTCGTTTCCTGATACTCGAGTAGACTTTGTAACAACAAAAGAAATCAATATCTCATATTGACTTATTTGAGCATAGCCATGCATTTTGTAGTCTCACTCAATCAGGGGCCCCGAAGATATCGCTCCTGTTATGTAGGAGTGATAAATCCCATCTAGGTCACTCACATACCTCTGCATAATTCACGGTATGTCCAATAACTAACTTTATAATCATCTTGTTACAGATGACATTTGATGGCATTAAAACACACAATTCCTCATGTAGGAATCGTAGTGATTTCAGGTCAAAGGACCATAAACACCATTGTCACTATGAGAATCGCTTATGACACTCACGTAACGATCCATGTAGCGTTGTCATGGTAGGTCAGTCCAGTACATCATTACTCTAATATGTACCTATGTGAAGACTTGATATCTCATATACATGACCCATGAGATGTGGTCTTCAGTCTATGCACATAGTAGTCTCAATGTATTATTGTTGTCCTAATTAACAATAATACTTGACTAGAGATATTTAAGAATAGTGTTATAACCAAAAGGATCTCACAATCAAGTCATCCATTCGATAACCTATGGCATCAAACTTATTATTCTAAGGACTTTATTATGTTTATAAAAAAAGAACACAATAAATGAAATGCATCATATATTGAAATAAGCATAATAGAATGTATGTAAATACAGACAAATGTATCAGCCTCTAGGGCATACACCAACACACAAAGTTGTCCAAATGTGAATTCTGGTTGAATGAAGTTTAATTTTTAGGGGTGTGATCTCAAAGGATGGGATTGCAGTGGACCTAGCAAAGGTAGAGTCAGTTCTTCAGTGGGAAAGGCCGAAAATAGTGACGAAGATTCATAGTTTTATTGGTTTGGCCGAGTATTATCGAAGGTTTATTAAAGGGTTTTCAAAGATATCAGGACCTCTCACTCAACTCACACGGAAGAATCAAACTTTTACATGGACGAATGCATGTGAGGAGAGTTTCCAAGAACTGAAGAGACGTTTGACTACCGCACCGGTGTTGATTCTGCTTGATCCCAACGAACCGTTTGAAGTGTATTGTGATGCTTCATATTTGGGTCTAGGTTGTATGTTGATGCAGAATAGAAATGTCATGGCATATGCTTTAAGGCAATTAAAAGTGCATGAGAAGAATTATCCTACTCATGATTTGGAATTGGCGGCAGTGGTGCTTGTATTGAAGATATGGAGGTATTTTCTTTATGGAGCAACCTTCAATGTTTACAGTGACCACAAAAGTCTGAAGTATCTGTTCGATCAAAAGGAGTTGAATATGAGGCAGCGAAGATGGTTAGAATTTTTGAAGGACTACGATTTTCAACTTCAGTACCACCCTGGAAAGGCAAATGTTGTAGCGAATGCTTTGAGCAGAAAAGTACTTAGTATATATGCTATGATGATTAAAGAGAATGAATTGATAAAGCAATTCAAGGATATGCAGTTATCAGTGGATTTGAAATCGGGAAGGATTTGTTTGAATATGATGACCATTTCGAGTAGTCTGATAGAGGAAATTAGAGAAGAGTAGGAAAATGATAAATTTTTACAGAATGAAAGAGAGCTTGTAAGGCAAGGTGCGGAGACATCATTTTACAAAGGACTTGATAGGATTCTAAGATTTGGAGATAGAATTTGTGTGCCAAGTGATTCAAAACTTAGAAGATTGATTCTCGATGAAGCCCATAGAAGCAAGTTGAGTATGCACCCTGGAACAACCAAGATGTATCAAGATCTGAAGAGATTGTATTGGTGGCAAGGCATGAAGAGAGATGTTGCAGAATATGTATCATCTTGTTTGATTTTTCAGAAAGCAAAGGTTGAGCATCAGAGACCATCTAGAATATTGCAACCTTTGGCTATTCTCAAATGGAAATAGGATAGCATCGCTATGGATTTTGTTGTTGGATTGCCCGAGACTCGAAAGGGTTATGACTCTATTTGGGTAGTGGTTGATCAACTTACAAAGTCAGCACATTTCTTGCCAATTAATATAATATATTCAATGGAAAGGTTGGCTCAAATGTACATTAGCGAGATCAATAGACTTCATGGCATACCCTCCAGCATTATTTCTGATACAGATCCGAGGTTCACGTCGAGGATTTGGAAAAGTTTACAAGAAGCAATGGGGACTAAACTTCGTTTAAGTTCTGCATATCATCCGCAAATAGATGGCCAGTCAGAAAGGACGATTCAGTCACTAGAAGATCTGTTACGGGCTTGTGTTCTAGAGCAGACTGGAAGTTGGGATGCATTCTTGCCTCTGATAGAATTCACTTACAATAACGGTTATCACTCAAGCGTAGGGATGGCACCGTATGAGGCATTGTATGGGTGACAATGTCAAACTCCTTTATGTTGGTTTCAAGATGGGGAGAATCTTGCTTTAAGACCTGAACTTGTGCAATAGACGACAGATTCAGGAAAAAATAAGGATAACTCAGAGTCGACAAAAAATTTATACTAATAAGAGAAGTAGACCACTTGAGTTTGAGGAAGGCGAACATGTATTTTTAAGAGTTACACCCATGAATGGGGTCGAACGGGTTATAAAATCTAGAAAGCTAACTCCTAAATTTATTGGACCATATCAAATTCTTCTTCGGATAGGTCCCGTAGCATATCAGATAGCCTTACCACCTTTTCTTTCAAACATTCATAATGTCTTTCATGTATCTCAGTTAAGAAAGTATATTCCTGATCCCACCCATGTTATAGCTCCGGATATGGTACAATTGAAAGAAAACTTAACCTATGAGACGTTTCTTGTAACGATTGAAGACGAAAGAGTGAAGCAACTTAGAGGAAAAGAAATTTTCTTGGTAAAGGTGATCTGGAATGACATGTCCAGAGATGCGACATGGGAGCTGGAAGACAAGATGAAGGAGCAATATCCTCATTTTGTTTTAAATATAAGAGAAATTTCGAGGATGAAATTTTATTAGAGGGGGAGAGTTGTAATACCCCGAATTTCATTTTTTCTGAATATATATGAATTTTATAATTTTTATGATTTTTGTAAATTTTTGTAGATTTTTCTGAATTTTTGATTATTTTAATATTATTTTGGGTTTTATGTGGGCCTGGGGTAGGCTTGGAAAAATGAAAAATTTTTGGGGCCTGAAAGTTTCGGACTGTTGATGCGGGGTCAAGGGAACTTACTAAACCCGAAATCGAGAACAACTGACAAAAATTTTATTTATCTGAGTTTTACTATTCATTAGGTAAAGCTATTATCTATTGTGTAATGTTATTATTCATTGGATAATAACTAGCAGTAGCTATTATTCATTGGGTAATAGTATCTAAAAATATCTGTTGAAAAATATCTTTTAGAAAATATCTGTTGGAAAATATCTTGGTTGGTCATGGAAGGTGGCTATGACTCCTTTATAAACAACCAATAGGAAGCAAGCTTAGTGTGGAAGCTTTGCATATCCATCATTGATCTAATCAATGGTTGTGGGAGCAAGCTTAATGTTGAAGCCTTGGATGTCCACCATTGATTAAATCAATAGTTGTGATAGCTTGTAGTAAATCAAATATCTCTTTCTCTTTCTTCATGGAGGCTCACGGCCATATGGCTTTAGTGTGACTAAAATTCATTTTTCTTTTACATGCAAAAAGCTATCAACTTTTCTCTCAAAATCTAAACACATTTTCTCTCACTTTCTTTCATTTTCTCTCTTCTACCTCATGGTTTCCTTCACCCAAAATACATTCCAATTACTCATAAATTAAACAAAGCTTACTACTTAGTCCTAAACATCATTCCAAACAACTTTGAAATTGTGATCAAGCCTTGATTCCATCATCTTCAAGCTTGATTTTTGGATTCAAATTCTAGGGTTTCAAGGTAAAATTCTTGAAACTTGGTTTCTTAATTGATTCTTGAAATTCCAAGACCATATTTGATTTATGGTTGTCTTGCTCTAACCTTGGATGTTAGTTTTTTTGGTGTTTGCTTTGGTTTTTAAGAATCACTTGGTGAAGAAAGTTGATAGAAAGAATCAAAACAAAGAGCTTGGAAGCTACATACAAGGTAAGAGGGAGATTAATCTCATCAACCATTTGTGGTGGTGAGGGACACGAAATTTGATGTGCTTGTGTGATTGTAATTATTTATCCTATGTGATTTATTGCTTTGATATTATGCATGAACTTGTTAAAGTAGGATTTTTGGCGTTTAAACATGTTGTATGCTATGATTTAAGCTTGAAAGGAAAGAAATTTTGGCTCCAATGGCCAAGTGAGGCTCACAGCCTCTAAGCTCTTCAAAGGGGTATCCATTTCAAAATATTTTATTAAATGGTAATTTAGAGGATTAGTGATAATAAACCAAATTAAGCATTTATAAAATAAAAATGGAAATGAATATATTTTTATCACTAATTAAGAAATTGATTTTCGGCCACATAGTGGATTTAGGACAAAAATATAATTTGGAGACTTTAAAATAATTTATTTATGATGATATAAATAAATTAAATGAAAAAGGATTTTATTTAAAATTAAGATAATATGGACTTTTAGAAAAATGGTAGAAATATTGTTTTAAGGGGATTTAATAGGGAAATAATGAAAATAAAGTTTAATTTTGATATTAAATAAGAAAAGTTTTAATTTGAGCTTAGAATATTGAGAAAATGTTTTACGCGATTGAAAATATGTAGAAAAATTTCTACACAATTTAAAAATTGTAATTTTTAGCTACGCGATTAAGAAAAAGTTTTAAAATCCCTACGCGATTGAGAAAACGTTAAAAAACTGTCACGCCATTTGAAAACGTAACAAAAGTTTTTTGCGATTGTGAAAACGCGATAAAAACATTATGTGATTGAGAGGAACAACAAGTTTTGCTATCGAGTCAATATAATGGACCCTGATATATCACTATGTGTTTATGGCCAATAGTGGTCTGTATTGTGTATTAAGCTATTGGGCATGCATTTGTCAAACAGACGGTGTCTGTTAAGGCTATTGTTGCCTAGGAGTTGAATTACACTTAAGTGCAAATGCGAATTGTGTAGTGTTGCTCACTTGTTGAACTAAGAGGCGTAGGAGCACAGGAATTCCACAAATGGACAGTAGGTAGCTCCACTGAGTCGTGGTAACTGAGCAATGCTTCGACGATCTTGACTAAACACTATTCTATTCATGATTTGGCATAAAATGTCATGTATAATGCATGATGTGCACTTTGAGAAATTATAGCACTTGGTTCGAGGTAGCCGATATACCGACATATCTTCTGGATCATTCTCTCTAAAATTGAGTTTAGCTCCATGGAGTAGGAAATTGGTTCATTATACATGTGCATAGTCAATTATCATTCTGCTGTGATATATATATATATGCATTATGTTAATTATTTGCTATTTGATACTATGATCATATGTTGCTCTGAATTTATTCGTTAAATGCTGTGTATGAATAGTAGGTTATTTTACTGTCTTTTACTGCCATGATGGTATTGATGTAGGGGATCTCACCTCTTTGCTATGTTATTCTGTTTATTTGTATGATTGTTTTAGAGGGTGAAGAAGAAGAGGACAATTCGCCTCATTTCTGTCTGGGTTAGTTTGTCTTTTGTTGTTATGGCATCGAAGGTTTTTTTGGGATATGTGAAGGTTCTGTTTAGAGGTCGTACGAATGCCTGGCGCTATGATGTTGACGAGGATAATGTAGTGTATATCGGAGCAGTATCTGTGACTGTTAGTAGGACTTTCCATGGGAATCCTATGTTTACTTTTAATGCTTTTGTGCATTTGCGTTTTACTATGCCCATAAAGTTTTTATGGAGTACTAGTCGTACTACTCCTATGGAGGATTCAGTTGTTTCTTCTGCGCGGACTCCTGTCTGTAGCCCTACGACCCATCAGGGGTTATTATCTTCTGAGGAGTCAGAGGAAGATCCGGAGGAGGATCCGAATGAGTACCCTTCTGATTAGATTTGGGTACTACGTTAGTTTATATTTGGGTTATAGTACCTGTATAGTTATTTTGAGAACAAAAGTGGATGTCTTAAATTTTTAGATCTTGGTATATATGTAATGTAAATTATTTTAATTTGGTATATTTTACAATTTATTTAATTTGTCAGTTTTAATTATCCACAAAGAAAAATATTTAAAAACATATAAATAATATTAATAAATAATTTTATAACTTGGTAAAATTTGGTATGTGAAAATCCGTAAATATGATTCCCTAAAGGGGGTGTTACACTCATTGCACATTAGCTCCTATTTCTTACCATGTCCTGTTTGTCACGGTTGCTTGCTTCCTTATTGCAACAACTATGCCTCTAAAAGACTTCAAAAATATCTAGTGTGTTATTTCTATCACTAATGAGGCTCTAATGCCTCAGGTATGCCTGGTCGATGCCATAGTTTTCTGCACACACAGCACATTACATATTGAGTTGATCAGGCTAAATATCATATAACAGTGCGACAGTTAACTATGAACATGCAAACTCGAGGCCATTATGCAATTCTATCTCTACATCTTATCGCTAGAATAAGACAAATGCATAACAAACGTAGCTAGTCCATAGCCCGGCTCAATAGGATGAACTACTCTGATACCAAAATGTAACACCCTGATACTAGTACTAGAGACATGCCTAGGATCATGCTTAAGTAAGTAGCATTAGTAATGTCACTTTCATACTAATACTAAATTTATGAAAATAAATATAGCATACATAAAAATATGAGCCTGATTCGGATATGATAATATAAATATATCGAAGGAATCTTTATACAAATTTCCTCCAAGTTATCAGAATGCTTGTTACTCCCTTTAATATTCTAACATCATTCCACCAATATTCAGTTTCCTTCATTAACATATAGGAAGCAAACCACATGTTTTGATCATTATACATCTCATTACTGCAAAATCTTTTCCAATTCTTTCCATCATTCCTCCACTTTTAATGGGTCATACTCACCTTGAAAAGATAAAGGGTTGACTTTTTTGAATTCGGACAAATCATGGAAATCTTGATTCTCCACCGTACTACATTATTCACCGATGCTCATTTCACATTAGCTCCTATTTCTTGCCATGTCCTGTTTGTCACGGTTGCTTGCTTCCTTATTGCAACAACTATGCCTCTAAAAGACTTCAAACATATCTGGTGTGTTATTTCTATCACTAACGGGGCTCTAATGCCTCAGGTATGCCTGGTCAATGCCATAGTTTTCTACACACACAGCATATTTCATATTGAGTTTATCAGGCTCAATATCATATAACAGTACGATAGTTAACTATGAACATGCAAACTCAAGGCCATTATGCAATTCTACCTCTACATCTTATCGCTACAATAAGACAAATGCATAACAAATGTAGCTAGTCCATAGCTCGGCTCAACAGGATGAACTGCTCTGATATCAAAATGTAACACCCTCATACTATTACTAAAGACATGCTCAGGATCATGCCTAAGTAACTAGCATTAGTAATGTCACTTTCATACTAATACTAAATTTGTGAAAATAAATATAGCATGTATAAAAATATGAGCCTGATTCGGATATGATAATATAAATATATCGAAGGAATCTTTATAAAAATTTAAATAGCTTACTACGTAATCTACAATATATGTCTTCATAGCAATACTTTAACAATTTTCTTCACCATATTCTTCTATTCTCTACTACTAAAATCTTTCTTCATGGCTCTAATATCCTCTTCTGTTTACTGAAGTCTTCCATACATCTAGAAATAATATGGAAATACAAAATATGTGGGAGTGAGAATTCATAGAATTCTCAGTAAGTTATAAAAACATGTCATTGTACTATTTCTAACTATTTTGGGGAAATACACATTCTTTTAAAACTTAAGTTTAGTACATACTTATATATATATATATATATATATATATATATATATATATATATATATATATATATATATAGGTAGGAAGGTAGCAAAGCGCCAAATCTGGTCCTTCCTCTTCCTAAAATAGAATTCCATTTAATAGCTTACAAAAATATCCATTATTAATAGTACATAATATACTCACAGATAATTCTAATAAATCATTTTCAATCACAATACCATAATACCAAATTCATTCAAAGAATCAAATACATATTCAAATCATAACATAACATAAAAACTCAATTCAATAGTTAATGTCCAAAATACTTACTCATCTCTCAAGTATTCAAAAATACTTATACTCACAGATTAATCCAAAGTCAGATTATGATATTTATTTTTGAGATATATCCTTCAGATACAAGGACTTTAAACTATCCCGACACGCACAACGTTTAGATTATATCCTTTAGGTACAATGATAATTAACTGAATATCATTCTCTTATTATCTTCTCCAAGTACGAGAAGTGCTCTCATGATCTATCATAAAGTATCAAATTTATATTCAACTCTAGATGCGAGTATCATGTCCAATAAACAATGAGAGTAATCAATACAATATCCATCAGGTACGTGAATGTTCTCCATATTATCCATCAAGTACATCGGTAATCAATACATTATCCATCAAGTACATGGATATTCAATACGTTATCCATTAGATACATGGATATTCAATGCATTATCCATCAGATACATGGTTATTCAATACATTATCCATCAGGTACATGGATATTCAATACATTATCCATCAGGTACATGGATATTCTAGGTTACTCCCTACCTAGAGTATATTCAACTCCATCTCATATAATATTAATCAAGTTCAACACTAGCTCGACCTTAATAACTTAAGGGAGCATATTCTCAATTTCATGATTTACAAGCACATTCTTATATTCTGAAATATACAAACTAAATTCAAGTTTCACTATAACAAGACTATACCAATACAAATTCCAATTCTTGCTCCTCTTAATTATCAATGAGTTATTACTCAATCCATATAGAGTACATACCATAACTCACATCATAACTAATTTTATTCCACATTCATTCTTAAATCATAACATAATTCTTTTCATAAAGTAATATATCATTTCAATATTTCATACAAGACACAAAAACATAACATTTTGCTTCATATTATCCCTTATTATAGACACATATCCAAATACTATTCATTTCTTTTCACATCCTTATTCTATACATAATCATTTCACAATTCTTAGGATTCATTGTAAACTCATGCATGTTCATACTTTACATAGCATCATATATACTTATCTTCACCTCATACTTCTTAAAATAGCATTTCATTGTGTTAGAAATCATATTTTCAACTAATAACATCAAAATTCACTCATTGTCCTATTCTGTTTTGTGGCCAACACTCAAGCGCTAGCGTTCCAGCACTAAAGCGCTGGTTGCACGCTTAGGCACCCAAAAATGGGCTTTCAGGCGCCCAGCGTGTATCAGCATGCTAAAAGCATCTGGGCGCTAGGCGCTCAAGTGCCTAACAACCGATGCCCAACAACCGGCACCCAAGTGCTTGCGCCCATAACTTTGTCTCTGTTCTCTGTTTCAGTTAGTTTCCATGCCAACATCCACAACCTAATCATGATTCTAACCAATTTCCCTTCACAATAATTATCATTGTATCGTTCAGAAACATTTCCAACATTCTCAAATCATTTCTATAACAAATCACCAATCAAAATCAAAATTCAATAATTAATCATTTCAAACGCAAATTCATATCTATGGAAAACCAACCAAGATAAATCTTCAAAGTTTCATCTTTAATCCAAGAAATCAGATTTAAACGCATAGAAAATGAAAAGAAACAGAGAATAATCCCCCTACCTTCCCTCCATAGCTCCTTGAAGCTTCACTCTTTCTCTTCTTTTCTTGCTTTTCCTTTTTTCCTTGATTCCCTTCCTCTCCTTTTCTTTCTCTTCTCTTGTTTTTCTTCGGTGGTTATTGGATGGCCGTGGGTGAAAATGAAGCAAAAATGAAAGAAAGAGAGGGTCAAACAAACAAAAATGAAAAGAGAAAGATAAAGGCGGTGAGGGAAAGAGAATAAAAGAAAAGTCATGCTAGAACTTCTATACCTGCTATATACACTTCATTCTTTCAAAACCAAATTTTCTAACAGATAAGAGTTCCAGAAAATCATACATCTCAAATAAATTCTTATATTCAAATTTCCATAATTTTCCTTACATTGCTTTTCTTCAGTTAACTACTCTATTTTTCTTAAATTAAATCAAACCTATAAGGTAAGTAAACATACCTACCTCAACTTATCTTTTTATACCAAAATATTCTCCATATTATACTTATTATTCCCAATCAATTTCAATTTTTTCCAAGCTGTCTAGCTATTTTATCTAATCTATAAACACTTTCTCAGTGTTATTAAAAATACCAAACTAATTCATTTGGTCCTCCAGAATTTACTACTATTCATACTAACTATCTCCATCCTGGGAATACATTTTCCCAAATTTATTTCCTTTATTTTAACTATTTATCTCAATATATGAGCTATTATTCACTTTTTATATTATAGAATTACGCTCAATCTTATCCAAAAACACTTCCAAATTATTATCCAGCGCATACTCAAAATATTGAGCTTCTATAATACAAATTAGAATTTATTAAGTCAGGGAGGATGTTACACAACAAGAGTACCCACAGTTGTTTATGTGAAGAAAGCAATGTAACACCCCAAAAATTATTTATTTTATTATTAATCATCATTTCATAATATTTATAATTTTTGGAAATTTTGTGGATTTTTTCGAAAATGTCGAATATTTTAATATATTCCTCGTTTTGCATGCACACTGAGCAGAGTCAGTGTAACACCACAGAAATGATTTTTTTTCATCATGAATAGTCATTTCCTAATATTCATGATTTTTGGAGATTTTTTTTGGAATTTTTCAAAAATATTGAATATTTTAATATATTCTTCGTTTTGCGTATTCACTGAGCAGAGTCAGTGAAACGCCCTGAAAAATTGTTTATTTCATGACAAATATTTATTTTCTAATATTTGTTATTTTTAGGAATTTTTATGGATTTTTTTGAAAATGTCGAATATTTTAGTATATTTTTCATTTTGCGTGCGCGTTGAGCAGAGCCGGGATAATGAAATATTTTCCATGAGGCTGGTAAACCTTGAACTGTTGACGTGTCGACGGGGGATCTTACTAAATTCGAGGCTGGGCACAGTTTGCGAAGTTTGCATTTTTCGAGATTTTATCTGATAAATAAAATCACTGTATCATAAAATTATCTGATGAATAATAAAATATTATTTTCATCAACTGTAACTTTTATTCACTGAAAAAATAATTCTAATAGTGTAAATAATCATCTGTTCAAGAGTATTTAATTAAGGAGACAAGCTTACTATGCACTTTATTGAGAAATGTGCAAAGCTTCTCAAGGAAGCTTCTAGGAAATTTCCTCCAAGCTTCCCAAGGAAGCTAACCATTTTTCTCTCTCCTGCCTCACACTCCACTCATGGCTGCTGCACACTTTAGAGGGGGGAAATTTGTGCTTTCATGCAATTAATTATACTACTTCAATTTCAAAAACCTAAAAGTGTTTATTTATTTTCCTATGCACTTTCTTTCTTTACCTTCTTTTTCTTCCTTTGAAATTTTTTTCTCCTCCTTCTCTCTAGGAGCTCACGGCCAACAGCCCTTCCACACCCCATCCATCATAAAAATTTCATCCAACCCCATTTTCTTAATCCTCTCCATCTCCTAAACACTTTTCTAGTTGGTGGTTCTTTGAAAATCCTTCATTTTCTCCAAGCTTCAAGCTTAGGGTTTTTTGGTAAGCTCTTGATTCTTCACTTCCTTTTTCTCATTTTCGTTTCTATGGTCTTCTTGGTGACCATCCATGCTTTATTTTTCAAGCATTGGTGCTATTTTAATGAGATTGAAATTTTAGGGTTCTTGGTGGTGTCTAATCCAAAAATTGCAAGGAAATTCTAGGAGGCTTCTCTTGTTTTCTTCACTTTGGTAAGAGGAAGACACTCCTCCTCAAAAAACCTTGTTTGTGATTGATTGTGAGAAAACCCTATTGAGGGTTATTCTTTGTTTGCATGATTAGTATGTTTACACGTTGTTTACAATTTGTTTATGCTATTGGATTGATTGCTTATGTATATTAGTATATTGGAATGGATTGGATGGCATGAAATACAAGAAAATAAAGTTGGAATCTCTCTTGGATGACCACAGTTTTGGGGGCCCAAACTAGTGGTTCTTTGTGAATAATTGTAACAAGTGAGAATCATAATTAATCAAGTGTACATTATGTAATTAATGGAATAAAAAGTTGGGAACCTAATCCCCTAGGGAGGCCACGGCCTCTAGGGCCTTTTGGGGCTTGATTATGCAACTTTGGTAACCTTGGAACTTAAATAATCAAGTGGTTTAAATTATTGGTAATGGGATAGAAAATTAGCAAATTGAAAGATTTTGATATAATTTGAAATTCATAAATTTTTAAAGAACCAAGAATGAAATTTCTCATAAGACTTAGGGTAATTTTAATTAGGGTAAAAACAAGAGAGTGTGAGACTTTGGGAATCTTAGAATGACTTTCTAACTGTATGAGAATAAACCACAATAGAGAATTTAATTGATTAAGAGAATTCCTCTAGAGACAAACTTTGTAAGAAAGGCTAAATTTAAGTAAGAATTCATCATAAACCTTAAAAGTGTATTAATTTGTTTAATTCCAATATTATGATATTGTGGGTCCATGTGAGTCACCAATGATGTGTTGATACTTAGTTTGGCCAATTGTGGCATATTGTGGAATAGTATGTAATGATGATCATATATGATTATGCATAGAGTCTTTATGCATTGTGAAAGTCCTTTGGACTGTTGTTAAGGCCAAGTTGCCTAGGAGATTGAACACACCTTAGTGCGGGTGCAAGTAGACTAGTGTAGGTCATATTATTGACCATGGGGGCATCGGGGTGTGGGTACCTCTCAATGGACAGTTGGTAACTCTTCTGTCTGTGGGGTACACCAATGCAAACGCACCGACGATCCTAACCGGGCACTGTCCTACATCGTGATCTAGCGTAGACTATCTGTACAATGCCCTGATGTGCACGTGGATAAACTGATGAGTTATAGCACTTTGGCCGCAGCAGCCGAGTTGCAGACGAGTCTCCTAATCTTTCTCTCTGACTGTTTGTGTCTAGCTCCATGGAGTAGGATTTTGACTTTGTATGCATATGCATAGTGAGTCCATGTATTATCTGGCATCTGTTTATTTTCATAAATGGAATTATTGTATTGCTAATATATACTGCCTGGAATTGCTTGGTCGTTATTATTGTTATTAAATGCTTATTATTATTATTGTTGTTGAAATACTATGTGGGCGTCTTGCGCCGTTTTGTTTCTTGCTGCTATAATTGGTAATGTTGGTAAGATGTCTTACCTCTTTCCTGTGTTTTTGTTATCTTCTATTTGTATATTGTGTCCTATCGAAGACGACGGCAAGGAGGTTGGAGCTCCCGATTTCCCCGACTTCTGGTCTGATCACGATTAGCATCTACTGTAGAGCATGGAGGCACGTATGCACGAATTTCTAGGTGATGTGCGTCTAACCTTCCTTGGAGGGCCAGAATGCTGGCATATTAACCTAAATTCCGATCGCTGTGTCTACCTGGGAGACGTGTCGATCTCTTTGGCCTGGAGGCATCATGAGCCGCCGATCTTTACCTGTTGCATCAACTTGCGTTTGGAGTTTTATCTGCCCATCCGGGAGATGTGAGGTGACCGCTACTACACCCCGCCGGAGGACTCTTTTGATTCCACTGCTCGGGCTCCGGCCCGTGGTTCTGTGGCTCCTATGTGGGTTTCCTCGGATGAGGAAGACCCCGAAGAGGTTCCCGAGGAGTGTAACACCCCAACTTTTGGCATAATTACAATATAGTCCTAAATGTACTGTTTTGTAAATTATGTGAGTAGCAAATTAAATTTGACTGTTTCGTGAGTGTATTTGATTGTTGTATGTGATTTGCTCCGAACCAGGGAAATAATAATTTTTTTGGTCGAAAAAAAATCTTATTTTAATTAATTAGAGCTGGGGGATCTTACTAAACCCAATTCTAATTGATATATATATTAATCTTTTAATTTTTAGGATTTAACTATGCAATAAAATAATTTTATATTATTATAATATTATTTTATTTAACAGTACCTACTGTCTCAAAAACAGTAGAAATCTGCTTCAAAATGACCATGGGCCCTTAAAAGTCTATGGGACCCGCATTTGGAAAAGCAGTCAACGATTCTGACTGGACAAATTTCTAAGCCAATAGGAGCAAGTCAACAAAGGAGGCTTGAAAAATTCTAACCAATAGGAATAGGTCAAAGAAAGAAGTAAGGACTTTAATATGGACCATTGGATGAAAACTTAGTTAGGAAGCCTTTGATCTTAACCGTTGATCAAATCAATGGTGAGATAAGAATTCAAGTTTTATCATTGCAATATCCACCTTAGATTACATCAAGGGCTAGGAATTAAAGTTAAAATCAAAGGTTGAGATTAAGTCAAACATAGTGGCTTGACTTTGCTTAGTAGCTAATTAAGCTTAATTTGGTTAATCTAATTACCTAATTAGCAAACTAAGTAAGCTAACTTAGTTATTGATTAGTTATAATCTAAATATTAATTAGATATCCAAATATTATTTAGAGGCTATGATATATGCTAATAAATATTAAACTAATTAGTTATATAATTAGAATGTTAATTAAATATTATTAGGAGACTTAACCTAATTAATTATCTATTTAATTAGCATGGAATTAGTCTTTAATTGAAACAAATTAAACCCCCTAAACCCAAGGAACCCCATGGCCATGAAGGCCAAATGGCCAAGTTCTCACAAGTTCTACTAGGTTCTTGAACCACCTAAATGACATAAGCCATATGCACCAAAGTGTGAACACAAATGGATATTCACTATCCAAATAAAACACTCAACCTCACCCACCATACTCACACGGCAGCCCCCTCATTTTTAAACTCTCAAAATTCATTTTTACACTTATCTAAATCTAAGCTTTCATTTCTCTCAAAATACCAAGAACACCAAGCAACTTTCTCTTTTATATTTCTCTCTCAAATTCGGCCAAGCACCCAAACACCACCATCAAACTTCTATAATTTTACCTCTTCACTTTTCCTAAACCAAAATCATATTCTAAACACTTTTCCTTCACAAGGTTTTGTCAAAAACCTACTCTATCTAGTTCAAAATCAAAGCTTTTGTTCACTTCCCTAAGGGTAAGTTTTGATTCTTTGGTTTAAAAGTTTGATTTTTGATTTTCTAAACCATGATTGTTCTATGGCTTTTTAATCTTGATCCTTGTATGTGTTTTTACTAATTATATAAGAATTATTAGGGTTTTGTGTTGGTTTTCAAGAAAGCAAGGTGAAGGAGGAGACTAAGAGACCTTTGTCTTCAAGAGGTAAGAGGGAGATTTAATCTCATCAACCATAAGTGGTGATGGGAAAATGGAATTGTATGTGTGTGAAGAATCCATATGGATTCATTTGTGTGGTTGTTTATTGTTTTTCTTATTTGTGTGGTTGCTTAAATGCTTTCCTATTTGTGATTTATTTTATTTGCTATGCATGTCTATAGCTTTAAAATATATTGTATGTATATTGTATGTGTTTATAGTTGTATGTGTTTGATAATTATATGACTATTAAAGTAGGATGTGAATAACATATAACGATTTGCATGAGTGTTCCAAAGAACACAATGAGGCTCACGGCCTTAACATTGAACAGAGAACCAAAATGTTCTCAACCATTTTCTAAATCAATGATTTAAAGAATTTAGGTAAAATAATAAATTTAAGAATGATTTAGGTTCATTATGGCCAACATGCCATTTAATGTATAATTGAATGCCATTTTATTTTCTAAGATAGGTTAGGTAATTAATTTTACAAAAGAATTTGATTCCAATGAATCTTTAAGAAAATAAAAGGAATGAACTTAGTTCTAGAATTCTAAATTAGCAAAATTTATTTTAAGTAAGAATTAAAGCCAACGCTTGAAAAATAATAACGTAGAGCTCACTCTATAAGTTTTGAAGCGCATTAGCAAGTTTCAAAGTGTAACTATTGGGTAAGATTAAAATAAACAGAATTTAGAGGAAAACGTCAAAAATACCTTATACTGATTTTATAGGCAAAATGCTACCAAAAAGTTACTAAAATCAGACGAATAAAATGAAAAGATTCCATAATATATTTATAACATAAGGAAATTACCTTACGTAGTTTAAAAGTACTAGATATAGTCTACACATATTTAAAATGATGATTTTAAGCTATATGGTTAAGAAAATGATTTAAAAACATTACGCGATGTTAAAAAATGACAAAATATATTTACACAATTTTAAATCATTTGTAAAAGCGACGCAATTGTGAAAATGCGATAAAATTTCTACGCAATTAAATGATACAGTGAGTTTTACGGTCGGGCCAAAGTGGTGGACCCAGACATGTGATGAGATAGTACTGTCAAGTGGAGACAGGTTATATTTTGGAATATTGTGACTAAGGGTATTTTCACAAATATGGTAAAATATGCATATTAATGGTATTTTTGTAATTTTAGATCATGCTTAGAGTGTTGTGTCAATTTGGTTGATAATTGGCGATTGATTGATGTAACGAATTACACCGTGTTGTGGTGTGATAGGCGTAGTGTGGTTCATTATATGAACTTGGAGGCATTAGTGTGCGGTGAATTCCACATGGGGACAATGGGTTGCTCCTCTAGGCCGTGGTAACGGGCAACACACTAATGATCTTGACAAGCACTATTCTTAATCGAGGTTTGGTAGAGACTATTATGTACAATGCCTGTAGTGCACGATGTTTTGGACTGTGTACTGCTACACGATGTTTTGGACTGTGGGCTATAGACACAACGTTTGACAGTGTAATAGTTTGGTTGGGCAGCCTGAGGTACTATTAGTTCTTTGCGGATCATTCTCTCAGATATCCGTGTTTAGCTCCATGGAGTAGGAACGAGTCAGTGTGTATTCATTCATTATTTGCATTTTAATGTTTATTATAATCTGTGATAAAATGTATGATGTATTGTTTTGCTATACTGTATGTGATATGATGGTATGTGTTGTTGTGATATCTGTTGTATTGTCATTTTCTTTATTGTCATGCGAGTAATGATGTAGATTGTCTCACCTCTCTATATACTTTTCTCTATATTACTATTATATTTTCGTAAAGAGTTTGAGGAAGAAGAGGAACAACCTCTTGAGATACAGTATCCGGACGAGCATCAGCCGGGCGAGCTGTACGAGGAAAGTGAGCCGATAGATCACCCTCACCATCAAGACTGATCTTGAGATTATGGCATTGCCGGGATTTTTTGGTTTTGTGAGACTTAAGTTTCACGGAGGTTTGGAGGCCTGGCGTATGCGAGAGGATAGAGGATCTGTAGTCTATGTGGGACGTTTGACTGTGTCCCTATGTAGAGAGTTTGATGGAGATGTTATATTTACTACTACTTTATATCTACATCTAGAGTTGCCTCTGACTCTTAGGCGTTACTGGGAAGGAATCTTCCATGCGCCTAGCGAGCTCAGTAGTGAGTCAACAGCCCGGACTCATGTCCATAGAGTTGTGGGACCTCCAGGAGTTCTGTCTTTCGATGATCTCTCTGAAGATGATCCATCGGAGGGTTAGAAATCTTTCGAGGTGCACTTGGGTAATACTATGTTTTAGTTTTATGTTAACTTTTTACTGCTTTGTTAAATATTTGTAGTTGTAAATTATTTATGTATTTAAGACAAAAATCATATGTATATTATGGGTGATTATACTTTGTCTTAATTTGTGCTCTGTGTTATTTTATTTAAAGTTATAAGTATAAACAGAAAAAAAATTTTACCACTAATATTAATTACGTATCAAATGTTTTACAACTTAGGTAAGGATTTTATTTTATTTTATTTTATTACATCATAAATGTGACATCCCCACAAGGGTGTTACATTAGTTGTTATCAGAGCCCAAGTTAGAGTCTTTTGGGGTTGTGGTTAGGTCTGTTTTTGCTTGTGTTATGTGATTCTCTGTGATCTATTTCCAAAAGGTTACATCTGACATTATTTTGCCTTGTTGAAGAAAGAGGATGTCTGGAGGAAGAAGAACGCGTGCAAATGTGGAACGTGATGTGGATCCAATGATTGCAGCTGCTGAGGCTATGCAGCGAATGGCGAAAGTGATTATGCAGCAAAATCAACGAGCAGCTCAACAACAAGATGCAACTGCTGATGCTCTGAATTTGTCTGAGTTTAGGTGCAACAACCCACCGCAATTTAGAGGCGAGTTTGACCCCGAGAAGGCGAGTCTTTGGATTCAAGACTTGGAAAGAGTATTCGAAGGTATGGGGTGCGCAGAGAATAGGAAGGTGACATATGCTACATTTATGTTGAGAGGAGATGCTGAGAATTGGTGGAGAGGAACCCGCCAATTATTGCGAGCTGAAGGGACTGAGATTACTTGGGAAGTGTTTAGTGAGGTGTTTCTGGAGAAGTACTTTCCTGGTAGTGCTCGATATGCCAAGGAGATGGAATTTCTTGGTCTACGTTAGGGGAATATGACTGTAGGAGAATATGCTGCTAAATTTGAGAGCTTGTCACAATTCTCAAGGTATTTTCAAATCCAACTTGATGAGGTATGGAAATGTCGTAAGTTTGAAGATGGACTAAGGGTAGAACTGAGGCAAGCAGTGCTACCTATAAGAATGAGGGAGTTTCCTGTTTTGATGGATACTTGTCAACGACTCGAGGAGTTGGAGCCGTCCCGAGATCCCAGAAATCGTAACTTTGGACCGACTAGGTTCCAAAGGGGAAGTAATAGCAGTAATACCCGGTTTCAGCGCAAGCCTTATGCGAGACCATCAGGAAGTCAGCCTCAACGTCCGTCTGTTGGGGGAAGTTCTAGCAGAAACCGAGCTGGTCAAAATGTGGTATTTACGCCAAGGTGTTTTAAATGTGGCAAGAGTGGCCATATCTCTACAGATTGTTCAATCAAAGGAACGATCTGCTTTAACTGCAAAAAACCTGGACATGTTTCTAGGGATTGCACTCAGTCGGAGAGGAAGCCTGCTGTAAGTAATGTTCGTGCTACTCAGCCGCGATCTGGAAGGCGAGTATATACAATGACTGGAACTGAAGCTTCTCAGTCTGAAGATCTTATTCAAGGAGAAGGTGTCATTGAAGGTAATCACCTGACTTTGCTATATGATTCGGGTGCAACACACTCATTTATTGCATATGATTGTGTGGAATGATTGAAACTGCCTGTGTCTTCTCTGAGTTTTTAATTGATTGTTTCTACGCTAACTACCAAGCCTGTTGTTACATCCAAAATATGTATGAACTGTCCTATTATTATAAAGGATCATATGCTTTCGGTCAATTTAATTTGTTAAACTCTTGTTGAGATAGACATAATTGTAGGAATGGATTGGTTATCTTCTAACCATATCCTTATAGATTGTGCAAGCAAAACCATAGTTTTTCCTGAGGAAGAAAGTTCTGGATTCTTGACTGCTGTTAAAAAGTCAAGTCATTGTTGAGGGATGGACCTTAGGGATTTATGTTGCTATCTTCTTTAGAAGTCAAGAGTGAAAAGGATGTGAGTGCTATTCCTGTCGTTAATGAGTTTCCAGAGATTTTTCCTAAAGATGTACCCGGTTTGCCACCGGAAAGGGAGATCGAGTTCTCTATCGATTTGGTGCCAGGAGCAGGTCCTATTTCGATTGCACCATACCGAATGTCGCCTGCAGAGCTGGCAGAGTTGAAGAAGCAATTAGAGGAACTGTTGGAGAAACAGTTTGTGCGACCTAGTGTTTCGCCATTGGGAGCACCAATGCTACTAGTCAAAAAGAAGGATGGAACTTCTCGACTTTGTGTTTATTATCGTCAGCTGAACAAGGTTACTATAAAGAATAAGTATCCACTACCGAGAATTGATGATTTGATGGATCAGTTGAAGGGAGCCGCTGTATTCTCTAAGATAGATTTGTGATCAGGTTATCATTAGATTCGTGTCAAGGTTGATGATGTACCTAAGACAGCTTTCCAAACTCGTTATAGGCATTATGAGTATCAAGTGATGCCGTTAGGATGACGAATGCTCCTGCAATATTCATAGATTATATGAATAGGATTTTTCATCCGTACCTAAACAGATTTGTCGTTGTCTTTATCGATGACATTCTGATCTACTCTCAAAGTCAAGAAGAGCATGCTGAACATCTCAGTATAGTTCTCCAGATTTTGACGAAGAAGAAGTTGTATGCGAAATTGGCAAAGTGCGAGTTTTGGTTGGAAGAAGTTCAATTTCTAGGTCACGTAATTTCCAAGGAAGGTATTGCGGTAGACCCATCAAAGGTAGAGACTGTTTTGCAGTGGGAAAGGCCTAAGACAGTGACTGAAGTTCGAAGTTTTGTTAGATTAGTTGGATATTACCGAAGGTTTATTAAAGGTTTTTCCAATATAGCTGGACCACTTACACAACTCACGAGGAAGAGCCAAGCTTTTGATTGGACGGAGGAACATGAAGCAAGTTTCCAAGAATTGAAGAAAAGATTGACGACTGCACTAGTGTTAATTTTACCAGATCCTAACAAATCTTTTGAGGTGTATTGTGACACTTTTTACCAAGGGTTAGGATGTGTGTTGATGCAGAATCGGAATGTGGTAGCTTATGCTTCAAGACAGTTGAAGGTTCATAAGAGGAACTACCCAATGCACGATTGGAACTAGCCACGGTAGTCTTTGCATTGAAAGTGTAGAGGCATTTTCTGTATGGAGCTATGTTCAATGTCTTTAGTAATCACAAGAGCTTAAAATACTTGTTTGATCAAAAGGAATTGAACATGAGACAGAGGCGATGGTTGGAGTTTTTGAAGGATTATGATTTTCAGCTTCAATACCATCCAGGAAAGGCGAATGAGGTGGCGGATGCCTTGAACAGAAAGGTGGTTAGTGTTTCTACCATGATGATAAAGGGGGAGGAGCTTATTAATCAATTTAGAGATCTATGGTTCTTAGTGGAATTGGTACCCGAAAAGATTCATTTAAGTAAAGTTGTAGTTTTGAATGACTTGCTGGAAGTGATCCGAGAAAAACAAGATGAGGATTTGTTTTTACAAAATGAAAAGGAATTGTTGAAGCAAGGTCATAAGGCAACAGTGGAGGAAGGATCTGATGGAATCTTAAGATTTGAAGGACGAGTTTGTATACCTGATGATCCCGATCTGAAGAAAGCAATTTTGGATGAAGCTCATACTAGTAATTTGAGTATGCATCCGGGGATGACTAAAATGTATCAAGACTTGAAGCGGATGTTTTGGTGGCCAAGAAGGAAGAGAGAGGTAGCAGAACGTGCGACGTCTTGTCTTGTATGTCAGAAAGCAAAAGTGGAACATCAATGACTTGCCGGTATGTTACAACCTTTGACTATTCCAGAGTGGAAGTGGGATAGTATCTTTATGGATTTTGTTACCGAATTGCCAAGGACGAGGAAGGGTCACGATTCTATATGGGTTATAGTTGATAGGCTTACGAAGTCAACGCATTTCTTGTCGATCAATATTAAGTATTCATTGGAGCGATTAACCCAGATATACATCAGCGAAGTGGTTAGACTTCATGGTGTACCCGCAAGTATAGTTTCTGATAGAGATCCGAGGTTTACTTCGAGGTTCTGGCAAAGTTTACAAGAAGCCATAGGAACTAAACTACGATTGAGTTCTGCGTATCATCTGCAGACTGATGGTTAGACAGAGAGAACAATTCAGTCGTTGGAGGATTTGTTGCGTGCTTGTGTGTTGGAATAACAAGGGAGTTGGGATGAATTTCTATCTTTGATAGAATTCACCTACAACAATAGTTTTCACTGAAGCATAGGGATGGCACCCTATGAAGCCCTTTATGGATGACGATGCCGAACACCTTTGTGTTGGTATCAGGATAGGGAAAGTATGACTATTGGGCCTGATCTTGTGCAGCAGACTACGGAAAAGGTGAAAATGATACTAGAGAAGATGCGAACGACTCAAAGCCGACCGAAGAACTATGCTGATAAGCGAAGGCGACCTCTGGAATTTGAAGAAGGTGAGCATGTATTCTTGAGAGTAACGTCTACGACTGGTGTCGGCAGAGTTATCAAGTCTAGGAAGCTTAATCCTAAATTCATAGGGCCTTATCAAATTATTCGTTGGATTGGTCCTGTAGCTTACCAAATAGCTTTACCATCTTTTCTATCCAATCTCCATAATGTATTCCATGTGTCTCAACTGAGGAAATACATTCCAGATCCAACTCATGTTATACAGCTAGATGAAGTGCAACTGAAGGATAATTTAACGTATGAAACATTTCCTGTTAAGATCGAGGACAAGAGAGTGAAACAGCTTCGAGGGAAGATGATTGAGCGGGTAAAGGTGATATGGAATGATGTAACGGGAGATGCTACATGGGAGCTAGAAGATAGGATGAGGGAGTAATACCCTCAATTGTTTTGATGTATGATGAATTTCGGGGACGAAATTCTTATTAGTAGGGGAGAGTTGTAACACCCCAACTTTTAGGATAATTATAATATAGTCCTAAATGTATTGTTTTGTGAATTCTGTGAGTAGTAAATTAAATTTGACTGTTTCGTGAGTGTATTTGATTGTTGTATGTGATTTGCTCCGAACCAGGGAAATAATAATTTTTCTGACCAGAAAAAAATCTTATTTTAATTAATTGGAGCTGGGGAATCTTACTAAACCCAATTCTGATTGATATATATATTAATCTTTTAATTTTTAGGATTTAACTGTGTAATAAAATAATTTTATATTATTATAATATTATTTTATTTAACAGTACCTACTGTCTCAAAAACAGTAGAAATCTGCTTCAAAATGACCATGAACCCTTAAAAGTCTATGGGACCCGCATTTGGAAAAGCAGTCAACGATTCTGACTGGACAAATTTCTAAGCCAATAGGAGCAAGTCAACAAAGGAGGCTTGAAAAATTCTAACCAATAGGAATAGGTCAAAGAAAGAAGCAAGGACTTTAATATGGACCGTTGGATGAAAACTTAGTTAAGAAGCCTTTGATCTTAACCGTTGATCAAATCAATGGTGAGATAAGAATTCAAGTTTTATCATTAAGCAATATCCACCTTAGATTACATCAAGGGCTAAGAATTAAAGTTAAAATCAAAGGTTGAGATTAAGTCAAACATAGTGGCTTGACTTTGCTTAGTAGCTAATTAAGCTTAATTTGGTTAATCTAATTACCTAATTAGCAAACTAAGTAAGCTAACTTAGTTATTGATTAGTTATAATCTAAATATTAATTAGATATCCAAATATTATTTCGAGGCTATGATATATGCTAATAAATATTAAACTAATTAGTTATATAATTAGAATGTTAATTAAATATTATTAGGAGACTTAACCTAATTAATTATCTATTTAATTAGCATGGAATTAGTCTTTAATTGAAACAAATTAAACCCCCTAAACCCAAGGAACCCCACGGCCATGAAGGCCAAATGGCCAAGTTCTCACAAGTTCTACTAAGTTCTTGAACCACCTAAATGACATAAGCCATGTGCACCAAAGTGTGAACACAAATGGATATTTACTATCCAAATAAAACACTCAACCTCACCCACCATACTCACACGGCAGCCCCCTCATTTTTACACTCTCAAATTTCATTTTTACACTTATCTAAATCTAAGCTTTCATTTCTCTCAAAATACCAAGAACACCAAGCAACTTTCTCTTCTATTTTCTCTCTCAAATTCGGCCAAGCACCCAAACACCACCATCAAACTTCTATAATTTTACCTCTTCACTTTTCCTAAACCAAAATCATATTCTAAACACTTTTCCTTCACAAGGTTTTGTCAAAAACCTACTCTATCTAGTTCAAAATCAAAGCTTCTGTTCACTTCCCTAAGGGTAAGTTTTGATTTTTTGGTTTAAAAGTTTGATTTTTGATTTTCTAAACCATGATTGTTCCATGGTTTTTCAATCTTGATCCTTGTATGTGTTTTTATTAATTATTTAAGAATTATTAGGGTTTTGTGTTGGTTTTCAAGAAAGCAAGGAGAAGGAGGAGACTAAGAGACCTTTGTCTTCAAGAGGTAAGAGGGAGATTTAATCTCATCAACCCTAAGTGGTGATGGGAAAATGGAATTGTATGTGTGTTAAGAATCCATAAGGATTCATTTGTGTGGTTGTTTATTGTTTTTATTATTTGTGTGGTTGTTTATTGTTTTTCTTATTTGTGTGGTTGTTTATTATTTTTCTTATTTGTGTGGTTGTTTAAATGCTTTCCTATTTGTGATTTATTTTATTTGCCATGCATGTTTATAGCTTTAAAATATATTGTATGTATATTGTATGTGTTTATAGTTGTATGTGTTTGATAATTATATGACTATTAAAGTAGGATGTGAATAACATGTAACGATTTGCATGAGTGTTCCAAAGAACACAATGAGGCTCACGGCCTTACCATTGAACAGAGAACCAAAATGTTCTCAACCATTTTCTAAATCAATGATTTAAAGAATTTAGGTAAAATAATAAATTTAAGAATGATTTAGGTTAATTATGGCCAACATGCCATTTAATGTATAATTGAATGCCATTTTATTTTCTAAGATAGGTTAGGTAATTAATTTTACAAAAGAATTTGATTCCAATGAATCATTAAGAAAATAAAAGGAATGAACTCAGTTCTAGAATTCTAAATTAGCAGAATTTATTTTAGGTAAGAATTAAAGCCAACGCTTGAAAAATACTAATGTAGAGCTCACTCTATAAGTTTTGAAGCGCGTTAGCAAGTTTCAAAGTGTAACTATTGGGTAAGATTAAAATAAACAGAATTTAGAAGAAAATGTCAAAAATACCTTATACTGATTTTATAGGCAAAATGCTACCAAAATTTACTAAAATCAGACGAATAAAATGAAAAGATTCCACAATATATTTATAACATAAGGAAATTACCTTACGTAGTTTAAAAGTACTAGATATAGTCTACACATATTTAAAATGATGATTTTAAGCTATATGGTTAAGAAAATGATTTTAAAATCTTACGCGATTGAGAAAATGATTTAAAAATATTACGCGATGTTCAAAAATGACAAAATATATTTACGCAATTTTAAAATGTTTGTAAAAGCGATGCGATTGTGAAAACGCAATAAAATTTCTTCATATTTAAATGATACAGCGAGTTTTACTATTGGGCCAAAGTGGTGGACCCGGACATGTGGTGAGATAGTACTGTCAAGTGGAGACAGGCTATATTTTGGAATACTGTGACTAAGGGTATTTTCATAAATATGGTAAAATATGGATATTAAGCGTATTTTTGTAATTTTGGATCATGCTTAGAGTGTTGTGTCAATTTGGTTGATAATTGGCGATTGATTGATGAGACGAATTACACCGTGTTGTGGTGTGATAGGCGTAGTGTGGTTCATTATATGAACTTGGAGGCATTAGTGTGCGGCGAATTCCACATGGGGACAGTGGGTTGCTCCTCTGGGCCATTGTAACGGGCAACACACTAATGATCTTGACAAGCACTATTCTTAATCAAGGTCTGGTAGAGACTATTATGTACAATGCCTGTAGTGCACGATGTTTTGGACTGTGTACTACTACACGATGTTTTTGACTGTGGGCTATAGACACAACGTTTGACAGTGTAATAGTTTGGTTAGGCAGCCTAAGGTACTATTAGTTCTTTGCGGATCATTCTCTCAGATATCCGTGTTTAGCTCCATGGAGTAGGAACGAGTCAGTGTGTGTTCATTCATTATTTGCATTTTAATGTTTATTATAATCTGTGATAAAATGTATGTTGTATTGTTTTGCTATACTGTATGTGATATGATGGTATGTGTTGTTGTGATATCTGTTGTATTGTCATTTTCTTTATTGCCATACGGGTAATGATATAGATTGTCTCACCTCTCTATATACTTTTCTCTATATTACAATTATATTTCCGTAAAGAGTTTGAGGAAGAAGAGGAACAGCCTCTTGAGATACAGTATCTGGATGAGCACCAGTTGGGCGAGCTGTACGAGGAAAGTGAGCCAATAGATCACCCTCACCATCAAGACTGATCTTGAGATTATGGCATTGCCGAGATTTTTTGGTTTTGTGAGACTTGTGTTTCACGGAGGTTCGGAGGCCTGGCGTATGCGAGACGATAGAGGATCTGTAGTCTACGTGGGACGTTTGACTGTGTCCCTATGTAGAGAGTTTGATGGAGATGTTATATTTACTACTACTTTATATCTACATCTAGAGTTGCCTCTGACTCTTAGGCGTTACTGGGAAGGAATCTTCCATGCGCCTAGTGAGCTCAATAGTGAGTCAACAGCCCGGACTCGTGTCCGTAGAGTTGTGGGACCTCCAAGAATTTTGTCTTTCGATGATCTCTCTGAAGATGATTTGTAACACCCCTTTATGAGGATGTCACATTTATAAAGAAAATAAAAGAAAGATAAAATCTACCCAAGTTGTCAAACATTTGTTACTTAATAATACGGGTTGTAAAATTTTTCCTGTTAGACAGAATATTGTATAATAAAATAATGCAGAAATACCAAATAATATATATATATATAAAACATCACACATAATATACATATGGTTCGTCATAAGTTGTACCGATAATATACAAATAACTTACAAAAGAAGAAAATACATACCTAAAATATTTATAACAACTGACAAAAGATAAACATAAGGTTTTAAATACAGTACCACACCGAAAAGCAAAAAGTGCCCAAGTGCACATCATGAGTATCTAGTCCACTGGGGCATCATTCCCAGATGACTCCTCAGGTGACAGATATCCAGGATGTCTCACCGTAGTTCTACGAACAGAAATCTGGGCTATTCTACGAACTGGAGTCCGGGATGTCGACACTACACTGTTGACATTGGGAACTTGGAAAAGTCCATTCCAATGACGTCGAACTCCCAAAGGCAACTCTAACTGTACATACAAATCAACAGTAACTACAGGATCAGAATCATATTCCGGACGTAAAGATAAAGTAATAGTCCCCATGTATGCTACAACACCATTCTCTTCACGAGTACGCCAGCCCTCGATCCCTCTATGGAACTCTATCCTCACAAAACCTAAGAATCCTGGCACAGCCATACCAAACAGTCAATCCAATGGATAGGGATGATCTGATGGTTCTTGATCGTAGTACTGGTCTTCCACTTGCTGTTCTTCCTCCTCTTCAGTATATACAATCTCAGGAGGCTGTTCCTCTTCCTCAAACTCTTTACCACATAATTTATATATACAGAAAACACATACAATAAAGAGGTAAGACAGTCTCATTCATCACAAACATGGTAAGTAAGAAAACGACAAATACAACCACATACAGTTTATGTAATATAGAACAATACAATATGGAAAACTATAACAATAAAATAAGATAAACATTTAAATCCCACAACAACATATAATATAGCCGCTATGATATAATAAGGAACAGATAAAATATTAATGAATCAAAACAAATCAAATATCATATATAAGCATATGCAATATGACACAATCCTACTCCATGGAGCTAAAGACATACAACAACAGATATCAGAGAGAATGGCCCACAAAGTCCTTTAGTACCACGGTTGCCCAACCAAACTATTGCGCTGTCATACATTGCGTCTATAGCCCACCATCACATGGAACCCCTTTATTCCACGGCGTGGTGTAGTTCACGGTCTCACGTTGTGACACTACAGGCAATGTACTATTAGACTTTACATGATCTTGATTAAATATAGTGCGCGTCGAGTCCATTAGAGTGTTACCGGTTACCATGGCCCAGGCGGAGCGACCAACTATCCACATATGGGATTCAGCACACTAATGTCTCCAAGTTCATAAAGAAAAATGAACCACACTACGTTTATCGCACCGACTACCCGATGTGATTCATCTCGTCAATCAATCCACCAAAAATTGGCATTAACACAATGCATGAGAAATTTACCAGAATACCCTCAATGGTAAAAAAATAAAGAATAAGTCCCACCTGGGACAAATATTGTTTCAAAG
Organism: Ormosia semicastrata; assembly: GCA_029884595.1. NCBI lineage: Eukaryota > Viridiplantae > Streptophyta > Magnoliopsida > Fabales > Fabaceae > Ormosia > Ormosia semicastrata. The sequence continues at coordinate 46,920,516 of JAQQTO010000047.1, forward strand.
CACATGACGGGTTCACCTCGAGTCCGACAAAGAAAAAGCTTGCCCTCACGGCAAATAAAAAAAATCAGACGGGTTCACACTTTCCCGACAGTGAGATATACAGTAACGGTCAATCGCGTAGAAATTTTTTATCGTATTTTCACAATTCCATTATTTTTACAAATATTTTTAAATCGCATAAATTTATTTTTTCCTACTTTTAAAATCGTGTAGTGTTTCTAATACGTTTTCTCAATCGCGTAGAATTTTAAAAAAAAAATTTCTTGTCCAATTCCCTTAAAAATCACTGTTTAAATAAACAGAAATAACATTTAGTATGTTTAAACTACGTAGAATATTTTTCATACCGTATACTGTCTTTTGGATATCTTGTTTATTTTATTTGTCCATTTTTAATAAAAATTGACAGTATTTTCTTTAGAAAAATTATAATAATAGTTTCCTAATTTTTCCATAAAAATTCTGTTTACTTAATTCATAACCGTATAATTTAATCCTTTTGAAAATCTCTAACACGCTTCAAAACATAAAGTGAGCCATATGTTAGAAATTCTCAAAAATTACTGTATTTCATTTATAACAGTAAATTTAGTTTTAATTTCATAAATTTAATTCTAATCAATTTATTTCTTTAAAACTCAATGTGGAAAATTTCCTTTTAATATACATTGCTTCTTTTTAATTGAAAATGATTTGAAATTGATCTTAGAAATCATTGTTACTTGGTTTGGCATGTTGGCCGAAATACTTAACTTTTTCTATTTGATCTCTAAATTCATTTTCCATAACTTAACAATGTTATATTTTGTTAATTCTCCTAGATTAATTAAATCACAATTTAGGAAAATTAAAGAGAACATTTTGGTTCCCATTTTGGTTGATGGCCGTGAACCTTATGAGTGTGTTCTTTGGAACACTCATGTAAACCTTGACATATTATTCACATCCTATATTTTATCATGCATTCCTATCACATACAATATTATCAAAGCTTTTAGACATGCAAATTATTACAAATAACAATTAAGAAAACTAATAACAAATAGGAAAACTATTAACAAATAATAACAAACACACCAAAAGAATCCTTATGGATTCTACAATCACAAACAAATCTCCATTTTCTTACCACCACACAAGGATGATAAGACCTAAGTCTTCCTCTTACCTTAAATGAAGACAAATATGCTTTCACTCCTCCTAGGGTTTTCGATTTTCTCCTTCAAAATTACCTAACAAGCTTAAACAAATTTCTACAAGTTACAAATATTAAAGAGAACTTAAACCATGGATAAATCATGGCTTAGAACATTGAAAAAGAATTTAGAAAAGAGAAACAAGAAATTTCACCTTCTAGGTAAAATCTTCCAAGTAGAATTTTCAAGCTTCAAATGAAGGATTTTGCAAGAACTCTCAACTAGAGATGTTCTTAGAATTGGGTTTAGGTTTAGAAAACTTGGTTGGATAATTTTTTGAGTGTTGGTATGGTCATGAAGTGTGTTTGGCCGAATAGAGCTTCAAGAACACCAATGGAGTTTTTGGTGATTTTGGAAGAGAGAGAAGAGAGAAAATTGCATGGAAAAGCAAGTGATTATGGCCCTCATGGAGTGTATGGCCGTGGACTTCAAGCCATGCAAGGTGTCCATGGGCTTGGCTTCATCCTAGCCTTAGAATGGATCAAAGGTCAAGATTAAAACTTGTTTTGCAAGCTTAGCTCTCATTGGTCAATCCTAGCCTTGTCACTAAGCCTTGTCATTAAGCTTCATCATTACTTAAACCTAGTCATTAAGCTTAGTCATCATGTTCAAGAAAGTTCCATTGCTAATGAGGTTTAATTAAGCTACTAAACTAACTGTTTTGCTAAACGTGGATCCCACAAAACATTTTCGGGTCCACTGTCATTTAATTATACTGACTAATAAAATAATATTATAATAATACAAAATTATTTTATTGGACAGTTAAATCCTAAAAATTAAAAGATTAAAAACAGTCTCATTCAGAATTGGGTTTAGTAAGATCTCCCAGCTCCGAATAATTAAAATAAGATTTCCCCGGTCTGAAAAATTATTATTTTCCTGACCCGGAGCAAATCACATAAAAAGTCCAAATAAAATCACAGACAGTAATACCAAACACTGTATCATATAGAAAAACCAAAATAGTACATTCGGGATGAAATGGTCATTTTTCTATTTTTTTCCATCACGAAGCAAATCATCCAAAACGCTCAAATAAAATTACAGACAGTATTATATGTCTGTATTTCATATAGAAAAATTTAGAATAGTAGTTTGGAAAAAATTTTATTTTACGGTCTCGAAGCAATTTATGCCAAACAACCAAATAAAATTATAACATGTAATAATTACCTGTATTTCGCACAACGAAACAAGAAACAGTAAAACAGGGACTAACAGATCATTTACCCAAAAGTTTGAAAAACAACAAACAAAATATTCGGGACATTTTTCCAAAAAAATTGGGGTGTTACAACTCTCCCCAACAAATAAAAATTTCATCCTCGAAATTCGCTGCACATTAAAACAAATGAGGATACTGATCCCTCATTTTATCTTCCAGCTCCCAGGTAGCATCACCTGTCACCTCATTCCAAATAACCTTTACTAGTTCAATCATTTTCCCTCGAAGCTGTTTTACCTTTCTGTCCTCTATTCTAACAAGTAAAGTTTCGTAAGTCAAATTTTCCTTTAGCTGTACTTCATCTGGTTGTATAACATGCGTCGGATCTGGTACATACTTTCGTAACTGAGATACATGAAATACATCATGCAGATTAGATAGAAAGGGCGGCAAAGCAATCTGATACGCTACGGGACCTATACGTCGGATAATCTGATACGGTCCAATAAACTTAGGAGTAAGCTTCTTAGACTTGATAACCTTTCCAACACCAGTCGTAGGAGTCACTCTTAAAAACACATGCTCAACTCTTCAAATTCAAGAAGTCGTCTTCGTTTATCCGCATAACTTTTCTGTCTGCTCTGCGTTGTCCTCATCTTCTCTTGTATCATCTTCACCTTCTCCGTAGTTTGTTGTACAAGATCTGGTCCAATAGTCATACTTTCCCCATCTTGATACCAACACAACGGTGTTCGACATCGTCTTCCATACAACGCCTCATAGGGTGCCATCCCTATGCTCGAGTGAAAACTATTGTTGTAGGTGAATTCTATTAAAGATAGAAATTCATCCCAACTCCCTCGTTGCTCCAAAACACAAGCACGCAACAGATCTTCCAAAGACTGTATAGTTCTTTCTGTCTGACCATCAGTCTGCGGATGATAAGCCGAACTTAACCGCAACTTAGTTCCCATTGCTTCTTGCAAACTTCGCCATAACCTTGACGTAAACCTCGGATCTCTGTCAGAAACTATACACATAGGTACACCATGTAATCTAACAATCTCATCAATGTACAACTGGGTTAATCTTTCCAACGAATATTTAATATTAATTGGTAAGAAATGAGCCGATTTAGTAAGCCTGTCGACTATAACCCATATTGAATCATGACCTTTCCTCGTCTTTGGCAAACCAGTAACGAAATCCATCGAGATACTATCCCATTTCCACTCTGGAATAGTTAACGGTTGTAACATACCCGCTGGTCTCTGATGTTCCACTTTCGCTTTTTGACAAACTAAACAAGAAGCCATACGTTCCGCTACGTCTCTTTTCATCCTCGGCCACCAAAACAACCTCTTCAAGTCTTGATACATCTTGGTCATTCCTGGATGTAAACTTAGATCACTAGTATGAGCGTCATCTAAGATCCCTTTCTTAGGTTCAGAATCATCAGGTACACAAATTCTTCCTTTGAATCTTAAGAATCCATCTGCTCCTTCCTCTACTGTCGCTTTATGACCTTGCTTCAACAATTCTCTTTCATTTTGCAAAAATAGATCCTCCTCTTGTTTCTCTCGGATTATATCAAGCAATTCATTCAAGATCACAACCTTGAATAAACGAATCCTCCCAGGCGTAAATTCCGCTGACAACCACAAATCTTGGAATTTGTTGATTAATTCCTCCTCCTTGATCATCATTGCCGAAACACTAAGCACCTTTCTGCTCAAGGCATCAGCTACCACATTAGCTTTTCCTGGGTGATACTGGAGTTGAAAATCATAATCCTTTAAGAATTCCAATCATCGCCTCTGCCTCATATTCAATTCTTTCTGATCAAACAAATACTTCAAACTTTTGTGATCACTAAAGACATTGAATAATGCCCCATACAGAAAATGTCTCCACACTTTCAGAGCAAAAACCACTGCGGCCAATTCCAAATTGTGCGTTGGATAATTCCTCTCATGAACCTTCAACTGACGAGAAGCATACGCTACAACATTCCGATCTTGCATCAAAACGCATCCTAACCCTTGATAAGAAGCGTCATAATACACATCAAAAGATCTATTAGAATCTGGTAAGATCAACACTGGTGCAGTTGTTAACCTTTTCTTCAACTCCTGGAAACTGGCTTCACGTTCTTCCGTCCATTCAAAAGCTTGACTTTTCCTTGTAAGTTGCGTAAGTGGTCCAGCAATCTTGGAAAAACCCTCGATAAACCTCCGGTAATACCCAAGCAAGTCCAACAAAACTTCGAACTTCTATTACCGTCTTAGGCCTTTCCCCTTTGTAAAATCGTCTCCACTTTTGATGGGTCTACCGAAATACCTTCTTTAGAAATCACGTGACCTAAAAATTGAACTTCCTCCAACCAAAACTCACACTTAGCCAATTTCGCATACAATCTGCTTTTCTCTCAAAATCGAAGAACAATACCGAGATGTTCAGATGCTCTTCCTTAGATTGTGAATAGATCAGAATATCATCAATAAAAACAACAACAAATCTGTCTAGATACGGATGAAAAATCCTATTCATATAATCCATGAATATTGCAGGAGCATTCGTCACCCTGAATGGCATTACTTGATACTCATAATGTCCATAACGAGTTCGAAAAGCTGTTTTCGGTACATCTTCCCCCTTAACACGAATCTGGTGATAACCTGATCTCAAATCTATCTTAGAAAATACCACAGCTCCTCTTAACTGATCCATCAAATCGCCAATCAGTGGAAGTAGATATTTATTCTTGATAGTCACCTTGTTCAGCTGACGATAATCCACACAAAGTCGTGAAGTTCCGTCCTTCTTCTTAACCAAAAGCACTGGCGCACCCCACGGGGAAACACTAGGTCGTACAAACTGTTTCTCCAACAGTTCCACCAATTGCTTTTTCAACTCCCCCAACTCTGCTGGCGACATACGATACGGTGCAATTGAGATAGGACCTGTTCCGGGTACTAAATCAATTGAAAACTCAATCTCCCTCTCAGGTGGCAAACCAGGTACGTCATCAGGAAAAACTTCTGGAAACTTGTTGACAATAGGAATAATATTCACATTCTTCTCATTCTTAACTTCTAGAGAAGATAATATCATATATCCCTGTGCTCCATCTCTTAACAAAGACTTAACCTCGACAGCAGTCAAGAATCCAGTCTTTTCTTCCTTAGGAAAAACTATGGTTTTGCTTGCACAATCTATAAGGATATGGTTAGAAGATAACCAGTCCATCCCTAAGATTACATCTATCTCAACAAGAGGTAAACAAATCAAGTTGACCAAAAACCTACGGTCCTTCACAACAATAGGACAATCCAAACATATCATAGATGTAACTACAGGTTTAGCAGTTGGCGTAGATACACTCAATTTAACATTCAGAGAAGACACAGGCAACTTCAATTTTTCCACACAATCATAGGCAATAAATGAGTGTGTAGCACCAGAATCATATAATATAGTCAGAAGATTACCTCCAATGTCACCTTCTCCCTGAATAAGATCATCAGACTTAGAAATTTCAGCTCCTGTCATAGTATATACTCACCCTCCAGATCTCGGTTGAGTACCTCCAGACTTTTGCTGACCAGCACGTACATAACGAACAGCAGGTTTCTTCTCTAGATGAGTACAATCCTTCGACATATGCCCAGGTTGCTTACAGTTAAAGCAAACTGTACCTTTCAATGTACACTCCAGAGAGATATGGCCTTTCTTCCCACATTTAAAGCAGGTTGGTGTAAACGTCACTCCTTGTCCAGCTCCACTAATACTTGCACTTCTCCCAACTTGTGGTCGCTGAGATTGATTTCCTTGTGGTCTAGAATACGGCTTGCGCTAAAATCGATTCATATTACTACCACCACCTCTCTGAAACCTTGTTGGCCTAAAATTACGGTTCCTCTGATCTTGTGACGACTCTAACTCCTCAAGTCGCGCACATGCATCAACCAAAACATGAAATTGAGTTATTCTTAAGGACACCACCCCTCGTTTCAGTTCCACTCTCAATCCTGATTCAAATTTCCTACATCTCCACACATCATCCTGTTGTGTCTGAGCATAATCTGAGAACTGAAACAATCGTTCAAATTTTGTGGCATACTCATTCACTGTCATAATACCCTGTCGCAAACCCAAAAATTCCATTTCTTTAGCATGTCTAGCACTCGCAAGAAAATACTTCTCCAGAAAAGCATTGGAAAATACCTCCCATGTAATTTTCGTTCCTTCTATCTGCAATACTCGGCGAGTTCCTCTCCACCAATGTTCTCCATCTCCCCTTAACATATAGGCTGCATACGTTACCTTCTTCTCTCTTCAAATAGAACAAACAAAATTAGATACATCCTTTCGGAAGTAAATCCCAGAGAATCACACAGCATAAACAAAAACAAACCCAACTACAACCCCAAAAGACTCTAACTTGGGCTCTGATACCAACTAATGTAACATACCCGCTTTATGAGGATGTCACATTTATAAAGAAAATAAAAGAAAGATAAAATCTACCCAAGTTGTCAAACATTTGTTACTTAATAATACGGGTTGTAAAATTTTTCTGTTAGACGAGAATATTGTATAATAAAATAATGCAGAAATACCAAAATATATATATATATATATAAAACATCACACATAATATACATATGGTTCGTCATAAGTTGTACCGATAATATACAAATAACTTACAAAAGAAGAAAATACATACCTAAAATATTTATAACAACTGACAAAAGATAAACATAAGGTTTTAAATACAGTACCACACCAAAAAGCAAAAAGTGCCCAAGTGCACATCATGAGTATCTAGTCCACTGGGGCATCATTCCCAGATGACTCCTCAGGTGACAGATATCTAGGATGTCTCACCGCAGTTCTACGAACAGAAATCCGGGCTGTTCTACGAACTGGAGTCCGGGATGTCGACACTACACTGTTGACATTGGGAACTTGGAAAAGTCCATTCCAATGACGTCGGATTCCCAAAGGCAACTCTAACTGTACATACAAATCAACAAGTAACTACAAGATCAGAATCATATTCGGACGTAAAGATAAAGTAATAGTCCCCATGTATGCTACAACACCATTCTCTTCACGAGTACGCCGACCCTCGATCCTCTATGGAACTCTATCCTCACAAAACCTAAGAATCACGGCACGACCATACCAAACAGTCAATCCAATGGATAGGGATGATCGATGGTTCTTGATCGTAGTCTTGGTCTTCCACTTGCTTTGTTCTTCCTCCTCTTCAAGTATATACAATCTCAGGAGGTTGTTCCTCTTCCTCAAACTCTTTACCACATAATTTATATATACGAGAAAACACATACAATAAAGAGGTAAGACAGTCTCATTCATCACAAACATGGTAAGTAAGAAAATGACAAATACAACCACATACAGTTTATGTAATATAGAACAATACAATATGGAAAACTATAACAATAAAATAAGATAAACATTTAAATCCCACAACAACATATAATATAGCCGCTATGATATAATAAGGAACTGATAAAATATTAATGAATCAAAACAAATCAAATATCATATATAAGCATATGCAATATGACACAATCCTACTCCATGGAGCTAAAGACATACAACAACAGATATCAGAGAGAATGGCCCACAAAGTCCTTTAGTACCACGGCTGCCCAACCAAACTATTGCGCTGTCATACGTTGAGTCTATAGCCCACCATCACATGGAACCCCTTTATTCCACGGCGTGGTGTAGTTCACGGTCTCACGTTGTGACACTACAGGCAATGTACTATTAGACTTTACATGATCTTGATTAAATATAGTGCGCGTCGAGTCCATTAGAGTGTTACTAGGTTACCATGGCCCAGAGGGAGCGACCAACTGTCCACATATGGGATTCCGCACACTAATGTCTCCAAGTTCATAAAGAAAAATGAACCACACTACGTTTATCGCACCGACTACCCGATGTGATTCATCTCATCAATCAATCCACCAAAAATTGGCATTAACACAATGCATGAGAAATTTACCAGAATACCCTCAATGGTAAAAAAATAAAGAATAAGTCCCACCGGACAAATACTATTTCAAAGCCTGTACGGGTTCACCTCAGAGCCCGACAGCAAAAGCTTGCCCTCACTGGCAAATAAAAAAAACTGTACGGGTTCACACTTTCCCGACAGTGAGATATACAGTAACGGTCAATCGCGTAGAAATTTTATCGTATTTTCACAATTCCGTTATTTTTACAAATATTTTTTAATCGCATAAATTTATTTTTTCCTACTTTTAAAATCGTGTAGTGTTTCTAATACGTTTTCTCAATCGCATAGAATTTTAAAATTTTTTTTTCTTGTCCAATTCCCTTAAAAATTATTGTTTAAATAAACAGAAATAACATTTAGTATGTTTAAATACATAGAATATTTTTATATCGTATACTATCTTTTGGATATCTTGTTTATTTTATTTGTCCATTTTTAATAAAAATTGACAAGTATTTTCTTTAGAAAAATTATAATAATAGTTTCCTAATTTTTCCATAAAAATTCTATTTACTTAATTCATAACAGTATAATTTAATCCTTTTGAAAATCTCTAACACGCTTCAAAACATAAAGTGAGCCATATGTTAGAAATTCTCAAAAATTACTTGTATTTCATTTATAACAAGTAAATTTAGTTTTAATTTCATAAATTTAATTCTAATCAATTTATTTCTTTAAAACTCAGTGTGGAAAATTTCCTTTTAATATACATTGCTTCTTTTTAATTGAAAATGATTTGAAATTGATCTTAGAAATCATTGTTACTTGGTTTGGCATGTTGGCCGAAATACTTAACTTTTGCTATTTGATCTCTAAATTCGTTTTCCATAACTTAACAATGTTATATTTTGTTAATTCTCCTAGATTAATTAAATCACAATTTAGGAAAATTAAAGAGAACATTTTGGTTCCCATTTTGGTTGATGGTCGTGAACCTTATGAGTGTGTTCTTTGGAACACTCATGTAAACCTTGACATATTATTCACATCCTATATTTTATCATGCATTCCTATCACATACAATATTATCAAAGCTTTTAGACATGCAAATTATTACAAATAACAATTAAGAAAACTAATAACAAATAGGAAAACTATTAACAAATAATAACAAACACACCAAAAGAATCCTTATGGATTCTACAATCACAAACAAATCTCCATTTTCTTACCACCACACAAGGATGATAAGACCTAAGTCTTCCTCTTACCTTAAATGAAGACAAATATGCTTTCACTCCTCCTAGGGTTTTCGATTTTCTCCTTCAAAATTACCTAACAAGCTTAAACAAATTTCTACAAGTTACAAATATTAAAGAGAACTTAAACCATGGATAAATCATGGCTTAGAACATTGAAAAAGAATTTAGAAAAGAGAAACAAGAAATTTCACCTTCTAGGTAAAATCTTCCAAGTAGAATTTTCAAGCTTCAAATGAAGGATTTTGCAAGAACTCTCAACTAGAGATGTTCTTAGAATTGGGTTTAGGTTTAGAAAACTTGGTTGGATAATTTTTTGAGTGATGGTATGGTCATGAAGTGTGTTTGGCGAATAGAGCTTCAAGAACACCAATGGAGTTTTTGGTGATTTTGGAAGAGAGAGAAGAGAGAAAATTGCATGGAAAAGCAAGTGATTATGGCCCTCATGGAGTGTATGGCCGTGGACTTCAAGCCATGCAAGGTGTCCATGGGCTTGGCTTCATCCTAGCCTTAGAATGGATCAAAGGTCAAGATTAAAACTTGTTTTGCAAGCTTAGCTCTCATTGGTCAATCCTAGCCTTGTCATTAAGCCTTGTCATTAAGCTTCATCATTACTTAAACCTAGTCATTAAGCTTAGTCATCATGTTCAAGAAAGTTCCATTGCTAATGAGGTTTAATTAAGCTACTAAACTAACTGTTTTGCTAAACGTAGGTCCCACAAAACATTTTAGGGTCCACTGTCATTTAATTATACTGACTAATAAAATAATATTATAATAATACAAAATTATTTTTTTAGATAGTTAAATCCTAAAAATTAAAAGATTAAAAACAGTCTCATTCAGAATTGGGTTTAGTAAGATCTCCCAGCTCTGAATAATTAAAATAAGATTTCCCCAGTCCGAAAAATTATTATTTTCCTGACTCGGAGCAAATCACATAAAAAGTCCAAATAAAATCACAGACAGTAATATCAAACACTGTATCATATAGAAAAACCAAAAATAGTACATTCGGGATGAAATGGTCATTTTTCTATTTTTTTCCATCACGAAGCAAATCATCCAAAACGCTCAAATAAAATTATAGACAGTATTATATGTCTGTATTTCATATAGAAAAATTTAAAACAGTAGTTTGGAAAAAATTTTATTTTACGGTCTCAAAGCAATTTATGCCAAACAACCAAATAAAATTATAACATGTAATAATTACCTGTATTTCGCACAACGAAACAAGAAACAGTAAAACAGGGACTAAACAGTCATTTACCCAAAAGTTTGAAAAACAACAAACAAAATATTCGGGACATTTTTCCAAAAAAATTGGGGTGTTACATGATCCATCGGAGGGTTAGAAATCTTTCGAGGTGCACTTATGCAATACTATGTTTTAGTTTTATGTTAACTTTTTATTGCTTTGTTAAATATTTGTAGTTGTAAATTATTTGTGTATTTAAGACAAAAATCATATGTATATTATGGGTGATTATACTTTGTCTTAATTTGTGCTCTGTGTTATTTTATTTAAAGTTATAAGTATAAAAGGAAAAAAAATTTACCACTAATATTAATTACGTATCAAATGTTTTACAACTTGGGTAAGGATTTTATTTTATTTTATTTTATTGCATCATAAATGTGACATCCCCACAAGGGTGTTACAAGGAGGACCTTGCAGAGGATCCTGAAGAGGATCCTGATACGATTCCACCTCATCTGAGGGACTGATATTGCTGGTAGCTACTGAGGGCTACCAGTGTTTTATTTTAGGGGCCTGATGTCTTAATTGTAGTGGGCTATATATTTCTGATATCTTGGGGATGTATATGTATAATCCTTTGGGTAGGTATAGTTTTGCTTTTTGGTATATCGGGCTTTGTAACTAAACAGATTTGATATAATTATATATATATATATATATATGAATATGCAATGTTGATCAAATGTATGCTTTACTCCTGTCTTGCTCTTTTATGCCATTTACGTTTTGTCGCTATATTTTATTAATTATCATCACACAAAAAAAAATAGTCACCATTTTATTTATGCAACTTTAACCAGATAAATTTAATCATAATATAAAGAACCGGGTCTTAACTTCATAATTTATTTTTCGCATTGTAAATGACAATGTGACATTCTCTCCCAAAAAGGGGCGTTACATTAAGTTGGTATCAGAGCCCCGGTTTATATTTCTTTGGGTCTTGTGATTGAGTCTGTCTTGTTTGTGCTGTGTGTTCTCTGAAAATCAAATACAGAGATGTACTGTTTGGTATTCCTAGTAGATGCAACTGACTTTCCTTGTGTCTTTCAGTTACTCTGACTTAAGACAGTAAGATGGCACGACGCGAAGACATGGCAGCTGCTATAGCGGCGATGCAGAGGATGGCTAAGGTCGTCGCACAACAAATCGAACAAGCTACTCAGTAGCAAGAGAGAGTTGCTCAACAACAAGAATGAGCTGCTCAACAGCTCGAGGCTACTGCAGATGCTCAGAACTTAGCGGAGTTTCATCGCCACAATCCTCCTCAATTCAAAGGAGAATTCGATCTGGACAAAGCTAGTCTGTGGTTAAAGGAGTTAGAAAAGGTCTTTTGAGGCATGAACTGCACTGAGAACAAGAAGGTAACCTATGCTACCTTTATGCTGGTGGGCAATGCTGAAAACTAGTAGAATGGAGTGCAGAGAATACTGGAAGCTGCAAACCGTGAGATTACTTGGGACTTATTCAAGGACAAATTCTTGGATAAGTATTTTCCTGTGAGTGCAAGACACGCGAAGGAGTCGATGTTCCTCAACTTACGGTAAGGGAATATGACCGTTAGTGAATATGCAGCCAAATTTGAAAACTTGTCATAGTTTTCAATGTACTTTCAGCATCAACCAAATGAAGCCTGGAAATGTCGGAGATTCATAAAAGGACTGAGGTATGAGGTGAAGAAGGCTGTGATCACCTTAAAGATCAATGAATTCTCAGAACTGTTGGATATATGCTGTGAGGTAGAGGCTCTGAAGCAATCTAGAGATACGAGGAACAGGAACTTTAGGCCCACAAGGTTCCAAAGAGGTAGCTGTAACAGTTCTAACTGTAACACCCACCTTAGGGTGCTACATATATGTTACATAATTACTAAATTAATCTCATCTGGATAATGTACATTGTAATAAAAAATATGAAATTTAAAATTTCTTATTTACAAGAAAATAAACTTAGCAGAAAATAAAACAGAGCAGTATCATTACAAATAATTTACATCATTATACATATCAAAGTCTCTGGATATACATATACAAACTTTTAATTGTCATACTATAAATATTACAACTTAGTCACTCCAAAAAGTTTAAACACTATTTACATTGACATCTTTGCCCAAGTACAACTAGGCGGTGAGCCCTCGAAGTAGCTAGGATCCTCGGATGGATCCTCCTCATACCTTAGGGGAATTCCAACCCGGCGAAAGTCCGCGGAGCAAATGTCCGAGCGGACGATACAACACTTGTTCTCTCGAGGGGTGCGATAGTATGCTCCCAATCTTTGCCTAATAGATATAGGAAATTTAACTGTACATATATAGTGACAGAAAAGTAGGGATTTCTTGTTGTAACCTACTCGGTCTAATATTTACATCACCCAAATAATAAATACTCTCTCTATCTAGGTCTTCGGTCCATGCATTGTCTCCGTCAATGAAGGTCGAGTCTCAGTAACCCAAGAAGCTAGGAATCTCTACCGCCATCGAACTCTAGGTTCTCAACGAGAATCTGGATCTTTCTCTACTTCACGTTCTAGGTCCGACTCGGTGTCTTAACAATACATATACATGATACAATATATATATACAAGAGGTGAGATCACCTATGCCAATTCATTAAGTGTGGTAGCAATGAAGATAAACAAATCTCAAACTATCATACAGACATCTTACTATAATTACAGTGCCATTAATCTTAAATATAATCATTACACAAGAAATAACGAGAAAAATTACAATTATGCTACTTTTAATATTCAAGTATTCAATATAATAATTACCACGAACAAGAATTACACATAAATAAATTTATAATGATATATCCGTTATGAATGCAAATGTACACCGACTCGATATCCTACTCCATGGAGCTACAACTCAAGTCGAAGAGAATGGTGAAAAGATGCGTCGGCACCAACGTGCTTCGGACCACGTGCTCATTTTCTCGCACATCTAGCACATGCACGACGAGTCTTTATCAAATCATGATTAGGGATAGTGTCTCGGTCGGATCATTGGTGTGTTGCATCGGTCTAACCCACTGCAGTGCAGAAGAGCTACCAACTGTCCATTGTAGGCAACCCGCACCCCAATGCCCCCAAGGTCAATCGAGAGACCTACACTACGCTTATCGCACCCACTCAGGAGGTGTAATCTCTCCTAGGCATCTTGCCTTACACAGTCCTTTGGACCTTTCCAATGCATGTACTATGCACTATTCATAATTTCTACTAATATCACATATACAGGGTTCATAAAATAATTTAACAGTGATAATACTGTAATTTAATCACGTAGTCATATTCTCATGTATTTTCATTCGCGACTCAATTCTGTCGCCTTTTCGAATCATGTAGTGATTTTTTTTTAACGTTTTCCAATCGCGTGAACATTTTTTGTACGTATTAAATCAGAATTACTGTTTTACTTATTTTAATATCAAATTTTACTGTATTTCTCTCATATTTACATTATAGTCCCTCAAAACCCATAATTTACATTTTCGTCCTTCAAAACAGAATATTTACATTTTAATTACATATTTCCACAGTATTTCCAATTAATTCCATTTCTCATAAAATTTACGTATAAATTTCAGTACCCCGTCTTGTATATATTTTACATACCCATACATTATCATTTCCTTAAGCATCACAACATATAAACAAATATCGAAATAAAATCGTATCTCATAAATACTACACATACAAACCTAGAAACACAAAAGCCACATCTCAAATACAGTCCAAGCATACAGACACAATCAAACACATCTCAATACAGTTTAATCAATTCAGTCCAATCACAACAGTCCAATCAATATAGTCCAAGACCCTCAAACAGTAAGTGAATGAATCCTTAGGGATTTTTCACCAAACATACCATCCTCATACTACCAAAACATGGGTGGTAAGGTAGAGTCTCCCTCTTACCTCTTGAAGACAAGCTTTGTAAGTTTTCCTCCCTTGCCTTGAGACTTTATAAATCTCCTAACAAGCCCTAAAATTTTTTAATAAAAATTAATGAAGGATCCTACAAGAATTAAGGTGAAAAACCATGGAAAAATCATGGTTAAAAAAAATTTAAAATCAAACTTAGAATCATTAACTTAAAACTTACCTTTTAGGAAGAAGATTGAAGAAACTTAGGACCTTGTGAAGAAGAAATGATTTTAGAGTAGAATTTAAGTTGAAGCCAACCAAGAGATAAGTATTTTAAAGGGTGAATGGTGCAAGTTTAAGATGATGACCGGTTGGAAGAAAAAGATGGAAGAGAGGTACGTGAGTTTTCTTTGGTGTTTTGGAGAGAAATGGACTTATGCCTTGAGAAGTAAAAAGTAGAGATAAGAAAGAGGAAATTTCTTTGCTGGCCGTGTAATATTTTGGGAGATAACTTATATTTGAGAAGTGAAAAAATGAAGATGAATACGTGAATGAGTCTTTGCCACCGTGAATTACTTGTGATGATAAATTAAGAATTTTATTGCATCATTATCCCTTCCATCCAGCTGCTGCCATGCTGCTGCCGTGTTGTGCCTTTGTGATAGACGTGAGTGAGCCTTTGCTTGCTTAAGTAGCCATGCATTAATTGCACAATGACTCTCTCTTCTCATTGGTTGCTCACTTGACTTTGCATGGCATTTGGACATTCAAATATTACATATAGGCTTCACAATTCTACGGACGGTCTTTCGCTCTTTCTTTGGACGTGGTTGTTGATTTGCTCTAAATTGTTTGGACCGTCCACAAGTTGCTTGTTGTTGGGCCCCAAATTTTGCTGCTCCAATTCGTTAGACCATGGCATGTTTAGGTCTTCTTGGGCTGCCCAAATTAATTCTTCTTGGGCCTCAATTCTCGTCGCTGTCCATGGTAGTTTTAGGTGAGTTTAAGTCCTTAATTCATCATTAGTTCAAGCCTAATTACTAGTTTATTGATTAGCCAATTAATTGGGTTTAATCTCCTAACCATTCTTACTTAATCCTTCTAGTACATAACTAATTTAAGTTTAACGTATTTAGCTTGTATCTAATACATTTTAATCATACATCATCACTTCTAATTATAATTAGGATATTAAAGTAAGGACTAAGTTATAACTAATCCTTAGTTAAGTTAGTTTACTTAATTGCTTAATTAGGTAATTAGGACAACTAAATTAAGGTTAATTAATTTCTTAAGAAAAAGTCAAGCGTTAATGTTGACTAAATCTTATCCATTAATCTTATCTATTGTGAATGTTACTTGATGGTTTTGTTAAGTTTTGTTTTACACCATTGATTGAATCAATGGTGAAGATTAAAACTTCTAAGTCAAGCTTCAAATCTAATGGTCCACAAGAAAGTCTAAACTTCTTTCCTTGACCAATTCTCATCGGTTAGAAAAGTCCAACCAATTGTTTTGACTATATCCTATTGGTTCACTTTAATTTTACTTACAAGAAATGTTCTAAACACTTTTTCTATTAATTACAACTTATCGGTCCAACATTCATAGCAACGATTGCTATGTATGCAATTACGGATATTTATTAGTACAATATTATTTATTTTCATAGATGGATTCTAAAAATTAAAAGATTCTTTTCTGAATCACTCGAGTTGAGTTTAGTAAGATCCCCGTTTCCAATCGAGACAGATCGAGAATTTCCCTACCGAAAAATATTATTTTTCCTAGCCAGAGCAATCACACAGAATGATCAAATATGATCTCAGAACAGTCAAATTAATTTTATACACACAGAAAATGCAAAACAGTGTAATTCTGCTATTTATCATTCATATAGTCAGAATTTGGGGTGTTACAGTCGTTACACTAACTGCTTCCAGAAGAAGCCCTACTCCCGACCAACGGGAAATCAGTAACAAACCATGGGTGGAAGCTCTGGTGGAGGTACTACTGGGAACCAGACTGGCCAGAACATGGCGTATCCTTCAAGATGCCTGAAGTGTGGGAAAGATCATCTCACAAGGGACTGCACCATAAAAGGGATCATTTGCTTCAGATGTGGCAAACCTGGCCACGTATCTCGAGACTACAATCAAGCGAAGGCTAAACCTTCGATCAATGCTGCAAGAGCTAAGAAACCACAAGCTGGAGGGCGAGTTTACACCATGAGCGGAGCTGAAGCCTCCGAGTCCAAAGACTTAATTCAAGGGGAAGGCACCATAGAAGGTAACCTTTTAACTGTACTGTATGACTCTAGGGCAACCCATTCTTTCATATCATATGACTGTGTGCAAAGACTTGGTTTACCAGTGTCTACCTTACCTTTTGACTTAAATGTTTCTACCCCCACTGATAAACCAGTAGTTACTACCAAAGTTTGTTTAAATTGTCCATTGATTGTTGAAGGTTGAACCTTTTCTGTCGATATGATCTGTTTACCCCTTTCCCAGCTAGATATAATTTTAGGGATGGACTGGTTGTCTTCCAACCATGTTCTATTAAATTGCTCAAGAAAAACTATAGTTTTCCCCATAAATGAAGATTCTAGATTTCTGACGGCCAACCGAGTTCAAGCTCTCTTGAAAGAAGGAGCTCACGGATACATGCTACTATCTTCTTTGAAAGTTGAGAGTGAGGTTGATGTGAATACAATTCCAGTGGTGAGTGAGTTTCCTGAAGTCTTTCTTGAGGATGTACTTGGTTTACCACTAGAGCGAGAAATAGAGTTTGCTATTGACCTTGTACCGAGAGCTGGTCCCATGTCTATAGCACCTTATAGGTGGCACCAACAGAATTAGCTGAGCTCAAGAAGCAGCTAGAGGAGCTTTTGGAAAAGCAATTTGTCAGACCGAGTGTGTCACCGTAGGGAGCACTAGTACTGTTAGTTCGCAAGAAGGATGGTTCATTAAGATTGTGTGTGGACTACCGGCAGCTAAACAAAGTGATGATTAAGAACAAATATTCACTCCCAAGAATTGACGACTTAATGGACCAACTGAAGGGAGTAGCGGTGTTTTCAAAGATCGATTTGCAATCTGGGTATCATCAGATATGAGTAAAAATGGAGGATATACCCAAGACTACTTTTCGTACCTGATACGATCATTACGAATACCTCGTGATGTCGTTTGGCGTGACAAATGCACCAGCTATCTTTATGGACTATATGAACTGAATCTTTCGTCCTTACTTGGACAGATTCATTGTGGTCTTCATTGATGACATTCTGGTATACTTTCAAAATCAGGAGGACCATCCTGAACACCTCAGTATAGTTCTTCAGATTCTGAAGGAGAAGGAACTGTATGCCAAACTGTCAAAATATGAATTTTGGCTAGAAGAAGTTAAATTTTTGGGTCATGTAATCTCGAAAGATGGGATTGCGGTGGATCCATCAAAAGTAGAGGCAGTGCTACAATGGGAAAGGCCAAAGTCAGTGACAGAGATTCGTAGCTTCGTGGGATTGGCAGGATATTACCGGAGGTTCATTGAGGGATTCTCCAAGATTGTTGGACCTCTTACTCAACTCATGATAAAGAACCAAGCTTTTGAGTAGACCGATAGCTATGAATAGAGTTTCCAAGAGTTGAAGAATTGACTGACTACCTCGCCAGTGTTAATGCTACCCGATCCGAATGAATAGTTTGAAGTGTACTATGACGCTTCATACCAAGGACTAGGATCTTTACTTATGCAGCATGGAAGAGTAGTGGCTTATGCTTCAAGGCAATTACGAGTGCACGAGAAGAACTACCCAACGCATGACTTGGAGTTAGCAGCTGTAGTTTTTACTCTGAAAATATGGAGGCATTTTCTCTATGGAGCGACGTTCAACATCTTCAGTGATCACAAGAGTCTGAAGTACTTGTATGATCAGAAAGAGCTGAACATGAGGTAGCGAAGGTGGCTGGAGTTCCTGAAAGACTACGATTTCTAACTTCTATATCACCCTGACAAAGCGAATGTTGTGGCAGACGCCCTAAGCAGGAAGAAGATCAGTGTCTCAGCCCTGATGATTAAGGAGAAAGACCTGATCGAGCAGTTCAGAGATGTATGGTCTTTTATGGAGTTAGAACCAGGAAAGATCTGCATGAACATGGTCACCATCTCAAACGAGCTAATGGATGACATACAGGAAAAGCAAAAGGTTGACAAGTTCTTGCAAGAAGTGAGAGAGCAAATGAAACACGACAACGAAACAGCATTTGCGGAAGAAACAAATGGAATTCTGAGATTCCGAGGTAGAGTCTATATTCCCCGTGACCAAGAGCTTAGAGAGTATATCATCAACCATGCTCACACAAGCCAGTTGATTATGCATTCGGGCATAACAAAAATGTATCAGGACTTGAAGAAGTTGTTCTGGTGGCATGGAATGAAGAGTGACGTCACTAGACGTGTATCGACTTGTCTGGTTTGTCAGAAAGCTAAAGTGGAACATCAAAGACCGGCAGGATTGTTGCAACCATTGTCTACTCCTGAATGGAAGTGGGACAATATTGCAACAGATTTTGTAGTGGGTTTGCCAAGGACAAGAAAAGGTCATGACTCGATTTGGGTAATCGTGGACCGACTCACGAAATCAGTACATTTTCTTTCGATCAACATAAGATACAAACTGGAAAGACTGACCCAGATCTATATTGGAGAGATTGTTAGACTGCACGGTGTGCCTACAAGTATTGTTTCAGATAGGGATCCGAGTTTTACTTCACAGTTTTGGAAGAGTTTGCAAGAAGCGTTAGGGACAAAGTTACATCTGAGTTATGCTTATCACCCACAGACCGATGGTCAATCTGAGAGGACGATCCAATCTTTGGAAGATTTGCTTAGAGCTTGTACCATAGAACAGACTGAAAGTTGGGATGAAGTTCTACCGCTGATAGAATTCACCTACAACAACAGTTATCATTCAAGCATAGGGATGGCACCCTATGAGGCTCTGTATGGACGAAGGTGTCGAACACCCTTATGTTGGTACCAAGACGGCGAGCGCCTTACTATTGGACCAGATGTTATACAGCAGATAATGGAGAAGGTTAAGATGATTCAGAAGAAGATGAGGACGGCTCAGAGCTAACAAAAGAGTTACGCAGACCAAAGGAGAAAGCCTCTTGAGTTTGAGGAAGGTGAGCATGTATTTCTGAAAGTCACACCTACGACTGGGGTAGGCCGGGCCTTGAAATCTAGAAAACTCACTCCAAAATTTCTTGGACCATACCAAATTATTCGTCGAGTAGGTCCTGTAGCCTATCAAATAGCCTTACCCCCTTTTCTCTCAAACATTCACAATGTCTTCCATGTGTCACAACTACAAAAATACCTTCTTGACCCAAGTCATGTCATAGCACCAGATACAGTACAATTAAAAGAGAACTTAACCTATAAAGCACCTCCTGTAAGAATTGAGGATAGAAGGATAAAACAACTAAGAGGCAAGGAGATCTCATTAGTGAAGGTAATCTGGAACGAGATAACTGGAGATGCAACCTGGGAGCTGGAAGACAAGATGAAGGAGTAATACCCACAATTATTCTAAAGTATGCAAATTTCGAGGACAAAATTTCTTTTTAGAAGGGGAGAGTTGTAACACCCCGAAAATTATTTATTTTATCATTAATCATCATTTTATAATATTTATAATTTTTGAGAATTTTTGTGGATTTTTTCGAAAATGTCAAATATTTTAATATATTCCTCCTTTTACGTGCACACTGAGCAGAGTCAGTGTAACACCACAGAAATGATTTGTTTCATCATGAATAGTCATTTCCCAATATTCATGATTTTTGGAGATTTTTCTGGAATTTTTTTAAAATGCTGGATATTTTAATATATTTCTCATTTTACGTGCTCACTTAGCAGAGTCAGTGAAACGCCCTGGAAAATTATTTATTTCATGATAAATATTTATTTTCTAATATTTGTGATTTTTAGGAATTTTTGTGGATTTTTCTGGAAATATCAAATTTTAGTATATTCCTCGTTTTGCGAGCACGTTGAGCGGAACCGGGATAACGAAATGTTTTCCCTGAGGCTGGTAAACCTTGAACTGTTGACTTGTCGATGGGGGATCTTACTAAACCAGAGGTCAGGCAAAGTTTGCGAGGTTTACGTTTTTTGAGGTTTATCTGATAAATAAAATCGCTATATCATAAAATTATTCGATGAATAATAAAATATTATTTTCATCAACTGTAACTTTTATTCACTGAAAAAATAATTCTAATAGTGTAATTAATCATCTGTTCAAGAGTATTTAATTAAGGAGATAAACTTACTATGCACTTTATTGAGAAATGTGCAAAGCTTCTCAAGGAAGCTTTTAGGAAATTTCCTCCAAGCTTCCCAAGGAAGCTAACCATTTTTCTCTCTCCTCCTTCACACTCCACTCATGGTTCCTGCACACTTTAGAGGGGGGAAATTTGTGCTTTCATGCAATTAATTATACTACTTCAATTTCAAAAACCTAAAAGTGTTCATTCATTTTCTTATGCACTTTCTCTCTCTACCTTCTTCTTCTTCCTTTGAAATTTTTTTCTCCTCCTTCTCTCTAGGAGCTCACGGCCAGCAGCCCTTCCACACCCCATCCATCACAAAAATTTCATCCAACCCCATTTTCTTAATCCTCTCCATCTCCTAAACATTTTTCTAGTTGGTGGTTCTTTGAAAATCTTTCATTTTTACCATTTTCTCCAAGCTTCAAGCTTAGGGTTTTTGGGTAAGCTCTTGATTCTTCACTTCTTTTTTCTCATTTTTGTTTCTATGGTCTTCTTGGTGACCATCCATGCTTTATTTTTCAAGCATTGGTGATATTTTAATGAGATTGAAATTTTAGGGTTCTTGGTGGTGTCCAATCCAAAAATTACAAGGAAATTCTAGGAGGCTTCTCTTATTTTCTTCACTTTGGTAAGAGGAAGACACTCCTCCTTAACCTCTATTAGCACTAAGAAACCTTGTTTGTGATTGATTGTGAGAAAACCCTATTGAGGGTTATTCTTTGTTTGCATGATTAGTATGTTTACTTGTTGTTTACAATTTGTTTATGTTATTGGATTGATTGCTTGTATATATTGGTATATTGGAATGGATTGGATGGCATGAATGGAAGAAAATAATGTTGGAATCTCTCTTGGATGGCCACGATTTTGGGGGCCCAAAATTGGGGTTCTTTGTGAATAATTGTAACAACTGAGAATCATAATTAATCAAGTGTACATTATGTAATTAATGGAATGAAAAGTTTGGGAACCTAATCCCCTAGGGAGGCCACAACTTCTAGGGCCTTTTGTGGCTTGATTATGCAACTTTGGTAACCTTGGAACTTAAATAATCAAGTGGTTTAAATTATTGGTAATGGGATAGAAAATTAGAAAATTGAAAGATTTGGATATAATTTGAAATTCATAAATTTTTAAAGAACCAAGAATGAAATTTCTTATAAGACTTGGGGTAATTTTAATTAGGGTAAAAACAAGATAGTGTGAGACTTTGGGAATCTTAGAATGACTTTCTAAGTGTATGAGAATAAACCACAATAGAGAATTTAATTGATTAAGAGAATTCCTCTAGAGACAAACTTTGTAAGAAAGGCTAAATTTAAGTAAGAATTCATCATAAACCTTAAAAGTGTATTAATTCGTTTAATTCCAATATTATGATATTGTGGGTCCATATGAGTGACCAATGATATGTTGATACTTAGTTTGGCCAATTATGGCATATTGTAGAATAGTATGTAATGATGATCATACATGATTATGCATATAGTCTTTATGCATTGTGAAAGTACTTCGGACTGTTGTTAAGGCCAAGTTGCCTAAGAGATTGAATACACCTTAGTGCGGGTACGAGTAGACTAGTGTAGGTCATATTATTGACCATGGGGGCATCGGGGTGCGGGTACCTCGCAATGGACAGTTGGTAGCTCTTCTGTCCGTGGGGTAAACCGATGCAAATGCACCGACGATCCTGACCAGGCACTGTCCTTATCGTGATCTAGCATAGACTGTATGTACAATGTCTTGATGTGCACGTGGATAAACTGATGAGTTATAGCACTTTGGTCGCGGCAGCCGAGTTGCAGACGAGTCTCTTGATCTTTCTCTTTGACTGTTTGTGTCTAGCTCCATGGTGTAGAATTTTGACTTTGTATGCATGTGTATAGTGAGTCTATGTATTTTCTGACATCTGTTTATTTTTATAAATGGAATTGTTGTATTGCTGATATATACTGCCTGGAACTGCTTGGTCATTATTACTGTTATTAAATGCTTATTATTATTATTATTGTTGAAATGCTATGTGGGCACCTTGTGCCATTTTGTTTCTTGCTGCTATAATTGGTAATGATGGTAGGATGTCTTACCTCTTTCTTATGTTTCTGTTATCTTCTATCTGTATATTGTGTCCCATCAAAGGCGACGGCAAGGAGGTTGAAGCTCCTGATTTCCCCGGCTTCTGGCCTGATCAAGATTAGCATCTACTGTAGAGCATGGAGGCACGCATGCACGGATTTCTAGGTGATGTGCGTCTAACCTTCCTTGGAGGGCCAGAATGCTGGCATATTAACCTAAATTTTGACCGCTGTGTTTACTTAGGAGACGTGTCGATCTCTTTGGCTTAGAGGCATCATGAGCCGCCGATCTTTACCTGCTGCATCAGCCTACATTTGGAGTTTTATCTGCCCATCCGGGAGATGTGGGGTGACCGCTACTACACCCCGCAGGAGGACTCTTTTGATTCCACTGCTCGGGCTCGGGCCTGTGGCTCTGTGGCTCCTATGTGTAAGATCCCGAAAATTAATAATTTCAGGATAAATGATCATTTTACAATATTTGAGATTTTCTGGAATTTTTTTCTGGATTTTTCTGAGAACGCAAAATATTTTAATATATTTTTCGTTTTACGTGCACACTGGGTGAGAATTTCTGAGACAATTGTAACACTCCGGAAATTGATTATTTCATCACCAATAGTCATTTCCTAATATTTGTGATTTATGGGAATTTTTCTGGAGTTTTACGGAAATGATGAATATTTTAATATATTTCTCGTTTTACGTGAATATTGAGCAGAGTCGTGAAAACGACTGTAATGCTTCAAAAAAATTGGAAAATTATATGACGGATAGTCGTTTTATAATATTTGCAATTTTTGAGAATTTTCTAGGAATTTTTTGGAAACGTCGAATATTTTAGTATATTTCTCGTTTTTTTGCGTATGCTTGTTGGAACCGAGAAAATGCGATGTTCTCTCTGTGAACCTTGAACTATGGATAAGTCGACGGGGATCTTACTAAACCCGAGACTTGACACGTTTATGAGGTTTGCACCATTTTTCGAGAAATTCTAGCAGATAAAATAAATCAAGTATAGCGAAAAATTCATGTCAAATTAATTAAATACGACTTACATCAATTGTAACTATTATCTATTGGATAATAGTGTGTGATAAAAATACTATTACATTATTTTAATGTAATTCACATTGTATCAAATTAAATCACTTTAATTCAAATTTTATAGTATTTTATTCCAAGCTTTCATGATAATCTTTGACCCAAGCTTTGACTCACTCATTTAGCTTCCTTTGGAAGCCAAAATTTGACCACTCATTCTTTTTCTCTCACGTGGGCTGCTGCTTGGACAAGGAGAATTGATTGGTTTTAATAAACCAAATATTACATATTGTAATATATCATCAAAAGCTTATTTCTTCTTCATTTACGTCTTTCTCTTCTTCTTCCTTCTTCAACATTTTCTCTCCCTTCTCTCCACCATTCTACGGCCAAGCTCTCTTCCTCTCCCTCAACCATCACAAAAATTACATCTAAATACATTTTCTTAATCCCCTCATCATTCTAAACACTTTTCCTTCTTGGAGTTTCTTGAAAATCCATCATCTTCACCATTTTTCCAAGCTTCAAGCTTTGAGCTTTTTGGGTAAGTTTCAAGACCTCTCTTCCCTTCTCTTCATTTTCATGGGTATGGTCTATATGTTGGTTATCCATACTTCATTTTTTTAAGCATTGGAATTGATTTAACAAAGTTGGAATTTTTAGGGTTCTTGGGGGGTGCAAATCCGAAAATTTGCAAAGGAGATTTCTTGGTGTTTCTCTTGATTTCTCTCCATTTTCTTCTCATTTTCGTTTTCCTTGGTTACCTATGTGACCAAGGATCATTCTTTTCAAGTTTTAATTTGTAAATATGAGAATTTGACCACTTTATGGTTTTCTTGAAGGTGGAATCCGAAAATTGAAAATCAAGGAACCAAGGAGTTGTTTTCTTGCATTGTCTCCTCTAGGTAAGAGGGAGACTACTCACTTCAACCACTTATGGTGGTGAGGAGACCTTGTATGTGTGTTGATGGAGAAATCCATCCTTGTATACAATTTGTATGCTTGCTTGAATTATAAATTGTGAATGAATTGGTATTCTTGAATTTGATTGACACTTGATTATGCTATTGAATTTGATTGATACTTGATTATGCTCTTGAATGTGTTTGATGTATTAATTGTGCTTGATCATGTTGAGGTTGCTAAATGGAAAATTTGGAGTTTCCTACCTTAACATGGTGCCACGGTTTTGATTAGAAATTAGGGGTGAATATTGGTTTGTTGTATATAATGGTATGTTGGATTGGATTACGTGATTGGAAATGGAAGAAAAATATTTGGGAATCTCTTGGAGTGCCACAGTTTTGGAGTGGAATTTAGCTTATTGAGAATGAAATATATGGATTTATCCATAGATTGGAGCTAGTTGGTTCTTGAGTTTGAACCTAGGTCATGAACAACTAAGAGAGTAATTTTTTGGGTTTGATTCAAATCAAGAGGTTTAAGTTAGTGATTAATGTTTTCTAAGTGTTAATGCACTAGTTAGGAACTCAAAATCACATAGAAAATGATCTTGAATGATTGAAATTGAGAATTGTTTCAAAAGAACCATTTTCGGATTCAGCAGAATCCAGTGAGCAGTCAGCGATGTTTGCTGCATAACTCGAGCTACCGATATCGGAATGACCTGATTCTAGAGCCATTTGAAAGCTAAGACATAAGGCTTCATGTAGTAAAAATTTCAGAATTTTTGAGCAAGCCAATCAATACCAGTTTCTGTTTGAACCCACGACAGATTCTGCCGAAAAAGGTATTCTGGCAGTCAGTAAACAAGGTTGCATAATTTCTTGATCCGATGTCGTATGGACATGAAACCGGTGCCATTTGAAATCTAAGACATGAGACTTCATGTGATAAAAATTTCAGAATTTTCCCACATGTAGTATGCAGTTTTAATTTAAAGTTAGGTCAAGAAATTAGGGTTTTAGAGGAGTGACATGTAGATGATGACTTGAATGAATTTGAGATTTGAGCCATTGTGAGGCCACAACCTCTAAGGTATTTTTGAGTGTAAGTATTTAATTTTGATAAATTGGAATCATAAGGAATTAAGAAATTAGAAACCTATGTAATGAAAATGGAAAATTAATGAGTTGGAAGGATTTAATAAAATCAAGACTTAATAAATCTTAAAGGACTAAGAGTGAAAGCATCATAAAATTTAAGGTAATCCTAAGTGAGTGAAGAACATGAGAGTGTGAGGCCTAAGAGCTTAAATAAATTACAAGTTTTGGGAAATTGAATAGCCTTGGAATGTTAAATTGGTTTTAAGAATTGATTTTGAATATGAACCTTGAAAATGGGAAACAAATACTAAGTTAGGATTCATAATGAACCTAATGACGCATCAATTGACTTGATCCTTGTATTCGATGTTATGGGTCCATGTGAGTGACCATTTGTATATTGATGCTTATATTGGTCAATTGCGACATATTATGGAATTGTATGAAATTGTGAATCATACATATTAATGAATGAGATTGTGGTTATCCTTGAAATGTACTATTGGTTTGATGTGGATCCGTGGATGGGATCAAACCTTGTTGCTAAATGATATGACATGCATTTGAAGCATGATTGACCTAGTTGTCATGAGGAGCATGATTGAGTCATGCATTGCACAAAAAGAATGAGAACGTCCGTTGGACATTGTTAAGGCCGAGTTGCCTAGGAGTTGAACACACCTTAGTGCGGGTGCAAATAGACAAGTGTAGGTCTTCTGTTGACCTTGGGGGGCATCGGGGTGCGGGTTGCTCGCAATGGACAGTTGGTAGCTCTTTCTCGTACCGTGAGTTAGACCGATGCAACACACCGATGATCCGGGACCGAGACACTTTGTCCTATTCATGATCTAGCGTAGAATGTCCGTACAATGCCATGATGTACGTGGATAAATTGATGAGTTATAGCACTTTGCCGCGGCAGCCGAGTTCGACATGTCTCCCGATCTTTCTCTCCGATTGTTTATGTCTAGCTCCATGGAGTAGGAATTGTGGTGTCATAATGCATTGTGCATCGTTCATTGTCGTCTCATAAAAGCGTTGAGCATGAACACTGTGAATGTGAAGATAACTGTTGTACTTACGTAAACGATTATCTTGTTGTTGTATTGATTCTGATATTTGCTTAGAATTGAATTGCTTTTATTATAAATTTCACTATTTCGTTGATGAATATATGAACCGTATTGTTTGGTGGGCGCTTTGCGCCGTGCTTTTTTCTTACTGCCAATAATGGTAATGAAGGATGGGTGTCTCACCTCTTTCCTATATTTGTGCATTTCTGTTTTATATTTATATTTGATAAGAGATCGTGAGGAAGATAAAGAGAGACCACACCTTGGTTGATTGGTTTGAGCATTTGGACAAGATTTCTTCGACTACGTAAGAGTGTAGCCGCGTGGAGGCATTGATGCCCGTCGTGTCAACTGGGACACTATGCGTTATGTACATATGGGGTTGCGGCTTTGTCTGCTGGTAGTGCCCATCCCTGGGTTACTACTTTTCCCCTTTTTGTATTTTATCTCTGCCGTATTTTATTGGACTCTGGAATTGTTATATTCTATGTCATTAGTGATTTGTGTAACTGACTATAAAATATGTATATGAGGAATATGATTTTATTTCAATGGTTGTATTATGGGTTAAATATATTTATATTTCATTCGAGGCTTATATTTTCTACTTATGCAAGTTAAATAAAATATATATAGACTCTTGAGTATTTAAATTATTGTTATCATATGACTGTGACATTCTTGGATTTAGTAATTGTGGTGTAATGACGATTATGCTCCGGTTACTACATCAAGGGGTGTTACACTATGTGGGTTTTCTCAGATGAGGAAGACCCTGGGGAGGTTCCCGAGGAGGACCTCGCAGAGGATCCTGATACGATTCCACCTCATCCGAGGGAGGTGATATTCTTGGTAGCTTTCGATGTCTTAACTGTAGTGAGCTGTATATTTCTGATATCTTGGGGATGTATATGTATGATCCTTTGGGCAGGTATCGTTTTACTTTTTGGTATATCAGGCTTTGTAACTAAATAGATTTGGTATAATTATACACACATATATATATATATATATATGAATATGCAATGTTGATCAAATGTATGCTTTACTACTGTCTTGTTCTTTGTTGCCATTTATTTTTTGTCACTACATTTTATCAATTAGAAAATAAAAAAAAATAAAAAATAGTCACCATT
Source organism: Ormosia semicastrata (assembly GCA_029884595.1). Taxonomy (NCBI): domain Eukaryota; kingdom Viridiplantae; phylum Streptophyta; class Magnoliopsida; order Fabales; family Fabaceae; genus Ormosia; species Ormosia semicastrata. The sequence goes on from JAQQTO010000047.1 coordinate 46,948,961, forward strand.
TTATTTATACAGCTTTAACCAGATAAATTTAATCGTAATATAAAGAACCGGGTCTTAACTTATATAATTTTATTTTTCGCATTATAAATGACAATGTGACATTCCCTCCCAAAAAGGGGCGTTACAAGTAATTTTTGTGACAAAATTTTAAAAAGGAAGGAAAAAATGTAACATCCTTTTAAACATGTTAGACTTGTATATGGTTACAGAGGTAGCATAATACTTGCTTGACATGCTTGTTTAATTTTGTGACTTTCTGAGTTAGTTTAGTCACTTTGCTGTAACACTATATGTGAAAAATAACTGTTATTAGCTTAGAAAAAGGCATAAATTGCTTACTTAATGGAAATAAATAGGGAGAATTTGTCTCTAGGTCACAAATATGTGCAATGTGATATGGTTAATTTTATAGAATTAACTGAGTCAATTTGGTATTTTTAAGTACACTGAAAGAGTGTTTAAGTACCAGATTGATGAATTAAAGATATGGAAATATATGGTATTGATAAAACTGGGCTTGAGATGAATCCTAGGATTTATTATAATACCTAAGGAAGTTAGGAAACTTGTTTATGCAAGATTAGAGTGTTCTTAACAGATATAAAGTTTCAGCAAAATATCTTAAGATATTGTTAGGTTTTCCTTATGTTCCACGACCTTCCTTTCTCCTGTTTCATTGACTTTTCTCTTGTTTTGACCCTCATCTCTCACGTTCAAGCAGAAAATAGACAAGAGAAAATAGAGAAAGTGAAAAGAAAGGAGGAAAAGGAGAAAAGAAGGAAGGTGAAAGGCAAAACAAAAGCTTGAGTTCATCGTCCATACTACTTGAGGTAGGGGTGTTTGTTCATTTGGCTTCATCTTTTCCTTTCAAACTCTTGATACATGAGGTATGCATGGGTTGTTAGAAATCAGTTTTTGAGATTTTTCTTAATGGTTGGAGTTGGATGAGCACGATCGAAGGTTTTTGGTGTTGTGGTTATGTTCTTGGAACTCCTTTAAACTTGTTTTGAAAGCACTTGGGTTGAGGAGTGTTGTTCTTGAGTAGATAAGAGTTTTGGGTTAAGTTTCCATGTGAGAAAACTATGTTTTCTGCTGAAAATGCACCAGATAATCAGTTATGGCAGTGGCCTAACAGATTATCTATGTTGTGCATCCTATTGCTGAAGTAGATAATCGGTTATGGAAGTGCCATAACCGATTATCTAGCCTTGGCGGACACTCAAGCTAAGCAATAATCGATTAGGAAATAAGCCTAATAGGTTATTAGGTCGTGGCAGAGAGTTGTATAGTGAGATAACCGATTAGCCAACTTGCTAACCGATTATAAGTGTGATTAGAAAATAGAATTGAGAGGTTCTAACCGATTACCAGAAGGTGATAACCGGTTATGGGCTGCTTGGGAATAGAAAAATAGAGGTCCTAACTAATTAATCAAGAAGGTAACTGGTTAATAACCTTTCAAAAACAGAGTTTGGTACTCTTTGGGCTAAGATTAACATGAGTTAGGCTATGTATTGGTTATCTATGATCCAATTGAATTAGTCTATGGAAGTTCAGAGCCCAAAAAGTTTTAGTTTCCTCTTTAAGTGTTAAAGTTGAACTAATTTCTTCTTTTTTGGGTAGAGTTGGGCTTGATTGGTATGTGGACCATGTTTTGCTCTCTTGTTCCTTAAGGTTAAGTTATGAGAATGTGCTAGGGGCATGAGTTAGTTCCTTTATGAGAAAAAGTTAAGACAAGAGTGCATGTTTCTAGTTTTTCCTCTTTCACTTGGTTAAGGTGAACCTTGTGAAAGTTTATGCTATGTGAGCACTTTGCATGTTTTTACACTTGCTATTGCTATGTATTGTGGTCTTATGTGGTGTGTGATGAACTTACAAAAATTTATATTTTTACGGTTAAAAATCTTGGGTTTTCATCCTCTTTTAACCTTTTTGATTGAGTTTTGTTCTCAAGTTTTATTATATTTTTATTATTTTAATTGTATTCTTATTACATGTTTTTATGTGTTTTTTTTACATAATTGCACATGGAGAAGATTGGATATTTAAAGAAGCAGAAAAAAAAAGATAACCCATTCAGAAGCCCAGTGCTTGAGCGTTGGGCCATCACCGCTTGAGCGTGCTTTGCATACTAGAGTTTTCCCTTTAAGTGAGCCAGCGCTTGAGAGCTAGAAACTGAGCGCTTGAGCGCAGAACACATAGGCTGCAACATTGATTTGTTATAAATAAAAAGAAAGTTTTGCCAAATACAACACACACTAACACACTTGGACAGAACGCAGCAGTCGTCAAGAGGCACAAACCCTAATGTGGTGTGGGCACAATTAGGCTTGAAGATTAATGATTTTCTTCAACTTTTCCATCTTTCTACAATGGAGTTTGTCATATTCTTCCCTTTGTGTTTTTCTTTTTCCATGTGTAACTAATTTTTTCTTGTTAGGGTGATGATGGATCTTGAACTTTGATGATGTAACTTCTTTATGGGTTTAATTTATGTTTTTATTTCATGATTTACATGTTTATCTCTATTCTTAATGTCTTTCTAAACCTGATCAATTTGGGAATGATCTTTTAGGTTAATGTATGATTTGGAAAAATTTGCATGAACATAGAACATGTGACAAACACTATAATTTTGACAATCACTAGGAATAGACGTTGTTGGTTATGTGATCTTTCTTTTAATTCCCTCGTTCTTAATAATGTCTTTCTATTTGGGGTTAGACTAAGGGATTAGTTAATTCTAACAGTATAAGAGGATTAATATACCAAGGGATTATGTATTAATTTTTGAGAATTGATCATAAATCATTGAAATAGAACATAGTTAAACCAATATTTGAATGTGCATTTAAAGAGATCAAATGAAATCTGAACCCTAATGCTTTAATACCATTGTTTTTCACCCATTTAATTTATTGTTTTGCTTATTTATATTTCTTTTTAATTGAATTTGCAAGAACTATTTTCTTTCGTTAGCTTAAATAATGTCACTTTCAGCGAATTTAGTAATTAATAACTTAATGCTCATGGAAACGATACTCTTACTCACTTTTAATTACTTTTGCGATTTAGTGCACTTGCTGATTTCACAACAAATTTTTGGCGCCGTTGCCGAGGATTATTGTTATTAATATTAAATAGTAGTTGAAAAGACACTAATTTAAGCATTTATTTTTCTTTGTTAAATTTTATTTTTAATTTTTAATTTTAATCTTTTTATTTAATTTTCTTTTAAATTTGTTTCTTTTTATTTTTGTTTTCTTTGTTTATTTTTATTCGTCATTTATTTTTATTTTTTATTTTTAACTTTTAATTTTTTTTTCTTTACTTCACTCTAGTTTGCTTGTTTGTTTGTTTATGCAAGGTTCTTTGGAGTCAGAAGAATTACTCTTTGATCCAGAGATAACGAGAACAGAAAAAACAATAGGAGAAGGAAAAAGGATTAAAGAAGAAAAGATGGGTGAGAACACTAATGCACAGAGAAGACGCACTTTAGCTGATTATGCTACTCCATCTTCTGAAAATGGCTCAACCAGTATTGTGCGACCTGTGATCCAAGCTAATAATTTTGAGATTAAACCAGCTCTTCTATAGCTGGTGCAATAAAAATCAATTTGGGGGAGGTCAAGTAGAAGATCCAAACTTACACATTGCTAACTTCTTGCAACTCTGTGATACTATCAAATATAATGGAGCTAGTGATGATGCCATCAGATTAAAGCTTTATTCATTTTCTTTGAGGGACAAAGCCAAGAGCTGGTTACAAGCTCAGCCTCAAGGAAGCATCTCCACTTGGGATGATCTGGTCAGTAAGTTCCTCAGTCGGTATTTTCCTTCGTCAATGTTTGTGAAGATATAGAGTGAGATTGCTTGCTTTACTCAAAATCAAGGAGAATCTCTCTATGAAGCATGGGAAAGATTTAAGGAGCTGCTTAGAAAATGCCCTCATCATGCATTTGAAGTTTGGCAACAAGTGCAAATCTTTTACTATGGTTTGAATTATTCCACAAGACTTATGGTGGATGCATCTGCAGGTGGATCTTTGAATACTAAGACTCCTGAAGAAGCTCAGGAATTGTTTTAGACTATAGCTACCAAAGAATATCAGTTGCCTAGTGGAAAAGTAGTAGTCAAACAGGGAGTTATGGAGCTTGGTACTCTTGATGCCTTACTTGCTCAGAATAAAAGTCTTTCTCAATAGTTAGCCAACCTCACTAAGCAACTTGGTAACATACAGGTAAATTTAGTGAACCATCAAGCCTTAACTTGTGATTTTTGTGGAGGCAACCATGCTAATGGTGAGTGTGATGTAAGCAACATGGGTGTCATTCCTCAAGATCAGGTAAATTACATGGGTAATCCTGTAAGGTCTCAAGGCAACCCCTATTCAAATACATACAATCTGGGGTGGAGGAATCATCCAAATTTTCCATGGAGCAATCAAAATATACTGAGACCACCACCACCTCCACTACATCAACCTCTGTCATCTTCATTTTCTTAACCTCCACAAGATAAATTATCTAATATTGAAATTATTATGGAGAAACTTGCTCTTAGTACCAGCACTTTTATGGAGGAGATGATGGCTAATTTTAAAAATCAAGAGGCAGCCATTAGAGGTGTAGAAAATCAGGTGGGACAGATAGCTAGATATCTCATAAAGAAACCTCAAGGCAGTCTTCCAAGTGATACTGTGGTAAATCCAAAGGAGCAAAGTCATACAATCGCTTTGAGAAGTGGTAAGCAGTTGGAAGAAAAAGTTAAAGAAGCACCTGATTCATCAGAAATTAAAAAAATTGATGTTCCTGTTATGGATATCTCAACTCAATAGTGTTGTAATGAAGAAGCTAAAGAGGAGTAACCAATGTGGTGGAGGAAAAAGAAGGAATATGAGCAGAATATGGTAATTGACCCTTCATTGTATGCTAGACTCTCGTTTCCTCAAAGGTTAAAGAAGGAGAACTAAGAGAGACAATTCTCCAAGTTATTAGATGTCTTTAAAAAGCTGTAAATTAACATTCCTTTTGTTGAAGCACTTGAACAAATGCCCTCTTATACAAAGTTTATGAAAGATTTGCTCTCAAAGAAGAGGAAGTTAGAAGAAGATGAGACTATAACACTTACTGAGGAGTGCAGTGCCATTATCCAAAGGAAGCTACCACTGAAGTTAAGGGATCCTGGAAGTTTTAATATCCCTTGTACCATTGGGAAATTGAGCATTGATAAGGCCTTATGTGATCTAGGCGATAGCATTAATTTGATGCCATTGTCCATCCTTTGGAAGCTGGGAATTGAGAAATTTCAGCCTACTATAGTCTCCTTTCAATTAGCAGATCGATCAATCAGACGTCCGTATAGTATTGTGGAAGATTTGCTAGTGAAGGTAAAAAAAAATTTTTCCCAGTTGACTCTATGGTCTTAGATATGGACGAGGATGCTGATATCCTGTTAATTCTGGGGAGACCATTCCTAGCAACATCCGGAGCTTTGATTGATGTTGTTAGAGGAGAGCTTATTTTAAGGGTGGATGGAGATAAAGTGACTATTGATAATCACATATTTTATACATTAATAAACCCTCATTTTTAGTTATTTACACTCTCCATGTACTTAATTGATTGAGCTTGGTTATGTTTTGTAAGTTTAGACTCAAATTGGACTTAATTGATTTTTTTAGCATGATTTACATCTTACTCTATTTCTGTATTTTAGCCATATCTTGAGTTCTAGATGTCTAATAATTATGTATTTTATCTTGTAAGAAATATAAGAGAGAGCTCTACAACTTTCATGAAGAGATATAGGTCAAAATCAGACATCTAGTAGAGCTAATTGGTCTTGGAAGTCAAAACACGAGTTTTGTGATTGGAACCTAAATAGTGTATAGTAATCAGAGTATAACTCGGGCTGTAAGAACTAAATTGGGCTAAAAGTTTGGAATCTACAAGTTAAGACCCATATCTACAACTTTCATGAATAACACAAGACTCATTTTGGATTGCTTAGAGGTCATATTGGGCTTCCAAGTTAGAATAGAGGAACTGTAGCTAGGCCTGAGTAGTGTGCAGTAATCAGATCATATCTCGAGTTGTAGAAATGGTTTTAGGTTCAAACTAATGGCATTTGAAATCTAAGATCTAGGCCTACAACTTTCATGAGACCACTTGGTGATAAAATGATGAATGCAATGAGTTCAGCACTAAATTGTTTTGGAGACAAAGAATCTTAATAATTTTCCACTCATTAAAAGTCATTTGACATTTTCTACTCATTTTTCACTCATCCACTCACTCATGAATCAGCCCCCTTGTCATTTTGTATCCCTAATCCTCTATAAAAGGGAGCCTTGGCTAATCATTCAAAGGATCTTGGTCTTAGAGATCAAGATCATGCTAATGTGTTGTTTGTTTATCTTGTTGTAGTTTTCTTTTGTTTTAAATTGAAGTTATGTTCTTCTTTTTCTTCTCTCTTTTTTTCTTCTTGTCTATGAGTAACTAATTTTCATTTTACTTAGGTGAAAAGGTGAAGCTTTTGGTAATAAGTTAAAGTTAGATTAATTTCTTTCTTGTGCTTAAATAATATATTTTCAAGTGGTCATTATATGTATTGTATTTTGCTTCCAATCAATTTAGAAACCCTCTTTGTAAAGTGGTGATCTTGATTTGTTGTAGATAAGATATTAACACAATGAATGCTTGAGCCCATTTATAAGTGGTGGTATTAATAGATAATTAAAGGAATCATAATATTATTATGTATATAATCTTAAACGAACGTTGAATGTTGTATTTTTTAATTGGAACCTCCATTATGCGTGGATTCTAATTGAGTTATAAAAAAATTAATTTTGTCCTTAATTTACTTACCAAGAGTGGATCTCCTAACCCAAGTAAATTATTTTTATTTGTGATCAAGTTTTATCACTTTTATTATTGTGACAAAATATTTTCCTTACATCAAATAAATTTTTCTTCATCAATTCCTAGTAGATCGACCTCGGACTCCCGAAAATTTATTACTTGAAACAACCTGCACTCAGATTTACAACTTATAATCTGTATCAAGTTTTTGCCGCTGTTGCCGGGGACTTGATTTTAAGAACAAATTTATGGTGTAAATATTTTGTATATATGTATTTATATTTTTTTTCTTATGGATCTTGTATATATATATTTTTCTACTTTTTTAATTTTTTAATTTTGTATTTTGACTTACTAACTCTTTTTTTTACTCTCATTTCTCCCTCTGTAATCTTTAATCATTATGAAATAATCTTTCTTCTTCTCTTTGCTTTTCAGGAGCAAAAAAAAAAAAAAAATTGACTTGCTGGTTCTCTGGTTTTTACTTTATGTTCTAATAATATCTCAATCTTGACTTTTCTCTTCTTCCTCCTTGGCTCTGGTGGGGCTCTACTTCTCTCCGATTTTCATATTTTAAATTTACTTTTTGTACTTTATTTTCTGTATTTTACTATTTGTACTTTATTTTTTGTACTTTATTTTTTGTATTTTACTTTTTGTATTTTATTTCTAACTTACTAACCTACTAACCTTTTAATTTTCTTGCTAACTAACTTACTAACTATCTAACTCTCTTACTAACTATCTAACTTTTTACTTTATCAGTTATCTAACTTTTTACTTTACCTGTTTACTAAATCTTTAATTTATCAGCTTATTAACTTATTTGGTGGTTAGTTTATACAACACCCTTGTGAATATATATTTGGTGGTCAGTTTATACCACACCCTTATTAATATTTATTTACTACATGTTAATATATATTTGGTGGTTAATTTATACCACACCCTTGTTAATATTTATTTGGTGGCTGACTTATACCACATCCTTGTTAATATTTAATGGCAGGTTTACCGCCTACTTGTTAAATTTTTTATGTTTTTACCATGACAGGTTTACTACCTACTTGTTAATATTTTTTTTTATAGAAGGTTGAGCTCTGTATATATTTTTATTTTTATTCTTCCTATCTCTTCTTCTCTTTTGTCATGTGTAGTTGAATTTGTGTGTTTCTAAGGTGAAGATGTAACTTAATTCAATTGACATGTATTAAGATTGGAATTTTAATTAATTTCTTTTTTTATTTAATTTGAATGTTTATTATGATTCTTAATACTTTTATGAATTGGTCATTCATAAATTAATCTAGTGAGGTGTGTGTAAAATTGGAAGGTTTACATATGACTTAGACCATAAATAATAAGTGTCATGATTTATAATCATCTAAGAATAGAGGTTATAGGTTGTGCGGGAGAATTATGGTATTTTCCATAAGAATCCATAGAGTAAAGGTCATGCCTTTAAGAGTTAGGGTTTAGATCAAGGAATTGAGTTTTAATTAATTAAGGGATTCTACCCATCAATTGAATGATTAGAAATAAATTAGAATGAAGGTCTCAAAGCTACTCTATTGTCTATGATAGATTGTTGAATCAAGTGAAGTCAGATTCCTAGTGTTTTAATTTCATGTGTTTACATCCTTAATGTGTTTTGCATTCATGTGCTTAGTTCTCTCTTTTCCCTCTTAATTTCGTGCGTTTTAGTGTGTTTTTGTTTTTGTTTTTATTTTTTTAAATATAATTTTATGTCTTTAATTGTTTTAAATCACCTTTTGTCCATACTTACAACAGGCTCACCTTTTGATATCACACCTTTCAATAATTCTTTTCCTAGTGAATTTTTATTTTCTGTAAATTCCAAGCCTTGGTTTCCTAATATAATCAATTTTCTTGCAACATGAAAGATTTTGCCTCAATTATCCTGATCAAATCATTTAGAGATGTGTGCCCAATAGTGAGGTAGGTAATGTCATTAAATTTTGTCACTCAGAAGCATGCGGAGGTTACTTTTCTTCAAAGAAAACATCTGTGAAAATCTTGTAGTGTGGATTTTATTAGCCCACTTTATTTAAAGACAGCTATACATTTTGAAAAAGTTTTGAAAACTGTCAAAAATAGGGTTCCATTTCTAAGCAAAATAGGATGCCTCTGAACCCTATCATTGTCATTGAAATTTTTTATTATTGAGGAATTGAGAAATGATGCATATGAAAACACAAAGATATATAAAGTTAGAGCAAAAGCTTTTCATGACAAATCAATTTTAGGAAAAAACTTTTGAAATTGGTCAAAAAGTTCTGCTTTATAATTCTCGTCTTCACCTATTCATTGAAAAATTAAGATTTAGGTGGCGTGGCCCTTTTATTGTCAAACATGTGTATCCTTATGGGGCCATAGACATTGAGAACCCTAGGAATGATAATGTATTTAAGGTCAATGGACAAAGACTCAAACCATTTCTGGAAAAACCAAGTTCTTGAGTTCTTTGAGCCCCCGGTTAAGTGGCGGATAACGGTACTCCGTGACTCTCAAGTTGGTTTATTTTTCAGTTTATCATAATAACTGATTCCTTCTCCTTTAAAATGGATATCATTCTCTCAAATCTAAGAAATCATTTCCATTCTTTTCCTTAAAATGCTCTAACAAAAATCTACAAAGCTAGGTGTGAAAGACTGAGACTGTTAATGCACATGGGTATCTCAGAAGGTATATGCTAGATAATCAAAGCAAAGGTTCCTTTAGCTGGTGAATTTTCAGATTCATTTGTCCCATACATGTCGGGTCTTAGTAAAAGTTCTTATTTTAAAAGGAGAAGAGTGAAAAGAATGCAAGTTTGTCATAAGTGTGCATGATGGAATTGTAATAAGCGATGTCGTTCTTTAGGGATGGTTTCCGCAAACAGAGAAGATAAAATATTCTTCATTAAGAATGGACTGAGTAAGGAGTCATTAGATGATATCTTATTGACTCTTGAGACACATTCTTATGGAGTTGTGCATCGTGAACTTATTAATTTGTAGAATCTCTTTAGGGATGAGTAAAAGTGTTACAGCCTTGGGAATCTGACTCAAAAAGACCCTGTTTGCCAATTTATAAGAAAATTGGATAGAAAGCTTATCCTCGACTCATAGAAGGCGTTGAATCTGTTACTAGACATAAAACCAGAGGAAGATGTGAGCCACAATCACAACAACATGTATAGAGTATCTTGTACATTTCCTAAAAATAAAAATAAAAAAAGGATGATCAAAAGAGTACCATGCTCTTAATTGAGTGTGGAGCCCCCGCTAGTGGCAGACCCATCATTGACTCAGGTGGACCTTTGCACGTCGGTCCGTAAATAAGGTTCGTGTGCTGTGCTTTGTAGAGAGCCGCATTGTCCATTCCCAAGATTTTCCCTAGGCTCTGGACGATTAATGGACTGATAGAAACGTCTCGTCTTTACAGTGCATGTGAAACTGTCACTGAGCCATATACTTACTTTAATTAGTAGGCCTCTGTGGTGAGTTTTGACTGGCTATAGTAAAGTACCACCTTCTTAGAATACAGACCTTTAATTAGGTTTGCAAGAAGATAAAGTTGTTATTCCGTAAACAGGATAGAAATGACTCAAAGGTTTTGAGGCCTGTTTTGGCAGGGTGTTCCTAATCCTTGTGGTGTTCTTATGTTGCATTAGTGACACGCAACTATACATAAAGGTATGCCATCATTTGTTATTATAATCTTATCTTGTATGATTTTGTTATATTTTGGTTTTGGACAGATGATCCTTTAGGCGAGGTCCTTCTGGGGTTTCTAGACTTCTTTACCCTGATGGTTTTCTTGAAGTCTAAAAAATAATAAAAAAATAAAAAAATAAAAAATAAAAAAAATTCTTAATTTCAAACTTTTCTGACAGTAGTCAACCTACCCATATAGGTGCTATCATTGCTTTTTCTACTCTCTTCCTTTTTTAAACACTCCATTTTCTTCACTTTTCTGTAACTCATAATCATTCAAAGAGAGTGTGAGTGTAGAAATGGAGGAAGCTTCTTCTTTGGTTAGTAGATTTACCAGTATCTGTGTATTTTGTGGGACAAGTTATGGGAAGAGTTTAGAGTTTGTAAATGCAGCAAGCATTGTTCGTAGAACACTTCCTGCGAGGAACATTCGTGTAGTATATGGGGGAAGTTGCATTGGGTTAATGGGGGCTGTATCACTCTCTGCACATATAAGAGGTGGTCAAGTTTTAGGTATCATTCCTGAACCTTTAACTCGAAAGAACGTCACTGGAAAGACAATTGGACAGGAACTTCAAGTATCATCTATGCATAGACGAATGAAGGCATGCTTGAAAACTCTGATGCATTCATTGCCTTACCGGGTGATTTTGGTACATTGGAAGAAGTTTTTCAAATTATCTCTTGGGCCCAACTGAACATCCACCATAAACTCATAGGTTTGTTGAATGTTAATAATTTCTTTGATAATTTGTTATCTTTTGTTGACCATGCTGTGGAACAGAACTTTATCACACGTTCGACAAGACGACTCCTTATATCTACTTCCACTATTGATGAATTAATTAATAAATTACAAACTTTTGTTTATGAACCTGAACTAGTAATAGCTCAAATAGATTAGTCAGAAGGCAGCAACAAGGGAGGCAGCAAGTGTTGGTGTATGCCCTAGAGGCCGATACTTTTTCTGTATTTACATACATTCTATTATGCTTATTTTAATATATGAGGCATTTTATTTATTGTGTTCTTTTTGGTAAACATAATAAAGTCCTTAGAATAGTAAGTTTGATGCCATAAGACATCAAGTGGATGACTTGATCATGAGATCCTTTTGGTTACAACACTATTCTTAAATGTCCCTAGTCAAGTATTATTATTAACTAGGACAACAATAATGCATTGAGACTAGTATGTGCATAGACTGATGACCACATCTCACGGGTCATGAATATGAGATATCAAGTTTTCACATGGGTACATATTAGAGTAATGATGTACTGGACTGACCCACCATGAGAACGCTACATGGATCGTTACGTGAGTGTCATAAGCGATTCTCATAGTGACAATGGTGTTTATGGTCCTTTGACCTGAAATCACTACGATTCCTACATGAGGAGTTGTGTGTTTTAATGCCATCAAACATTATCTGTAACAAGGTGATTATAAAGTTAGTTATTGGACATACCGCAAATCATGCAGAGGGATGTGAGTGACCTAGATGGGATTTGTCACTCCTACATAACAGGAGTGATATCTTCGGGCCCCTTGATTGAGTGAGACTGCGAAATGCATGGCCATGCTCAAATGAGTCAATATGAGATATTGATCTCATTTTGTTATTACAAATTTACTCGAGTATCAGGAAACGAAAGATTGGACTATACAAGGGTGACACATTCCATGCCTTGTGTTCAATCTAGATATCTTGACAAAGGGACTAAATGACACAGAAACATTGGTCACGGAAAGGTTATGTCAAATCACTGACATTCTTATTACTTGGGTAGCAGCGATATGTTGCTAGATACCGCTCACTGCTTGTAATAGTAAAATGGGATTTTAATATTACTGCCAACGTAATAAGAACCTGCAGGGTCACACACATAGAGCAGACTAAAATTGGAGCAATGGATCCAAGTTGGACTCGGATTCAAATATGGGCCAGACTCATAACAGATGGGTCTAGGGTTGCACAGCTTACCTTGCTGCTGCTCACACTCACGTAAGGCAGTCACTATTATAAATAGTACTGCTAAGGGGCTGCTAAGATATACAATTACAGAACCCTAACCGCGCCTACAGAAAAGTGAGTGAGAGAGCGACAGGTTTCTTCTCTCCTCTTCGTAGCTAGCACTGTGTGAGAGACGTGAGGCTCTTCTTTGTGGACGTTGGATGTTCGTGAGTTTGTTCGTGTGGATACCGCAGAGATATCATTTCTATTATGGTGTTGGTGATTCACATCCTTCCTTTTGATCACACTTCAAGAGGTAAATAATTTAAAAAAAACTCAGATTATGGCTTTTCGCATGGATCCTCGGTGGTAATCCTAATTTTTCTGCTGCATGATGTAGCCGTAATTCCCAACAGCAAGGAATAAAAGTGTGATCTAAAATTTCATCTATAACTTTTCTTTATCTTTGGCTTTATTCATCGTACTTTGTTTCTGTTTAAATTTGTGTAAGGTTTCTCTTTTCAGTAATTGCAACAACAGGTAATATCTTCTATCCCTTACCTATCTATGTTTTGACATTGAGGACAATGTTGTGATCTGGTTGGGAGAAGGATAGTTGAAGTGAAAGAAAAATAAAAAAATAAAATATTAAAAAAAATTAAGAAGTGTGTTTATTAATATGTTTGTCGTGTTTATATGTTTGTTAGCAACTTACTAATAGCAAAACTAATTAAGGATGACAGAGTAAGGAGTAAATTATTTACTCTTGAGACGCATCAAAATTGGTGACAGAGTAAGGAGTTAGAATTCAAATTCAGGGAACATATCATGATTGAGTAAATTGTCTTCTTTCTTAAAAATCACATGCTTGGTTATGGATGTTGAATTGGTGGACTAAGAATGATAGAATTATGCCTTGTGAGATTTTGAGCCTATTGATGAATGGATTAAACATTTGTACAATTCTCTTCTTTCTTATGTGATTTTTACTCATAGAATTGTTACTCTAGAACTTGCTTTGATTCTTTTTTAGACTACATTTTCACATGCATACATAAACATGATTGAGGCATTTTTCTTGAAATAACTACTTTAACCAAATAGCCAAGAATGACTAGCACACAAATAGGCAGCCTTGTTCAGCAGCATATTGTCTCAATATGATATCAAGTACTCTTGTGACTTCTTTGAAATTCTCTGATTCCTGTTAACGTAAGGCATTGGAAATGACCTATTTCCCCTTACTTAACCCCTTTGAGCTTATTTGACCATTCCTTGTTTCTAGCTCATTATGTGCCATAAATGAAAAACCATGTTCTTACCCAGTCTTAGGGAATAAGAGAACATTAACTTTGTCATTGGATGAGTTCTTGAACAAGTGTGGGGGTGTGTATACAGAATGGTTGAAAAAAATGTATATATTATATTCATCTTCAAAAAAAATAAAAAAAATAAAAAAAAATGTAAATAAGGGCCAACAAGACAATAAAGGAAAGGAAAAGAATATATAAAAGGAATTTGTATTAGGTGAAGTTGGGATGAACTTTCATGCTTGTTAATTGAACTCAGCTCTCATGCTCTTTTATTCTGTTTGGTATTTAACTTGTCATATCCATATTACCTCATCCTTTACCTTGACCCCATTATAATCTTGAATAAAGTCCTCATGATTTGTGTGTGCATGTGTTCTGAGTAGTGGAGAAGTAGAAGATAAGCAAGCTTATGGTAGTGTAATTTTCATGGGTTGAATTGAGTGAAATACCTACCTTTTTAAACACTTGAGGGATTGAGAGTGAATCTTGTAAAGATCTATCATTCTTGACTCATGCTTTTCAATTGAAGTTTCCTTACTTGTTGCTTTAAGATGTGAAGAAACGTTACCTCATAAATGTTTTGATCCCTTGAATGATTGGTTACTCTTCATTCTTAAATATTATTAGAAATTGAATCTTTTAGAATTTCTAGCTTTTGAGTTTGTGTTGTTTTTCCTTGTTCCCTAGTTTTGGTCTAATGTGTTTTGCCTAGGAGTGCAAAAAGTTAAGTATGGGTTAATTTGATAATCACATATTTTATACATTAATAAACCCTCATTTTTAGTCATTTGCACTCTCCATGTACTTAATTAATTGAGCTTGGTTATGTTTTGTAAGATTGGACTCAAATTGGACTTAATTGATTTTTTCAGCATGATTTACGTCTTACACTATTTCTGTATTTTGGCCATATCTTAAGTTCTAAATGTCTAACAATTATGTATTTTACCTTGTAGGAAATATAAGAGAGAGCTCTACAACTTTCATGAAGAACTCTAGGTCAAAATCAAACATCTAGTAGAGCTAATTGGTCTTGGAAGGCAAAACATGGGTTTTGTGATTGGAACCTGAACAGTGTATAGTAATCAGAGCATAACTCGGGCTGTAAGAACTTAATTGGGCTAAACATTTGGCATCTACAAGTTAAGACCCATATCTATAACTTTCATGAATAACACAAGACTCATTTCGGATTGCTTAAAGGTCATATTGGGCTTCCAAGGCAAAATAGAGGAACTATAGCAGGGCCTGAGCAGTGTGCAGTAATCAGACCATATCTCGAGTTGTAGAAATGTTTTTGGGCTCAAACTAATGGCATTTGAAAGCTAAGATCCATGCCTACAACTTTCATGAGACATTTGGTGATAAAATGATGAATATAATGAGTTTAGCACTGAATGATTTTAGAGACAAAAAATTTCAATAATTTTCCACTCATCAAAAGTCATTTGGCATTTTTCACTCATTTTCCTCTCATCCACTCACTCATGAATCAGCCCCCTTGTCATTTTGTATCCCTAATCCTCTATAAAAGGGAGCCTTGACTGATCATTTGAAGGATCTTGGTCATAGAGATCAAGATCATGCTATTGTGTTGTTTGTTTATCTTGTTGTAGTTTTCTTTTGTCCTAAATTGAAGTTATGTTCTTCTTCTTCTTCTTCTCTCTTTCTTTCTTCTTGTCTATGAGTAACTAATTTTCATTTTACTTGGGTGAAAAGGTGAAACTTTTGATAATAAGTTAAGGCTAGATTAATTTCTTTCTTGTGCTTAAATGATATATTTTCAAGTGATCATTATATGTATTGTATTTTGTTTCCAATCAATTTAGAAACCCTCCTTATAAAGTGGTGATCTTGATTTGTTGTAGATAAGATATTGACACAATGAATGCTTGAGCCCATTTATAAGTGGTGGAGTTGATAGATAATTAAAGGAATCATAATATAATTATGTATATAATCTTAAATGAATGTTGAATGTTGTATTTTTCGATTGGAACCTCCATTATGTGTGGATTCTAATTAAGTTATAAAAAAATTAATTTTGTCCTTAATTTACTTACCAATAATGGATCTCCTAATCCAAGTAAATCCTTTTTATTTGTGATCAAGTTTTATCACTTTTATTGTTGTGACAATATTTTCCTTATGTCAAATAAATTTTTCTTCATCAATTCCCTATGGA